>OZ024758.1:10076826-10239326 GCA_964016885.1 Eledone cirrhosa
TACAGCTGATCCAGCTGGATCTCCAAGCATGACCAGCCAAGCTCATGGATGTTATCTTGCTCAGGGTCTACCCCCTGGGTCTCCTGCTGGTTGGGTTTGTCGATAAAAACAATAAAAATTAAAAGTTTGTAGAAAAATTTTCGATTCTTTCAAAATGCTGCACAGAATGGTATAGATGGCTGCACGTGACCTTAAGGTTGCAGATTCCACATGGATGAAATATTTCGAGGCATTTTTTTGTCTCTTTACATTCTAAAAGGACAGGTGAAGTGGATGTGGTAAACTTATCTGTATCTATGGTGTCTTAATCATATTTGTATTCTTCCATCAAACTTCCTTGACATGGTTGTTTACAACCTCATGGCTCAGGAAGGATTGCTTCAACCACAATCACGATCATCATCAGCATCATCCTTATCAGCATAGTTATTATTTTGATGTCTGTTTTTTTTCCCCTCGTGTCAAAAGTTAGATACATCTATTGTACCCCATATCAATATTTATAAATTTCTTACAATTGTAAGATTTCTTTTATATAGACACTAAAATCGCAGTAGTTTAACCTTAGGTGAGCTCTACTTGAGTAGATCTGTGATTAAAAACATTCCAGCTGTGACCATCCAGTCATTTTATATATCTATTAGAACAGTCTAAGATGGTAGTAGTAACACACTAAATAAGAATTGACACTATGATAACCCATCTAACCCATGCCAGCATGGAAAACGGTCATAAAATTATAACGATGATGACGTTTTTAAACGCCCCCAGTCGTCCTAAAAATCAGTAATTATGTTCAAATTACCGCTGTTTTCATTTATATATGTCCTTGATATATAAAACATTGACGTCACCAGCCGTAATTGTTTTGGTTTGCTTTAAATAAATTTCAATGGGAAAACACCAGCATTCCTTGTAATCTATATACAACTGTGTGCGTAGATAACATTTTAAAAAAAAAATTCTGAATGAGTTTTATTGTCATAGTTCATTTACTTTGTTAGTTTTGTGATTGCATTTCAAACCCATTTTCATTGCTAGCGTAACCATAAATAACTGTTATATTTAAATAAACTTCTAATTAACCAGTAAAAAAATACATCTACAATTTATATTAAACCATTCAAACATTTTATATATTATTGTTTATATAACACTTCATTCAATCTTGACAAATATTAAAAATAAGAAACTCTGACCGAGTCTTTAAAAAAAAAATAGGTCACTAAAATGTACTTCTTTATTTAGCCAGCCAACTACCTTACATAGCATCAGTATGCCTCTACATAGTCGTTCGAGCTGGTAGAAATAGCAGCTACATCTTCTTCCACCCACACTCTTCTAAGGAAAGGAAACGATGAGTTATTTGGAAAGGTTAAAGCATCTTTATAGCAGAAAACACTAAATATCATTCGACTGTTGTAGATAAAAACTTTTGATTTCACGTGCTGCTGACTTCCTGTGTATAAATTGCAGGCATGCTCAATAATCACATCCGCTTTTGTATTTACTACGATAGTAAGCATGGTCTGATATATTTTACAGTACTCCTTTAAAAGGCCTAATTATGCTTCTCTGTGCACGAATTCTCAACCTAAAACCTATTGGCGGGACTCACATCAGGGCTGTCTTTTTCGTAACACATTCGCAAAAAACCAAAACTGTTAGCGGTTTAGGAGATGTGTGTTTTGTTAAGAGTCCTGAAGACAGGTGTGAGACGACCAACAGAGGACATCTTACGGTAAGCTAGTCAAAAGTAACGCAGTGTTTACCTGACTCATACACTCCCACAATCTCAAATTCTTTATTAAATTATAAACCTTAACTTATTGACTAGAAGAAAAAAAAAAAAAAATCCATCTTGTGGTAATACTTAAATCATTTATCATTTTTCCATCTGATCGAACTTCACATTCATTATCACCTGATATGTTTTAAAGGTCACTTATGTTTCCTACTTCTTCGACCTCAACCTCAATTTTTCAACCTCTGAATAAGTTTTCAAGTTAATAAAATTATAAACGTCTTCATTAAAATTACATTCTTTTTTAATCTAAATTCCAGGAAAATTTATTTATTTGCTTCGTTTCAAATTAGTTTAAATGATATTTTGATTAGCACGGTTATAGTTCGAGAATTTTTTTCAAATGCGCAAAAACCACATTTGCCTATAAATTCTTTTTATTTTGTGGTTATTCGATCCGGCATTTTTTCAAATGTTTGTCTACTGGTTATATAATGGGTTAAATTCGATTACGTAATAATACTTTCTGTTTTTCTCTGTGATATTGTCGTGTTTTCTTTTATTTTATTCATATTTTCTCTCATATCTTGCCTTAGATAGTCATGAGATTTCTGACAACTATGAAAATATTTTCGCACCAAAAATAAAAAAGTTTCTCGTGAATGGTTTCTTCTTATTTATTTATTCCATTCAGTTTTATTGCGATATAAATTCTATGTGATTTACTTTCTACTGATATTATACGGTTTATATTCCTTCCTCCTATTTTTTTTTGTAAAAAAATTCAACGAAAATACTTTCTTCCTTCCTTTTATAATTATTCCACTAATAATATATGTAGTAATATCTTTTTAATGACAGTTTTAATGACACACAGAATTGTAGTCCCTGTCATGGAATATTTTCAACTTGTGGAATTCCGAAATGTGAATGGTTTCACATGTCTAATTTAATGTTCTCCACTGTTCTAGAAAATCTCTTTAAACGTATACTTAACAAAACTGGATTTATTATCATAAACCTTTCAATGTAACGTATTCTTCCTTAGCACGATTACTTTGTTGTTAAATTCGCTTGCACCAACAACATTTGTTTTTTATTTAAAGAGAATTCTAAAAATAACTTCTCAATGGTGATTATGTTACCGGGCAACTCATACACGAGATAGGTCCTTTTTAAATTAGTTTACTTTATTATTTACTAAGGAAAGGATCGGCTTCATGACTTAGTTATACAGTTTACATTCTTTAGATGTTTGATTGTTCATAAGCCCACAACGGAAATGAATGTTCGGTGTTCAATATCATGAAGCAATTACATTTATCGTCGATTTCATCATACCCAGTCTATAAATAATTACTCAATAACTACTCAATAATTACTCAAAACCCCTTCGTCGCCATATTTTTAATCAAATACACTGCCTATGATTTTCAAATAATTTTGGAAATTTTTACTAATATAATAATCTCATTATTAAGATGTTTAGGGCGTAACTAAAAGTGTCTTACATGGAATCATGATATAAAGGTTTTAGATAAGTATAAACACTTCAAACCAAACAGTTCCATGCCATAGGACCAGGGATGGGTTGGTATTAAAAGGGTTAAGAGAATTCCGTCTACGAATTTATATTTTCTACTATTCCATCTAACTACTTCCATGTTAATATGCCTTGCTAGAAATAGCAGCCAAATCTGCAAACCATACTCTAACAACTTCGAAAAAGAAAAAAGAAAGACAGACACCTTGAATAATGTAGTCTGTTACACTAAATCTGAAAAAATACGAGATGGTCATGGTTGGAATGTTTTGGATCAGTTTTGACGTTGTACTAAACAACCCCAACTAGATAATTTTTGTCTGAATTTCTAAGATAAGGAATTATTATTATGCACTGATTTATTCAGACTAGAGTCCTTATCCTGTTGTCACAACAATTCGGCTGTTGTACTCACTGGCCTCCTTCAGGTGCATGTTATATTTAGTAATGTTCTCAAAATATTAAACCATGCCCATTGTTCAAACCATGAAGGTACATTATTCTCATTCCATTGTCCATGATTGGGATATTCTTGTATTGTTTTTGTATTTTTATGCTTCTTGGTCATTTCACTTAAACTAGAATATATATACACATACAAGCTGTGTGTGTGTGTATATATATAATCATCATCATCATCATCATTTTACGTACGCTTTTCCCTGCTTGCAAGGGTGGGATGGGTCTTATACAGCACAGCATCTCTGCACTCGTCACGGTCCTTCGTCATCTCCACCGTGAGCTTCAGCGATCTGAGGTCTGTTCTCACCACCTCCACCCATGTTTTTCGTGGTCTACCTCTACCACGTCTTCCTTCAACTGGCATTTCCTGGCACTTCTTCACCCATCGGTCATCCTCCATGCGCATCACATGTCCATACCACCTCAGTCTCCTCTCTCGCACACTACATTCTATCCCTCTCAGACACAGTTTCTCTCTCAACACATTCATGCTGGGTCGTTCACGCACATTGACACTGCACATCCAACGGAGCATGCTTGCCTCATTTCTCTCCAGCCGTCGCATATCCTCTGCTGTTGCTGCCCATGTCTCACTACCATACAGCATCGCGCTCCTCACACAGGCATCATATAACCGGCCTTTCGTACGCAGGGAGAAACCCTTTTTCATCAGCAGAGGAAGCAGCTCCTTAAACTTCTTCCAACCCGTCCTTATATATATATATATATATATATATATACACACACACACAGCTTGGTTTGTGTTAGTGAGGGAATCCAGCTGTAAGAAAAAAAATAGCCAAAATACAGTTCAGTTTGAGCAAGGTATGGCGCAGCCAACAAGCCAAACTTGTCTCATAATGTGAACAACCTGTGTAACCTATGCAAGTGTGGACAAATCGACATTAAGCAGTGATGATGATGATACATACGCTGACCCACTAGGTAAACTATAACACTTAAGACTTAACATTTTTATTCACTAAGTGACAACCCATGCACATATTAACAAGAGATGATCAGCATTAGACAGACTATTCAGAATAACAACTGTCCTGCATAGCATCAGCTTCCATGAACAGAAATGAGTTCTGATTTAGGCACAAGATGAGCAATTTAGGGTAAGAGTAAGTTGATTAAATTGACTCCAATACTTGACTGGTATTTTATCATCCTCAGGTGGATGAAAAGCAAAGTTAACCTCTGTAAGACTTGAACTCTGAATATAAAAAGCCAGAACAAATATTGTTTAGCATTTGTCCAACACTCTGACTCTTCTAATCCATTGTCCTGGGTAAGAGACATAATAAAGAATGTTGGTTGTAAAACAGCCATAATTTGTCTGTATCAAAAAGTTGAGAAAATCTAGGATCTTTTAGGATAATATTCAAAAGCAAGTCTACTCTTTAGGGACATTACTCTCAATCAAAGCTACTATCAGAAAAGATATTGACCATGAGCTGTATGTATTCCATCCCTTGCAGCTGCATCAGGGAATATATTTCTCTCTCTCAGATTTGGAAAAGGGACAGGCTCAGCCAGGGTTTTTTTTAAATATCTAATATCACTATGGCACCCCTACACCTCCATTAACAGTTACAGGTTTGTAAATATATATGCAATGAATTATTAATAATTTTAGTAAATCTCTGAATATTCTCCATTATACGTCCCTTTACAATCTGAGTTCAAATCCCGTCGAGGTTAACTTTGCCTTTCATCCTTACGGGGGTAGATAAAATAAAGTACCAGTAATGCACTGGGTAATTGCTGGCCTTGTGCCTAAAGTAGAAACAATTAATTAATTGAAATAGTGTATATTATTAGAAATATGATTATGAAAGGATTGTTTCAAAACTAGGTTGTCCATTTAACAGTTGCTACCTATCTACATGACCTTTGGTGACAATCATCCTTGCTTCTTTCTAGCACTACTGAGTCCTTTCCAGTTAGGCTGTGTCTTTTGTCACTGTGTTAAGAACATGAGACCACATGTAAGAAAGTGTTCATATTTAAATTTAAACCGGCCAGAAAGCTCTCACTTCTTTCTGTTCTAAGTGACCACTCATATTGACATTCAGGTATTGTTCTCAAAATAAATAACATCATCAAAATCTCATAGATTCCATATTATGTGAGTTAATTATGAGATAAAGCTTTTACCATGAAAATATAATAGTAATGTAAATACTAAAGGGTTGACATTTCAGTTAGTCAGCACCTACTTTCATTATCATTTAACATCCATTGTTCCCTGATAGCAGGACACACATATATTCATATATACAAGGAATCCTGTATGTGGTTGCTAGGCTTGTTAGAAATAGCCAAATTCCCTCAAATCACAGCCTATCATTTTATAAAATTAAGGTATGTTTTGTACTATATGGTCATGGCTGAAATATCTTCCCTCATAGATCTCAGTAAGAGCTGACCTGGGCCTTAATATACTAATATATATTGATAGATATTTTTAAAATCTTGATTTATATTGAAAATTAATTAAAATGTGTGATGATAAAACACACCCGGTGTCTTTGTTGTGTGACCAACACAACCACTTTACAGTGGACTGGGGCTTGCTTTTTGTCAAGTCACAATCACTACCACTTTACGTTGTGGACAGAGCTTTTTGTTGTCACCAGTGATGAACAGAATCCTTAGACATAAGGAATAAACTGTCAATAGCTATTGAAAAGTTCCCCTTTTGTTCATTTTCCTACATCAGATGGTTACCATTTAAACCATCCTTAATGCAAACACACGTGGGCATGCCCACAAAGTCAGAAAACAGCACAGCTCCCATGAATTTCGGAAACATTTTATCACACTCAGAGTTGCTGGAGCATGGAACAAACTACCTGCATCAGTCGTTAGCTGTCGAGACACTGCATCCTTTAAAACCTCCATGGAACAAACTACCTGCATCAGTCATTAGCTGCCGAGACACTGCATCCTTTAAAACCTCCATCGAACAAACTACCTGCATCAGTTGTTAGCTGTCAAGACACTGCATCCTTTAAAACCTCCATGCTTCCCAAGATTCGCCAACACTACACCTAATGTTCCTCCTCCATACACATACACACATGTATATCATGACTCGTACAGTATTCACTCCCTGACATTTGTATATTATTCTATGTACTCTACATGCACCTTTGACGAGTTGTAGTGCACCTGAGCACTGTACACAATAATTTCATTATTATTATTAACATCAGATATGACACGTCAAACAAATTTTGAATTTCGATCTGGAAGCTTCCATTTCTATCATATCATTTTTCCATCAAGCTTGATATCTCTTTGTGTAGCTTTTATATAAAAGGTTGCTTTTAATACAATTCAAATTTTTTGTTTAATCAATTATGTTAAGTCAGTTTGCCTTCCAGAAATTGTTACTTACTTAACCCTTTAGCATTTACATTACTCTATATATACTATTGTATTTTAACATTGAAGGCTTTATCTTACATAATATCGAATCTATGAGATTTTGATATTTACTTTGAGAACAATACCTTAACATAATTATAAGTGGCCAGCTACAGTCAGTTTGAACAGAAAGATGTGAGAGAATTCTGGCCGGTTTAAATGCTATGGGGTTAAGCCATTTCATTGTCTTTATCAGAGGTTATAAAACCTTTTGTTCAGGTGGGCTACATTGGAAATGTTTGTTTTTCTAGCTAAGAGGAATAAAAAATATGAAACCCTGGTTGTTATTAGTTGTAGAAGCAATCTAGTTATTTAATTCCTTTGCAAGCAGGGAAAAAGCGGACGTAAAATGAAATGATGATGAATGGGGTTTTTTCATTAATGTAGAATATTTTTTTGTTTTTCCATGAAATAGAGGATCGATTTTTTTTTTTTTTTTTTCTCTCACCCTCTCAATTCATTGAAGAAAGGGGATGGATCTCATGCCCGAAAACCCTTTGACTTTTTCCCCAAGTTTTGTGTGTATGTGTTAATATACAACATCTTACTCTCTAAGACTGGTAAGATTGACGCAGTTGATGTTTAGCTTTAATATAGTCTTGGCCTACATTTTCCAGTGTATTCTTCCCTATTTAAGATAAAGGGAGATTTGTATGCTATGAGGGTCAGCTGAAAAGTTCATAGGCTGGCCAAGATACTTTCATGTAATGACCAAATGAGATTTATTTTTCAACATAGTCCCTGGAAAAAAAAAAACACTGCAGTTATTAAGAAGAGTTTATATATATATATATATATATATACACATACACACACACACAGACTTATATAAGGATTTCTAATGGGTCAAATTATAGACCTTCCTTGTGTTTCAATTGTTTTCAAGCTATTAAAACAAACACGGCTGTTAAACTCCTATTGAAAAATGTTTTGAGAGTCTTGGTTCAAGGAGTTAGTGCTGTACTGTAGTGAAGTGTGTAGGTTGTATGGATTACATCTGTTTGTAGAATAAAGAAGGGGGAGGGGGCATCTGTATAAAAGTCGTAGATTGTCCTGGGGTAATTTTATTTCCTTCTATTTCCTATATAGTTATCATTTGAACCACTTAGCATTTACATTACTCTATATTTACTATTGTATTTTCACAGTAAACACTTTACCTCACGTAAATACCAAATCTATGAGATCTTGATATTATTTATTTTGAGAACAATACCTTAATGTCAGTATGAGCAGCCAGTTTGACCAGAAAGTGGAGGAAGAATTCTGGCCAGATATGGCCGGTTTAAATGCTAAAGGGTTAATGTGTTTTTTTCTGGTTTAGGCAATTATTTTTACTAGCCATTTATGTCTTTGGCAATTGTTTCCAATTTACCACCATCTGCCCTTTGTCATTATTAGTTCATTGTAGTTACGACCCTTTGTATTCTGAGTTCAAATCCCATTAAGGTTAGCTTTACCTTTCATCCTTACGGGGGTCGATAAAATAACGCACTAGGGTTGTTTAATCGACTTTCCACTCCCCGAAAATTGTTGGTCTTGTGCCTAAATCTGAAACCATTATTAGTACATTGTAGGCGGGGGATCAGCTATTGGTAGAAGGTCAGACGCCATGCTTTGCAGCACAGAGTTATGGCTCTTTATTGTCTTGAGTTCAAATCCCGCCGAGGTTAACTTTGCCTTTCATCCTTTACGGGGGTCGATAAAATAAAGTACCAGTAACGTACTAGGATAATCACTGGTCTTGTGCCAAAAGTAGAAACAATTATTAGTACATTGTAGTCTTGAGCAAGAGATCATCATCATCATCATCATCATATAACATCTTATTTTTCCATGTTTGTATGGGTTAGACAAGTGGTCCAGGTGATGAGACAAGTCCAGACAGTTGACCTTGCTCAAACAGAACTGTATTTTGGCTAGGGTTTTATGGTTGCTGGATGCCCTTCCTAACACCAACCATGTTTACAGTGTGGAACTGGTGGTCCTGTTATGAGGAGGGTCTGGCCAGTTAGCCACACCATACCTTACTCATAATGGGATCATGTTTTGACTAGGGTTTTATGGTTGCTGGATGCCCTTCCTAACACCAACCATGTTTACAACATGCGACTGAGATACCTAACTCAAGTCCTGTCTGTGATCATGTTTCTTGATCTGCCTTATAAGTCTAATATTAATTTGCAGGAAAATTATTGGCAGTTAATTCTTTCAGAATTGGATTCTGGTTTTAATTATTGAATTGAAGTTGGCATCTTTCTATATTTTTCCCCAAAATTACTAACAGCCATTATTACCATCAACATCAGAGAGCAGTGGATTGGTAGTATCAGTAGAGCGTAAGACAACATGCTCTGCGGCTTATAGTTATGGCTTTCTACATTGAGTGCAAATGTTGCCGAGGTTAACTTTACCTTTCACGCTTACAAGTCCTGTTTAATCAATTTCCTCTGCCCCAAAATTGTTGGCTTTGTACCTAAATCCGAAGCCATTATTACCATCATCTTTCCACTCATCCTTAACTTTTTTAATTTTCACAGTTATTCTTGTTCTTTTTTGTAAAAATGTACTTTGTCTTTACAAATATCATTTCATTTCTACAATATTTCAGTCCATAAAATATCATCCCATGTTTATAATAGATTATTACAATCCATATATATATCATGTTTTACAATTTATATTTCAATCCTTACAAATATTAACCCATTTTTTAAAAAATATGTTCTTATCTAAAATGTTTCTCAATTTTTACAATAATCTGTGAAACCTTTGCTTCAAATAAGCTTTTTTTTTTTTTTTTTTTTTTTTTTTTTAGAGTTTATTTCCCATTCAGATGTTGAACCTAATTTTTATTTATTTTACTTGTTCTTTTTGGGTGGGGGGTTTCTGTCGATTCAGTATGTATATGCAAAAAGATTCTCATTAATTCTTTAAGTATAAATATAGATATTAACTACTTCCTCTCCTTATTTAAATATTGAAAGGGGAGTGCTTTAAGTTTTGGCTCTGAGAACAAAACCATCGATAAAAATAGATACCAATTTTTAAAACTAGAATACCCTTCTAAACTAGAATACAATTTACATCATAAAAACTGATCAACTTGGTAACAACAACAATAGTGACAATAGCAGCATGGGTAATTATTTGTCTTCTGAATACATCAATATGACGTCATAACTGGCCTACTTGTTAGGTAATTCTCAGTAATTAACAAAAGCAAATACCACAACAGTTATTATGTTTTGTTCAAACCTTGCCATAGCTTTCCTCTCACTCTAGTGCATCAACTGAAAAGAGCCACTTAACTTAACTGTAACATATTTTCTATTTATAATTTTAAACAGGTTTTTTTTTTCTTAACATGCTTAGCATTTTACACCACCACTCACATTGTTCAACCCACAATTAAGTTATACACTTTATTGTAGATGATAAAATAAACATATAAATTGTAACTTTTTTTAGGGGTTTATCAGGTGGAAGGGGCAGTTGAACATCTTGAATGTGGGTAGGAAGGAAGAAAAAGGATTAGGAGTTAGTATAGTGCTTAGGTGGAGATATACAGTAAGGGTGACAAGAGACATAGGGGTTTAGTTGGAAGTAGACAGTTCCAGAAAATAGACACCTTTGTAGAAGCAATAGACAGTTTGTCTATGGACTAGAGATTGGATTGTGTTGCTGAGACACTTTATTTCACATTGCTCCAGTTTCCTCAGCCATAGTTGGCATGGTTTCTATGACTGAATACACTTCTTAATGTCAACCACTTTACAGGGTGTACTGGGTGCATTTATACTTTAGTTTTCACATCATCATCATACACATGTTTTGCTATGATATCATGAATACAATGGATCTATCAAAATACAGCATCTTGACAATTTTTGCAGTCACTCATCTTCAAGATGTTCAGCATCTTATGATCAGCTTTCACCAGATCTTCCCTTATTTGTGTAAATTAAAACTGTTCTTGAAAGTTTTACTTCCTTAATTTAGATTTTTTTTTAATTGATAATTTCCATTAAAAAAAAAAATTAAAAAAATTATTTTCTAATTGTATGATTTTATTTTTTGTTTTATTTATTTTCCAGCTTTTAAATGGGAAAAACACCAAATTTCTTGAAGAAAGTTTCTACAATGAATTTTATGCTGATGGCGTTAAAACGAATAAAAAGCAAAAAGTCCGAGCATCGGGAGTGTGGATAAGCAAGAAATCTGAGATTTTGCTAATATCTGAACTGAAATACAATAATGGACTTTCAGTACATATGGAGCCTTTCAACAATAGTTTAACTCATATATCCAACTGTAGCAAATATTCCTCAAATGTATTTATTCCCAAAGACTGTATATTTCCTGCAGAGCTATCATTGGCTGAACAAATGGTGACAGCAACTAAAAATAATTTGGTCCAACCATTGCCAAATTCTAAAACTTCTTATGAAGTAATGGTTTCTCTGCTTTCTAATAATCCCAAACAAACTATAGCATTGAATAAAGTAAATCTACTCTGTACTTCAAAGCCAGCAATTGATAATCAAATAATTAGCTCTTCAGTTGACCTCTTCACCAGAAGTCCAAGCAATGCAAATAAAACACCAAAAAACACTGGTGGACCATCGGAGGAGCAGTTGATTTTAATGAAAGAAAAACTAATTACGATTGTAAGTATTTCTCTTCTTTAACCCTTTAATGTTCAAACCGGCCAAAACTGTCCAGAATTCTCTACCCTTTTCTGTTGAAACTGGCTGTAATTGGTCACTCAAACTGATGTTGAGATATTGTTCTCAAAATAAATACTTTCAAAATCTCATAGATTAAATATGTGAGCATTTACCATGAAAATATAGTATATATAAAATAATGTGAATGCTAAAGGGTTAAACGTTTTAGTTAATACTCGTTTTCTGGTATTTTCTCTTTGTTTGATACTGTTTTCTACAATAGGACATTGTTGTATATTTAAAAGGTTCTCTCTTTATTTCCTAACTCTTACTCTCACTCACTTATGTAATTTCTCTCCCTCTATACACACACACACACATATATATATAAAACGAACCAAGACAAGAGTCTGATGAGCTTTTGATTACAGAGTCGGGCCAGATCAATAGCGAAACGTCACACCTGAATAAACTTAATGATGGTACTATGACACCTCATTGCTACTATTGTTTAATATTACACTCTGCTTATAAGGGAAACTGACCATAGTTTAACACCAAGTACTAGGCTCAAACAGCCCCACCTACACATTGAGTGCTTGAGTTGGTAAACCAACAGTTACCTAAAGCTATATATAAACACTGTAAATGTGGTTGGCATTAGGAAGGGCATCCCCAGCTGTAGAAAACCAGCCAGAAACAGTCCTATATGAACAAGACCCGGTCACCCGACCCAACTTTGCTCTAAATGGAACAAACCCGTCTAACCCATGCTAGCGTGAAAGATAGACATTAAACGATGATGATGGTGATATACGCACATATATAATATATATATATATATATATATATATATATATATATACACACACACACACATCTAACTGTAGAAAACCTTCCAAATAAAGGAGCAGAAAGACTTTTCAGCTGTGAGATCTGACAACCTCCCAAGTGCTGATGCCACAATAAAATTCACTCGGTAGAGCATTGGAGCTTATGTAAGTGAAAAAAAAAAACATTTATAAGCCAAGACAGCTAATGAACACATTGTTTAGATGGCATATATAAGCCAACCTCCCCATTTTAACATCAATGTTTCTTTGGTCACATATTCCTTGACTTATATTCAAGTATATACAGTAGTAGATTCTGTAAAGTGATTGGTAATAGAAAGGGCAGCTGGTTGTATAAACCACGTTAGCTAATCCAAACATTGTTTACCTGGCATATATAGCCATCCCCTCTCTCCCATTTTACTATCGATTTTTTTTGGGGGGGTCACATATTCCTTGACCTATATTCAAGCATATATGGTATATTCCATCACTAATGTAATTATGTCTTAATTATTGAGTACTTTCCTGTAATAAACTGTATTTTAACTTCCAGGTACCCCTGTTTTTCAAGAAACCACATGACTATCGAATCTATCATCCAGAAGTGTTATTTATTAATAAATTCTGGGGAAGGAAAATCACTCGCAAGTAAGTTGAATATATCCACACAATCTGGTATACAAAATATTGCTACTAGGTAGTATCTTCTTCTTATTCTTTTTCCCCTTCCTGAAGGGGTCGTGGGAACAGTCTTCAAACACTCCTTCCTACACGTCCCGTCAGAAGCAACCATCTCCAATTGATCCAGCTGGATCCCCAAACGAGACCAGCCAAGCTCGGTGTCTACCCCTGGGTCTCCTGCCAGTTGGTTTTTGTCCGTAAAATCTGTCCAGCAATTCTTCCCCGAGATATTCTAGCCACATGCCCATAGTATCGGAGCTGTGATCTTTCAATTCGGAGAAATAAATGGAATTTTATGTAAATTTTATAAACTTTACATTTCCTCACTGACAGATTTCACAACTTCATCTCAAGATATAGATCTCTTGACTAGAATTCTCCTCTTCCTTCTCATCATCATCATTTAATGTCTATTTTCCACATTAGCATAGATTACATGCGTTGTCCCATTGAAGCAAGACAAGTCAGGTGACCGTGTCTTGCTTGGTTTCTACAGCTGGATGCCCTTCCAAATGCAAACTACATTTACAGTGTATGCTGGGTGCTTTTAGTCGTGACACCTACATGACCACTTGACAGTGTGTGCTGGGTGCTTTTAGTCGTGACACCTACATGACCACTTGACAGTGTGTGCTGGGTGCTTTTAGTCGTGACACCTACATGACCACTTGACAGTGTGTGCTGGGTGCTTTTAGTCGTGACACCTACACAACCACTTTACAGTGTGGACTGAGCACCCTTTTTGGTGGCACCAAAGCCACCACTTTACAGTGTAGATTGGGGAGGTAGATCCAGGGACGTGGGTGAGGGGCGGGAAGTGTATGGAGAGGAAGGTGGTGCATACTATATGTATGCTTCAACTCATGCACATACACACACATATATATATATATATATATATATATATACTAGGTGAATTACCTGGTATTGCCTGGGTTACTGCTGTTCTTATTCAGATTAGTAAACAATAAATATGAAGATATTTTTTTTTCTCATAATTATTTCAAAATATCTATTTTATTAGAAAAATATCAAAATAGTAATAGAATTTAGAAAGGAAAATCTGTCAATCTTGAAACACCTTAGGGTAAACAATATTCATTGTGTCATTTTTTTTGTTGGTGTCCAAATGAATAAATTGTTGCTACACACTCACACACACACATACATTCATGCAGACACACACATAGCTTTTCACCTCATTTTTTTTGTCAGTCGCCACATATCTATACGTATGTGTGTGTGTATTTAATAACGTACCTAATGAACGCACACACACTCACAGACACATACATATTCATATACAAAATGTGATGTCGTTGTGTTGTTTTTCTATTGTTTTAATCAAAATGAAAATAAAAATTATCACACATACACATATACATATACTAACACAGACATACATTCACGCACACCTATTATTTGTCTGACAACACATATGTATCTATATGTGTAGATGTTTGTGTTTGTGTGAAGATAATGTGTATGCAACTTACTTAGGCTTCATCTATGTGTAGATGTGTGTGTGTGTTTAATTTTATATATAGAGAGAGATAATCAAAATAACAAATTCCTTTTGATATTGACTGGAGGCACATGGCTTAGTGGTTAGAGCATTGGCCTTGCAATCGAAAGGTTGTGAGTTCAATTCTCAGACCGGGTGATGTGTTGTTTCCTTGAGCAAGACACTTTATTTCACATTGCTCCAGTTTACTCAGCTGTAGAAATGAGATGATAGGGACGGGGGTCCATATCATTCCACTGCAAAGTGGTCGTGGAGATGCCACAGCAAAAAAGCACCCAGCACTCACTGCAAAGTGGTCGTGGAGGTGCCACGACAAAAAAGCACCCAGCACTCACTGTAAATGAGGTTGGTGTTAGGAAGGGCATCCAGCTGTAGAAATCAAGCCAGAATCAGTTCCTGTCCCACCCTTGCAAGCAGGGAAAAAGTGGACGTAAAATGAAATGATGATGAATGAAATGATTGACATAGAAAACCAAAGTTAAAATGCTACTTTTATTTTTCAGAGGAATTCGTGCCTACATCTTGGAGTTGGTAAAAGTGAGAATGTTATCCCACTTAAAATATGCTCACCTTCAAATGAACATCGTCAATATTTCAATCAAGCCTGAGACTGGCACTATCCGTTTACATTGGCGAGTCAGTGGCTTACCACAACTTAAGACGTTACAGTTTTGGAATTTTATGCCATGGACCTATCGCAGATCATTAAAATCACAATCCCAGTATGTAGAATGATTTTTTTTTTTGTTTTGTTTTATTTTTTGTATTTTCTTATTAATTATTAAGCTGAATAATAAGGGCTAATGGCCATTAACATTGTAGACACTCTTACATTACAGGACACTATAACTTCATTAACAGAATAATGATTTCTAATTTAAGAACCTCAGTTCACACTGTGAAGTGGTTGTTTTGGTGCCATAACAAAAAGCACCCAGTTCACACTGTAAAGTAGTTGTTTTGGTGCCATAACAAAAAGCACCCAGTTCACACTGTAAAGTAGTTGTTTTGGTACCACAACAAAAAGCACCCAGTTCACACTGTGAAGTGGTTGTTTTGGTACCATAACAAAAAGCACCCAGTTCACACTGTGAAGTGGTTGTTTTGGTACCATAACAAAAAGCACCCAGTTCACACTGAAGTGGTTGTTTTGGTACCATAACAAAAAGCACCCAGTTCACACTGTGAAGTGGTTGTTTTGGTACCATAACAAAAAGCACCCAGTTCACACTGTGAAGTGGTTGTTTTGGTACCTTAACAAAAAGCTCCCAGTTCACACTTTAAATGTAGTTGCCTTTAGGAAGGGCATTCAGCCATAAAAATCAAGCCAGAATCAGTTCTGTGTATGAACAAGACATGTCATCTGACCAGATTTGACTCACAACAGGACAACTCATCTAACTCATGCTAGCATGGAAAAATGGTCGTTAAACGGTGATGATGATGAATTTAAGCAGAGGACCGGCAATTTGGGGTAGAGAAAGCCAAATAAATCAACCCCAGTATTTAACTGGTACTTCATTTTAGTGACCTCAGGAGGATGAAAGGCAAAGGTTGACCGTGACAAGATTTGAACTCGGGTCTACATGATAAATGCTCCTGGTACACACTGTAAAGTGGTTGGTGATAGGAAGGGCATCCAGCCATAGAAATCTTGCTAAACAAAGGGGTGGGAGAACCCTTAGTTGTGTCAAAGATATGGCAACCCCTCCTGTGCTTTTGGTGGAACGTCAACCATACATAAGTGCGACACAGATCCCCGATGTACCTGGGAGATCAGTGGCTCCACTCCAGTACAGACTTGGACTATGTAGACCCATCTAAACCTTGCTAGAATGGAAAGTGGACCTTAAAATGACAACAATGTTGATGAATGTAAAACGACCAAACAAATACTACAAAGCTGTAATAATACTTCCCTGATAGACAGCAAGATTAGTTGACTTGATTTTAGCAGGTTTAACTTAGGGGTTAACTGGCTTTTAACAGGTTTAACTTAGGGGTTAACTGGATTTTAACAGGTTTAACTTGGCACTTAAAATGAAGGATCATTTAGAATGGAATAAGAGATATCATATCACAACAGTTTCAACTGAATTGATATGGTCATGGCAAATTTTACTGTATGATAGATAATATTTAAACTGGCCATATTCACCAGAATTCTCTCACCTCTTTCTGTTCAAATCAGCTGTAACCAACTGCTCATACTGATGTTAAGGTATTGATCTCAAAATAAATAATAACAAAATCTCATAGATTCAATATTATGTGAGGTAAAGCTTTTACCATGAAAATATAATAGTATATATAGAGTAATGTAAATGCTAAAAGGCTAATATACCCTGAAGTTTGCTTCTTCAATATGTGTGTATCCCAGTTTTTAGAAAAGACACACCTTATCCCTGCATGTCATAAAAGGTGACTAAAAGAGTTGACATTATGACAAGCATTTTGCTGTAAAACATTCTCAAAACATCCAACCCATGCCAGCATGGAAAAGTGAAGAGAAAAGAAAGAAGAGAAGTAATGTACTGTCTATAGATTGTCATATATAAGGTTTCTATTTTATGAGGTTAGCTTTGCCTTATCATCCTTTTGGGGGTCGATAAAATAAAGTACTGGGGTCAATTTAATAGACATTCCCGTCTCCCCCAAACATTGATGGCCTTGTGCCTAAATCATAAAATGGTAATTCTATTAAATACACTGGTGATAAATTCACATTCAGAAACACACCTTTTCTTTAATAGTGTGACAACAAATTCAATGAATGGTTAAAGAACGATAACTGTTTTCAGCAAATAGTTAAATAATATATATTTTGATTTATTACAAGGGATATAACTAAGCTACGTGCTGACCCTGCCCCATATGTGTGCGTGTATATTATAACATACATACACACATAATTATCATCAGTGTCATTTAATCATTTAACGTCTCTTTTCCCTGCTACCATTTATATATTATTAGTTGAAGGGAGGTGAAAACTAACTTATTTAAAATATTTAAAATCAAAATATGAAAGACATACATTTCTATCAGCAAATTCCATGTTTTAAAATTGATTGTATGGTTGTACATCAAACATTTATCTTTTCTTTGTTATTCTTTTCCTGGTTTCATTTTTTCTTTCTGCTTCTATGTGTTCAGTTTGTCCACTTTTACCTCATTCTATTGTTGCCAGCCTGGCCAAAACCGACTCTAATTCTATGAAATAAAGTCACCCATTTTAAAGGTTTCCAATTTATATTAAAATTTTCCAACATAATTTTATATAAGAACTTTACATTAAGTTACTATCTTAGTTATGAAATAATTAATAATTTTAATAAATCCCTCAGAATTCTTCATTAATTGAAATAGTGTATTTCATTAGAAATGTAGTCATGAGAGGGTTAAAGTCTTCTTCCACACTACTAACACCTGATTGTCTATTCACCTAGTTGTCAAGATATCCAGTGGCTTTCATTTTTTAACTTGTCAAACAAACAAAAATGTTATATACATATCATCATCAACATTTAACATCCACTTTCCCCACTAGCAACGGTTGAACGGGTCTACGTAGACCAAGTCAGTACTGAAGCAGGTCGAGGTGTCTGTGTCTTATTTACATACGGTCTTACAGTCTATCATTATGACAAGGACCTGACAACCTCCCTAGTGTTGGTGATCTACACAATAACACACCCGGTATCCAGCCATAGAAAGCTTGCCAAACAAAGGGGTGATTGGTGAGGGGCTCAGTTGTGTCAAGAACTTGATTACCTCCCTTGTGTTGGTGCCACTTGGTAGAATGTGAAACCGTATGTAATCGAGATGGAAACCTCTGGCCTGTCTGGAAAATCAGTTGGCCCACCCCCCCACGTCAGTACTAACTCGCTCTATGAAAATCCCATCTGACCCTTGCTAGCAGGGAAAGTAGACCTTAAATGATGATGATGGTAGGAACAGAGAAAGTGATACAGACATGACTGTGGTTAAAGAGTTCCTTTTGTAACCACATGGCTCTGGGTTCAGCACTGCTGTGTGTCCTCTTAGGTAACTGTCTTCTACTTGAAGCCACCGTGTAGAACTTCTCTTGTTGGTTGTAAGATGAGTGGCTGAATATATTAGGGTTAGGAGGGTCCTTTAGCTTATGTCAAAAGACATAACAACTTCTCTTCTGCTCTGCACTCAAAAATGACTATATGTAATTTGAATACAGACATCCTCAGCCTGTCTAGGATGTCAGTGACCCCACTTGAGTACTGGCTTGGTAGACCAACCCAACCCTTGCTAGCAGGGAAAGTGGACGTTTAATGATGATGATAATGATGTTAATTAAATTTGGTTTTCTTTGGGGGTTTTTTTTTCATCATTTAATTCCAGGTTTTTTGATGGTATATCTACTATGTTTCTTAATTCGGATGGTTTCATTTACAAGCACATTATTGATCGGGTAAGTAAGAAAAGCTCATATTTTCAAATAAATGTTATCACATTTAATTAACTTCAAATTTTAAGGTATAACAAATATTTTCATTGTTGTTTTTATCATGTTTTTATCATGTGTTTTATATTTGTTTATATATCTATAGGTATCCTCCATGGTTTATTGTTGCATTTATATATCTTTTAACTATTGGGATTACTCTTGGGTTTCGAATAATCAACATCTGGTGTTAGGAAGAGTATCCAGCTGTAGAAACTATGCTTCCAGTACACTCTGTAAAGTAGTTGGCATTAGGAAGGGCATCTAGCTGTAGAAACAAAGCGTACTAGCAGGACCTAGTCACCTCACTGGTCCGGCCTCAGCACGTAATAGCCATCTAACCCATGCAAGCATGGAAAATAGATGTTAAACAGTAATCATGATGATGATGATTCATAAATTATTTTATTAATCAAGAGTAATGTTTGTTGTTATTTGAATTGATATTAGGGTTCCAGATTGGCAGAATGGTTAGAGTGTCTGACTTCAAATCCTGCTGAGGTGAACTTTGCCTTTCCGTCCCTCCAAATCCAATAAAATAAAGTACCAGTTAAATAATGGGTTTGATATAATCGACTTCCTCTCGCCCATGCCCCCAACTACTGACATTGGTAGAATCATTAGATCATCAGATAAAACACTTCGGAGTATTTAGCTCCAGCTTCTTACATTCGGATTTGACATCCCAAAGCCAACTTTGTCTTTTATCCTGCTGAGAGTGATAAAATAAAGTATCAATGAAGTACTGGGTGAATTATCTTCATTTAACATCATTTTTCCTGCTAGCAAGTGTTGGACGAGTCGCCACAGACCAAATCAGTACTTAAACAGAGCTAATAACCCCTCAGATATGCTGGGGGCATCCATCTCGATTACCTCTGTTCCTGCACTCTACTGGGTTATCAGGCAAGCCAGAGACCCAACTCTCACTTGCAAAATGTTCCCATGTTCTACTATGTGCATTTTATTGTGACACCAGCACTAGAGAGTTTGACATGTCTTTAACACAGTTAAGAGTCTTCTTGACCCTTTGTTTGGGAGGTTTTCTACAGCTTGATAACCTTCCTATCACCAACCACTTTACAGGGTGTACTTGGTGCATTTATCATATAAATCAACAACACTAGAGAGGTTGTCATGTCTTTA
Source organism: Eledone cirrhosa (assembly GCA_964016885.1). Lineage (NCBI taxonomy): Eukaryota > Metazoa > Mollusca > Cephalopoda > Octopoda > Eledonidae > Eledone > Eledone cirrhosa. Next base: position 10,097,352 of record OZ024758.1, read on the forward strand.
ACACAGCTGAAGAATCCTCTCCACCCTTTGTTTGACAGGTTTTCTTCAGCGGATGCCCTTCCTATCAATATCTAAATTGACTTTCCTTTCCCCCCAATATTGCTGGCCTTGTACTAAAATTATAAATCCTTATCCTTATTTTAGTTAATACCATTTGTACACTGTATTAACCTGTAGGTGTGTGACAGATATGACCAACATCATTAGGAACTGATAAAAATAGCATCGTAAGACTAACTTTGAGGAATGTAGGAAAAACTAACACAGGAAACAGACATGTAATGGTTTGTCATCTGCAATTGATTTTGTTTATTTAGACTGCATAGCTTCCTAAAGTCAAAATCTGTTATTAAAATAATAGTCATATATAACATAATTATAGTACAGTGGAACCTTGCTTTATGAACGCCTCATCATCATCCTCATCATCATCATCATCATCATCATCATCATCATCATCATCATCATCATCATCATCATCATCATCATCATCATCATCATCGTTTAACGTCCATGTTCCACGCTTGCATGGGTTTGGACGGGGGTTTTCCCACTTGAGGCAAGAGTGATTGTCCTGCTCGCATAGGACTGTCTGGCGGGTTTTCTACAGCTGGATGCCCTTCCTAACACCAACCACATTTACAGTGTGGGGCTGGGAGGTTTTTACCGTGTTGCCTACACGGCCACATTACAGCGTGAACTGTGTGTTTTTTGTCATGACACCTACACGATCTCATTTGTTTCGGCCTGGATTTTGTGGCACCAACATAACTTTATATTGAAAGGGGCGGTGTGGATGGAGTGGGGGTGGTGGGACGGGGGTGTATTTTGTTAGAGATGCCTACTAAACAAATCAGTTCACAAACAAATTTTCCAGACATAAAACATCTCAAGTAACAAACACACAAGCCAGCAACAATGGTTGGTGACAAGCTGGGAGTATTGGTAGAAAAGTGTTATTTGGTGCGTAGTTTGTTACTGCACTCCAGCTCTTTAGCTCCCAACCTGGCCAAAACCAGCTCTGATTATATGAAATAAAACCACCCATTTTAAAGGTTTCCAATTTAAATTAAAATCTTCCAACATAATTTTATATAGCCTGTTGACTGTCGCGTATATTTTATACAGTTGCTGTGCCAGGTTTTTTTTTTCAGTAAAATGACTATTTTGATTGACAAACGTCACATCAATAAGCTATTAATCCCATCTAGCTTTGAAGTTATGAACTGTTAGAAAAGAGTTCAAACATGTTAGGACAAGTTATCTCATCAATGGCACTGAAGAGGTTAAGTTACTATCTTAATGAAATAATTAATAATTTTAGTAAATCCCTCAAAATTCTTCATGAATTAATTAAAATAGAATATATTTCATTAGAAATGTGGTTATGAAAGGGTTAAGAAAGGTCTCCATTAAATCACACCCTTCTCACATAATTGGCTCATGGTGTGTTTATATTAAGTGTAAGGAGGATTGGTTGTATTTGTTGTTGTTTAGGTCAGTCTTGTTCTAGGAGACCTGCTATCTAAAGCCAGTCTTTTGCTTGTCTTCAGAGAACCCAGGACCTCGTTATCTAGTGTTGGTTTAACTGATCAAGTGTCTACACTGAACAAGAATCCCCAGACTTTTAAACCATTACCCACCCTGCCCCTCTGCATCAATCCCAGGCATGTATAAGAATAAATAAGTAAATAAATATATCAGTAATGGAGTTCCTCTGAAGGGTCTTTGGAATAACATTACTTACTGGAGTGTAGCTCTCAGATCAGTTGTTCCAGATAGAACTGCTACTTTTTTCCAAATTGAGAGATCACAGCTCCAATATTACAGACATGTGGTTAGAATGTCTCAGGAAAGAATTGCTGGACAGATTTTACAGGCAAAACCAACTGGCAGGAGACCCAAAAGTAGACCCTGAGAAAGATGGTTGGATAACATCCATGAGCTCAACTTGTCTCGCTTGGGGATCCAGCCAGATCAATTGGAGACGGTTGCTTCTGACAGGACCGGAAGGACTGTTTAAGGACTCTCCCAGGAATAAGTAGGGGAAGAAGAAGTAAATAGAATATTAAATAAAGAGAATAAAGGCTAATCATAAGATGGGTGGTCTGCATTTGATTTGCCAAATTTGGAGGGTGAGTACAATTTGGTTTAGCAGGAGTCATGGGTACAGGTTGGCATTTAGTTTAGTGTTCATGGACTGATTGGAGCAATAACAGTCTTTATTACATATATAAAACAGAAACCTGTATAAGCAGGATGTATTTTGTTGTATTATATTATAGTGGTTAGAGCATTGGCTTTGCAATCAAAAGGTTGTGAGTTCAATTCTTAGACTGGGTGATGTGTTGTTTCCTTGAGCAAGACACTTTATTTCACATTGCTCCAGTTTATCCAGCTGTAGAAATGAGATGATAGGGACTGGGGTCTCTATCATTCCACTGCAAAGTGGTTGTGGAGGTGCCACGGCAAAAAAGCACCCAGCACTCACTGTAAATGAGGTTGGTGTTAGGAAGGGCATCCAGCTGTAGAAATCAAGCCAGGATCAGTTCCCGTCCCACCCTTGCAAGCAGGGAAAAAGCGGACGTAAAATGAAATGGTGATGATGATGATGATACATCATATTTTTTATATTATTTATTATATTTTCAATCACTTGATCACTTATAGATCAGGGGAGTACACCAACCACATAGATTTTATCCTTACTAAAAAACGAGAGAGTGTCCGTTATGAACACTAAATCTCTCCTTCAAAAAGGTTGAGAACCACTGATCTAACCCCTGCAGGCAGGGAAAATAGATGTTAATCGATGATAATGATGACAATCAGCCTGTAGCTAATGGGAAAATGCCTACATCGAGGATTACCAAAATAGCTGATATCAACCTCCAAGGGGTTACTGAGAATTATATAGAAGGTCGATTGAAGAAATAAAAATACGAGCCCATAACAGTGGAGACTTCTGGTGTCCTTGGCCCTAGGGCTACCTCCCTATTCACCACCATCGGCGCAGAGCTAACTAGCCGCAGGAGTGGCTCTTCCAGCACATCACCCTCACTACCATCCAGGGAAACGCCTTCTCTATTCTGTCCGCCAAGGCAGCGACTAGCGCATGGGACTCTATTTACTCATAATAAAGAGAGATGGGGAGGGGTGAGAGAGACGGAGACGATGACGATGACAGTGGGAGTTTGGTTCCTCTGTCTTCGGAGCTGGTGTACATGTGTGTGCGATTGATTTAATAGTAATTTGTCTCCTGCACACAATTCCGTCTAATTTTGGAAATATTCGCGTTTATTTGATGCTGTGTTTAAGTCTAAACATTATAAAAAATTAAAAAAGAAAGAATTTTGGTGTGAGGGAATTCTACGAACTCCAATAAACCTTCCCAACAGTCTAACATTACATTAAAGATGACTTTTTTTCTTTACCACTGTAAACGTAACAAAGAAGTGTAAAGTACAGAATTGTCTCCCCTGGTTTATGAATGGATGTGAAATCAACTGGAGTAAATAGAAAGTTGATTTGATTAAATAACGACAACTCTGGCCTTTTCAAAACTTTATCAGCTGATCTCCTGTGTATGGTAACATTAATGCCTAATATCAATGTATAACGTCCCCAAAACCAAACAGAAAGAAAATTACCATATATATACTTGAATATAAGCTGAGGAATATGTGACATTGTAAATCTCTACAACCCTAAGCTAAATTGTAAATCTCTACAACCCTAGGCTAAATTGTAAATCTCTACAACTCTAGATATTATTATTATTATTGCCTAATCTCTACAACCCTAGGCAAAAGTGTAAATCTCTAATTGTCTATGCCTGTCATATACAGTAATGGACTATATAGCAAGTAGTTGTTAGTAATGGGTGGTGTCCATTCGTTTGTTGCATGCGTGCTCATTTGTAGCTTGCTGTGTCATGTGGTCATTGTTGTGTGATACAGTGTGACCAGAGATTGCATGAGTGCAGTTAAGTGAGTAAATATTCAATAAGATGATGATGATATGATAGTTCCTTCATCACACAGAAAATGAAAAAAATATATAAATGAACCAAGATAACACCAAACCGCTATATTATTAATTTATTGAAAATAGCTCACACCGAAGCTATACGAAAAATACACAAGAATTGTGGACGTTATTTGTTTGTAAAAGTAGAATTAAATTGTATTCACCAAGAAAACTTCATGAACTTCACTGTCTTGGCTATGAGAGAGACCAAGAGAAGAGATTGTGTGAATAAGAGATAGTAAGAGTCTGTAGAGTAGAAATGTAATATATATATATCAACTCCCTGTCTGTTGTTGGCAATAATAGTTGAAATTGAGTTGATCAGTCTTGGCAGGTTAGAAGCGATGACCTGAGTTGCTGTTGCTGGTCGAAGGAGTCGCGATGACCATGTCGGGACAACGGTGAAAGTTCTGCGGCGACTGAGTAGTAAAGTTTTGGTTCCTCTTCATACTTAGGCGGAAGTGACGTCACTAAGGCTTTGTGCATGTATCCACTACAACTATACCTGTCCCCAAAATTTGAGGCCTTGTACTTAGGTTTAAAATCAGTCTTAGTTTATAAGCAAGCTTTATTCTCTATCTCATAATGTTTTATCATCATCACAATCTGAGACTGGACAAGTTGGATTGACCACATTTTACTCATGTTACATATTTTGATATGATTTCTATGGTTGGATGCTCTTCCTAATGTCAACCTCTTTACAGGGAGTACTAAGTGCATTTTATTGTGACGCCAGCACTAGAGAGTTTCCCCATGTACTCAATAACATTGAAGTCCTCTCTACCCTATATTGCAATGATATAAATCAAATTTATATGCTAAGATTCTTTTGATAGTCTGAAAAGCGTGAATTACTTTTATGTAAAGACTCTAATCACGTTGACATTTATTTTTCTTTCTATCTGCTTTTCAGATGATTTCAGATGAAGAACATCACACTGAGAAAAACCCAGATTTAGCTCTTAAACTTGGCCTCCTGTTTGGATTGCTACCACGTACAGGCTTTCTACAGTGTGGAATTTCGGTGCTGAGAAAATGATAATTTAGATAAAGAAATTCAGAGGCATAATTGCTCTGCTTTATGATGCCATATCTGCAACTGAATATGTTAATGCTATTTTGAATTGTACAGTATAACAGTTGTTTAAGTTTCTTTATTAATAAACATTAATTTATTCCATTTTATCTTTGATTTATTTACATTGTTTAAATTCAACCAGCTTTGGTGGGGGGGGGGGGGTCACAATGAGGGAGGAAAGGCTGTGTCCAAAACAGTTTTCAGGGGCTCCCAATACTGGTGGGAGGGAGGTATCCTCAAACTGCAAACCTTGGCTGAAATGCTTGCAATAAAGTGAACCCAACTAAAGGTACCCATGCCCTGGTGATGGTGATAATGTGAAACCAGGCTAAGGATCTAGTCTCCCACACCAATATAGGCCCCTGCAGTCGATTACATCAACCTCGGAATGGGATTGGTATTTTATTTAATCAACCCTGGAAGGATGAGAGGATCAAGCTATTCCAAAATTTGCTATGTCAGTATTTTTGTTTTATCAAAAATGCTTTTTTTTTTTTTTTTTTTTTTTTTTAAGATCAACAAGATCCCAGACCTCATTCTCTTACAAAGTGAGGTGGAACTCATCAAATCTGACAAAGGAAACAATATTTACATTGTTTTTCCATTTCTGACACTATCTGCCAGTCACAACTCCTGGCAGAAAGAACAATATGAAATAAAATGTCTTGCTCAAGGACATACATAATACATCACCTGGTCTGGGAATTGAACTCACAAATCCAACTCTAACCACTAAGCCACCTTCACAAATGTTACTATTTTTTTATTTTGTAAATGTAGAATTTACCTGACACTAAACAATTAATAGCTAAAATGTTAAGAAACTCTTTTGATCAATTTATTGCCATAGATTCAAGAAATTCTAATTTCTTTGTAAACATTACGGTAAATCATTAGTTATTTAGTGGCTGTTGCCAAGTCAACATGTAGCACAGTTCCTTTCATTGTTTCACTTAAAACTATGACAGCTTTAATGAGGAATTATACTGAGCCATTAACCTAGTTTCAATTCCATGTTGGAACCATTCAATTTACATTGTCAATGCAGAGTCATTAGAACATTTGGATAGAATGCTTTGTGGTATTCATTCCAGCTCTCAGCTTTCTGAAGTCAACTTTGCCTTTCATTTTTTTGAGGTCGATAAAAAAAAAAGTACCAGTCTAATACTGGGGTTGATTCTTCCTTTATATCTCTTTCTTGCTTCCTCTCTCTCTCTCTCTCTCACTGGAGGAAATCTGCTGTGTTTAGACTTGGAGAAGGATGGGCTCTGCCAGGTTTTAAAATACCTAAGAAATGCTCCCGTATGACACCATCAGAAGTTATACCATACATTGAATCATTTTGTGGCGTTAATTATTTGGCTGCTATTTCTAGCAGCCAAAGTAACCACATAGAGGCTCGTCTGTTGATGAGTCATTTTGTGGCGTTAATATTTGGCTGCTATTTCTAGCGACCAAAGTGACCACATAGAGACTCGTCTGTTGATGAGTCATTTTGTGGCGTTAATGTGGCTGCTATTTCTAGCGGCCAAAGTGACCGCATAGAGGCTCGTCTGCTGATGAATGATTTTGTGGCGTTAATATTTGGCTGCTATTTCTAGTAGCCAAAGTGACCACATAGAGGCTCGTCTGTTGATGAATCATTTTGTGGCGTTAATATTTGGCTGCTATTTCTACAACCGTGGGCTAAACTATAAATCTCTACAATCATGGGCTAAACTGTGAATATCTACAAACGTAGGCAAAACTGTTAGTCTCTACAACCCTAGGCTAAACGGTAAATCTCTACAACCATAGGCTAAATTGTAAATCTCTACAACCCTAGGCTAAATTGTAAATCTCTACAACCCTAGATATTATTATTGCCCATTTCGGTCGAGGCAAAACTGTAAACCTCTACAACCCTGGGCTAAACTGTTAGTATCAACAACCCCCGGCTAAACTGTTGGTCTCTACATCCCTCGGCTAAACTATTAATCTCTACAACCCTAGGCAACACCGTTAGTCTCTACAACCCTAGATATTATTATTATTGCCCATTTCGCTGAGGCAAAACTGAAAAACCTCTACAACCCTAGTCTAAACTGTTAATCTATACAACCCTAGGCTAAACTGTAAATCTCTACAACCCTAGGCTAAACTGTAAATCTCTACAACCCTAGGCGAAACTGTAAATCTCTACAACCCTAGGCTAAAATGTAAATCTCTACAACCCTAGGCTAAACTGTAAATCTCTACAACCCTAGGCGAAACTGTAAATCTCTACAACCCTAGGCGAAACTGTAAATCTCTACAACCCTAGGCTAAACTAAAATCTGTTGATATTACAAAGAGTATCCAGCCTTAAAAACCATACCAAAATGGAATCTGAATGAGTTGTGGTTCACCAACCTGTCTAGGCAGGCAATTGCTCTGATCAAGTCTGAACTTGATCTGTAATAACCCATCCAACTTATGCCAGCATAAAATAATGATGATGATGGATCTATATGGTTTGTGTTATATACTGTCTGTCTGTTTGTTTGTTCACGAACTCCTCCTATGGTTTTGGAGATAGACCCCCCCATAACCATATATATTCTGAAACTACATTACCCAGGGTACTTGGATAAGTATATTTCATTTTAATCAAATGGTTCCCCGGGGGCACAAACCCCTGCTGAAAATATTAAGATACCCTAATGAGGGTTAATCAAAGGGTTCCCCAGGGGCACAAACCCCTGCTGAAAATATTAAGACACCCTAATGAGGGTTAATCAAAGGGTTCCCCAGGGGCACAAACCCCTGCTGAAAATATTAAGACACCCTAATGGGGGTTAATCAAAGGGTTCCCCAGGGGCACAAACCCCTGCTGAAAATATTAAGACACCCTAATGGGGGTTAATCAAAGGGTTCCCCAGGGGCACAAACCCCTGCTGAAAATATTAAGACACCCTAATGGGGGTTAATCAAATGGTTCCCCAGGGGCACAAACCCCTGCTGAAAATATTAAGACACCCTAATGAGGGTTAATCAAATGGTTCCCCAGGGGCACAAACCCCTGCTGAAAATATTAAGACACCCTAATGAGGGTTAATCAAATGGTTCCCCGGGGGGCACAAACCCCTGCTGAAAATATTAAGACACCCTAATGGGGGTTAATCAAAGGGTTCCCTGTTGAAAATTTTTTCCCTTCAATTTATATGAAATTTAAACCATAGGTAAATAAGATATGATGCCTATTCACAAAATTTCAGCAAGTTTCAATAATATTAAGATACCCTAATGGGGGTTAAACCTCCTATAGTGAAAATTTCGGAAGTCCATAACTTGAGTATTGGGACTTTGAATTTCTAATTTGAAAATAATGCTTTACACAAAAATGAAATGATCAAGCTTTGAATTGATATTTTGAAAAAAATTATTTACAAGAAACAAAATAAATGTAATTTTGATTTGATGTATTACAAAAAATGTTTTCTAATTTTTCATGCATTACATTTTACATTGAGTAATATTGAAATGCACAGTTTTTCTCCATAAATTATATCACTGATTTAAAATCAATCATCATTTTCTTATTAAAAAAATGTGTGAAATGCAGCAATGTGCGGGTAATTTGGCTAATATGTTATAAACATTTGAAGATATTTTCTGCTAAATTATTTCAGGATGTCACAGATAAAAACATTAACATGTAATAAAACCTATGGGCATTAATCCTAAATTCACTGGCAATCCTGCTCTACTTAGCTTCGTATTTCACCTAAGTGAAGGCACGTGGCTTAGTGGTTAGTGTTGAGCTCACAATACATTGAGACACTTTATTTTACATTGTTCCAGTTCACTGCCAAGCTGGCATGTAGAAGGGTGACTGTTATGCATTGGTAACTGATGGTCTTCTACAAACACACCTTGCTCAGCCCTTGGAGGGGAACTTTCTAGAGGCAAAACCATGGTCATTAGTGACCATATGTTTGATTAAGAGATGGCCTGCGAATTCAGTGTTATTGTTGTAGCAGACCATCTCTGACCTTTTGTTGTCTTAAATAAGTATTTAACTCCGTTCCTGCGCCAGCCATAGGATTCAACATTAACAATGGGTGAGTTGCATGACAGTGCTTTTCTTACTATTTCGATTTCCATGTGTCTAACACACGTGGACATGCCCACAAAGTAAGAAAACAGCACAGTTCCCATGACTTTCGGAAACATTTTTTCACGCTCAGAGTTGCTGAAGCATGGAACAAACTACCTGCATCAGTTGTTAGCTGTCGAGACACTGCATCCTTTAAGGCTTCCATGCTTCCCGAGATCCGCCAACAGAACAGCTAACACATACACACATGTACTTCCCTGACATTTGTGTATTATTCTATGTACTATACATACACCTTTGACGAGTTGTAGTGCACCTGAGCACTTTACACAATAATTTCATTATTATTATTATTATCAGGTTTAATTAAATGGAATGACCAATTCTATCCATTGGTGAACCAAAATATATACCAATAATGTTTCTCAGTACAAGCTCCATGAAACTTCAGTTCAGAAGATCAATCAGAGAAGTTTAAACAATATATAACAAGATATATCAATTGAGAAACTGTTATTCTTTTGTACATATATACAGGACAAATAATGTAAATAAAAATGCATACTTCAAGATGTTATAATGGTCTACAATTCCATAGACAGCTGTTTCCAGAAACCAATTATCAATTTTGGTAATAAACATCCTAAGACCTTGATTTCTTTCATCGATATGGTTCAGTCTTGGCTCTATATATCTCACACTGCACAAAAATACTAGTCATCTGCTCAAGGAATAATTTTTTAAAAGGATCTCCACATGGTATTAAAATAATGTTTAATGGAAGGGCAGATATTGTAAGACGGGCCTTAAAAAGTGGTAGAAAGAGCTCCAAGAAAGTCCCATTTAGACAACTCAAACTAATTTGGACATATTTTTTAGGCTATTTTGAAGAAGAATGTTTGAAATGATGGAGGCGTGTTTATTCTCAGAAGGGCATCAAAGCTAAACAATGGGTCAGGAAAACCTTTCAGTTGTATCAGACATGGCAACCTCCTTGGTGTTGGGGACCTACATGATAAACACGTCCAGTACATTCTGTAAAGTGGTTTGTGATAGGAATGGTATCTTCAGTTGTGTCAAAAACATTACAACCTCCCTAATACTGGACCCACAATAAAATGCACTCGGTAGAGCATAGCAATGGTGCTGACCCCCAGCCCGTCTGAGCACACATTCAGAGTTTAACGAAAGAGTATTAAAGTTGATGTTATGGGGGTTGGCTGAAAAGTTTATAAGCTGACCAAGATTTCACAGCTCTAGCATCACTCTTTCATACATAGTCCCTGGAAAGAAACAGTGCAGTTATTAATAAAATGATTTGAAATTAATACATACAAGACTTCACAGCTCTAGCATGCATCAATTGTTCATAGTCAGCCAATGAACTTTTCAGCTCCTGAAAAGCTCCTGGCCCATTTGTGAAGCCAGTAGCTCCATTTGTGTATTGTCTCAGTCTGTGACCCATCCAACCCTTACTAGCCAGGAAAATTGATGTTAAAGGATAATAGTGATGTCAAGAGATAGAAAGATATGAATTTCTCATGAAAATCTGCTGAAGATGATTATGAAAAGAAGAGCCGAAACAGTGGATATCAAAGTTGTATAGATTAACTGAGGAGTGTGACGACAGATTGCTCATCACAAACTTGGTGCCACATTAGTGAGTCTTAGTACACGATAGTGTTATTCATAATAATTGACATAGCATGGCTTAGTGGTTAGAGTGCTGGGCCTGCAATCGGAAGGTTGTGAGTTCGGACCAGGTGATGTGTTATGTCGTTGAGCAAGGCACTTTATTTCACGTTGCTCCAGTTTACTAAGCTGTAGAAATGTGTTGCGGCATAATTGGTGTCAATCTGTAATGGCCATCGCTTTTTCGTTGGACAACATTGGTGGTATGGATGTTTAGGCAGGTGTGGTGTACCACATATATACTAGTCATTAGAAAAACCAAATGAATGCTTCACCTTTAAAAGCGGGATGACTCAAGAAGAAGATATAGCAGACATTTTATTATTTTCTACAAATGAGTCTCTAATTAATGAGTTAATCTATGAAAACAAATCATACTAAAACTAATGCAGGTTGCATTTTGGTCAGACAAAAGGCCTTTTGTTGGTACTGTATTCATGAAACATTAGGCATAGGATAAATTATCTTTTGAATTTCTTGACAAGAGCAGCCTCAGTTTGACCATTGCCTTGTGAGTGAAATCTGATAACCAGAAACTGTATAGAAGCTTACTAATTATGTAGATGTGTATGTTTATATTTACTGTTTGTTTATTCCCCAACAACTTAGCAGTTTGACAAAAAAATAAATAAATACAAGACTTGAAAAAAATAAGTACTATGATCAACTAAATCCCTCTAAGTTGGTGCCCCAGTATGGCCGTAGTCTAACGACTAAAACCAGTTCAAGAATTGGTGGAGGCCATTTCAACATCTACATTTAGAAATTATACAAACATCTCATAATACAATGTTGTCTCTTTTTAAATATTGAACCCAGTCAAAAGAAACTACTGAGCTAACCACTTCTCAAAGTATATAAATATATATGCATGCACACACACACACACACACTGAGCTTATTTGATTGTAGGGGATTGTTGAGTTTTTAACTCGACCTTTTGATTTGATATATATGTGTGAGTGAGTGTGTGTAAGTATATATATTGGCAGTATCGGTAGAGGGTCGGACGCCATGCTTTCCAGCATAGTTACGTCCCTTTACGATCTGAGTTCAAATCCCGCCGAGGTTGACTTTGCCTTTCATCGTTATGGGGTCGATAAAATAAAGTACCAGTAATCCACTGGGTTATTGCTGGCCTTGTGCCAAAAGTAGAAACAATTATCATCATCACCATTTAATGTCTTATTTTTCCATGGGTCAGACTATATATATATATGGAGAGAGAGAGAGAGAGAGAGAGATTGATAGTCTGTGGTACTGGAACCAGGAAGACCATAAATGAAAGAAGTACTCAATACATGGTATGATGCAGAGTGGTTATATTAGAAAAAAGTAGAGGATCTGCGAACTCAGCAGTTTCAGCTAGATACATCCAGATGTAGCTAGATGAAACCAGTGAGCTCGTGATAGATCCTCTATTTTTACTAACACACACCACACGCGCGCACACAGAGAGAGACAGACAGATTCATACATATAAACAGCTGTTGTGAAATACCATAGGACGCCAATAGAATAAGATAAAGGAATGGAATATCCTATTTCTAAATAATAGTTTGATTCTATGTAACCTATTGTTGCCATTGTTTATGATTTCGACAAGCAATTGTTTTATCTCTAGTTTAATTACTAAACAAATTAGTCGAGTGAACAACACGAGTTCTTTACAAATTCAAACTCAGTACCAATATGCAGATATGTATATATACAATAATGAGTTGGAAAAAATACGTATGTATTATTATCAAGTGATGAACATTTAATGCGACACAACTGTTCAACTGTTTTGGGTTCAGTGATATCTGATAGGTTACATTCCCAATAAAAGAGTGATAAGAGGTAGGCACGGATACAGCTTTAGTTCATAAATTTCGAGTTACTTTTATTTAAATACCTTCTATTATTTGTACTAACTCCCGTGTTGTATGGTGAGTTCTCATAATACGAATATTTTTATGTATTTCCCTCCTCTGTTTTCTTTTGTTTTTTATTGTTGTTGTGTTGTTTTGTTTTGTTTTTCGCAGATGAAGTTAGGCTGGGAAGCAGATTAAAGCAGACATTTTCAAATTATTTTTACAACTCGTATTTTCTAAGCATAGTGACAGGAGAGTAATCTCCCTTGAATTTTTCGTCTACGTAGTCATTTAACGTGTACATGTTTCTTACTGTTTGTCTTTTAATGGATGGGTTTAGTTTTAATTTGATAGTATGTACAACTTCCTTAATTCATTTTTATAATGACTCTTGGTCTATGTAATGCAAATGATCAATAATTTGATATAGTAACCTTCATTTATTTCACCATTGATATATTATAACTGCCATCTGCCATATAATTCTTATAAGCTAAGACCTAGAATTTCGATAGACACTCGACTTGCTAGAAATAGTAACCAAATTCTCTCAAAATACACCCAACTGTCTTACGAGGGTCGGCTGAAAAGTTCAAAGGCTTATTTTTCAACATAGTCCCTAGAAAGAAACAATGCAGTTATTAATAAGAAGAGTTAAAATTAATGCATACAACATTTCACTGCTCTAGCATCACTCCTCTAAAGTAGGCCTATGAACTTTTCATCCCACCCTCGTAAAACAGAAAAAACACATTGAACAATAAAATTGTAAGTTAAATTGATTTATTCAGACTATTGGCCATTGTACCCTCTAGTTTTCTTCAGTTGCCTGTCATCTATATACTACTAAACTTCTGTCTTGGTTGTAATTTAATACAACTAAAATGGTGCATAATGGGAAAATACTTTGAAAGGAAGTTGCCCCTGAAATGGAATAAAACAAGTTTGGCGTAAATCGGCGCATGGGTTCCCGAGATATGGGGTTTTTCCTGGTACCTTCATAAATAGCTAACAGGTCCGTGGTAACCAATCAGATCGCTAGCATGCTTCTCCTTGTGTTTCATTTCTGAAAAGCCTCAGTGCAGTCAAGTTAAAAACAGACAGGAAGAGATCCCTCTTTGCTGTGTAGCCAAAACGGCAAAACAACTAGACTACCATGACCCAACGGGTCATGGATAGTCTAGTATATAATAATTGTTTCTACTTTTGGCACAAGGCCAGCAATTACTCAGTACATTACTGGTACTTTATTTTATCGACCCCGTAAGGATGAAAGGCAAAGTTAACCTCGGCGGGATTTGAACTCAGATTGTAAAGAGACGTAACTACGCTGGAAAGCATCTCCGACCAATATTGCCAATTCACCTATTCTTGGAATTACTAACTGAACCCTTTATTCAAACCATGAAGGTAGATTGTTCATATTCTGTTTTACGTGTTTTCCTTATATTTAGTTAGTAGTTACTTGTGATGTTACTTACCTGTTCTGCTCAAACTAAAGTCTATACAAACACACAAACCTAGAGATTGAACTCACACATGCCAGAGATTAAATTGCCTATGATATTGTCCTGTAGGATTACTATATAACTGAAATTAGCAGATTTAACCCTAACATTTCATATGAAATGCGGAGGAGAGGAAGATTATACAAATACCACGGCTACACCGAACACTTCCTTTCCATACCAGTCACCATCGAGACTTCTGATAGCCAATTGATAATCTATGATTACAATATACAGCTTCCACTGCATGTCTTGGACATTTTAAACCAGGTGCAGCCCATCCTTCTTAAAGTTGAAACACAACTGATTTCTTCCACAGAGAGAGAAAGAAAGTGATAAAGAGAGATAGAGAAAGAATCAACTGGACTGATGTTTTATTGACCCCTAGAAAGATGAAAGGTAAAGTTGACCTCAGCAGGATTTGAACTTAGAGTACAGAGAGCTGGAACAAATACCAAATAATTTTAAATTCCATATTTGGTATGGTTTCTATGGCTGGATGCCCTTCCTAATGACAACCATGTTTCATTGTGGACTGGGTGCTTTTTATCGTAGCACCAAAACAACCACCTAACAGGGTGGACTGGGTGCTTTTGTCATGTCACCAGCATAACCACCTTATAGGGTGGACTGGGTGTTTTTTGTCGTGTCACCAGCATGATCACATACCAAAGTAAACTTAGTGCTTTTTGTGTCACCTGCATGATCACCTTGTAGGGTGAACTAGGCATGTTTTGTTGTGTCACCAGCACAACCACATTACAGTGTGGACTGTGTGCTTTTATAGTTTTGTATCACTCAACTAGGATCAATGTCAGTTGTTTCCTATCAAAGGGGATTAAATAGACAGTTTTATAGTTTTGTGTCACTGAAATAGGATCATTCCAGGTGTTTCTTATCAAAGGGGATAAACAATCAATAATTAATCAGATCCTCACTTAAGTAAATCAATAATCCTTGCATAGTTTCCTTTCTACTCTAACTTGGATTAATTCCTGTTGCTTTTCATCTATTTATTTCTAGCTTAGTCTATATAAATTGGAAACCTAACAGCTGATGTTAAGACTGAGATTTTCTAGGCTAATAAATTCTAAATGTTATTGACTCTAGATGTTTCAATCACAGTTCTGTGACATACGAACTTGACTGAAAAGTTCATAGGCTGACCAAGATACTCTCCACACCCATCCACCATATCATACTTGTCATTCTGCCTGACACCATAGACAAATGATGTGGGACCATATCATAGACAAATTTGCATCAGTAAAAACAAAGAAAATGCAGATGTAACTTTCATGTATTGTTTTCAATTAAAAAATTAACAAATGTGATTAGTATTTTTGATCTGATTTTATGGTTATCTGAAAGATGGGTGTCAGAGATTTGAGCTGGGGCACAATTTCACTGTTTATCATAGGGGCTATTTTCCCTAGTTAAACCTCTCTACCTAAGAACACCCGGTTACCCTGTTGGATAAGGTCTAAGAAAAATTCCATTCCTATCCACTCAATTTAGATTTTAACAAAATGTGAACAAAAAAAATGAAAACATCTGTTATTTATTCATCAAAATGACTCGTACACTGTTAATTTTCCTGACATTTGTACATAATTCTATGTACTATACATGCGCCTTCGATGAGTTGTAGTGCATTCATCAAAATGTGAGAGTTAAAACAATGTTTAAATCTCTGGATAATCTGTTGATATGACATAAACAAAAGAATGATCATAAGTTGAATAAATGATGTCATGGACTGAATGGTATTTATTCCAACTCATATTTATATATCTCTAAGACAAAGTTTATAAAGATGTCTGTATGGAGATGAATATTGTGAAGTATTAGATTGAATAAAATAGATTGAGAAGAAAGAATAGAATGTAAAATAAAGAAATTTTTTTTTTTTTTTTAATGGAAAAGGGAAGGGAAAGGCAAGGGCTTTAGTGTCACAGAAGAGGGGGGGGGGGGGGGGGTGATGGGCTCTGGGCCTAGGGCGCGGCAGTAATGGGGCTGCACCCCATGGACAATGGCCAGTGACACCTGCTGCACCTTGTCCAGGTCACCATTTATAGCTTTAGTTAAGCTATACTGAAAATAACAACAAATGATGTTTTGTTGAAGTGTTGTTTATTGGGTGACAAACATTTATAAAGTGTAAGGAAGAACAATCTACCCCTAAAGTTCAGGTCTTGTTAACTGCCTAACCAGAATACCCTTCACTGCTGACCAGTTCAATAATCGGTCAACAATAAAGTCCCTTCACTCAACAGTTTAACTTTACAAACTTGTGGCAATGCTCTACATATGTTTATTTATTGGCCCTGAAAGAAGTAAATGAAAAGTTGATCTTGGTAGGATTTGAACTGAGGACACAGAGAGAGAGTGTGGAATGAAACCACAAGACATTCTATCTAACACTCTAATAATTCTGCCAGCTCACCACTTCAGTTCCTGTCAATAAATATTACTAATTCCTTGTTTGCTGAAACTAAATTACTCTTATAGCAAGATTAAACCAGATTCCATCATTCCAATCAAATTATACAAATCTGATGCAATTCCGGTAAGATTAACTTAATCTGGCTGGTTATTATCAGAGTTATAAATTCTTACCCGTCTCTCTCTCTCGATAGATAGATAGATAGATTTATTTGCCATAAAGGCGCACAAGAAAAGGGGACGATAAAATAAAGTACCAGTAATACACTGGGTAATTGCTGGCCTTGTGCCTAACGTAGAAACAATTATTTTCTGACTGGCTACTTCAAGTATCAATAAAACAATACAATAGAAGTGAAATGACAGGAAGCCGAAGGTGTAGATAAATTGCAGTAGGGAAAAATATATGTAAACCTACTGTTTGGGTGTGTGTGTGTTTGTGTGTGTGTGTGTCTCTCCTTAGCTGATCAATGTGCCGAACTGGTATGAAATGTGAGAGCCTGTAAGGCCAGGAGAGAGAGAGTAAAAGGTCTGTAGAAAAATGAATGGGCTGCATCGTTAACCTCTCACAGACTGCTGCTTCGGGGTCTCTCTGGTGGATTCCCTAAGTACTTGTATTTATAATAACCCTATAGCTAGAAGGATGTGTATATGAGTTGATTTATGAGTAGCCATGTGTGTTTCATCCGTCAAGAAGCTGGGATCACAAGTCAAGTGGTATATATGTTTATCATAGTTGTCTCTTGACAGGACAATGGTGGGAACTCCCAACAATAGGTGGTTTTAGAGGCGAGAACCCTCAGATTCAGTTTCGAATCTTCGCTAGGTAAGACATAGCAGTATTCTGTTACAAACATATGAAACCTTCAAAATTAAAAGAGCTCTTGAAAAAAATTCATGTCGACAAGACAATTAAATATTTATGTTATTTGGAAACACTTTGAGAACAATTACTGATTGTTTGCATCGCTCATTATGCCACTTCATTACAGCAATTAACAAAATCAGAAACAATTCTCTCAATTACAGATTATTCAGAGAGTTGTGTGAACAAAACAATGAAGAATTTAATCCCTTGGCAGTTCCAAACTGAAGTTCCAAAGATGTCTGTCTGGGTCATTTTCAGAATCTTTGGAACAGCTTTGGAATTCTTCAAATTCATGTAAGACAATTTGAAGAAGTTTAAAAGTGATACAGCTTCTACTCTTCTCTTCCAGTAGCAGTGTCTAGCATATCTTGTCCTCCACTCCCTTTATTATTGTTATAATCTTTGATATATGGCCTTCTTAAAACATACTCTGTTCAAATGTTAAGATGTGGATAATTTTAACAGTTTCTCAGTATTTCTGCACCTGAGGAAAAATAGGAAATGCCTAATGAGGATCTTTAGATATACTGTTATCATTTGGAGATATAACATAAAGACTTCTTGAACAATTTGAAAATATTCTCACTATGAAGATTCCAGATTATATTTTAGAACCAACTTCAAGTGTTGAGGAATCAAAAATGCAATTACAAGAATTAGCTGAAAAGTTCATCGGCCGACTATGAAGGAGTGAAGCTAGACTTGTGAAATCTTGCATGCATTAATTTCAACTCTTCTTATTAATAACTGTATTGTTGGTTTTTTTCAGGGACTATGTTGAAAAATAAACCTCATTTGGTTATTCCATGAAAGTATCTTGGTCAACCTATGAACTTTTCAACCAACAAGAATGACCAGATAGTGATGTCAAACAGGATGACACAGTAAGTTTAGTACACATAATATAATACCTTTTGTTGCTATATAGTTAAGTAATATTTTGTTTGTTCACTCTTCTTCACACATTTCTACTTCCATTGGACATTGACCATATTTCATATAAACTATTTATGTATTTCATACAAAGGTCAAATAAGCAAACAACCAAGACTCAGATCTATGGATATTATTCTTGATTCTTCTTAATCTCTCATATCCATCAATGAGAGATTAACTCTACTGATTCCAGCCAGTAGTAACAGTGGGATATCGTAAATATAATATTGAAGCTATTCAGAAAGTCTTCGGGGAAGAGGGGGGGGGGGGGGTGAAAGGAAATATATACTGAATTGAAAATGTTTTCCACTTTCAACTTGATTGGAGATATGCCACCACCACCACCACTACCACTACCACCTCCACAACCGCCATCACCACCACTACCACTTCCACTACCGCCATCACCACCACCACCACCACCACCACCACTACCACTTCCACTACTGCCATCACCACCACCACCACCACTAACATATCCACTACCGCCATCACCACCACCACCACAATCACCACCACCACCACTATCACCACCACCACCACTACCACCATTATCACCACTACAACCACCACCACCGCCACTGCCGCCACCTTCACTACTGCCACCATCACCACCACCACTACAATCACCACCACCACCACCAATATCACCACTACAACCACCACCACCAATATCACCACTACAACCACCACCACCACCACCACCACCACCACCACCACCACCACCACAACCACCACTGGGGTCCCTATCATTCCACTGCAAAGTGGTCGTAGAGGTGCCACGGCAAAAAAGCACCCAGCCCACACTGCAAAGTGGTCGTAGAGGTGCCACGGCAAAAAAGCACCAGCCCACACTGCAAAGTGGACGTGTAGGTGCTACGGCAAAAAAGCACCCAGCCCACACTGCAAAGTGGACGTGGAGGTGCTACGGCAAAAAAACACCCAGCACTCACTGTAAATGAGGTTGGTGTTAGGAAGGGTATCCAGCTGTAGAAATCAAGCCAGAATCAGTTCCCGTCCCACCCTTGCAAGCAGGGAAAAGTGGACGTAAAATAAAATGATGAAAATGATGATGAATGATGAAATATAAACTAAGCTTCAAGTTAACAATTTTTACCTTTGATATTCACATCAGAGATGATAATTAGCTATTTTTTACATCCTTTCTTGCCAAAATATCCCGTGTGTATGTGTATGTCTGTATGTGTGTCTGTATCTATGTACATGTATGTATATGTATATCTGAATGCTTCTGTATACATATGTGTGTATGTGTATGTGTGCCTATATTTCTTTGTACATGTATGTATGTGTGTGTATGTCTATGTACATGTATATGTATGTATGTATGTCTGAATGATTCTGTATACATATGTGTGTATGCCTGTATATTTCTAAGTACATGTGTGTATGTATCTATGTACGTGTACGTGTATGTCTGTATATTTCTATGTACATGTGTGTATGTGTATAGGTGTGTACGTATGTCTATATGCTTCTATATACATGTGTGTGTGTGTATGTCTATACTTCTATGTACATGTATGTATGTGTATGTGTGTGCCTGTATACTTCTACGTACATGTGTGTGTGTATGTGTATGTGTGCATGTCTGTATACTTCTATGTACATGTGTGTGTGTATATGTGTATGTGTGCATGTCTATATACTTTTATGTACATGTGTGTGTATGATAACAGAAGATGAGATATGTTATAAAAATATGATTTTAATGCTTAAGAATTCCATACATCAAAGACGATTTTCACATTATCACTTTACATTAAGTACTGGGTGCATTTTATTATGGCACCAATACTACTACTTTACAGAATGTACTAGGTGCATTTTATTATGGCACCAATACTACCACTTTACAGAATGTACTAGGTGCATTTTATTATGGCACCAATACTACCACTTTACAGAATGTACTGGGTGCATTTTATTATGGCACTAATACTACCACTTTATAGAATGTACTGGGTGCATTTTATCATGACACCAGCACTACCACTTTACAGAGTGAACTAGGTGAATTTTACCATAGCACCTGCACTATCACTTTACAGAATGTACTGCATACATTTTATCATGGCACCAGCACAAATCACTTTACAGAATGTACTGGGTGCATTTTATCTTTCCTGAAATACTCCCAGCTTGTCACCAACCCATGATGCCAGCTTGCATGTTCATTACTCAAGACATCGTTTTATGTTTGGAAAAATTGTTCATGAACTGATTTGTTCGTGACGAGAAACGTCTATGAACTGAGGTTCCGCTGTATTTCAATTGTTCACATCTACTGTTATCGGCATCGTTTATCATCATCATTTAATGTCCATCTTCCATGCTAGCATGGGTAGGACTTATATTTACCAATAAATATATGTTCCCTTTTTCATTTACATTTAAACATACATTCATTCACTATAGTATTATAATGATGTTTCTATTTTAAACAATAAAACTCACTGCATTGCAGTATTTGAATTGTTAAGTAAGCTTACCTTAGAGAGCCAACTAAGGACATGAGTCTGGAGCAAAGCCAATAGTATCATATAAAGACTTATTTCCTTTATTGTTGCCAAGGAACCTCTTAAATATTCTGTATCTATTCTTGGTATTTATATGATTATCAATTTCAGATCGCAAGTGTCATTTGGTTCTTAGAGCTATTTCTCATCGCCTCCCAACCACACACACACAAACACTACCACCACCACCATCACCAAACCCCAACTGAAATATAATCTGTGATGGAGTTATTGAAAATATATTTACTATGTCCCCTTATGAATTACCAATTTTGCAAGAGTTGTGTTAATTATTACCTGGAACTATGAATTTTACTTACAAGAAAACTATTAGCCATTGTTCTATATATATATTTATATGTGTGTGTGTGATATTTTCCCTCTCTCTCCACACATACACACCACACACACACACACGCACACACACACACACACACACACACACACACACACACACACACACACACACACACACACACACACACACACACACACACACACACACACACACACACACACACACACACACACACACACACACACACCACCACCACCACCACCGCCGCCACCACCACCACCACCACCTCCACCACCATTCACACCACACACACATACTATGTCCTCTGGGATATTGGTTTCACATGACTGAAATTATTTATTGATTCTTAAGATGATGAGTGTGAGGAGTAAAGTTAACTATTTGGAGTGAATCAATTAAATGGAGTCCCATACTACTTGTCTTGTAATCATTTGATCCAGTTGAGATGGAGAAAATAGTGAAGATGCATAACTTTGTGGTTAGGGTGTTGGTTTCATAAATGTAAGGTTGCGGGTTCAATTTCTGGTCAGCCTATGAACTTTTCAACCAACCCCTGTAATAAAGAAATTTAGTCTGGTATACTACAATATCTCTTGTTCCTCTGGCTTTCAGACTGATATCTGTTATTGATTTCTTACATAAGCACAGGGACTTCATCGTTGGTTTTCTTTTTCATCCAAGATATAGCTATTGCATATTATACTATGATGACCCATGTTAATAATTGTCTCAAATCTAGAAGCTTTAGTTATAAGACTAACATTCATATGTAAAACCTACTAGCAGTGGCTCATTGCTGGGTGTGTATGGGGGTTTGAACTGTCCCCCCACACAAAATTGTTGTTTAGTCATTTTTGTTGGAACATTATGTATATCAGCACTCCCTAAAATGTTAGGAGCAATATGCCATATGTAAAACCTACTAGCAGTGGCTCATTGCTGGGTGTGTATGGGGGTTTGAACTGTCCCCTACAAAAATTGTTGTTTAGTCATTTTTGTTGGAACATTAGTACTTTTTATTGGAACATTATGTATATCAGCACTCCCTAAAATGTTAGGAGCAATATGCCATATGTAAAACCTACTAGCCATATAGTTACATCACATCAACAGGATATTAAAACAACTACTAAATCTATTAGATGAGAAGTTTGAATTTTTTTACTGACATACTTTTTAGATATCTGGCATGACCATATTTATCAGTGAATCAATCAATGGAACAGACATTTGTCTTCGGTTCATCAACTGTCAATAAAACAACATTATGTATTCTTATCAAATACACTGTTACTAGCTCTGGTGTTTCATTGTAACCACATAATTATCATTGCCTAGACTCTACATGCAGAAGTAGTAAAGATGTCAGCATGGCGTTCAATTATAGATCTATATTGTTATCAACTTGTCCATTACCATGTTACTTCACAGTCTATATTGTTATCAACTTGTCCATTACCATGTTACTTCACAGTCTATATTGTTATCAACCTGTCCATTACCATAGTGAAGGTGCATGGCTTAGTGGTTAAAGCGTCAGGCTTACAATTGTGAAGTTGTGATTTTGCCGTTGTGTTCTTGAACAAGACACTTTATTTCACATTGCTCCAGTTTACTCAGCTGTAGAAATGAGTTACGACGTCACTGGCGCCAAGCTGTATTGGCCTTTGTCTTTCCCTTCTACAACATCGGTGGCATTGAGACTGGTATGGATAGACAACAACCTTGCCCAGAGTTATGCCCCTCGGAGGGGAACTTTCTAGGTGTAAATCCCTTGGTCATTCATGATTGAAGGGGGTCTTTACCATTAACATATTTCTAAAGAAAGACTCTGCCTATAGTTTACAAATCATTTTGAATATGATCAAGAATTTGAAAGGATTTAGCAATATAACCAACTTTCTCATTATTAAGATGGTGTTTGGAATATAACTTAACAAATATTCTTACATAAAATTATGATCGAAGATTTTAAGATAAATATAAATAGTTTATAATAACTACCATAGAAACAAAGGCGGTTTCAAGCTTTCATTACCATATTTCTGATGAAAGATAAAGTTATTGCTTGTTGTCTGTAAATAATGTTAATGTTCTTAGTATCTGACATTGCTACAACATCAACGAGTATACCATTCTGTTGCTGCTGGTTGTGGTGTGAGGTCAGCTTGAGTTTAGGTTGAGGTGTTCATCTGGTATATATGCTGACCCCAGATAACCTGCAAGAACCACCTTAGCTCCATTTATTCATGTTGCATGTAAAGAACAGGCAGCCCTACCCATGAACTGGCATAGCAAAAGAACTCTTGTATCAATTCTCATCATATAGACTAAATGAACACCTCTGCCTAATTAAAGTTATTACTTAGCCCTATTTGTTTCTCATTAATATTCACTTGCCTGGGGTTTCTGCTCCAATTAACTATTAACAATTGATTATTGATTTGTTATCATTAAGCAAAAAGGTTACTTTTTGAAATAAGTTTAGTCAGTTGAAACAACCAAAGGGAGAATCTAATTAGTCATTTGATAATGTCAAGTGATAATTGTTTCTACTTTTGGCACAAGGCCAGCAATTACCCAGTACATTACTGGTACTTTATTTTATCGACCCCGTAAGGATGAAAGGCAAAGTTAATGCCTCCTAAAAACTTAATTGATGAATTAAGTTTACCATCTAGGAACTCAGAGCACAAAGAGACAGAATAAAATGCCACAAAGCATTTTATCCAAAACTGTAACAATTCTATCAAACTTTGGAATAGGTTTTTTATATTTTATTGAACCAGTAAGGAAGAAAGACAAAGTTGACTTTGGAATCAGAACTCAGAGTGCAGAGAACCAGAACAAAAACAGCATTTTCTCTGCCAATTCACCTTTTAATCTTTCCCAAAACTACTCATGGTTCTATAAAACAAAACAACTCATTGTAAATGGTTCCTATTTAAATTTAAATCTTCCAACACAATTTGAAATAAGAGCCATTTGTTAGGTTATGTTACAAATACCATTATAATGAATAATTAATAATTTTACTAAATGCTTCCAAATCCTTCATTAATTAATTCGAATGCAGTGTATTTCATTTGAAACACGGTAATGAAAGGATTAAGAATAAAGTAGTTTATAACCATGGCCATGTGGCTAGAATACCTAAGGAAAGGTTGGCTGGACAGATTTTACAGGAAAAAACCAACCGACAGAGGTAAATTCTGAGCAAGATGGTTGGATAACATCCATGGTTCTTCTCTTGGATTGACTCATATGTGACAGATGTTTACATAGTAATCAACCCTGTACATTAAGATGAGCCAGCAACCTGTCCTGGGAGGCTTGAGATGGACGCACAAAGGTTGCATATCCTGAGACCCCAAAGAGAGCATATCTTAAGAATTTCTTATAAGCTCAGAGAAAAAAATGGTGTGATGGATGGTGAGTTAGAAAGAGAATGTAAACATAGTAATTGTACTGGCAAGAAGAGAGGGAGAGGAGGGAAGATGATACACAGAACTTACCTCCCCTTCCCCCTAATCCCCTTCCCTCATTCCACCCCCCACCCCTGAACAAATTACCAATAGCTGAGAAAACAAACACTACATTAAATGTCTAACTCTTTAGCGTTTAAACCGACTGTATCCGGCCAGAATTCTCTCACCTCTTTCTGTTTAAACTGGTTGTAACTGGCCACTCATACTGATGTTAAGGTATTGTTCTCAAAATAAATAATATCAAAATCTCAGATTCAATGTTATGTGAGATATTATGTGAGGTAAAGCCTTTACTGTTAAAATACAATAGTAAATATAGAGCAATGTAAATGTTAAAGGGTTAAATTTTGAAAATATTTAGAAAATAAAATGTTAATGATGAGTTTATTTATTTTAGTTATACATAATAATTGTTTCTAGTTTAGGCACAAGGCCATCAATTACCCAGTACATTACTGGTACTTTATTTTATCGACCCCGTAAGGATGAAAGGCAAAGTCAACCTCGGCGGGATTTGAACTCAGACCGCAAAGGGACGTAACTATGCTGGAAAGCATGGCGTCTGACTCTCTACCAATACTGCCAATTAGTTATACATAATAATGGTCTGGTCAGGCTTCATCGGCCAGCTACTGGTACCATGTAATCCAGTACAACCTGCTTCATTATCAAGTGAATGAACTCATCCACGATACAGTCATCCCAGTCCCCCTACTGGGATGGTGTAAACAGCAGGGCAGACATCTGAAAATGTGGATTGGCAGGATGAAGTCGTGTTTTCAGCTAATATCTGGTCCTCACACATATGGTGTCCGTCATTGGAACCATCACTGGCTGACAATATCTGCATCAAATGTCTATTATTGCTATGCATGGCTGGGTTCTATTCACAATGATGGAGATGCACAATTTGATGTCAGCTAAACCAGTGTCTGAGCCTCTCTTTGCAATACTCTGGTACACAGTATGATGTCAACGAAACCAGTGTCTGAGCAGCCTCTATTTGCAATAATCTGATGCACAGTTTGGTGTCAGCTAAACCAGTACATAGACAGCCTCTAGTTGCAATACTGTGGGTGCACATAGACAGCATCTAGTTGCAATACTGTGGTGCACAGTTTGGTGTCAGCTAAACCAGTACATAGACAGCCTCTAGTTGCAATACTGTGGGTGCACATAGACAGCATCTAGTTGCAATACTGTGGTGCACAGTTGGCTGTCAGCTAAACCCATCATCTCCATCAAAATAATTTTTTTCAGTAAGATCTTCAATACTGATTATCTCCTTCCCAGTTGTTACAGACGTTTTCAGTTTTCCATTTCAGCCATTTCTACTATATAAACACTTCACTGACAAAAGATTACGTTTATTTTATTCTAAATTTTCATTGCTGTTTTTCTTTTCCTTTTAATTTCATTCAGTTTCATTTCGTTGTAAAGTTTTTATTTTCACTTTAATTCACTTTTGTTATATTATATCCATTTGTTTTTTTGTTTTCACTTTAATCTTTCATTTCATTACACAGATTTTACTTTCACTTTAATTCAATTTCATTTTATTGTCTGCCTTTTTATACATCTAATGCAAATCATTTCAGAACTTAATTTTAACAACTCTAGAAGGATTGAAAGCAAAGTTGATTTTGGGAGAATTTAAACTCAGAACATAAAGGGTAGGAACTAATATTGTATGGCCTTTTGTTGAACACCTTAACCCTTTAGCATTTCCATTATTCTATATTTACTATTTTATTTTCATGGTAAACACTTTATCTCACATAATTATCTCACATAGTATTGAATCTATGAGATTTTGATATTATGTATTTTGAGAACAATACCTTAACATAAGTATGAGCAGCCGGTTATGGGCGGTTTGAACAGAAAGAGATGAGATAATTTTGGCCGGATACAGCCAGTTTAAATGCTAAATGGTTAATGCAGGCATAGGCAGCCCATAGCTTTATTTCATCTGGTCTGCATATTTCGTTGAATATGTGACAATTTATATAAATTATTTTTTTTATTCTTCATTTTCCTTTGGTAAAATTTAAAATTTAGTATCAAAAATGAGTTTCATTTTTGCAGTGTCTTGGAATGAACTAATGCTTGATATTTATACAAAAAAAAAAAGAATGAGACCCTTCACTCGGTAAAAAATGAAGGTTTGACCAGGTGCAAAATTTTAAACAGTAAATGTTTCACTTCCCTAAATGAATACAGCAAAAGAATGATTATTTTATTGAAAATCATTTATTTTATTATACATATTTTATCGATCCCATAAGGAAGAAAGGCAAAGCTAACCTCAGCAGAAATCAGAATGTAAAGGGCAGTAATTATATACTACAAAGCATTTTGTCTGACGCTTTACTGATACTGTCAATTTTTAACAAAGGCAAAAAAAATTTACAATCGGCAAAATGTATGGCAGCTTGTAACAAACAAGAATTTTTTGCTTACTATTTTCTTAAATTAAATTTTCAAATAGAAATTCTATTGCTAATGTATGAGGGTCAGCTGAAAAGTTCATAGGTTGACCAAGATACTCTCATGGAATGACCAAATGAAGTTTATTTTTCAATATAATCCCTGGAAAGAAACAATGCAGTTATTGATACGAAGAGTTGAAATTAATGCATGCAAAATTTCTCAGCTCTAGCATCACTCCTTCATAGTCAGCCTATGAATTTCTCAATTTATTTATAAAATTATTATATGAAAAGTCATTTCAATAAATTCAAAAGTCCTTTTGATAAAAAATCATTTCAATAAAAATGCATTCAATGAAATGCTGTTTGATAGAAAATCATGTAATTAGATTTGAAGCAAGGGATTTTTCATGGTGTAACTTAATTGAGAAGACATGAAACAGATGTCACTTAAGATGAAGGCGCATGGCTTAGTGGTTAGAGCATTGGGCTTGCAATCGAAAGGTTGTGAGTTCAATTCTCAGACCGGGTGATGTGTTGTTTCCTTGAGCAAGACACTTTATTTCACATTGCTCCAGTTTATCAGCTGTAGAAATGAGTTGATAGGGACTGGGGTCCCTATCATTCCACTGCAAAGTGGTTGTGGAGATGCCATGGCAAAAAAGCACCCAGCACTCACTGTAAATGAGGTTGGTGTGAGGAAGGGCATCCAGCTGTAGAAATCAAGCCAGAATCAGTTCCCGACTATCATGGTTGGAATATTTTTTAACATAAACTGACTGGGAATTAACGTGTTCTTGGTTATAGTAGATAAATTGCTAGTGATTAATTAATATCAGATAAATTGCTAGTGATAAATTAATTGCTAGCAGATAAATTGCTAGTGATCAAATGACTTTCTGGTATCAAGTTACTTTAAGTATTATATTTCCTGTTGTGTTTCGTTTTTCTTTTGATAATTACAATTTTTTATAGCTCCCCAAATACTAAATATTGTGTTATTCTACAATTGATAAGAACTAAAACCATTCTTTTAACCTTAATGTTTTTTGTTTCCAAATTCTAAATTGATGCCGTTCACATACCTTTTATTATAAGCTTCATCATTCTATTAGTTGCTTACAATTCAAGCTCTTTTGTTATAAATTACCTAAGCATGTGGCTCATTCATAATGCATTCCTTCAATAAACGCAGACTCGTCATATTTTTACCCATTTATAAAAACACCCACGTCCATACAACACTTCTAGCTTCTATCTCTATGTTACACAGCTGCTAATTAACTCAGCAACAGCACATGCCTAATATAATTTGTTTAAAAGTTACTATGAGAATGGGATCAGCTGAAAAGTTCATAGTCTGACTATGAAGGATTGATGCTAGAGCTATGAAATCTTGTATGCATTAATTTCAACTCTTCTTTTCAACTTATGAACTTTTCAACCAACCCTTGTACATTTTATGTCTTAATCAGACCTGACAACTCTCCCTGTCAGATGGGGGAGATCTCCCTTGGGGGTGGGTGGGAGATGTCTTCTATTATGAAAATGGGTAGATTCTTCTTCCATCTAGCTTTCTTCATTCAGAGTGAATAAGCCTGGGAAGTTTGAGCTCGAAGAGTATCGAACTTATTCAACAAACTTCATCATCATCTAGAATAGCAAACTTACTGCCTTAGCGCTCAAGAACAAACACAGAACAATTGAGTAAGTCATCATAATTATTGAAGAAATTATAACCGAGTAAACATATTCAGGTAGTGTTCAAGCACCCTGTATGTCACCGTTTGTAAAGCCCTTTGAATGACTGAAGCAATTCAATAAAACTATCCCGTTTTTCCCCTATAATAGACATAACTGTTTCTACTTTAGGCACAAGGCCAGCAATTACCCAGTGCATTACTGGTACTTTATTTTATCGACCCCGTAAGGATGAAAGGCAAAGTCAACCTCGGCGGGATTTGAACTCAGATCGTAAAGAGACGTAACTGTGCCGCAAAGCATGGCGTCTGACCCTCTACCGATACTGCCAATCCACCACCTATAATAGACATAACACAAGAAAACACACCATAATAAGTCGGATAAACAATCAGAAGTGTTGGCCCTAAAGAGGGCCTTGTAACATTCACTGTTGCAAAGTGTCAATAATGGGGGAGAAGTTACATCTTAATTCGTGTTAATCTTCCCACAATCTGACACCTCGAAATGTCGACAAAATAAAGTCTACTCTCAAAGACGGCATGTTACAATTAACATGCTTCTGACTAATTTCATGGTAAGCCAACTTCCAGGTCATTGATCATACTTTTTTGTAACTTATCACTGATTCCTGCAGTTGCCCTTAATGTGACCTAAGCGTGTGCACGTGTTCAGAATCCATATCAGTGGATGTGATATATATATATATATATATATATATATATATATACAGAGACATCTGTTCAGTCGACAACCAAAATTAGATTGTTGTCTGCTTTGTTTGAAATTTCTTTATGTATATTTCTAATAAGTTGTTGCCTCGTTTTGGAGGACTGAGTTGTGGGAGGGAGGGTTTAACATACAGTAGTAGTATCTCCTCTTTCCCCTCTCTCACTGAAACGTCTTCTCTTTCCCCCTCCATTCATAGGCTGACCAAGATACTCTCATGGAATGACTAAATGAGGTTTATTTTTCAACATAGTCCCTGGAAAGAAACAATGCAGTTATTAATAAAAAGACTTGAAATTAATGTATGCAAGATTTAGCAGCCCTAACCTCACTCCTTCATAGTTATCCTGTGACCTTTTCAGTCGATCCTCATATGTTCAGAGTTTAAACCCTGATGAAATTAACTTTACCATTCATACTTCTTGGGGGACAATTCCATTGATAAAATATGTGTCAATCACAACTGTTTCCTCCCAACACATTTGTAACCTTGTGCCTATGTTAGAAATCAATATTACAGATGGCTATATTCGTTTAGATATAATATATATTTATGGCATTTATAGAATCTATTACAGACTGTTTCTTATACATAGCTTTAAATAGTTTATCACTTGTAGCAAAAGGTGGTAATAGAAGAAATCAACTGAGAAGTATTGAAGAATCCATAATCAATCTGACATTAGTTATCTAATATTGGAATCTAAATTATCTATCCAGATGTATAAACCATGCTAAAATATAGATGTAATGTGTGATTGCTCTGTCTCAAACCATGATACATGGGTCAGCTGAAAAGTTCATAGAATGTCTATGAAGAATTAATGCTAGAGCTGTGAAATCTTGCATGCATTAATTTCAACCCTTCTTATTAATAACTGCATTGAACTATGTTGAAAAATAAACTTCTTTTGTCATTCCATGAGAGTATCTTGGTAGGCCTATGAACTTTTCAGCTAACCCTCATAACTCATCCAACCCATGCCAGCATGGAAAACAGATATAAAATGATGATGATGATAAATGTTGATCAAATGAAATGAAAATACATTCCTGAAATGTATAAATTTCATCATTTACCATCCAATGTTCTTCTAAAATACAGGGACTTTTCCAAGAAAAATAAAAATCTATTCTGATATTTTAAATGCCCAAACATTGATTGAAAATTTTAGCAAAATATTTTCTTTTGATTAGGCACAAGGCCAGTTTTGATTTAAAAGTAAATTTTAAAAAATCAATGTCAGTAAATTATTGTTGGCATTTTGAAGTAATATTTGAAAGATGGAAGACAAAGCAATATTAAACTAAAGTATGTAGTATTCAAACAAATCACTTCAAATGTTGTGAAAGAGAATTATTACAAATCAGTCTTTAATTTGAAACACTTCAATTATTAATATTGTGTTAACACAGGCTGAAAGGTTCATAGGCTGACATTGATGGAGTAATGCTAGAGCTGCAAAATCTTGCATGCATTAATTTCATCTCTTCTTATTAAAAATGCATTGTTTCTTTCCAGGGACTATGTTGAAAAATAAATCTCATTTGGTCATTCCATGAAAGTATCTTGGTCAGCCTATGAACTTTTCAGCCAACCCCCATAATGTTGTGATCATTAAAATCCTAATTACATCATACTTGCTGAAATAATGATGAGAGAATCACCAAGTAATTGTATAAGTAAGCATAATAGATGAATTAATATATTTAGAATAAATGAATCACTGGACCTGTGGAATAGTAGCAAATCAGAAATGTAGGCAATCAGACAAGATCATCATCATCATCATCTTCTAATGTCCATTTTCCTTGCTAGCATGGGTTAGACGGGTTGTCCCATTTGAAGCAAGTTGGGTCAGAATAGACATCGGCAGGATTTGAACTCATACACCACAAATATATCAACTAGGTATATGTAGCCATGTACACAACAGCAGTAGTAAGATTTGAATTTGTGCCTGTGTGCTTAATAGTCCCAAACCTTAATATCACGGCCATGGAGTCTCACATTATTATCAAATTATATGTAAATAATGTGCAAATAATATAATAGATATAATAAAAATATAGTAATATAACAGTGGGTGAGGGGCTCCATGTTTCCTTTCAGTCTCACTGTCATTATATATTGGCAGTGCGATGGATTGGCAGTATCGGTAGAGGGTCGGATGACATGCTTTGACGCATAGAGTTACGGCCCTTGCCATTCTGAGTTCAAATCCTGCCGAGGTTAACTTTGCCTTTCATCCTTACGGGGGTTGATAAAATAAAGTACCAGTAATGCACTGGGTAATTGCTGGCCTTGTGCCAAAAATAGAAACAATTATATTGTATATATATATCGACCCATAACTCCCGGGGGAGTTGTAGGGATTTCGTATTGACACATGGACATGTGATTTCGTATTGACACATGGACATGTGATTTCGTATTGACACATGGACATGTGATGCGTGTGAAGGATGACAGCTGCATAAAAAGGTGCAGAGCACTAGAAGTCGATGGAAACCGCGGAGTGGGGAGACCCAAGATGACTTGGGATGAGGTGATAAAAGCCGACCTTACCCAATTACACCTCCTCAAGGCGATGACACACGACCGTGACCTCTGGCGTCACGCAGTAATACAGAATACCCGACCTCCCATGGGTACAAGCTGAAGCATATAGACAATACGCCCCCACACCCTCCCACTGCAAGGTGGTCGTGGAGGTGCCACGGCAAAAAAGCACCCAGCCCACACTGTAAAGTGGACGTGGAGGTGCCACGGAAAAGCACCCAGCACTCACTGTAAATGAGGTTGGTGTTAGGAAGGGCATCCAGCTGTAGAAATCAAGCCAGATCAGTTCCTGTATGAGCAAGGCATGGTCAGCCGACCAGACACTGCCCACAACAGGACAACCCGTCTTACCCATGCTAGCGTGGAAGAACGGATGTAAAACAGTGATGATGATGATGATGATGATGACATGGTGCTTCTAGGGTCCTTTTTTTTTCTTTTTAAACCTGGCGGAGCCCATCTCTTCTCCAGGTCTGAATACAGCAGATTTTTTTTCCAGAGAAGCATAGAGAGAGCGAGAGAAAGGAAGTGAGAAAGAGATATAGAGGAAGAATCAACCCCCAGTACTAGACTGGTACTTGTATTATCGACCTTGAATGGAAGAAAAGTAAAGAAGACCTTGGCAGGATTTTAACTTGGAGAGCAGAGAGCTGAAAGGAATACCGCAAAGCATTCTATCTGACATTCTAACAACTCTGCCAATTTATTATATTACTTCCTCTCAGTGTCTGCCTCCTCAGACCATCACTAGTCTTGTTGATAACAATACAGGAAGCTTTTTGTCATTGCTTAATCTGCAAGAAATATCTCACATCTATAAACAGTCTATAAATATTAATTCAATGTTTATATTGAAATTTGATCAAAGTTTGAATTTTTATTTCAGAGTGATGAGGATGATTCATAAATATATTTAAATTCAATTTCAAACTCTTGCTAGATTATGATTTATGGAAACATTTATGAAAACATTTCAAATTGATAAAATGTGAAATGTTAAACAAAAAAAATCAATGTCATCATCATCATCATTGCTTTTTACGTTTGCTTTTCCATGTTTGCAGGAGTTAGATAAGACTATTTGAGGCAGGTTTTCTGTGGCCAGGTATTAATTTTAATTAAATCTAATAAATTATTGTTCTAAGTAATATACTCAGACGTTTATTTGTCTCCCCTTTAAAGCAATATTTATCCAAGAAATGATAATTTGGACTAACTTCCAGCAACGTCAGTATAAACAATTCTTTCTTCTCTGAAAATTCCATGCAAATATCACTTATAGCAATGTATATGTAAGCGAACCCAGTTTGTATATATATATATATAAATGAAGTAATTCCATCGGAAAAGTCCAGGAAAAAAGAGTGCTCTATGTAGGTCACAGAGCTTAATAGTTATGTAATAAACAACATAAGCCAATTATTCCATTTACCAGTGGTTTCTTAAAAGCAAAAAGTTTTGCTTTCAATCCTCAGAATGAAAAAATCCTGGTCTGTTTATTGAATTTGGATTTTAAAAACCATAGCAATGTATATGCAAGCGAACCCACACACATATGTGTGAATTGTTATTTGATATTGTATTGATGAAACACTGGGTAAGATGTAAAGTTTGTTTTTAAATGTATTGTCTTCTCCTCCATTTATTCTGCTTATACTTACTCTGCTTACCTTCTGCGCTTAACTCTCATTAAATATTAATTTTTCTATAATAGTTAACACTGCACCATAATATTTAACATTAGCACGCAAGAGTGACCCGACATGTATATATATATACACACACACATACATACAACAGGTCTCCTTACAGTTTCTATCAACCAAATTCACTCAGAAGACATTAGTTGGCCTGATGATATAGAAGACTATTGCCCTAGGTTACATATAGAAGACTATTACCCAAGGTACCATATAGAAGAAGGTACTATTGCCCTAGGTACCATAAAGAAGACTATTGCCCTATGTACCATATAGAAGGTACTATTGCCTTATGTACCATATAGAAGGTACTATTGCCTTATGTATCATATAGAAGACTATTGCCCAAGGTACCATATAGAAGGTACTATTGCCCAAGGTACCATATAGAAGCTACTATTTCCCAAGGTACCATATAGAATACTATTGCCCTATGCAACATATAGAGGTACAATTGCCCAAGGGACTATATAGAAGAAGTTACTATTGCCCTAGAGACTATATAGAAGATACTATTGCCCTAGGTACCATATAGAGAAAAGTACTATTGCTCTAGGTGCCACAGAGTGGCCAGAACACAAAACCAAATTGAACCACAGTTTGACTTGCTGTTTGTACTTCTAGTATAATTATTACCAAAATGTTAGGTGCTACAGTCTAGGAGGGGGGGGGGGGCTATATAACAAGTTAGCTGTTGATGCTGCTGTTGTTGTTGTTGTTGTTTAGCTCCATGTTAGCTTAGATCAAAGGCTTTTCAGCTGTGACTATCACACTTTTTTGTATATGAGGGACTACATTAGCGAATGTGTCTTTCTTTTCATTAAGACAGTAGAGTGTGATTTGAAGGAGATTGAACTGCTATCTTTAGCAGTTCAAGAGACCTTATAGAGGCTCTCTTGTCAGCAATCTCTGCATCGTAACAGAGTGATTGAGTAACATTGTGGGTGGAAAGATCTAGAATAGTAATATTATTGATAAATTTATTCATTGGTTTAGTTGTTGTTGCTTAGCCCCAGTTGACCTATAATTAATGGCATTCCAGCAATGATCACCCTATATTTTATTCATCCATTTAATGTCATCAAGTACTACATGTAGTCAAGGACTACATTATATAATTACTGTATGTATTACATTATATAAATACTATATATACTACATTATATTGGATTGGCAGTATCAGTAGAGGGTCGGACGCCATGCTTTCCAGCATAGTTACGTCCCTTTACGATCTGAGTTCAAATCCCACTGAGTTTAACTTTGCCTTTCATCCTTACGGGGTCGATAAAATAAAGTACCAGTAATACACTGGGTAATTGCTGGCCTTGTGCCTAAAGTAGAAACAATTATATAAATACTGTATACACTACATTATATAAGTACTGTATATGCTTGAATATAAGCTAGCCAAGCCCCAACCCCACTCCACCCATTTTATATCTGAGAAATAGGCAAAAATCCAAACAGTTATAAACCAAGGCAACTAATCAACACATTGTTTAAATGGCATAAACAAGTATAAATAATATTATTATTATTATATCTAATAAATATACATTCTATCTCACTGTGTAAATAGACCCTGTGATAAAACCTAAGGCTTTCTCTACAAGATGACCCCACCAAGAATAGATTTACTGGTTTCCAATGGTTATTACTGTCTCATCAGGAATGTCTACTCATGTCCACCCTACAGAGACAATACATGTCTCACAGTTTACTGATGAAGGCCTCAGTTTGCACAGAAGTTCTAGTTCTAAAGTGTGAGTTGACAAAACTACTACTTGAGTAGGTCTCATCCATAAAGCCAGTAAGTGTATGCTACTACTTGAATATAAGGTCTCATCCATAAAGCCAGTAAGTGTATGCTAGTACTTGAATAGAAGGTCTCATCCATAAAGCCAGTAAGTGTATGCTACTACTTGAATATAAGGTCTCATCCATAAAGCCAGTAAGTGTATGCTACTACTTGAATAGAAGGTCTCATCCATAAAGCCAGTAAGTGTATGCTACTACTTGAATAGAAGGTCTCATCCATAAAGCCAGTAAGTGTATGCTACTACTTGAATATAAGGTCTCATCCATAAAGCCAGTAAGTGTATGCTACTACTTGAATAGAAGGTCTCATCCATAAAGCCAGTAAGTGTATGCTACTACTTGAATATAAGGTCTCATCCATAAAGCCAGTAAGTGTATGCTACTACTTGAATATAAGGTCTCATCCATAAAGCCAGTAAGTGTATGCTACTACTTGAATAGAAGGTCTCATCCATAAAGCCAGTAAGTGTATGCTACTACTTGAATAGAAGGTCTCATCCATAAAGCCAGTAAGTGTATGCTACTACTTGAATATAAGGTCTCATCCATAAAGCCAGTAAGTGTATGCTACTACTTGAATAGAAGGTCTCATCCATAAAGCCAGTAAGTGTATGCTACTACTTGAATATAAGGTCTCATCCATAAAGCCAGTAAGTGTATGCTACTACTTGAATAGAAGGTCTCATCCATAAAGCCAGTAAGTGTATGCTACTACTTGAATAGAAGGTCTCATCCATAAAGCCAGTAAGTGTATGCTACTACTTGAATATAAGGTCTCATCCATAAAGCCAGTAAGTGTATGCTAGTTCCATTTTACTAAGTAAACCAATTACGATTGGCAAATTGTCAATTGCTGCTTTGTGATTGCTGTAACCTTGATAGTATTTTCAGTCCAGCTATGTGAGTTGTCTGGTTACTTACATATATATATATATATATACACACACACACACACACACACATGCGTGTGTGTGTGAGAGTGTGTATGTGTGTGTAAGTGTGTGTGGGGGTGTGTGTGGGGGGGTATGGGTGTGTGTGGGTGAGTGAGTGTGTGTGTGTGTGTGTGTGTGTGAGAGAGAGAGAGAGAGAGAGTGTGGTGCCGTGCTTACTGCTGATGAAATATGAACTATGTGACACATCAGATACAGAATGGCAAACGTTTGTACTTCACACATTACAAACACAATCTCATAGAGGGAAGCTTCTGTGTGGTTTCTCAATCTGTTAGCTAGAAATAGAAGCCAAATTTGCCTCTAATCACACCACACTGTCTTAACCATTTCATGACCATATTTCTAATGAAAGACACTGCCTTCAATTTTTGAATATTTATGAAAATAATCAAGAATTTGAAGATATTTAGTCATATAACCAACTTTCTCATTATTTATCTAGTGTTTGGAACATAACTTAACAAAGGTTCTTACATTGGTCCCATTGAACAATGTAGCCTTGGGTAAACAATGTCTAAAAAATATGATGGTCATAGGTGGAATGCCTTTTATTATAAGTCAGCTTGATTAAAGTTGACCTAGGGCTAAATAACAACAACAATCTCTTTTACAACCTTACCTGTCTGGTATGCTTTTTTACTGTCAACTAGTTGATTGGATTTGATAGAATTACTTAACATCTTACTCTGAAAGTCTACCTCTTTATTTTCTGAGTTCAAATCTTGCCAAATTCAATAACTTTTAATCCATCCAAGGTTGATAAAATAAAGTACCAGTCAAGCACAAGACTGGTACTTAACATGTATATATATATAAATAAATAAAGTTCCAGTCAAATACTAGATGCAGAGGGGATTGTGTTAGCTTAAGCATTGGGTCAGCTCAAGCCTTGGGTCCATTAAAGCCTTAGCTCAGTTCAAGCCTTGGCTCAGCTCAATCCTTGTGTTAGCTCAAATCTTGGGTCAGCTCAAACTTTGAGTTAGTTCAAGCCTTGTGTCAGCTGAAACCTTGAATCAGTTCAAGCCTTGTGTCAGCTGATGCCTTGGATCAGCTCAAACCCTGGATCAGTTCAAGCCTTAAGTGAACTTAACCTTTGAATGAAAATGGGAAAGCCCATTAGATGGATTACACCTATAATTGAAAACAGAGTCAGGTTAAGTCCTTTTGGGGCCTTAAGCACTTATCCCCATATATGGATGGCTGGTCCTGTAACTCCCAAGGGAGTTGTAGCGGTGCTGTATTGACAGAGAGCATTTCTAGGGCATTTTTGAAACCTGGCGGGGCCCATCTTCTCACCAGGCTTGAATACAGAAAGATTTTTCTTCCAAAAAAGGAGAGAGGGTGAGAGAATGAAAGTGAGAAAGAGGTATACATGAAGAATCGACCCCAGTACAAGACTGGTACTTTTTTTATAAACCTCAAATGGATGAAAGGCAAAGTTGACCTGACCTGACCTCAGCGAAATTTGAGCTCAGAGAACAGAGAGCAAAAATAACTGCTGCAAATCATTCTAGCCAAAGTTCTAATGACTCTGTCAAATCACTGCCTTACCTTCATATATAAAGTTGGCAAAAAAAAAATTTTTTGCAGTGACAAATACATTTTATTTGAGTAAAATGGTACCCCTGTTCTTTTCATCTCTAAGCATGGGCTTATTTTACTTAATTTTGCTGAATCACCCTGAGGATTATGCCAAGAGTACAAACTGTCTGTGCTATAAGTGATTACTTTCATTGAGCAAACAATGAAGATATATATATATTTATGTCAAAATAAGGTCAAACATATGTGTGTGGGTGTATATGTGTGTATGTGTGTGTGTGTGTGCAAATTCCATCATATGTATGCTTACATACATATGATGGTATGTGAGTGTGTGTGTGTGCATATGTAATTGTGTGTGTGTGTACATGCATGCGTGTGTATTTGTGTATGTGTGTGTGTCCATGTCTATGTTGGTATTTATGTTCCATATGGCCATAATATAATTGTTTCTACTTTATGCACAAGGCCAGCAATTACCCCAGTGTATTACTGGTAATTTATTTTATCGAGCCCCGCAAGGATGAAAGGTAAAGTTAACCTCGGCGGGATTAGAACTCAGAATGTAAAGGGCCATAACTCTATGCTGCAAAGCATGGTATCTGATGTTCTACCGATACTGCCAAACCACCACCAGCCTTGCCAACTCACCATAGTATAATGATTGAAAAGTAGTACAAGAATAAAATAATGTATTTGTATATAATTTACTAATCTAATCTGTCACTTCTCTTCCTGTCATCGTAACCTGCTCCAGGATGTTCATATAGATAATGGAACAATTTAGAGAATATATATATATATATATGGAGGCACATGGCTTAGTGGTTAGAGCATTGGCCTTGCAATCGAAAGGTTGTGAGTTCAATTCTCAGACCGGGTGATGTGTGGTTTCCTTGAGCAAGACACTTTATTTCAAATTGCTCCAGTGTACTCAGCTGTAGAAATGAGATGATAGGGACTGGGGTCCATATCATTCCACTGCAAAGAGTTCGTGGAGGTGCCACGGCAAAAAGGCACCCAGCCCACACTGTAAAGTGGACGTGTAGGCGCCACGGCAAAAAAGCACCCAGCACTCACTGTAAATGAGGTTGGTGTTAGGAAGGGCATCCAGCTGTAGAAATCAAGCCAGAATCAGTTCCCGTCCCACCCTTGCAAGCAGGGAAAAGCGGACGTAAAATGATGATGATGATGATGATGATATATAAATGTATATATACAGGGTGCGGACCATATCTGTTCGCAAGATTACTGTCTAGGAAAAAGTAACACAGTAGTTTTATTTTTTAAGATTTATTTATCAAACTTGGGTCAGTTTGTCTTCATGACTTGTTCTTTCGATCTCACTCGATAAACTCACCA
Organism: Eledone cirrhosa; assembly: GCA_964016885.1. NCBI lineage: Eukaryota > Metazoa > Mollusca > Cephalopoda > Octopoda > Eledonidae > Eledone > Eledone cirrhosa. Next base: position 10,136,992 of record OZ024758.1, read on the forward strand.
TTGGCTTTGATGACGGCCTCAAGGCGGCCTCGGAACCGGCTATAAACCTTCGTCACTGTCCCCCGACTTAGGCCCCTAAAGGCACTTGTGATTCTGGCCTTCAGTTCGTCTTTCATATTGCAGCTAGATCTGTTGGTGTCTCGTTCCACTGCGCCCCACACAAAGAAGTCGAGTGGGTTCCAGTCAGGCGAGCTGGGAGGCCAGATGTCAGGTGAAGTGTGGTTGACGAAGTTCTCTGACAGCCAGGCTTGGTTGGGTCTTTCGGCTGGTATGGCAGGGCGCTGAGTCTTGCTGCCACATGTACTGCCTACCTGCAGCTACCTGGTCGATCCAGGGCTTTACTACCTCGCTCAGAATGCGAATATAGCCATCGGTGTCCAGCTTGAGGTCCTCAGGGTCTTCCCTGAGGTGGCTTGACTGCTGACGACACCTAAGACCAATGTTGTTGCTGGAAACTTTGTCTGCATGACTCTGGGCACATCTTTGGATGAGACAGCGAGCCACCTATTATTCTGGGAGTTGATCTTCTGGTCTTATTTGTCCTCTCGGCGCGGATTCCAAGAAGAACTCCGTGTCTCTTCCACAAATTTGGAGGTTCAAAATTATTCATAATCAATTATTCTGAAAATAAATAATGGAAATATAGTCACTGTTTTTATGAAGACAAGAGTGACAACAGAAGTAAAAAAAATTTGTATAAAATTAGCAGTTGAAAATTGCGAACAAATATCGTCCGCACCCTGTATATGTGTGTGTGTATATACATACATATATTTATCTAGTCTGTCACTTCTCTTCCTGACATTATGACCTGCTCCAGGATTTTCATATATATAATGGAACAATTTAGAGAATATATATATATATGTGTGTGTATGTGTATATATATATATATATATATATATATATATATATAGAGAGAGAGAGAGAGAGATATACATTCCTTACTATTCTTTCTGATGACTGAAGACAGATATAAATATCTGTCCTCAAGAAACCACTGGTAAATGAATTAATTATCTTATGTTGTTTATTACATAACTAAAAAGCTCTGTAACCTACATAGAGCACTCTCTTTTCCTTTACCTTTCCTACGGAAATACTTCATTTATATATATATATATATATTAATATTTGATGAACATTTGCATGTTTTAGTTGCAATTGAATATATATATATATATATATATATATATATATATATATATATATATATATATATATATATGCATGGCCATCTGTCTGTATGTAGATACATATGTATATGTCAATCTTATTGATGCACTAATGACATCAATCAAATAACCATAGAAACCATATAATGTAAGATGGTATCTTAAGTCTCTGAAATTGGAAGATGGAAGAAACATTTCCATTTAGACAAAATAAAGAACTATTACAATGTCTGATATTTAAGAAATATTACTGAATATATTCTCGAAATATATTCAGCTTATCTGTGTTGTTGTTTCTTTTGTTGTTGTTGTTGTGTTTTATTGATTTTTTCATCAACAAAATCCAGGGTCAAAATATTTATGTTGTTTAGAAGAAAATATAATTTAGAAATGAAAATATAATTTTTTTTTTTTTTTTTTAAATTCTTTTAATTTATATGTATTATTTAGAGAACGGTGGATTGAGCGTCTGACAATATGCTGTGTGCCATAGAGTTTGGCCCTTTATGTTCTGGTTTCAAACCACGCCAAGGTTAACTTTGTCTTCATTCTTACGGGGTCAATTAAATAAAATTAAATAAAATTGAAAATCTATATATCTCTTAATAACTATACTTCCTTTATTGAATAAAAACAAAATATTGAATTATTTTTTTGTAATGTGTCGTGAATTATGCTTATACTAACTTTCCTTACTACTTTTTATCTAATTCCTTGTTTTCACACATATATAATTGTACACACATACAAACACACATACACACACGCACAAACACACACACACACATACACAGAACTATACTACCAATTAACAATTAGAGTCAACTCGGCTTTGTTCAGCCACTCCACGTCCTATTGACCAGAGCCTATTCTGTACCAAAATTGCACTTAAAAATTGACTAATCAATTAGAGTAGCTGCTCAGCAATTTCGTCCTGGAACCCTTTTTTTGTTTAATATATAAAATACTTGGACTTGTCCAATGTCCATTTTTTTTCCATACCAGTTGCTGTCAAGAATTCTGATGTCCTTGGTCCCCAAACGACCCCTCCACAAAATCAGAAAGGCAGAAGCCTGTCTGAAGAAGGAGCCCTGTGAGACAGGGTGGCTGTTGCAGTGGGTGTCGCTAGCCATTCTCCAAGGCTCTCCACTCAGTCTACAGGGCACAGCTGAATCACCATTCAGACTGGGCTGTTCAGTCTGTCCCTCCCTCCCTCTCCTTCATTGCTTCATTCTCTTTTTTTCTTTTTCTTTTTTCCCTTTCCTTTTTTTTGTTTCATTTATATATTATTATTTTGTCTAATTTTACAATGTTATCTTATAATAATTAAGAAATACTTTTGAAATTTTCCAGCTAACATTTAACTATGGGCAGGTGCTTGGAGAATACAATCTCTTCTTAAAGGTTTTAAAGTTTTGTCTAACTTTACAATGTGGAGGCTTGTGGCCTAGTGGTAAGGGTGTTGGACTTATGATCATAATGTCATGAGTTGATTTCTGGACTGGGTTGTGTGTTGTGTCCTTCAGCAAAACACTTCATTTTACATTGCTCCAGTATGTTCAGCTGAAAATGAGTACCAGCAGAAGCTGGGGATTTAACCCTGCGATGGACTCGCAACCTGTCCAGGGGAAAGTCTTGTATTCTCAGTCGATTCATGCCCCAGAAACCTGGATAAGCACCAGCCTGATGAATCTCTGGGCTTGAGACAGACTTTAGACTTAACTTTATCATATTATCAAAGGCGGGGGATTGGCAGTATCAGTAGAAGGTTGGAGGCCATGCTTTGCAGCATAGAGTTAGGCCCCTTTATAGTGTGAGTTCAAATCTCGCCGAGGTTCACTTTGCCTTTCATCCTTACGGGGTCGATAAAATAAAGTACCAGTAATGTACTGAAGTAATTGCTTGCTGGCCTTGTGCCAAAAGTAGAAACAATTATCTTATGGCATACACTCTGGTAATATTTATGTTAAGTTTCTCTATCTATTTATTACATATCTAGCAAGAGCCAGTACTGCTAAACATTCTCCTTCAGAGACAGAATCTCACATATTCATACTCTTTTGCTGCTTACATTAGATACAAACCATTTCTAAGTTGTAATTTCCAATAACCCTTATGGTGTTTGATCAATTGACACACTTAGTGTTGAATTGATGCTTTTTGTTTGTTTTTTTTCCCTCGCTTTGATTATCTATTTTTGTGTATATATTCATAAGGTTCCTAGTAATAATTAATTGTATATATTATTTGTGTTTATGTTTTCATTCATTAAAGAATTTTAAAGAATTTGTAAAGTTATTTATACAACTTTGAATATAATATCATTAAATATTTTTGTTGTATTCTACAATCAGTTTTTTTTTTCTTTATCATGACAAACAAACATGTTCTTTCACATTGTTCAACTTTCTTCTTGTCATAATATTGAACATTCAACAATTTTCTTTACTGGTGAAATTTTGATCAGTGGACAATTTCTCTTGCTATTGAATATTGGACAATTGTTTCCCACAAGAGAATATTAGGAAAATGTGTAGTCGCTTTTTTTTCCTTCTTTTCTTGGTGTTCTTTTTTTAGTTAACTGTTCTGTTTTGTTTTAAATACCAACCTTGCTACTGTAAACTCATTAGATTTTTTCCCCTCAAGGATCCAACTCTCTTATTAGCATAATTACTGTAGACACTTGAATATAAGCCAAGGCTCAAGGATCCAACTCTCTTATTAGCATAATTACTGTAGACACTTGAATATAAGCCAAGGCTCAAGGATCCAACTCTCTTATTAGCATAATTACTGTAGACACTTGAATATAAGCCAAGGCTCAAGGATCCAACTCTCTTATTAGCATAATTACTGTAGACACTTGAATATAAGCCAAGGCTCAAGGATCCAACTCTCTTATTAGCATAATTACTGTAGACACTTGAATATAAGCCAAGGCTCAAGGATCCAACTCTCTTATTAGCATAATTACTGTATACACTTGAATATAAGCCAAGGCTCAAGGATCCAACTCTCTTATTAGCATAATTACTGTAGACACTTGAATATAAGCCAAGGAATATGTGAAGGGAAAGGGGAGGAGACTGGGTAGGAGGATGAGGGCGATGATGACAACAGCAATGACGATGATGGTGATAATGATGATGATACTGATGATGATGGGGGAAGAGTAAGAGGGTGATGATGATGTTGGATCACTTAACATTGCCAGCTACAGTGAATGTAGAATAAGACAGGCAGACAGACAGACATACAGACAGACAGATAGGCAGACAGGCAAGCGGACAGACAGGCAAGCAGACAGGCAGACATACAGGCAGACAGGCAGATAGACAGACAGGCAAGCGGACAGGCAGATAGACAGGCAGACAGACAGACAGGCAAGCAGACAGGCAGACATACAGGCAGACAGGCAGATAGACAGACAGGCAAGCGGACAGGCAGATAGACAGGCAGACAGACAGACAGGCAAGCAGACAGGCAGACATACAGGCAGACAGGCAGACAGACAGACAGGCAAGCAGACAGGCAGACATACAGGCAGACAGGCAGATAGACAGACAGGCAAGCGGACAGGCAGATAGACAGGCAGACAGACAGACAGGCAAGCAGACAGGCAGACATACAGGCAGACAGGCAGATAGACAGACAGGCAAGCGGACAGGCAGATAGACAGGCAGACAGACAGACAGGCAAGCAGGCGACAGACAGGCAAGCAGACGACAGACAGGCAGACAGGCAAGCAGACGACAGACAGACAGACAGACAGGCAGGCAGACGACAGACAGGCAGACAGGCAAGCAGGCGACAGACAGGCAGACAGACAGACAGGCAAGCAGACGACAGACAGGCAGACAGACAGACAGGCAAGCAGACGACAGACAGGCAGACAGACAGACAGGCAAGCAGACGACAGACAGGCAGACAGACAGACAGGCAAGCAGACGACAGACAGGCAGACAGGCAGACAGGCAAGCAGGCGACAGACAGGCAGACAGACAGACAGGCAAGCAGACGACAGACAGGCAGACAGACAGACAGGCAAGCAGACGACAGACAGACAGACAGACAGACAGGCAGGCAGACGACAGACAGGCAGACAGGCAAGCAGGCGACAGACAGGCATGCAGACAGACAGGCAAGCAGACGACAGACAGACAGACAAACAGGCAAGCAGACGACAGACAAATTTCTGTTTATTTGCCACTAGGGCACAAAAGAAAGGGACATGTACATGGGTGGGGGGAGTTTACATAAAAATCGAGTAAGAAAAATATAACAAACAAAATAATAACAAGAAGGTCCTCAATAGGGAGGGATCGTTTTGGGGTCACACACACCCCCGAAAAAAAGTGTGCGACCCTTCTCCACGGGAGCACAAAGAGAGGGTGCTCCCTTCTTTCTGTTCCACCTACAGGCTGAGGTAGAGAGAAGGCCCATTCACACGGGCCATTCTCGCAACTTTCACCCACCTTTCATAAAACTGGCTGGAGTGGAGCACCTCTCTCTCCATCCTGATCCTTCTTCCGAAATGGTATCGGAAGAAAAGGACCAGTTGTTGGCCGGAGAGAAAGGTGTCCGACCTCAGCCCTTTCAGACGCGTCCACCATATAGCCTCTTTTACCATGGCTATTACACAGAGGAAGACCGCCTCTCCTTCATTTTTGAAGGGGGGAGGTGGCTTGATCGTTACAATGGACTCGGTGGTCAACCTAATTGGTCCCACCCGTGACAGCAGTCGTTCGACATAGCCCCACAGATCGGCAACGCCCGGGCAGTGCACCAATGCGTGCGCGACGGTTTCCTCGTCGCGCACGCATCTGGGACAGATCTTTTTCGAGGGGTCCCTACCCGGGCGCCCGTGTCTGTAGAGCTTATCCCGAACGGGCAGAGCCCCTCGGTAGCACTGCCAGGCCAAGGACTTCTGGAAGTTGTCCATAGGTCCCGGGCCGAAAGTCCTACCGAATAGACTGGCCAGTTCGTCCTCCTCCATGCCTAGGGCTTCTCCGAGGGCGTCGTCGCACCCGCTAACCACCAGCCCTCTATAGAATGACGAGGTGGAGTCTCCGTCGATAGCCGGGTCCGCCTGCCAGAGAGCCGTGAGCGCCTGGGCACACTCGGTGTGCCAGTCGCCCAGTTTTCTCGGTCTTTGCTTCACCCAGGACTGCAGCTCGGTGAGCGAGACGAGCCTCGGGAAGGCTCGCCTCACAAACGGGGCCCACACCGGTTGACCGGTGAGGAATACGTGGAGGTGCCTTAGCCTCAATGCGTGTTTACGCATTTTTAGCCACGGCATCCCCAGCCCTCCTTTCAAAGGGTGTTGACAGCAGATGGATCTCCTCACCAGAGGAGACCTCTTCTTCCAAAGGAAATAAAAGAGGGCGCGCTCCATTTTGGCGAGGATCTCACCCGGGCAAGGCACGACAGTCAAGCGGTAATAGATGACGGACGCTATGTAAGCATTCGCCACCTCCGCCCGACCTTTTAGGGATAGTTTGCACTCGGCCCACTTCTGGGTCAGTGCAAACACCCTATTCGTCACCTCACCCCAGTTTTTCTCCACCTGGAGGTCCGGTCCGAACCAGACCCCAAGCAACTTCACCGGGCCCTCCGTCCACCGTCCGACGATACCGTCGCACGACATCGCTTTGCCCCTCCACTCGCCGAGTTGCAAAGCGACTGACTTGTCCCGGTTCAGCTTAGCCCCTGTCAACCTTTCGTACTCCTCTAGTAAGGTGCCGATTGCCTCGATTTCCGAGGCGGTCGACACCATTACTGTTACGTCATCGGCGTAGGCCGACACCGCTTTGCGCAATCCCGGTTCCAAAGGGATGCCCTGCAACAACTCCAACTTCCGCAGTAATGGCTCGAGAGTCAACACATACAGAAGGGAGGAGAGAGGGCACCCCTGTCGGATGGAGCGGGTGATTTCGAACGGCTCCGAAAGGTAGCCGTTCACCTTGACTCTAGAGCAGATGCGGCTGCTGTGCATGGCAGTGATCCAGCCCCTGAAAACGGGTCCGAACCCAGCCGCCGCTAGCACCGCATCCAGGTAACCATGGTCCACTCTATCGAACGCTTTAGACTGATCTAAATTTATCAGGGCCCCACCAAAGCCGGGTTCGTTCCCAACCCTCTCTATGATGTATCGCATGAGGTGGAGGTTGTCGTGGATGGACCTGGACGGGATAGCGCATGTCTGCGCATCTCCCACCAGTCCCCCCACGACAAGCGCCAACCTCTTCGCTAACACCTTCGCCAAAATCTTTAACTCTGCATTTAGCAGAGTTATGGGCCTAAAATTACTAATGTCATCCCCCTTGTTCTCGTCCTTCCTCACTAGCGAGACTACGCCCTTGGTCACAGAACAGGGAATTCTCCCGTTCTGTTGCCAGTTGCAGTAGACCGCCTCGAGGAGATCGGGGAACAAGTCCGGCATATTAATATATAGTTCGTAGGGCAGACCATCGAGTCCTGGAGATTTGCGTTTGCCGCATAGGCTCAGCACGTCCCCTATTTCAGCAGCTGAGATCGGCCCGTCGCAGGACCTCGCCTCCCTGTCCGAAAGACGCGGCAGGCCGTCGAGGTATGGACCGAAATCCACATCTCCAACCGGCTCCCCGCCCCTCCCGAACAATTCGGCAAAGTGCCTTTGAAAGGCCTCGCACATTTGCTTAGGTTCAAGGATCAGCCGTCCATCCTGGTCTCGCAAAGACCGGATAGTGGATTTAATCCCACTTTTCGCTTCTGTCACGCGGGCCCAGCTAACAGCTTTGGTCCCCTCGTTTCCCAGAGCACGTATTTTGCTTCGGACAACGCAGCCTTCGTGTTTCGCGTCGAAGAACTGGTTCAAGACCGTTCTCGACGCTTGCACTCTGGCCACGTTGCCGCTTCTCATTGCCTCTTCAACATTAACTACCAACTCCCTTTCCTTCCTATTTCTATCTGAGGCTAACTCCTTACTAACTCCTATTGAAACTACTCTAATCTCTCTTTTTAGAGAGCCCCACCACCTGTTGTTGACGATGGCGCCCGTCAACTGCTCCTTAACTAAGGTTCTAATCCGGTCCCTGTAAGCTCTACTTGCCGGTAAGGACAAGTTGAGCTTCCAGTAACCGGGCCCCTGCCTATGCGTTCTATCAAGGTGGACTACGCAGGTCACTAACTTGTGGTCTGAATAGCCCACCATGAGCATTTCTGGACAACTTAAAAAGTCCCTATCCTTAATTCTAACTAAGAACCTATCTAGGTACGATCTAGATTGACCACTGTTATTTGACCAGGTCCAGGTTGGTACAGTCGGAAAATCTAGTCGGTATCTATCGGCCAGGTCGAATCGGCCGATTAACCCCTTAAGGCTGTTACACCCCCCTCTATCGGGACATGCCCCTACATAGTCCCAACGTGCATCTAGGATACCATTCCAGTCCCCCACTAAAAGCAAGGAGCGGGACGTCCCTAGAAAAGTCTCCAGACGATGGAAGAAGTCCGACCGCATTGCCCCAAAAGGGGCGTATACGGCGACAAGCCTAAAAGCTTCGCCTTCGCCATTGCCAAGGTCCAGAACCACGAGTCGACCCTCCGGGTCCAAGTGTACCGTCTGTGTAGCGAGACCCAGATGTTTTTGCAGCAGAACGACAACCCCACCCCCACCTCCGGGCTGACAGAGAGATGCGTGCATCTCAAAGTCATCAAAGGTGGGGGTTAGCTGTCGCATGCTGCTGATCCGGGCCTCGCAAATAACCATCACATTTACACATTGTGACCTGAGGTCACTTAGAAGTTTAGCTTGCTTCCAAGGTGAGCCCAGGCCACGCGCATTTAGACAACCCACTCTTAAGACAGCCATGTTGGTGGCAAAGAAAGAGGCACTTACCTCTCTGCGTCCCGGGGTTCGGGTCGCTCAGTTTCCATGGGGCTGGTGGCGGGGTTGATGGGTGGGGTGGTGGTTTGTGGTGGTGTGGGGGTATTGGTGTGTGGAGGGGTTGGGATCTTTGGAGTTGTGTGGGTGTTTGAGGAGGGGAGGGGAAAACCTTTCAGGAGGACGCGGTTGAGTGGCCTGGTGCAGGGTGGGCCCACGTCCTCAGGGTACATGTCTTTTAAAGTTTTAAAAATGTCAAGTGGGATTTTCACCATTTTCAGGTTAGGGAGCCCCATTGCCGTTACGAAATTCGGCCCTTCGGTTTGTATCGAAGGGTTGGTTTCTATTTTTAAAGTTAGGTTTTCATTGTTTTTGTTTATGTATGTGTAGAGTTTTTGTGTTGTTGTGTTTGTTTTTGCTTGTTGTTGTTGAGTGAGTTTGCGTTTTATTGTCTGTGTTGTGTTGTCAGGTGGGGTTATTTTTGTTGTTGTGGTGTGTGTACGTTTTTTTCTTTTCACTTTTTGGAAGGGAGCCCCCTCGTCTTCCGACGATATGAGCTCCTCTTCCGTATTGGAGGGGAGGGGTATATCTCCGGGTTGTGTATGAACTGTTTTTGTATTTGTGTTCTGTGGGGTGGGGCTGGGTGGGACCGTGTTTTGGGTTGTTTTCTTGAGCTGTTGTTGATGTTGTTGTTGTTGTGGTGGTGGTGGTGGTGTTGTTGTTGGTTTTTGTTGTTCTGGTGGTGATGGTAGTGTATTTTGTTGTTTTTGTGATGGTGGTGCTGGTTGTTTTTGTTGTTGTTGTGGTGTTTGTAGCAGTGGTTTTTTTGTTGTTAGTAGAGGGCAGGCCGTCCTCAGGTGACCTCTGCCAGCGCAGTGGTAACATGAGGGTCTCCTGCCTTCCACTGTGATATTTATGTAGGTTCGCCCATCCAGTAGCACTCGGTCGGGTATTCCGGAGATTCTCTCAGGTGTCATCTGTAAGAGAACCTCCAGACTTTTCCCCCCGAACAGTCCACTGGTGGACTCCCCTGCTGAAATTAGTATGTCCTTATCTAGGTCGGTAAATCCTGTTAGGACGGACCAGATGTTAATTTCTGGCGTAGGGCTCCACATTCTTATCCTTTGTGTTCTTCTTCCTTTATATGTGGGGAAGAAGGTGTATTGTGGTGACACTATAGGTGCCACCGAATATTTCTGAGCCAGCATTTCGTCCTTCATTCGGACCATAATGCTGGCATACAGCTTTCCTCTTTGAATAAAGAGTATGTCATTTTTAATTTCTTTCAGAACCAGCTCGATTTGACTTTCGGTCAATTGCGCTGGCTTTCTCGTTTCGTTGGTTATGGTTCTGAAGCTTACGGTATTCTTGTAAATCTGTTCACGCACTTCTTCTGGGGAGTTGATCGTAAAAGAACCATCCACCCCAAAAGATACGTATTTTCTAGCCTCTAGCAAATTTTCCTTGGCGTTCGTGATGTCAATGGCTTTGTACTCCGTGGCTCTCTTGAGTGTTTGGGCAAAAGAAATTTTGTCTTTGTTTGTTGTTGTAATGTTGTTGGTTTCCTTATTTGTGGTGTTATTTTTTCTTGAAAATTAATTTTTTCATTTGAATTGAAATTCTTTTTTTCATTGGAGAGGAGGGGTTGTTCAACAGTTTGAACTGTTGTTCCCTCTTTCCCGCTTGTTTTTTTGGTCGGCGTGGCGTTCGCTTCCAATATGGCGATATCGTTTTCGACGATATCGTTATCAACGATATCGATAAACATTTCTCAAATATTTATTTTTCACCCCAAAAGGGGTGAAAATATATTTACCCGACGTCTAGAGTCCCAGACTAGGGGTTACAGTTAATTATACAAAATAATTCAAAAAAATCCACTCACAAAATTAGCAGGTAAAAATCCAAATCACAGAGCGATATGACACACGTCTACTATCCTCAGACAGAGAGACAGACAGACAGACAGGCAAGCAGACGACAGACAGGCAGACAGACAGACAGGCAAGCAGACGACAGACAGACAGACAAACAGGCAAGCAGACGACAGACAGGCAGACAGACAGACAGGCAAGCAGACGACAGACAGACAGACAGACAGGCAAGCAGACGACAGACAGGCAGACAGGCAGACAGGCAAGCAGACGACAGACAAATTTCTGTTTATTTGCCACTAGGGCACAAAAGAAAGGGACATGTACATGGGTGGGGGGAGTTTACATAAAAATCGAGTAAGAAAAATATAACAAACAAAATAATAACAAGAAGGTCCTCAATAGGGAGGGATCGTTTTGGGGTCACACACACCCCCGAAAAAAAGTGTGCGACCCTTCTCCACGGGAGCACAAAGAGAGGGTGCTCCCTTCTTTCTGTTCCACCTACAGGCTGAGGTAGAGAGAAGGCCCATTCACACGGGCCATTCTCGCAACTTTCACCCATCTTTCATAAAACTGGCTGGAGTGGAGCACCTCTCTCTCCATCCTGATCCTTCTTCCGAAATGGTATCGGAAGAAAAGGACCAGTTGTTGGCCGGAGAGAAAGGTGTCCGACCTCAGCCCTTTCAGACGCGTCCACCATATAGCCTCTTTTACCATGGCTATTACACAGAGGAAGACCGCCTCTCCTTCATTTTTGAAGGGGGGAGGCGGCTTGATCGTTACAATGGACTCGGTGGTGAACCTAATTGGTCCCACCCGTGACAACAGTCGTTCGACATAGCCCCACAGATCGGCAACGCCCGGGCAGTGCACCAATGCGTGCGCGACGGTTTCCTCGTCGCGCACGCATCTGGGACAGATCTTTTTCGAGGGGTCCCTACCCGGGCGCCCGTGTCTGTAGAGCTTATCCCGAACGGGCAGAGCCCCTCGGTAGCACTGCCAGGCCAAGGACTTCTGGAAGTTGTCCATAGGTCCCGGGCCGAAAGTCCTACCGAATAGACTGGCCAGTTCGTCCTCCTCCATGCCTAGGGCTTCTCCGAGGGCGTCGTCGCACCCGCTAACCACCAGCCCTCTATAGAATGACGAGGTGGAGTCTCCGTCGATAGCCGGGTCCGCCTGCCAGAGAGCCGTGAGCGCCTGGGCACACTCGGTGTGCCAGTCGCCCAGTTTTCTCGGTCTTTGCTTCACCCAGGACTGCAGCTCGGTGAGCGAGACGAGCCTCGGGAAGGCTCGCCTCACAAACGGGGCCCACACCGGTTGACCGGTGAGGAATACGTGGAGGTGCCTTAGCCTCAATGCGTGTTTACGCATTTTTAGCCACGGCATCCCCAGCCCTCCTTTCAAAGGGTGTTGACAGCAGATGGATCTCCTCACCAGAGGAGACCTCTTCTTCCAAAGGAAATAAAAGAGGGCGCGCTCCATTTTGGCGAGGATCTCACCCGGGCAAGGCACGACAGTCAAGCGGTAATAGATGACGGACGCTATGTAAGCATTCGCCACCTCCGCCCGACCTTTTAGGGATAGTTTGCACTCGGCCCACTTCTGGGTCAGTGCAAACACCCTATTCGTCACCTCACCCCAGTTTTTCTCCACCTGGAGGTCCGGTCCGAACCAGACCCCAAGCAACTTCACCGGGCCCTCCGTCCACCGTCCGACGATACCGTCGCACGACATCGCTTTGCCCCTCCACTCGCCGAGTTGCAAAGCGACTGACTTGTCCCGGTTCAGCTTAGCCCCTGTCAACCTTTCGTACTCCTCTAGTAAGGTGCCGATTGCCTCGATTTCCGAGGCGGTCGACACCATTACTGTTACGTCATCGGCGTAGGCCGACACCGCTTTGCGCAATCCCGGTTCCAAAGGGATGCCCTGCAACAACTCCAACTTCCGCAGTAATGGCTCGAGAGTCAACACATACAGAAGGGAGGAGAGAGGGCACCCCTGTCGGATGGAGCGGGTGATTTCGAACGGCTCCGAAAGGTAGCCGTTCACCTTGACTCTAGAGCAGATGCGGCTGCTGTGCATGGCAGTGATCCAGCCCCTGAAAACGGGTCCGAACCCAGCCGCCGCTAGCACCGCATCCAGGTAACCATGGTCCACTCTATCGAACGCTTTAGACTGATCTAAATTTATCAGGGCCCCACCAAAGCCGGGTTCGTTCCCAACCCTCTCTATGATGTATCGCATGAGGTGGAGGTTGTCGTGGATGGACCTGGACGGGATAGCGCATGTCTGCGCATCTCCCACCAGTCCCCCCACGACAAGCGCCAACCTCTTCGCTAACACCTTCGCCAAAATCTTTAACTCTGCATTTAGCAGAGTTATGGGCCTAAAATTACTAATGTCATCCCCCTTGTTCTCGTCCTTCCTCACTAGCGAGACTACGCCCTTGGTCACAGAACAGGGAATTCTCCCGTTCTGTTGCCAGTTGCAGTAGACCGCCTCGAGGAGATCGGGGAACAAGTCCGGCATATTAATATATAGTTCGTAGGGCAGACCATCGAGTCCTGGAGATTTGCGTTTGCCGCATAGGCTCAGCACGTCCCCTATTTCAGCAGCTGAGATCGGCCCGTCGCAGGACCTCGCCTCCCTGTCCGAAAGACGCGGCAGGCCGTCGAGGTATGGACCGAAATCCACATCTCCAACCGGCTCCCCGCCCCTCCCGAACAATTGGGCAAAGTGCCTTTGAAAGGCCTCGCACATTTGCTTAGGTTCAAGGATCAGCCGTCCATCCTGGTCTCGCAAAGACCGGATAGTGGATTTAATCCCACTTTTCGCTTCTGTCACGCGGGCCCAGCTAACAGCTTTGGTCCCCTCGTTTCCCAGAGCACGTATTTTGCTTCGGACAACGCAGCCTTCGTGTTTCGCGTCGAAGAACTGGTTCAAGACCGTTCTCGACGCTTGCACTCTGGCCACGTTGCCGCTTCTCATTGCCTCTTCAACATTAACTACCAACTCCCTTTCCTTCCTATTTCTATCTGAGGCTAACTCCTTACTAACTCCTATTGAAACTACTCTAATCTCTCTTTTTAGAGAGCCCCACCACCTGTTGTTGACGATGGCGCCCGTCAACTGCTCCTTAACTAAGGTTCTAATCCGGTCCCTGTAAGCTCTACTTGCCGGTAAGGACAAGTTGAGCTTCCAGTAACCGGGCCCCTGCCTATGCGTTCTATCAAGGTGGACTACGCAGGTCACTAACTTGTGGTCTGAATAGCCCACCATGAGCATTTCTGGACAACTTAAAAAGTCCCTATCCTTAATTCTAACTAAGAACCTATCTAGGTACGATCTAGATTGACCACTGTTATTTGACCAGGTCCAGGTTGGTACAGTCGGAAAATCTAGTCGGTATCTATCGGCCAGGTCGAATCGGCCGATTAACCCCTTAAGGCTGTTACACCCCCCTCTATCGGGACATGCCCCTACATAGTCCCAACGTGCATCTAGGATACCATTCCAGTCCCCCACTAAAAGCAAGGAGCGGGACGTCCCTAGAAAAGTCTCCAGACGATGGAAGAAGTCCGACCGCATTGCCCCAAAAGGGGCGTATACGGCGACAAGCCTAAAAGCTTCGCCTTCGCCATTGCCAAGGTCCAGAACCACGAGTCGACCCTCCGGGTCCAAGTGTACCGTCTGTGTAGCGAGACCCAGATGTTTTTGCAGCAGAACGACAACCCCACCCCCACCTCCGGGCTGACAGAGAGATGCGTGCATCTCAAAGTCATCAAAGGTGGGGGTTAGCTGTCGCATGCTGCTGATCCGGGCCTCGCAAATAACCATCACATTTACACATTGTGACCTGAGGTCACTTAGAAGTTTAGCTTGCTTCCAAGGTGAGCCCAGGCCACGCGCATTTAGACAACCCACTCTTAAGACAGCCATGTTGGTGGCAAAGAAAGAGGCACTTACCTCTCTGCGTCCCGGGGTTCGGGTCGCTCAGTTTCCATGGGGCTGGTGGCGGGGTTGATGGGTGGGGTGGTGGTTTGTGGTGGTGTGGGGGTATTGGTGTGTGGAGGGGTTGGGATCTTTGGAGTTGTGTGGGTGTTTGAGGAGGGGAGGGGAAAACCTTTCAGGAGGACGCGGTTGAGTGGCCTGGTGCAGGGTGGGCCCACGTCCTCAGGGTACATGTCTTTTAAAGTTTTAAAAATGTCAAGTGGGATTTTCACCATTTTCAGGTTAGGGAGCCCCATTGCCGTTACGAAATTCGGCCCTTCGGTTTGTATCGAAGGGTTGGTTTCTATTTTTAAAGTTAGGTTTTCATTGTTTTTGTTTATGTATGTGTAGAGTTTTTGTGTTGTTGTGTTTGTTTTTGCTTGTTGTTGTTGAGTGAGTTTGCGTTTTATTGTCTGTGTTGTGTTGTCAGGTGGGGTTATTTTTGTTGTTGTGGTGTGTGTACGTTTTTTTCTTTTCACTTTTTGGAAGGGAGCCCCCTCGTCTTCCGACGATATGAGCTCCTCTTCCGTATTGGAGGGGAGGGGTATATCTCCGGGTTGTGTATGAACTGTTTTTGTATTTGTGTTCTGTGGGGTGGGGCTGGGTGGGACCGTGTTTTGGGTTGTTTTCTTGAGCTGTTGTTGATGTTGTTGTTGTTGTGGTGGTGGTGGTGTTGTTGGTTTTTGTTGTTCTGGTGGAGATGGTAGTGTATTTTGTTGTTTTTGTGATGGTGGTGCTGGTTGTTTTTGTTGTTGTTGTGGTGTTTGTAGCAGTGGTTTTTTAGTTGTTAGTAGAGGGCAGGCCGTCCTCAGGTGACCTCTGCCAGCGCAGTGGTAACATGAGGGTCTCCTGCCTTCCACTGTGATATTTATGTAGGTTCGCCCATCCAGTAGCACTCGGTCGGGTATTCCGGAGATTCTCTCAGGTGTCATCTGTAAGAGAACCTCCAGACTTTTCCCCCCGAACAGTCCACTGGTGGACTCCCCTGCTGAAATTAGTATGTCCTTATCTAGGTCGGTAAATCCTGTTAGGACGGACCAGATGTTAATTTCTGGCGTAGGGCTCCACATTCTTATCCTTTGTGTTCTTCTTCCTTTATATGTGGGGAAGAAGGTGTATTGTGGTGACACTATAGGTGCCACCGAATATTTCTGAGCCAGCATTTCGTCCTTCATTCGGACCATAATGCTGGCATACAGCTTTCCTCTTTGAATAAAGAGTATGTCATTTTTAATTTCTTTCAGAACCAGCTCGATTTGACTTTCGGTCAATTGCGCTGGCTTTCTCGTTTCGTTGGTTATGGTTCTGTAGCTTACGGTATTCTTGTAAATCTGTTCACGCACTTCTTCTGGGGAGTTGATCGTAAAAGAACCATCCTCCCCAAAAGATACGTATTTTCTAGCCTCTAGCAAATTTTCCTTGGCGTTCGTGATGTCAATGGCTTTGTACTCCGTGGCTCTCTTGAGTGTTTGGGCAAAAGAAATTTTGTCTTTGTTTGTTGTTGTAATGTTGTTGGTTTCCTTATTTGTGGTGTTATTTTTTTCTTGAAAATTAATTTTTTCATTTGAATTGAAATTCTTTTTTTCATTGGAGAGGAGGGGTTGTTCAACAGTTTGAACTGTTGTTCCCTCTTTCCCGCTTGTTTTTTTGGTCGGCGTGGCGTTCGCTTCCAATATGGCGATATCGTTTTCGACGATATCGTTATCAACGATATCGATAAACATTTCTCAAATATTTATTTTTCACCCCAAAAGGGGTGAAAATATATTTACCCGACGTCTAGAGTCCCAGACTAGGGGTTACAGTTAATTATACAAAATAATTCAAAAAAATCCACTCACAAAATTAGCAGGTAAAAATCCAAATCACAGAGCGATATGACACACGTCTACTATCCTCAGACAGACAGACAGACAGACAGACAGGCAAGCAGACGACAGACAGGCAGACAGGCAGACAGGCAAGCAGACGACAGACAGGCAGACAGGCAGACAGGCAAGCAGACGACAGACAGGCAGACAGACAGACAGGCAAGCAGACGACAGACAGGCAGACAGGCAGACAGGCAAGCAGACGACAGACAGGCAGACAGACAGACAGGCAAGCAGACGACAGACAGGCATGCAGACGACAGACAGACAGACAGACAGGCAAGCAGACGACAGACAGGCAGACAGGCAGACAGGCAAGCAGACGACAGACAGGCAGACAGGCAGACAGGCAAGCAGACGACAGACAGGCAGACAGACAGACAGGCAAGCAGACGACAGACAGACAGACAGACAAATGATTGGTGAGAGCCAGCCAGATAGTTGAGACTTTCTAAAGAAAGTAAGAATTTATTCCACTTTACAAACCTTTGGCCAACACTGACACACACACACACACACATACAGACACACACAGACACATACATATACATAGTCACACACATACATATGCATACACAAACATACATATACATACACAAACATAGTCACACACATACATATACAGGTACACACACACGTACATATACATACACAGTCACACACATACATATACAGACATGCACACACATGCACATACACAAACATAGTCACACACATACATATACAGGCACACACACACATACATATACATACACAAACAGTCACACACATACATATACAGACATGCACACACATACATATACATACACAAATATAGTCACACACATACAGGCACACACATACACAAACATAGTCACACACATACATATACAGGCACACACGCACATGCACATACACAAACATAGTCACACACATACATATACAGGCACACACACACATACATATACATACACAAACAGTCACACACATACATATACAGACATGCACACACATACATATACATACACAAATATAGTCACACACATACACAAACAGTCACACACATACATATACAGGCACACACACACACATACATGCACATACACAAACATAGTCACACACATACATATACAGGCACACACACATATATACATGCACATACACAAACATAGTCACACACATACATATACAGGCACACACACATATATACATGCACATACACAAACATAGTCACACACATACATATACAGGCACATACACACCCACACACACACACAGAGACACAAAAACACATACACACACAGAGACACATGCATACACGTACAGACTGTTGGACAAGGATACACACACATACACAGACGCACATGTACACACACACACACGCATACAGAGACACATACACACACACACACAGACACACACATATACGCACTGACTCAGATTCACACAGTCAGACACACACACACACACACACAGAGCATGTGTTAATTTTCTTGGATTTACCTGTTTCAACAAGAAAAAAAAAGCGGTTTGTCTTTTGTCTTTGATTTTCTTGTTATTTTTTTATCTACTTCTTTATTAAGACACCTGCAACATGATCTTTGTTTCAGGTGTGTTAATAAAGAAGTAATCACAGGTAGGAGTTGGCCCTGAAAAAAACTTTGTACTTTTCAAAAAAAAAAAAACATTTTCAAATCTGATAATTAAGTAAAATGGCTGGAATGTTGAATGGCTAGTGATTTAGCTGTCTCTAGTACTGACCAGTGAGTGGACAAGGTCAAGCTAGATTGACTCTACAATGAACACTAGTAAACACCTGGACATTTTTATTGTTGCTGTTGTTGCTGTTATTGTCCTGTCTTCTTTTTTTCCCATTCTTCTTCTGCTTCTTCTTCTTCTTCTTCCGCCCCTCTTTCTTCTTATTCTCCCCACCTCCCCTTCTTCTTCTTCTCTCCCCTTCGTCCGTCTTCTCCTCTTCCTCCCCTCTTTCTTCTTCTCTCCCTCCCTCTCCTCCTCCTTCTGCCTCTTCTCTAGTCTCCCACCACTGACAATCAGTCATTTTATTTATTTGTTACTGTTTAGTCAGGGATGGAAAAGGAAGGCTTGTAACAATGGTGGGAGTATTCTAAAACCAGAAAATGGCCCAAATGCTTGCAACAGAATGCATGCATGGTTCCATTAATCTCTCCTGTAGGAGTCATATCGGTGCCATATTGACATACAGCATTTTTATAGGGCATTTTTTAAACCTGGCTGATCCCATCCTCCTCTTTAGGTCTGAATTCTGATCGGATGCTAGTCCTTCATCAGAAGAAAGAATGAGAAATAAGATAGATTGAGGGGACGGGCGTGCTGGAATTGGAAAAAATGTCTTTAGATAAAAATAACAGGTCCATTCATGTTGACATCTCTTGCAAAACTGTTGGTGCTGGCGTTTTGTGTATAATTTATTTTTTAGAAAAGTGGAT
This sequence comes from Eledone cirrhosa, assembly GCA_964016885.1. Lineage (NCBI taxonomy): Eukaryota > Metazoa > Mollusca > Cephalopoda > Octopoda > Eledonidae > Eledone > Eledone cirrhosa. Next base: position 10,156,216 of record OZ024758.1, read on the forward strand.
GACGGCACGTGTCTACCTGAAATAGAAAAAAAAAACGTTTTGTTAAAAGATAAAAAGAGCTATACTTGTGCACGCGCGTAAGTATGTGTGTGTGTGTTATTATAGGTCCATACGAAGCTAAGAAGAGATATGTGTGTATATGTGAGTAAAAGAGTGTGTGTGCATGTTAGTACGAAGCTATGAGCAAAGAGCTATCATCATATCAACCCAGCTGTGAGTGTAAGCCATTTTTATTTTATCAGTTTTCCCATGCTGGTAGGGGCTGGAGAGATTGTTACACACCAATTCAGTACTCAGAGTTTCAGTTTGCCCATATCTCTTCCATCATTTCTTTCTTTCATTCTCTCATTGCCCCAGTATGACCAGGAACAGATTACAACCATCAAATGACTGAAACCAGTAAAAGATATGATTCGTTTTTATTGTTATTGTTTATTTGTTTTGTTGATAGTATGTGTATAAAGTTGAATGAAATTTAATGCAGCAATTGAAAGTGACATTTGAAAATATGTGTAATGAGTGTGTGTGTGTGTATATGTGTTTGTGTGTATGTGTGTGTGTATGCATGCGTGGTGTGTAAGTATGTGTATGTGTGTGTGTACATATTTATATATAAATCTAAATATCTATATACTCACATTCATACACACACATTCATTCACTCACATGTGTAGCATATCTTAGAATGCTTGTCTCCCCTTTTCTCTTTCTTTTTCACGCTCTTTCAGCATTCTCTTCCCCCATTCATTGTATAGTGTGTATATTGATATTATACACAGGTATCTATCTCTCTATTCTAGGGTGGGTAAAATTCCCGAGATCTATGGACGAGTTCTCTCCAGCGGTCTCTGTCCCTCATTATCGCTGCCATGTCCTGCGTCTCCAACAAATCAGTGTCTGTCCTTAGAGCATCAATATATGTTAACCTTATATACATCAAATAAAATCGTAATTCACAATATATAATACATAGAAATTGAACGAAGACTGTGTTACACTGTCTTATGTAATCAGTAACGTAATCCATGATACATTAAAAAAGACGATATTATATATAAACTGCATTAGGAGAAAATTAGTGACAGAAAATTAGTATGTTTATTTAAGCGATGGCCAACCGGAAGTGTTGACATTTCAGAAATTTTAAAGAAGTGAATCTTTAAATAAACAAAATATATTTAATCAACAGCCACGAAATTTAGTAGATAAATTATGTAATATTCATTCACTATTTATTCAAAGTAATGCAGCTTATTTTACTAATGGGATAAAAAAATTATAAACCATACGCAGTCCTGCACTCCTTACTTTATTATAGTTTAGATATAGATTTGTCTAATCATTGTGTGTCTGTTCTTGTATATGTGGCAGTGCCTTGTTCCTTTTCTTTTTCTGTTTTTTTTAAATCTTATTTTATTGCAAGAAAAATATCCAGATTTGTCAATATGGAGACAAACAATCGAATTTTAATAACAGTATTAATCAGCAACTTTATACTTCAAAATAACTGCTACCACTACCTTTCCTGTAAACCAGCTAATTGATGCTAGCGTGGAAAATGGACATTAAACAATGATGATGATGATGATGATATACAGTATATTTACAAATAAACATGGAAAGCCTTTAGCTAGGAATTTTGGAAGCTGATGGCTGTGCCATCTAGCAGATTCTATTAGAAGCAGGAGAGGTTAACTACCAACAATCATTTCTGGCTGGTGGTCATTGCTCTGCTTAAGAAAAATTACGATATACTTACAATAGAAGTTAAGGGCTGAAACTCTTGCCCTTTGAGTGAGGTTCTTTCTCTGAAGACCTTCTGATGTCCAGTTCTCCTGAGAGTTTTACCACTGTTTTAACCCTTTACCATTTACATTTCTCTCTATATATATATAATATTGTATTTTTGTGGTGAAGGCTTTATCTCACATAATATCGAATCTATGAGATTTTGATATTATTTATTTTGAAAACAATACCTTAACATAACTATGAGCAGCCAGTTATAGTTGGTTTAAACAGAAAGTGAGAGAAGTCTGGATGGATATGGCTGGTTTAAATGCTAAAGTGTTAAAATTGACATAAATCTCTCATTCCATATAACAAATTCAAACAAAACATCACAAACTTGAACCTGAATTATGAGTTAAATTATAAATCCAGTGCATGGTTTTACAATTCTTATTTAATAATCGATTTTGAGTCAGGATTTAAAACAAGCTATGTAACAAATCATTCTATCCAGCTGCTGCAGATAAAATATATTGATAAATGTAGGGAAAAACAAAAACAACAAAAACTTAGTTTAATTTACTATTACAGACAAAATAGAAAGAAACAATATAACATCAAGCTGTTATTTAATTATTGTTTTGTTTTCTAGGACAAAGAAATATACAGGGGTCAGCTAAAAAGTTCATAGGCTGACCAAGATACTCTCATGGAATGACCAAATAAGGTTTATTTTTCAACATAGTCCCTGGAAAGAAACAATGCAGTTATTAATAAAAAGATTTGAAATTAATGCATATTTTATTGATCCTGAATGAAAGGCAAAACTGACCAAGGACACATTAGATAATGAAGTTGTAGATTCAGAGGGTCTAACAAGATGTTTATTGCTGGTATACCTACCTTTGATCATAGGTCTACAGAGTCAGGCCTGACCTGGGGCTCAACTACAACAACAACATCATCATTATCGTTTCTTTATTAAACTTGTAGGTTTTAGACAAATTCAAATATTGATTACAGAAGCTAACGAAGAAAACCTAAATATTTTTTTTTAAGAAAGAAAAAAAAAAACTGTTTTATAAACAACAAAGAAGAAGAAGAAGGAAAAGAAGAAGCAGAAAAGGAAAAGAAGAAGACTAAAGAAGAAGAAGAAGAAGATAATTCACAAGGCATCTGTTTCTTTCAATATTTATTGTTGAAGCTTTATATATTCCAATTTATTGTTGGTGGTGGTGGTGTTGTTGTTGGTTTGGGGGGGGGGGGTATTGTTTGTGGTATTGTTGGTGTTGTTATTATGTTATCATTGTTTGGGTGGGGTGAAGTTTAGTAGTGGTGGTGTTAGCATTGGTTGTTGGTGTTAGGTGGGGAGTTAGCGCCTAAGTCAGCTCTGATTGACCAAGTTTATGTTCAAAACCATTCCAGCTGTGACCATCCCATCTTTTTTTCTCTCTGAGATATTAGAATGTGATTTGAGGGATATTTGGCTGCTGTTTCTATTAGTTGAGCAATCATGTTGGACTGATTGATTTATTATTTGTCATACAATTTAATCTCTAAGTGAATTGATCTGTAATTGCTTTTCTTCTTTCTTATTTGGCTTCTCTATGTATTGTTTTGTGGACTGTTTTTTTTTAATCTCCTCAGCATCCCAATTAATATATATCTTATATCTTATTGTAACTCAAGCACCATGTGTAATGTGGGTGGGGTATTTATAGTGCATGCTGTTGAGGACATGGTAAGAAGAGTAAGCTAAAGAGAGTGGAGAGAGAGAGGAGCTAGAATATAATAAAATACAATAGTGTTTTTTTTTAAACAAGTTTTATCTTGTATATTGTATTTCATTATATTTTAGCTTCTCCCTCTCAGCCTCCTATACTTTACTCTTCTTATTTTGCCCTCAATTGCACGCGCTACAGAAAAGAATTATACAACTGTATTGGCAGTATCAGTAGAGCGTCAGACACCATGCTTTGCAGCATAGAGTTATGGCCCTTTACATTTTGAGTTCAAATCCCGATGAGGTTAACTTTGCCTTTCATCCTTACGGGGTCGATAAAATAAAGTACCAGTAATGTACTGAGTAATTGCTGGCCTTGTGCCAAAAGTAGAAACAATTATTAACCTGTTGACTGCCGTGTATATTTTACACAGCTACAGTTGCTGTGCTGGGTTTGGTTTTTTTCAGTAAAATGACTATTTTTTTAAACAAACATTTATTAACAACACATCTGAATGATTGTCAAACATTACATCAATAAACTAGTAACCCCATCTAGCTTTGAAGTTAGGAACTGTTGGAAACGAGTTCATAACTTCAAAGTTAGGAACTGTTGGAAACGTGTTCAAACACGTTAGGACAAGTTATCTCATCTACAGCACTGAAGAGGTTAAGTTTTCAAGTAATTACCATGAACCAATTGCTATAGCTTGCTATTGTTTTCTCTTTGAGGATTCCATGAAAAGGTGTCTTCACCATCATGATCCAATTTCTTTCATTCATTTTGAGATGCTCAAATTACCACTTACTTCTTCATCCATTTGGGGGGATGAGTGGTTTGGTTTTTGGTTGTTACTGTTGTTGTTGTTTTTTTTTTGGTTTTTGTTTTGTTATTTCTTTCGATAGTAACTTTGTCTGACCCTTCTCTGGTGTTTGTTTCTTTCCAATAGTCCTTCTTTACAATATATATGTTTGGAAAAAAAAGTTGTCCAGGATAAGCATTACATTGTATAATAAATGGTAATTATAACATTATGTTGGTTAAAATATAAACCTCTGTACATCTGCTGTGATACAGATATGAGTACATTAATTAAAAATAATAATAATAATTTTTTTTTTTTTTTACATTGAAAAAAAAAGACAGTTTTCTTAAAAGAGTAAAAATAACACCAAAAATAGATTATCTTTATAGAAAGAAGAAAGCTGTTATAGAGAAAGAAGAATGGTTTTTGTTACTAATAGAATCTCCTGTAATGTGTATGAATGGATTGTAGTAAATAAAATGAAAGGATTTGTCATATAGTTTCCATGAAACATATATGAAAGTATATCATAACATTTCCCTCTATATACAAACAGAGTATAAAGAAGTATTAAGGTAAATCAGTTAGTTTCAAGAACACTCAACATACACACAGTTCATTGAGATATCAAGAGCAATTGATGGTATTTCAGACTCTTACTGAAGGTCAAGGTCAAAACAAGGCATACATATGTGTGTGTGTGTGTATATATATATATATATATATATATAAATTTATAAATTTCTGGTTGGTTGGTTGGTTGGTTCCACAACCAGATAGTTGTTTATATATAGTCATAGTCCTTTCGTCACACACTCTGTGACCTCTTCAGTGAGGTAGAACAGAAGGACAGAACAAAGGAGAGGCACAGAAACAAAGAAAGGAATCCCCAGTCACTGAAGAGGTCACAGAGTGTGTGACAAAAGGACTATGACTATATATAAAATATATATATATATATATATATAGTAATAATAATATGTTTGAAGACTAAAATCCAAACAGGGCTCGATAAGGATAAATATATATCAAATAAGGGTGAAAGAAGCGATTCTTTGCTTAAACTTTAATCTGTTATTTTAATAAATATATATATATATATGTGTGTGTGTGTATATATATATATATGGAGGCACATGGCTTAGTGGTTAGAGCATTGGCCTTGCAATCGAAAGGTTGTGAGTTCAATTCTCAGACCGGGTGATGTGTGGTTTCCTTGAGCAAGACACTTTATTTCACATTGCTCCAGTTTACTCAGCTGTAGAAATGAGATGATAGGACTGGGGTCCCTATCATTCCACTGTAAAGTGGACGTGTAGGCACCATGGCAAAACAATCACCCAGCACTTACTCTAAATGAGGTTGGTGTTAGGAAGGGCATCCAGCTGTAGAAATCAAGCCAGAATCAGTTCCCGTCCCACCCTTGCAAGCAGGGAAAAGTGGACGTAAAATGATGATGATGATATATATATATTTATATATATGTGTGTGTGTATATATATATGGGATAACAAAATATCGTTATAGGTAATCCAGTTAGAGGTTGTGAATACTTCGTATTGTGGATAGTTTTAGTGTACGCCGTTGTTTGACTCAACTATAGGTTTCCTTAGGTGGCGAACCTTTCTTCATGACATAGTTGAGGGAGGGTGAAGGAGGGGGCAACACCCCTATTCTGCCAAGACTCCCTATTTAGAACCTTTCTTCATGACATAGTTGAGGGAGGGTGAAGAAGGGGGCAACACCCCTATTCTGCCAAGACTCCCTATTTAGAACCTTTCTTCATGACATAGTTGAGGGAGGGTGAAGGAGGGGGCAACACCCCTATTCTGCCAAGACTCCCTATCTAAAACCCTTCTTCATGACATAGTTAAGAGAGGACGAAGAAGAGGCAGATAAAGAAAATCCCAGTCCAACAACACCAAGGACTGGACAAGTCACAAACACTATGACCCAGCTACACTTGACAGAGATTAGGGACCAGTGGTGACTGTTAACTGTGAGAACAGCTAAAGCAACACCACAAAGACTGGCTACAACACAAGAGCTTGATCATCAGACAGTTCCTGTAAAGATATTGGAAAGAGATTCAATAATAAATCAATAGTCAATGAGTCATCTATAATAATAAATTAGTTGATTTCATACATGTTTTAGTTTCTCTATTAGCTACATCTGAAATCCTATTTTTTGAAAATGATTGGATTTCTACTAGAAATGAATCATCCTTTAATATATATATATCAAACTCAGATCGTAAAGGGGCGTAACTCTATGCTGCAAAGCATGGCATCCAACCTTCTACCTATACTGCCACCCCACCGCCTTATACATATATAGATAATTGTTTCTACTTTTGGCACAAGGCCATCAATTACCCAGTGCATTACTGGTACTCAGTGCATTACTGGTACTCAGACCGCAAAGGGACGTAACTATGCTGGAAAGCATGGCGTCCGACCCTCTACCGATACTGCCAAGCCACCATATAGATAATAAGAACAGAGTAGAGGTGTTACATATGAGATTTATTGCTTAACCCAGTTACAAATGTTTCCTGAACTTACTGAACCTTTTGCACGTATATATAGATAGATAGACAAAATTAGAATTTTATTTCTCGCTCTAGCACAGCTGATACATAAATGTAAGTATGCATACATACACACATATATTTACACATACATATATGTGTGCATATATATGTCTGTACATACATATATATATATGTATATATGCACACATATATATATATTTATTTAGGTTTGTCTCTGATTTTCAGCCCCATGGATTTTGTCTATTATATTCCTTTGTTATATTTTGAATACCTGATGATGTCACCGGATTCATACTGAACCCAGTCATTGAAATGATCATAGTATAATAAACCCTTTAAGGAATTACACCAGCCCAGCCTCCTGGTATTTTATATATATATATATATATATATATCAGACCGGGTGATGTGTTGTTTCCTTAAGCAAGACACTTTATTTCACATTGATCCAGCTTACTCAGCTGTAGAAATGAGATGATAGGGACTGGGATCCATATCATTCCACTGCAGGTGCCACGGCAAAAAAGTACCCACCCGACACTGTAAAGTGGACGTGGAGGCGCCACGGTAAAGAAAAGCACCCAGCACTCACTGTAAATGAGGTTGGTGTTAGGAAGGGCATCCAGCTGTAGAAATCAAGCCAGAATAGATTCCCGTCCCGGACGTAAAATGATGATGATGATGATATACGCACACGTGTGCACATGCATATATATATACACATACACATATACATACACATACATATATATATATACATACACATACATATATACACACATATCTATATACACACATATATATATATACACACACACATATATATATATACACACACATATATATACACACACATATATATATACACACACATATATATATATATATATATATATATATAAAACCACCTGTGTGTATATATATATATATATATATATATAAAACCACCTGTGTATATATATATATATATATTTCTACTTTTGGCACAAGGCCAGCAATTATTTCAGTGTATTACTGGTACTTTATTTTATCGACCCCGTAAAGATGAAAGGCAAAGTTAACCTCAGCGGGATTTGAACTCGGAATGGCAAGGGCCGTAACTTGCCATTCTAATGAATATAGACTGTATACGTGCGGCCTTTGACGACCATCAACGCCACATATTTCTCAAATATATTTTTTTAAATCCTCGCATGTAACATTAATTAGTATATTGTTGAATGGGAAGGTATTCTTTATATATATATATATATATAAAATGGAATATTCTGTTTAAGTAATTAAACAAATGAAAATTAGATAGACTAAGAGGTTGTAAAATGACCGGGAAATTGTTTTATTGTTCACAAATACTAATCACACGTCTAGGTACTTGAAAACAAAAAAAAACAAAAAAAAAAATTCAACTACATTTGAAATCTCTGACTGTTCTTTTCGCCACGTAATTACGATGGATTATAAACACTAAATATTATCAAAGAAAATTTTAACAGTTCGTTTACCAAAACTTTTCTTTTCTTTAATATTCAATATTAAATTAGAAAAATTAATCGAATGTAAGTAAAAAAAAGAAGAAAAAAAAATAACGTTTCATTTTTTTTTTTTATTATTTAATATCGCGGAATTAAAAAAAAAAAAAAAACCCCAGCAAGATGTTAATTACAAAAGAAAAAAAAGTAAAGAAACATTAGTAGTAGAGTTTTAACGATACTGGTTGAGGTATTTTTCTTTTGGATTAACAACAGTTTTTGTCGATACCTACAGCTGTAAATAATGCGGCAAATATGGCTGGTGAGTGAAAGACTGTGAGATATAACCACGTGTGTATATCAGGCAACTTTATATACCGGCAACAAACAATGTACTTTAATATTTAATTTGCGTATTTTCACTAATCTGTATATTTATTTGTTTTGTGTTGTTATTTTATTTTTATTTATTTATTTTATTTTATTTTATTATTACAAATTGTTATAACGTGCTACTCACTCAATAATGATTGATTTCTTACTATAAGTATTATAAAATGTTTTGTTTTTTTTTTCCTCTTCATTTTGTGCTGGGTGTAAATGGAAGGTTTTGCGACCCTCGTGGTCTATTTATTTCTGCAGACATCGATAACGTTAATTAAATTGTTACGACTAAATATCGAAACCGTGTTGCAGAATTAACCTCACCGAATAGGGTGAAGATAGTATCGTGTTCATGGCTTCTCTTAAACGAAGGTTAGATCACTTCTATGGTGGAATCCAAACCGCTATAGCGCAATTATTGATTTCTGTAAATAGTTATAATTACATACCGCCATAATAGTGAGTGGAAAACTGGGTTTTATGACATGTCAGGGGCAGTAGCTATACAAAAGAAATCGAAACCTTAAAGTGAGGACTAGCTTACGGATAACTTAACCTCTACAGAACGACGATTAAGATTTGTAGCAGAGGTGATACATGATGTTTATGCCAAATAACTGGAAAAAAAAGTAGGCTGGCCATTACTAGAACTTTTAAACATTCGATCTCAACTGATATTAACTAAACAAGAAATTTAACAGCAAACGAATAAATCTCACACACAACTTCCTATTCTACGTAAGCGATCATAACTTACGAAAAGTACATTAAACCTTTCAAGTATACGAGAGTCGGCTGAAAACTTCATAGGCTGACCAAGATACTCTCATGGAATGACCAAATGAGGGTTATTTTTCATCGTAGACTCTGGAAAGAAACAATGCAGTTATTACAAAGAGTTGAAATTAATGCATGCAAGATTACACAGCTCTCGTATCATTCCTTCATAGTCAGTTTATGAACTTTTCAGCCCACCCTCGTAAATTGGTGCATTTTAATAAGCTGAATGTGCTGTAACCTTAGCGACTCTGCAATAGTTTCGATTCTTGGCGTGAAAACAATTCACTTTATTCAAGTGCTTCAGTAAGATATCCACATCAATCAATTTACTAGAAATTTGTAGCTTGGGTGCTTTTAATAAACATGAGGAATGAAATAAAAAATATAGCGGCCGAGACCAAATCCTTTTTCCGTCTTTAAGGGTTTTCACCCCATTTTATTGCATCTCTGCGCATGAGCACACTACTCTTTATATCTCTCTCTCTATATATATATATATATATGTGTGTGTGTTAAGTATTTCCGAAGAAAAAGCAAAGGAAAAAAGAGTGCTCTATGTATAAAACAGAGCTATTTAATTAGAAAGTGAACGACACTATATATAACACATCATCATTTTACGTCTGCGCTTTTCCCTGCTTGCAAGGGTGGGACGGGTCCTATTCAACACAGCATCTCTCCACTTGTCACGGTCCTTTGCCATCTCCTCCGTGAGCTTCAGCGATCTGAGGTCCGCTCTCACCACCTCCGCCCATGTTTTTCGTGGTCTTCCTCTACTGCGTCTTCCTTCTACTGGCATTTCTTGGCACTTCTTTACCTAACGGTCATCCTCCATGTGCATCACATGTCCATACCATCGCAGTCTTCTCTCCCGCACACTTCAACTTATCCCTCTTATACCCAGTTTCTCTCTCAACTCATCCATGCTTGCTTCATTTCTCTCCAGCCGTCACATGTCCTCTGCAGTTGCTGCCCATGTCTCACTACCATGCAGCATCGCGCATCTCACACAGGCATCATATAACCGACCTTTCATATGCAGGGAGAAACCCTTCTTTATCAGCATAGGAAGCAGCTCCCTAAACTTTTATTCTAGATACTATGGCCTCGGAACACCCCCCTCCCATGCTAATCTGATCACCTATGTACCGGAAGCTACCAACCACTTCTATAGAACCTACCTGCCTTTGAAAAATGTGTCTATCACTGCGACTTCTACTGTCAACTTTCCCTATACATCTACAGCATAGGTAGTTTTCCCTACCTGTTAGTTTGCCTGCTATCCCACTACATCTCTTGTGTACCCAAGATTTGCATTGTGTATATTTTATAATGCTGTTAAGACGGCCCTGTCTTAAACTCCTCTGTTATGGCTTGGAGGACTATAATGAACAAGAGCGGGCTGAGGACCAAACCCTGATGTACTTCTACTTGTATCTGGAATTCCTCACTAGACTCCATTCCTACCCTCATTTTACTGCCAGCCACCCCACTTCTGTGCGCAGCCCTAACATGGTTAGGGTTATTGCTGTTTACACGGTTGTTGCAATTCTTATTTGTTGTGCTCATAAATTTGGCATTTATATATACTGGTTCGATGCCCTTCCTAACACCAGCACCACTTTATAGCATGGACTGGGTGCCACCAGCATTAGAGAGGTTGTCTTACTGGACTCAGGGGCCCTCTCCATCCTTCCATTTTACAGCATGGACTGAGTGCTTTTATTTGTGCCACCAGCGCTAGGGAAGTTGTCTTACTGGACTCCGCAGCCCCCAACCCCTCCATTTTTCAGCATGGACTGAGTGCTTTTATTCGTGCCACCAGCACTAGAGAGGTTGTCTTACTTGACTCAGGGCCCTCTTTACCCCTCCATTTTACACACACATATATACACACACATCCATACATATACACATATACATATATATATACACACACATATATACACACACACACATATGCATATACACGCACATATATATACACATATACGTACATATAATCACAAACATATATAAACATATACACATGCACGGACGCATATAAATACACACGCATGCAATGCAAGTACGTTATACATGAGGAGATTAATCTCGTCTGCATATGAAGCTGCACAAGTTGGCTCAAATTATAATAGAATAGAAATAGGATTTAGCTTCAAGCATAGCTTTAATAGATATGTATAGAAATTTCGTATTTCTAAAGAAACTTGAAGCTAAATCCTATTTCTATTCTATTATAAGTTGAGCCAACCTATGCAGATTCATATGCAAATGAGATTAATCACCTCATTTAAATAGTCGAGAAAATTATATATTCTTGACTGTTCACAAGTCCAGCAGTTGGAGGTGTGGGAGGGACCGTCCTGATAAAGACCAGTCAATTCTGAAATGCATAGATGTTTGTCCCCCTTGCTTTTGCTGGACACCACCAGAGGGCGTTAGCGCCAGTGTTTGCATAGCTACGGCTTCCTAAATGTTTCCGGTAAACATACCGTGTTTCTTTAGAAATACGAAATTTCCATATATATACATATATATATATATATATATTATATACATAATCCACTCAGATGGTGGATGGGTGCTCCACGAGAAAGCTGAGGATGGCTCTGAACATTAATAAGTATACACTGAGGATGAAAAACACAGAGCTGTATGGGAGCCTCCCAAAAGTCAGCTCAGAAGTGACACAAAGGAGACTGAGGTTAGCTGAACATGCTCACCGACAGCCAGAGTTGACATTGCACTCAGTGCTCCTGTGGCAGCCCCTACATGGACACACTGGAAGAGGAAGACAGATTCTGTTTCACACTGTTGGTGTTCCTCAGAGCAACGTACTCGCCGCCTCTGCCGAAAATTATAGAGGCTGGATCCTTATAGAATTCCAGTAATAATCAGGAACTGATTATACAGAGCTATTGCCGGTCCAGCAAAAATTAAAAATTAGGATTGGTGCTCTGAAATAGCGAAAATTATAGAGGCTGGATTCTTATAGAATTCAAAATGTTTTTAATTAAACATACGGTATATTGCCAAATATACTATACATACATTCATGTATACATCGCTATTTCAGAGCACCAATCCTAATATTTAATTTTTCTGTAGGCAACCAGTCTTTAACTCTTCTGTAATGGCCTGGAGAACTATAATAACAGGAGAGGACCGAAGACTGAGCCTTGATGTATACCTACTTGCTTATTAAATTCTTCACTGAACTCATTGCCAACTCTCACTATGACTAAAAGTCTAAAGTCTGTCTTGAGCCCAGTCCTGTGGTGTGAAGTGAGTGAGAGTACAAGACAGAACACCAGTCCATTACAAGGTTAAACCCCCAGCTATTGCTGGTACTCATTTTAAGCTGAGTATACTGGAGCTATGTGAAATTAAGTGTTTTGCTCAAGAACACAACACACAGCCTGTGAAGAATTGGCTGATTATTATGATCATAAATCCAACACCCTTACCACTAGGCCACAAACCTCCTCTATGATCAGACAAAAGAATGTGGTACCCTGTCAAAGGTCTTCTCCAAATTCTTGAATGCTAGATATGGTGTCTTGTTCTTAGCTAATATCTTCTCTTGCAGCTGTCTCACTCTAAAAAAAGCACTGGTAGGACCTCAGCCTACCACAAATCTAAACTACATTCCATTTAACCTTTTTGATACAAAACCTCCACTGGTTTTATGATATAAAACTTTATTTCAAAGTGCTTATATTTATCAACACCTTCCATCATAATTTCATAAAACCCTTCAAGATATGTTCCAAACACCAGATAAATAATTAGTTATATTAAAAAAATCATTCCAAATTTTTGAATATTTAAAAAATAATTTGAAAATCATAGGTAGAAATATGGTTACAAATGAGTTAAGCTAATTTCTCTTTCATAATTTGATCAATCAGTTTGATACCTCTATAGTTGCTTCTTTCTAGAAATCTCTAATGCCCTTGAAACAGTTAATGTTGATAAGGCTACACTCACCATTGGGTATGACACCTTCTTCAACTACCTGGTTAACTTTGCAAGTGACTAGCTTGAGCTTTATTTCTGCAACTCAGTAACTATCTTTGCTGAGCCTTCATAACCTTAATGGCCATTTGAACCATATAACAGTCAAACTTAATAGCTGGTTCATCTGCTGGGGCTACTTTGTTCCTCCCACATTCAGCATTCAAATTAACTTTAACAAGCATCTTTCTTCTTTTCTGTGAGATGTATATACCCTCCTGGCGTTCTTATAAACCAGATCTGTATTGTTCGGTCAAGAGACAAATGGACATTCCCTGAAAATCACCACCATTGCTCATGTTTTTAGACTACAATAGCCTTAGTGATCAGTGGTAGCTTTGGTAGATGCTTTCGCTGGCAGTGAATAAGAAGTATTTAAGTGATACCAACATCACCATTTAGTGATGGACTAGTAACTGAAAGTGTTGCAGCATAGTTATTTAGCAACAGAATCAAGCCGGATAAGATGTAGTTAAGCTTTATACCAGGTAGAGTTACTACTGATGTTCTGTCACTTTATATATATATATACATATGTCTGTGTGTATGTAGGATATCCGTAGATAAAAGACCAAGGAAAAGAATGCTCAATCTATTGCAAGAGAGCTTATTTAGTATATTTGCAATTTCATACACAACACGTATGCGTAACATTAGGTTTCGCATATATATATTATATATATATATACACCAAAGAGGTCCGACGAGCAATTCATTACAGAGTCGGGCTAGATCGAACTTTGAGCTGATCAATAGCGAAACGTGCGTCACCAACCAATAAACGTAATGAAGGCGTAACCACTCGTCATTGTTTTATTTTATCTTATATATATATGTGTGTGTGTGTGTGTGTAAAGTGGTCATGTAGGTGTCACGACAAAAAGCGCCCAGCACACACAGTAATTGTGGTTGGTGTTAGGAAGGGCATCCACCCGGAGAAACCAAGCCCAAACCAGTTCTGTATGAGCAAGTCATGGCCATCGGATCTGGATTGTCTCACGAGGCAACTAGTCTAACCGATGGTAGCGTGGAAAATGGAAGTTAAACGGTGATGATGATGATATATGTATTTCTAATTTCTCAATCTTTCTTCTGATGAAGGATAGCATCCGAAACGTTACGACCCTCTTCCCGCTACTTCAAGCGTTAAACTAATATATTCCTTCCATATACTGTACCGTTTGTTTTGTTATTTCTGTTTACTTTTTACACACACACACACATATATATATATATATATTGTGTAGAAGTAGCTTCTACAGGACTGAAGATTTCATCTGAATGAAACAGTTCTAGTCCTGTAGAAGCTACTTCTACACAATAAATATATTTCACTCTGCTATGTATTGAGTACCTTACTTACTGTGGTTATCCCCGACTCAACCCGGGATCTACGTATATATATATATATATATATATATAGTTACACGCGTCGAAAGAAGCGACTAAAAGGGTTAATGTACAAGAAGGGCATCCGCATGTAAAACATCGATTCTAACAGTCCCATCCCGCCCAACCCATGACAGCATGAAAACAAATCGACATAAAAACGATGATGACAATGGTACATATGTCTGTATGATTCGGGATGGCAACATCAGTACAGCATCGATCGAAAATACTGTGTAATATTTGCTTATCTCCCTTTACAATTTGAGTTCAAATCCCTGTCAGGTCCAACTACCTTTCCTCATTCCAAGGTCTATAAGATCCGGATAGATATAATCGACTAAAACTCTTGAAAGTACCGCCTCGGCATGTCCGTAATCCTATTACTGTTATCAGAAAAGAAAAAAGAATGAATGCAATAAATTTGGTTTTTTTTTTTTTTCTTGTGTGCGTAATTATAGTAGTAATTGGACGATTGATGATTATTTCTAAAAATATCACACTGGAAAGATGAAAGGCAAAATATTTCCCAACTGTATTATTCTGTCCGATGCTTTTAAAATGCAACAGGAAGAAAATTCCTGTAAATTTAAGCCTAACTTTCCTAAAATAATTGCAATATAAAGCTTTTTTCGGCCTTAGGAAGCTAAAATTGTATTATTCTTCTCAAAATTATTTGTATTATCTCCCACAATATCCACTTTGACTTTCTGGGGTCAAAAAAATAAAGTACCAGTGAAATAGTAGGTTCGATTATTAAAGATTTCTCACATGCAGTGTTTTTCATGTCATTAAAAAAATCTCACAATTTACACTTTAAAAAAATCTGGCACAAATGAATCGAAATGATCAAGTTATTTGGTAACGTTGAGAAAGGTAGTTCAACAAACGATACATTAGGACTTCTGCTTTAAACCTTGCCGGCTTTAATATTTCATCAGGAGTATTGTCAATTGCTTACAACACACCATCTAAAAATGGATTGCCTTTTGTAAGTACAAGTAATAAACCTTTATCAAATGTCGTGGCGTTCATGCTTTACACTGAAATTTTTTCACCTCAGAGCCATCCACTTTTACTTCTTAATTTTTCGAGAACAATTAGAGGGAGATTTGGCTGGTATTTCTAACCGGTAAAACAACTACGTGGACGCTCACTCAGTAGTTAGTTTCACTTATGTGAAATTGAAACTAAATCTCGGAGGGGGGGGGGGGGGATTGGAAGATTACGTCACATCACATTTACGAAAAAAAAAAAAAAGAAAAAAAATCAAATCAAATTAAAAGATACTTAATTAAAAATGGGACAAAATAAATGTCACACTAAAGCTTTTATTGACCTTAAAAAACAGGTATAAACCTTTTTCTATACCTCTCACTACGGTTCAGCATACTTATTTATAATCAGATGTATTCTAGCTATGACCATCCCATCTGATTTTCTGACATTTTAACGTACGACAAAATTATCTCACGTGTATTCCCCCACCTTTTTTTTTAGAAGGTAGTATACGAATTGGAAGGACATGATAAACGTTATTCGTAAAGTGAAGGACATCTTCAGAATTGGTTACATGGTGACTTCATCTCTTGTTCTACAAGAGCGCATGAGCAAATCTGAATTAATATTAATAGAGAGAGAAAACTACCACTCTTACGAATTTTTTGCTAGAATTGAGAAGAAAAAAAAAACTAACTAAAGTTATTGCATTAAAAAAAATTTGTTCTTAAAACTTTTGTAAAGAATCAGCCGTCTTTTCTTTTTGTTGATTATAAATATTTAGTTTTGATTGCGAAAATCAGATAAAATTCTGGAAATAATTTAGAGATGTTTTTTTTTGTTTTTTTTTTTTTACTCTGTGCGTGAAAAAAAAATTAAGAAACACAATAAATTAAACGAGGTTATCAAATGTTCCCTTATGACCTCTGCCGTGTCACATTCACCAGCGACCCGGTGTCAGAGAATAACTAGTGAAAATACGACTAGATTGAAAATAATATGTAATAACTTTTTAAAATATTCCTACACTTATCCTTAAATGGAGACAATAGGTGATTCTATTTGTGTGTGTGTGTGTTTATGTATATGTTAAAGTGAATGAGAGAGAGAGAATAAATTTGTGTGAGAGTCAGTGCGAGTCGTAAATTAGGATTAATAAAGAAACTGCATGTCAAAGATATAGAATTCAAATTTGATGACCTAATATAATTAAATACATATAAAAGAAGTATTCAACGGTAAATAGCTGTTAAGGACTCGATTCGATTCTATGACCATACACCATATAATGAATTATAGTTACTAGCGTGGTTTTTCGATAAAATATCTTGGACAACAGAACAAATAATTAATTATATGACACTTCGGTATCGCTCATAAGTAGTGTCAAGATATGTTACAACCATGAAGGTAGTAGTAAAAATGAAAGATAGCAGTAGAATTTTGTTACAACACCGAAAAGCTCGGGAGTTACCCCTATCTTGGCAGGGAGTCCCGGGGCGATATGCGTCACTTGAACAACAATTCCGCACAGAATGACTACAACTTTATTTATTCATTAGAAAGAAGAACCCCCACTTCCCCCCAAAAAAATGTTTTAAATTACAAATAAATTAAAATGAAAGAAAATATCAGTAAATTATTTTAGAAATAAACTGTTAAATTTGATATGATTTCTACTCTTGTTTGTTAGAGATATGAAAATAACATTAAAGACTGGTGATGGCCCCTTAGTTACTGAGCTAGACGTGCATATCACATGTGACGACAGAGATTCAAGGTTACACAGAACCTGGATTTAGAAGTCCTTTATTTCGCCTGAAGGTGCTTCCTTAAAAAAATTTCGCGAAGCACGCGTTGTTTAACCTGACCTAAGAATTAATTACTGGCCTTCAAATTATTCTTTTAGCTCCTGCTTTGGAAAAAAGGCGAAAAAATAAATCCTCATATCGGTAAGTGTATCAACTTCTTAGTTCCAAGTGTGGCTATGGCAGAATGATTTGAGATCAGGGGGATCACTTTATTAATATACTATCAGAAAATTGAATATTTATACCGATATATATTTTAATAGATCATCTGTTTATTATTATTTCTTATCCTGTTGTATCTACATGAATGTTCGCTATCGTTGTTCTCAAATGATTTACGCCTTGTTCTTCATATCGGGGAGCACTGTCACGTGTAAATTCGCATGTCCACCCATGTTTTAAGCCCTTTTTTTTGTGGTGGGGACACACGCACATTTTTCTTAGCATGCTAAAATACCGTCAACAAAATTTTACCCTTTCGTGTCTTCCGTTGCAAAGTATTTTTCACCGAAAAAATATTCAGTAATATTTTTGTTATATATTTTATATCATTCTACAATTTCTACGAAATTCGAATTTTTTTTTTTCATATATTTCTAAATTCGTTCTTTCATTCCCTCCTGTTGCTATTAAATATGTATAATTGTCCTTATATAGCTACATTGGTCGTCTTAACGCTGAAATTAAGTATATGCAATGTGAGTATAGTGTTAACCAAGATAAAATGTAGTCCTATTTAACCGGCACATGGTTCACCTTAGAAATATACATTAACAATTGTTGTAATGTTTATTGATATTGAGATAATTTTATCGAAATTATATTTATAATAATAATTATTCCCATTCATATTTTTATAAATACAAATAAAGATATTTTACATCATCGCCCCCCCCCCTCTCCTTAGAAAAAGTCCTGTTAAAATAAATGTAATCTGCATAATGATGGAAGGCATAATTTAGTTGCGTATTTATTGGTGCATTTTGATAACAGCGTTTAACTTTATTATTATGGTGTTTATAAAGATGTTTTCTTAAAATAAAAACCTCAACAAAGTGTATAATGATGTGTTAAAGCATATTAAGCTGTAGCAGTAAAAGTGTCGGTTTAGTTAAAACTAGTAGTCGCTGATCAAGATGGCGGCTTCCTTCCCGGCGCGAGTGGGAGGAAGGGGAGGACAGTTCCTCTCAGCTACTACTACCTTATTTGCTAAACCTACCACTAAAGCTCTTCTCTCCTCCCTCTACTTCTGACCGTTTCAGCCGACAACGTCGTGCTTTTTTCCTTTTGCAAACCTCTTTACCTCTTCGAACGCACGTAAGTAAAACTAACTTTATGCAGGCTTGTGCTTTCTCTCATTTCATTTTAGTAAAGTTAATTATTGTTTTTATTTGTATTTACAATGGTAGCAGACTTGATATTACATTTATTACTCAAGCAAGCCCAGACATCTTTCATAATTGCAGCATCAGCCTCGAGTTGGATATTTGATCTTCTTTCATAAAATAACTCGAATATTCTTTTCGTTTTATTATTCATAATTTATTTATTATATCGAAATGTTCATTTTATAATAATTTTTTTACTTAGAAAGTTTCTCTGTAAACTTTTATGTGTTATCAGTGTTAGCTTCTCAGGACCTTGAATCCGTTGTATATACATGCCACACAATGTAACTACTTACTCTGATAAAATCTCTTTTGTAATGTAACGTTTCTTTACCGGAATCATTTTTCTATATTTTTACTTTTAATTGTCTGACAAAACTTGAAGTAATATTTTCTTTTTTTTTTTTTTTGTTGTGTGTGTTTATCTCTTCAATTGATCCTCCACTTTTCAACCATATTGTACCTACATAACACATACGAACAGACGTGTTCTTAACATGTTAATACTACAAATAAAGATATATATAATATGTCTATATAGATATGTGTGTGTGTGTGTTTATATGTTTATAAATAAATAAATATATATATATATATATATATAAATTATCGGGAAATGTTTTATTATTGGTGAATTTTCCACTTGAAAAATGTGCTATTTAGATTTAATGATACGTTACTAATTAGTATATGCTGGTCAATAGACTCAGTATGCCTTCGACCTACGTTATTACGACTGCCACCATCATTATCACAGAATGTAGTTTCGGCGTAATGTTTAACAGCTGAGATTTCTCTAGAACTGAATATTGAGCATCGACAATTAGTTAAGAGGCTATTAGAAACAATTATCCTCAACTGGAAGTTCATTTCTCATGATTTCTGAAACAATTTGCGTCTCAAGTTAAAACATTGTGCAGTATTGTTTAGTAGCCATATTGTTATGTGAAAGCTATTTAAAGAATTAATTTTCTTTCAATTCAAACATTTGTTTTGAAATCTTATTTTAAATTCCATTCCGCATATGTATTAAATCGAGGTGGGGTGCTTCCTCCTGTAACCATTAAGCCTCTGTACCTTACACCTCCATACTGTTATTTTATTTTACATACAAATGACTCATTGCTCTTGGTGGCGACTGTTTACGTAAATTCTTAACGTTGAATTTTTCATTTGTAGTTCATTACATGACATTAATAAGACTTTAAGATGTTGACTGAGTGAAAAAAAAAAATGTGTCCATTATATTATACTAGTTATGTAGCCCCAGGCCAGTCCTGACTGATGATACGTATGATCAATGACATAACCGGCCCGTCTTTCTTTCAAATTGCGTAACTAGGACTACATTAGCCAATGTATCCATTCTTTTTTTTTTTTTTTCAAAACCATTGTAATTTAGCTGTTATTTCTGGCAAGTCTGGTGACCAATGTAACAGGGCTCCATCGTTGGCTCAATTTTACACATGTATAAGAAAAGCATGCGAGTCTCTTCTCATTTAGCAAGACGTGACAATTTGATAATTCAGTTAATTATTTGGGTATTTATAGAACGCACAAATGAAATTAGCAGATTGTGTTTTTCCTAGAACACCAATGTAGTACACTATTAATATTGTTCTATGCTTTGTCGTAGTAGTTCGAAACCTTTTTACACATTCAAATTATCTCCCCTTTAGCTACTCTTGTCTTAATTGAAACACAAATTTAATTAGAATTGTCCAATGACCCATGTATTAAAAATGTTTGTCGAATAAGAACGATTATTAATAGAAATGGATAAAATGAAATATCTAAATTTATATATAGTATCCCAAACCTATATTTTAAGACATTGGCAATGGATTGACCGTTTAGATATTTCTGCAAAGTTAGCCTTGCGTTACTGTATCATTATTGTCAATTACATACACACACACACATAGAGTCGACGAGTGATCTCGAACGTGTATATTACGCCATGAATTCGATGAACCGGACGTGATGTTTGCATTTTCTCAAGATGTCAGTGGTACCTCTTAATTCTTGTTACTGAACGCTCTGCATATCAACCAATAGATTTTAGGCCCTAAATATATTAAATATGCGGAGCAGTGTGGTTGATGACTTAGGGTAGGGACATCATGGCTGATCGGTTTGTACTTGTATGATCGTGTGTTGATATCGAGCTATTAGGATTCCAAAATGTGAAATATTTTTTTGGGGGGGGTGGGGGTGGGGGGTGGAGGCTAATATTTTTAACTGGTATTTAGCAACTTCTCTGGTGGATGCACCCATTACATTCTGTAAAGTGGTTGGTGTTAAGGGCATCCAACCATGAAATAAATTAGGAGACGACGTGGTCCTCTTGAGAACTGGCTGTAAACAATCCAACCCATACCAGCATGGTAAACAAAAAACAAAATTTTAATCTGGTTTGTTAATTCAAATGTTTATAGTATTTTTACTAGTGAACATTTTGTGAAAATTTAGACCTAATTTTAAATTTGATACCATCATAATACTATTTTGTACTTTTCAAAAAGTCTTGCTAATGTGGGTTCATGCAGTACAGGACATTCAGAATTAAACCGCCCTGTTTGCTTTCAAGAGAGATTTAAAATTTGTACTCTTAAAGAAAACAGCTTAAGAGTTTGTAAAATATTTTAAGCAGTCAGTTTTCTAATTAATACTTTTAACTCAAGATATAAACTCTGGATTGTTTGCTATTTAGCTTCAGGTCAGCTCTGATTATAAAGACATTTCAATTGTGGCACCCTCCCCCGCCGTTTGAGGGAGATTTGACTGCTATTTCTACCAGGTCTAGTGAACACAGACTTTGCTGTGGATCACTGTTGTTTTTCTCATTTTTGTAACTTGAGCTGGAATGGACTCTTGTTTGAAAAAAATGTGTTGCATAGAAAGGAAAATATCTCTCTAGATGTAATTTTTGTAGCTACAACCAACACACACACATAGTCAGCTGATGCAAAACATTTCCTTGTTCATGGGAATTTGGGTTGAATTGTTTCCTCTATAAAGAGAATGCAATAATGACTGAATGCGCCCCCGCCCTCCCCATATTCTTATTGCTAATCATATTTGCCTTTTTTTTTTTTTTAGGGCTCAATATCTGATACAATCTTGACATGTAACCCAACAATTTTTATTATGAAATAGTTCCCTTCTATTTCCATTTCACCACGCTGGCATGAGTTTGGTGGGTTTCATAGCATCACTTGTTGTCTGGTATAGCAACAAAGAAAAACAGCTGACATTGCTGCTGTATATGTTATGGTTGTTAAGACTGGGTGCCATTTTTACAGCACTGGTCAGATGCATTTCATTTTGCTGTCAACACTAGAAAATTATTGAGACAGCATTAAGGAGTTTCTTGTATCAATTGTTATTTGAAGTTAGTCTTCTTTCCCCCTACAATTTGCATAGTTCACACTTGTACTATTTGTATAGGTTTTATCTTAACCCTTTAGCATTTACATTACTCTAATATTCACCATTGTATTTTCACGGTAAACACTTTTCACGTAATTATCTCGCATGATATCGAACCTATGAGATTTTAATAATTTTTAGAACAATACCTTAACATAAGTATGAGCAGCCAGTTATGGCTGGTTTGAACAGGAGGCGGCGAGAGAATTCTGGCTGGTTTAAATGCTAAAGGGTTAAATATTTTCACACTAACTATGGTACTAGTAATATGGCCAAAACTTCATTTTAACACATCTAGTAACCGTAAAAAAACAAGCCAGAACGCAGTCCCGCTATGAGCAAGGTATAGTGCAACCAACTGATCTCCCTCATTGCGGGCCATACAGTTCTATGAGTAGCGTATGGTGCAGCCAACCTGTCAGATTCCTCATGGGACCACCCAGTCCCACATTGTAAACGTGGTTGGTGTTAGGAAGGGCATCCAGCTGTAAAAAACCCAGCCAAAATACAGTTCTGTTTGAGGAAGGTATGGTGGCAGCCAACTGGCCAAGACTTGTCTCATGTGGACGATCTGTCTAACCCATGCAAGCATGGAATAATATGTTAAATCGTGATGATGATGGAGTTGTGATCTCATCGAAAACAAATGGTGGTTATTGGAAAAAAGTGGAAAACTAGAAATAGGAAATGTTTGTATTTGATTTATATCTTAGCCATAAAATCTTTATTTTGCTTATACATTCACTTGATGTTAAACTGTAAAGCTTGTTTTGCATGATCTATTCTACCCTACATTAGCTATTTCTGTTAACAAATTGAACATCTAGGGATACTCAAACTGTAATTGCTGAGTTCTTAACCAGTTGAAACTGGAAAGCTAAGTGAATAAAATTTAGGTAAAACACTGGTCCATAACTGTTACTGGACTTTAATAGGATGATTGTTTTTGTCTGCTTTCTTGAACACAAACTGACTGCTTGATTTCCTTTGCATGATTTTGAATAACATATTTAAATTATATTGTAAGCCTGATGTAACCACTCTATTAGACATTCTCTTTGTCCAATTCTATCCATGAATTTGAGATGCATACATTAATTTCTTAAAATAATTAACTGATCAGCCTGACTGAAGCTTGTTTTCCACAGTAATATATATCAGCAAATACTCACAGTAACCTTAAGTCTGGGCTATGCAGTTGGTCCACCAAACCGTAAATTAATATATTTCTTATATTGATTGAAAGTACACAATACATATGGTCAATGTGAATTATTAGTTACCTTATGGGGCACCCTCTATTCATGGTGTTCACAAAATAAGTTTTGTAAATGGAGGCCAGTGTCACCCTCATAGAGAATTGCAAAAGTTAGTGATATGAGATGGTAGGGACCATTCAATCTTGTACCACTTCCATTTCACAATCTGGTGTCTCATTACAATATATTGATCAATTCCTATATGAAGTTCAGCTGGGACACACCTGGCAAATAGTGTTTCTTTTCCCCCCTAAAGTTTTGATTTCTTTTTCAAAATTGTATATATATCAAAAGTAGAAATCTAGGGTGGATCATTCAAAATCAACAGTAAAGTGTTATATAAAGCTTTATATTATACTAGACCACCTGTGATCCGTTGGGTCACATTCACTTAAAAATAATTTTTAAATAATTAAAATATACACAGACATGTATATGTGAAATGAAACTGGAAGGCCCATATATGTATGTATGTATGTATATATATATATATATATATATATATATATATATATATATATATATAATGTGTGGGTGTCTGATCTATATACACTGGTCATAGACACACATTGATTGTGTGTGTGTGTGTATACACAACACCACCAACTCTCTCCATGTCTTTCTGTTTATGAAGGTACCTGTAAAAACCCCATAAATCGGAACCCGTGCTCTGATTTATGCAAAACTTGTTTTATTCCATTCAGAGTCAACTTCCTTTCAAAGTATTTACCCATTATGTGCCCCTTTGGCTGTATTACATTAGGCAAGCAATCGGTTTTAGTAGTATACAGATTGACAGTGTGGTTTTTCTAGTAAACCAGCTGTAGGTTAGTAGTTTTACTGCAGTGTTTTAGTAAGATGTGATGTTTTAGATACATGCTGTTAATAAAAGCCAGTGGTGACATTTGTCCAAGTCCCCCCCATAAACAATATCCAGCAGTGTAGCAATTTAACAAGCATCAGCAGTCCATATACCATATGTGCAATAAAGTATAATTTGGTGTCAGGGAGGGCATCCAGCTGTAAACAAGTCTTTCAAAAAGTTGTGTCCAAATTATGGAAAAAGTGGATGTAAAAATGATGCTGGTAGAGAAGACAGTAGTTTCAATGTTTAACCAAAAAAAAAAGCAGACATTAAGTGATGTCAACATTGCTGTTCCCAAAGTGTTAGTGTTGCTGGCATTGATTGGATGGGTCAGAGAACTATGTCTCAATCATACTTTTTATTCTTAGCATGATTTCTATAGCTGGATACCCTTTCTGATGCCAACCACTTTATAGAGTGTACTGGATACCTTTTATTGTGACTAGAGAAAACTAACATAGATGAAAAATTAGTTTATATTTGATTTATTGTCAATATTTAAATGATTAGGTGCCACTGGAAATTGAAGAAAATTGCTGAGCTGCTTAAGTTTGGTTGTAATGAAAATATTAAAGTAGCTATGAAACCTCAATTAATGTCCATTTCCTGTACATTTATACAAACTAATGTATAAACATTAGAAAATAGCTAACACTGGTATATAATTACATAATGTTTTATAATTACATCAAAAGTTCATTTAGATGTATTGAAAAGTAATTGTTTTTTTATTTTCTTCATTGATAGTTGGTTCTGACAGTGCCGGAGCCTGTGGCTCAGCTGGCCTGATGACGTCTGACCGAGGAAATAGTGGTGGAGCTGAGCTGCAACTTGCACCATCTTCGGTAAGTTTAGATTCTTTCATTCAATTCACATATTTTACTGGTTTCAGTTATTAGACTGATCATGTTGGGGTACCATTTTCAAGTGTTTAATTGGTTATATTGGACCCAGTCCTTGAGTGATTCATTACATATTTAAACCATCTTCGGGAAAGAAGAATGATAAAATACACCTGGGGAAAACGGGCTTGCCCGAGATTTTGTGATTTATTTATTAAAAAAATTTTTTTTATATTAGTGGTATTTAAATGTACAATGAAATAAACATATTCATTTGAGCTAACCACAACCAGTTTCAAATATTTACTTGATCATGCTATTGTTAATCTAAGCAGCACTTGTTAGATGTTGGAAAAAGATTTAGTTTGTGGCCTCGCTTCAGTACTGACTTGGGCTATGTAGACTTGTCCAATCCTTTGCTTACAGGGAAAGCGGACGTTCAATGATGATTTTTCGTAAAAATCTTTGGCTCGAGCATTTATGATATATACATATAGTTTATTGGTGTGTAACATTTAGTATTGGTTCACCAGTTTGTGCACTCAATGCCAATGTGGGTTCACCTGGTGATGTGATATTCTACTTTTGGTATTTCACCATAAGCGGTATCCTTAAGAAGCAGTGTGTTAATAATAATGAGCAGGAACAAGGTATCAATATAGCATCATTAACCTTTTAGCATTTATAAACTGGTCGTAGCCAGCCAGAATTCTCTCACCTCTTTCTGTTCAAACTGGTTGTAACCAACCGCTCATACTGATAAGGTATTGTTCTCAAAATAAATATCAAAATCTCTTTGATATTATGTGAGATAAAGCCTTTACCATTAAAATACAATAGTAAATATAGAGTAATGTATATACTAAAGGGTTAAGGAATTCACAAGTCTGAACTATCGATTCCAGAGTTGGGCCTGATCGATACCAATCATACCATTAGTTGATTGATCACGAATAAACATAATGATGCTATATTGATACCTCATTGCTGCTCATTAATTTATATATTCAATTAACACCAGTTGGTTTGCAAATTTTGAACTGTGTTGGGCAGGGGTTTTATATATTCAGATTATATGTATATAGCAGGAGATAGGAAAGTTTTTATTTGTATAAAGTGACACGAAAATCACTCCTTTCATTTTCTTGTCAAAATGTTATGGTTGGTTAAGACAGTTGATAATTCTCACTCTGGGTCTCCTTTATACTCTGCCACAGGAATGAAGCTTCAAATACAATTAGGTCAATCTTGTACGAGTCATAATTCACTCTTCAGATTTTGACTTTGTTTGAAGCAACAAAGTGTTAATAGTAAATATCAATGTTATTCAACATTTTATGTGTATATTATATTTGACATGTAACTTGGATTTTTTTAAATGGCTTATTCAAGGGAGGAAAGTTAAAAACACTTTTTAGGGCCTCCAGAACTTTTGGTAGGGAGTTTTACTCAGACTGGACACTTTTGTCCAAGCGGTAGCATTAAATCAGACAACAAAATCTAAAACAGTCTCCAGATAGTTTAGTTTCTATCAAATTTCACTAAAGATTTTGGATAACCTGAGGTTAACCAAAGGTGCTGTGCTGTGAACCTACATATTTGCAAAGCAATAAACCTTAAGTGTTATATCTATTATATAACGGGCATAACATTTTTGGTTATAAATAACCTGTTAACAAATTATTCCTTGATGAATAAAGTTATGAATGTATCAAAAGCTTTGTTACAATAGTGTTATTTTTGTATTTTGTTATAAGCTTTGTACTTTTAGGAGCTGTTGTCTGATGTTATATGCTTGGGTTGTTTTTTTCTCACATTGGCCATTTAAATATGAATTAATGTGACTTGCTTATGGACACAGCACTATATTTGATCAGCTGAGTGACTCAAATCTTAACTGAAAAGAGGTATCACTTAACTGTTAGCAAGCAGCTTTTCAGAATTACTCCCTATCTGTAGACTTCATTTCAGTAATAAAAAATGGATGGGTGTGTGCAATAAAAAGCACTGGACTTAAAGATATAATCTTTTTGTTGCCATTTGAAGAGAATTAGTGATTTAGTAATACAATTGACTTTTTCATTATTTGGAGCATGAGTTTCTTGCATAAAATTATAATGGAAGGTTTTTAGATGAATATATACACCTTTAAAATAAGTTTTGTATAGAACCAGGGAGAGCTTGGTATTAGAAGGATTAAATGTAATGGCTGTTTTGATTAAATTCAGAGTACATTTATCATCATTGCGCATGTCCCCCTACCCTTCAGATAAGTTGGATGGGTCTACTCCAGCTCAATGTCTCACCACTTGTGATCCTGTGTTTCCATTGAGTTTCAGCCTTCCTCTCTGTCTTCCCTCTTTCATAGGTCATATATTTTTTTTTAGAGGCTACCAGATAACAAATTGGTACTCTGTCAAAGGCCTTCTTGAGATCAACAAATGCTAGGTAGAGGGCTTACCTTTAGCTATGAATTTCTCTGGTTTTCCTTCTGGGAAAATGGCATCAATGGTATCCTAATCAGTTGTGCTACAATTCTGTATTATTTTCATAACTTGGTCCATCAATGTGATGCATTTCTAGTTGTTTCTTTCTGGAGCATTTACTTTGATGATGATATTGTTATGCTAGTTATTTGGTATGATACTTCCTTGTACTACCTGGTTGATTATCAGAATGTATTTGCTGTGATACTTTCCTGTACTACCTGATTGACTCTGTCCTATTCTGCCTGATATTTTCAGCAACTATCTCTGAATAGCCCTGTTGCTTTCTCTGCTATTATTTCCTTAATTTTGCCTTTGACCATATAGCTGGTCCCCCCCTGTTGGGCCCACTTGGAGTAGTCTTCCCCACGTCTGTGCATTCTCCTCAATTAACAATCTTTTGTAATATTGCCAAGCCTCTTCTTATCAGTAAAAGCAAATGTGCCATTGTTGTTACATACACATTTTTCACCAGTTTTCATTTGCATGATATATGATATACTGTGTTGCAATTTGTAATACCTTGTTGAAGAACATTGATAAACTTGATTTCAATTTTCTTTGCAATCATGTACCTGACATTATCTAGCTTTTCTTTTTGCTACCGTTTACTGTTCTTTGCTCATTACTTTTCTTTCAATCCTTCCAATCTTGTCTCATGAATTCCTGTCATACCATTCTATCACCACGTCACTGTCCCTTTTGTTGAAACCTTGCTCCATTCACAGATCTTGCAATAGGTTATCTCATAAACATTCACATATTACAAGTCTCTTTTTGACTCATCATACACAGTAGTATGGTTCTAGCTTCCATATGCTCCTCCATCATTGTACCTTTGTAACTATTCTCTCACCATCACAGAATACCCTACTCCCACCACCACCTCTCCAGGATAACCCCTGCACACTTAAATCCCAGCATACCAGTTGAAGCTGTTTTTATCATCACAGTACTCTCCATTTTATCGACAACCATCTCCTCCCATCCCTTATAACCATGACAAATTGCACTCCAGTGTAGCTATTCACACCATCACTACACCCACTTCACACTTGAATCCAGGATTACCATCAGTCGTAATTTCTTAGTAACAATTATTCATTACAAGTCAACAACCTATTTTTATCAGTTTTGAACTGCCAAATATTTCATTACATCATATGCCTTGTTGCAGTAAAAGGATTGTGCCATATAATTTGGCAACAACTTATTATCTTCTGATTGTATTTGTATTCCCATGTCTTCTTCTGCAGGCTCCTTTAACTTGGTTTGTTTGGCACTTCTTTACCCAACTCATCCACCATCTACATCATATTGCCACATTAATACAGTTTTCCCACTTCCATGCCTATATTTGATTCCTTTATACCTTGTTTTTCCTTAAGCTTGTTTGTGCTTCTTTCATTTCTTTGTTTTTGCACAATCTTATTTAAAGCCCATATTTCACTGCTATTCAATATTTTTATATTGTTACTGGTCTGCTGTGCTTTCAAAACACCTGTTACTAATTAGGTCATGTAGGCAAGATACTTCTAGTGAACTTCTATTTCTTAGATATTCTTACAGCTAACTAATCCTGTGTATCTTATATACTTGTGTGTGCATTTGCCTGGGATTGAGTCGGTTCAAACAAATGAAATGAATTCACAGCATCGTGAACCTAGGCCACCTATGTATAGATATCTGACGTGGATGTTGTCAGCCAGTCACAAATCAGAAGCTGGCACCAGATATTAGCTCAAGATCTGGCTTGATTGTGCCAAACATGTTTTCAGCTGTCCACCTTGTTGTTTATGCCATTCCAATAGGAGCTCTGGTGCGACTACATGGTGGATATGTTCACCTTGTCGGTGGTGTAGGATGTGACCAAATTAATGGATGAATTTAAAAGTAGTAGTAGTTGTTGGAGGGATTTGTTCCATTAGACACAAAATTTGTGTGGACATAGTTTTGATGTGGTAATGGTAAAAAATTTGAGCTTATGTACACACGTTAGCCATTCCCCACAGTCATAAAGAATAGTGGGACTAAGCACCACTTCATCAGGTGTAAATTTTTGTGGCCAGATGAATTTCTGATTTTGACCAGAGATTGTTTTGAAGACTGCAGCACAACTGTTGATAAAGATCTCTCATCTGCTGAATACAATTTTTTTTTGTTTTTTTTGTCAGCCTGTCTGTGTTTGTGCTGCATTTCTAGTTTACATTTAGTACAAGAGTCTGTAACTACTTTTCTACCTTTCTCAATATGCAGAAAAGCAGTAGGGTACTGTTTTTTTCATGTTTGCTAGGTTTACTTTGAGGCTTTTCAGTTCTTGGTTTTAGAATATCTTCTCTAAAATTGATTTAGCTGTGAGAACCAAGTCATCGGCATGTGGGAGTTGGTGGTAAACTTCCTGTTATGGCCTGAGTCCTGGTGGACACCTGACTTGCATTTCAAATTCCTTGCTGAACATGTTGTAAATGTTATCTTTGCCCAGCTCTCAACAAATGCTAAGAAATATATTCACTTGCTTTTTAGCTAAGAATTTCCATTGTCACATTGAAAAGAAGTGTTATCCTATCTTGTCACAGACTCTAGACTACATCACATCTAAGCTAAATCTCTTCCTAATCAGTTGTACTATAAATCTTTTTTGTAGTTTCATAAGGTCTGATGCTTCTGTAATTCCTTCTAAGTCATATTACCTTGTAGCAGTTAATGATATTGCTATACCATCATTTGGTATGACACCTATTCTATTACCTAATTTCTTAAGCACTTTGGTTAACATATGCCTACTTGGTCTTATTTTTTTAATTATTTTTAGCATCCATCAAATATTAGAAAATATATACTCCATGTCTATTGTATTGACTAAAATAGATTAGTGCTGCTTGTTTGTTTTGTGGGTACCTCCTATGACATAATCTAAAGAAATACAAAGCCCAATATTGACCAAACAAGAAGTCTTATGAGAAAAAAGTTATTTCCATTGAAGGCATTTTCACTGCTTTATTGCAACCATTATATTGATCTTTGTATTTCAAAGGTAAACATGAAATACAGTTTTGCAGCCAACACTGCAATATTTAACAAACACTATGTATCCAGTTTTGTATAGGTACTATATCCCTGTGTGTTGTAATAGATGATTGAATGGGTTGGTGTCAGGAACGGTATCTAGCCGTAAAACATTGCATTAGAAATGACCCTATGAATGGGTACAAGTATGTCATGTGGCTCGCAAGGCTAGCTTCTACTTTAGCAAGGAAAATGGCTTTAAAATGTTTGTTGCAATGCAGTATGAAGTATATTAACTGTTCAACTTTGAGGACTGAGTAAATGGAATGTTCTTAATGGTTGCGAGTTGTCCCTTTAAAAAAAAAAAGGCTTCATTTTAAGTGCCAATTTTATACATACACACGTTTTTACACATTTGTTTTCCCTGCTAGCAAAGGTTCGACATACTGCAGAAGAAACATGCGAAATGATGATGGCTATATATATGTCCAACCTTTACTAACACAAATACACATTTATATATAAAATAAGATTAAATACACCATGCCCTATGCAAACACTAGTGAGCCTGGGTTCTCTGTGAGAACTTGTGTACAACATGGCAGATAATCTTAATATTTGAGAACAAAATTTGTAAAATTCTCAGTGGATCACTATTCAGTTTGAATTAGTTTTTTTTTTCACATTCTGTCTACATAAACTCAAATGGCTGGACTACCCTTATCTCTACACCTTGGACACGCTCCATCATACAAACACACACCTATTCAATAGTTTTCAGTTGAGTCGGTGACTGACAACTTCTCTAGTGCTGGTGCCACAATAAAAATGGATCCAACGCGCTCTGTAAAGTGGTTGGCATTATGAAAGATATTCAGCTGTTGAAACCATGTCATGAAAAGGTTTGAGTTGTCTTCAGTTGTGTCAAAAGTAGGACAGTCTCCCTAGTGTGAGTTTCATGATAAAATGTACCAGTATACCCTTTTAAATTGCAGGAATGTATGTAAACAAGACGCAGGCTTCAGGCCTGTCTGAGAGGTCTGTAGCGCTGATTAAGTACTCACTTGGTAGTGATAACCTGTCCAAACTCAAACTCATTCCAGCACGGAAGAGGAGACGTTAGCCCTTTAGCATTTACATTACTCTATATATACTATTGTATTTTTTGTGGTAAGGGCTTTATCTTATATAATTATCGAATCAAGAAGATTTTGATGCTATTTATTTTGAGAACAATACCTTAACATCAGTATGAGTGCCCAGTTAAAGCTGGTTTCAACAGAAACAGATGAGAGAATTCTGGCTGGTTTAAATGCTAAAGGGTGAAAGGATGGAAAATTTAAAACAATATAAGAAGGTTAATCATCATTTTACGTCCGCATTTCCCTGCTTGCAAGGGTTGGACGGGTCCTATATTCAGCACAGCATCTCTCCACTTGTCACGGTCCTTCGTCATCTCCTCCGTGAGTTTCAGCGATCTGAGGTCTGCTCTCACCACCTCCGCCCATGTTTTTCGTGGGCAACCTCTACTGCGTCTTCCTTCTACTGGGATTTCTTGACACTTCTTTACACAGCGGTTATCCTCCATGCGCATCACATGTCCATACCATCTCGGCCTTCTCTCCTGCACACCACGACTTATCCCTCTTATACCCAGTTTCTTTCTCAACTCGTCTATGCTTGGTCATTCATGCACATTGACATTGCACATCCAACGGAGCATACTTGCTTCATCTCTCTCCAGCCATTGCATATCTTCTGCAGTTGCTGCCCATGTCTCACTACCATGCAGCATCGCGCCTCTCACACAGGCATCATATAATCGTCCTTTCGTACGCAGGGAAAAACTCTTGTCAACAGAGGAAGCAGCTCCCTAAACTTCTTCCAACCCGTCCTTATTCTAGATACAATGGCCTCGGAACACCCCCTCCTGTGCTAATCTGATCACCTATGTACCAGAAGCTATCAACCACGTCTATAGAACCCACCTGCATTGGGAAAATGTCTATCACTGCGATTACTACTGCCAACTTTCTCTGTACATCTACTGCATACATAGTTTTCCCAACCTGTTAGTTTGCCTGCTATCTCACTACATCTCTTGTGTACCCAAGATCTGCATTGCCTACATTTTATGGAATTTATGCCAGTTCCTTTCCTTCATATCGAACATGGCCATTTCCCCGATGGAATCAGTATTGTCTTCTGTTCTACTTATCAGCACTTTTGTTTTAGCTATGTTCACACTCAGTCCTCTTGGTTCCAACTGCTGTTTCCATAGCCAGAATTTATTCTCTAGCTCCTCTACTGATTCTGCTATAAGAACCAGATCATCAGCATAGAGAAGTTCCCATGGGCAGCCAGTCTTAAACTCCTCTGTAATGGCTTGGAGGACTATAATGAACAAGAGCGGGCTGAGGACCGAACCCTGATGTACACCTACTTGTATCTGGAAATCCTCACTAGACTCCATTCCTATTCTCACTTTATTGATTGGAGAGGAATGAAGCTTGCATGCTCTGTTGGATGTGTAATAGTAATATACGTGAACGGCAAAGCATAAATGAACTAAGGGAGAAATTAGGAATAAGAGGGATCAGATGTTGTTTACTCGAGAGAAGACTATGTTGGTATGGTCACGTGATGCGCATGAAAGACGACAGCTGTATAAAACAGTGCAGGGCGATAAAAATAGACGGTAGCCACGGAGTAGGCAGATCCAGAAAAACCTGGGACGACTTGATAAATTCCGACCTCACACACTTACACCTCTCCAAGACAATGTCACTGGACCGAGATCTTTGGTGCTACACAGTAATACAGAAGACCTACCTTGCCTAAGTACAAAGCGAAACCTACAGTCAGTAGGCACCTCTTAACAAAAATACACGCACGTCCCATCCACACTACTCCTTTCGATGTAAAGTTATGTTGGTACCACAACATCCAGTCCGAAATAAATGAGGTTGTGTAGTTGTCACGACAAAAAAAACACTGTCCACACTGTAATGTGGCCGTGTAGGGAACACAGTAAAAACCTCCCAGTCCACACTGTAAACGTGGTTGGTGTTAGGAAGGGCAGACAGTCCTATACGAGCAAGACAACCAATCTTGCCTCAAGTGGGAAAATTCCCGTCCAAACCCATGCAAGCGTGGAAGATGGACGTTAAACGATGATGATGATGACAGCACCCCTGTACATAGCTTGCACCGTCCTCACAAGCCATTCCTCTACTAGTTAATGGAAAATAAAAATCTGTGTTAAAAAAAATATTGCCTATGCACGAAGTGACAGCAATTGAACGTTCAACAAATTTTGTAACTGAATATCTGCAATAGTTCTAGAAACATTTGATAAATGTGTAAAGTTTAAATGGCACCCAGCTATGCTGTCAATGTCAACATAATGTCCCCTCGGTTCTCAAAATGAGTGCGTTTCAGTGGGGGTCTTCATTTCTGGGAACAACCAGAAATCAGGAGCAGCTATGTCTTAGGAATGAGTAAACCTTTCTTTGCCAGGTAATCTTGGATTATCTTTGTCAGATGTAATAGGGTGATGCAGCTGGCAGTTTTGTGAGCTCCGACAGCATCAAACTGCATCTTGTAGGCATCAGGGGACTCCTTTGTAACTTTGTTTTTCTGGTATGTGTTCATAATTCACAATACCTATGTGTGCTTTTTATTTTATGAAGATTGGCAGTAAAAAAACTGCATCTCAAACGTTAAGTCTAGTTTTCAAGTGCAAGAAATATTTGAGTGCTAAAATATGCTGTTAAACATGCTTAAGACATAAATACCCACTAGAGAACTGGATAGGTTGCTGCTAGATAAACATTGTAGACCAAATATAAAAAGAAATGTGAGGGGTGGGGGTGGCACATTCTTATGATTGGCAAACCAATAGCACACCTATAGCGAAAAAGTAAACACATTCACTGTTTTTGTCTGTATTTATTTTTCAATCTCAAGATTTTGGTTACAAATGTATTGTTTAGATTAAAAATAATGGCTGGTTTATTTATCTTACCTTTTCACTTATTAGCAGATATTTTACATTTTATATCATAGCAGCAATGTCCATGTGACATTTTACATTTTATATTGACTTTTGTGATTTTTAGAAATTAATTTCAGCTTTATTTGCTTTCAGGTATGTTGAAAGTATATTTTAATTGCTAGATAAAATGTTCATGGTTCTAGTGCCTCATAGTAATTTCATATCTAGGTTAGAGGAATCATCTATTTTCATACAATTTATTTAGCCTTAAAAGTATATCATCATCATCATCATTTAACCCTTTAGCTTTTAAACCATGTTCCTGATTTTATTCAAAATACTGGTCCACAACACACATTACCTCCCGATGCTAAAGCACTGGATTATTTCTTTTTGTTTTTGCCACAAACTTTCTTCAGAGTTGTGGCAGAAAAAATTAAGCGATATACCCAACAACAGATTTCAAATCGAGGACAACTCGATCTGTTATGGCGACCGACAGATGCTGTGGAAATGCAAGCATTTTTTACCATAAATATTATGTTCGGTATAAAACAATTTCCAAGACTGGGATTACTGGAGCACCGATATAAGGTTTGATCCTTATATATCAAGTATTATGCCGAAAACGAGGTATTTAAAATTAAACCAGTATTTGCACCTGGTTGATACTTCAAAAATGCCCCTATTAATTTATTTCACCTGCCCATAAAAGTCAAATTTAACAAAAAAAAATCAGGTAAAATTATATAATTGTAAATTATTGATATTTTAACATCTACTGACAAAATTTGAAGCCAGCACATAAATTAAGAAAATTACAAACAAATAAAATTGATAACCCTCTTGAGTAACTGAAAATAATGTGAACAGATAAACATGACATTTGACAAATTAATGTGAATGCTAAAGAGTTTTGCAGCAAATTTCAATAATATTAAGACACCCTAATGGGGGTTACCCCCCCCCCCCCTCCTTATAGTGAAAATTTTGGCCAGTAAACGGAACAAGATTTCACGAACTCCTATGGTTTTGGAGATAGACCCCCATAACCATATATATTCTGAAACTACATTGCCCAGGGTACTTGGATAAGTATATTTCATTTTAATTAAAGGGTTCCCGCGCTGAAAATTTTTTCCCTTCGATTTATATGAAATTTAAACCATAGGTAAATGACAAGATATGATGCCTATTCACAAAAGTTTTGAATTGATATTTTGAAAAAAATTATTTACAAGAACAGGTGATGCGTTGTTTCCTTGAGCAAGACACTTTATTTCACATTGCTCCAGTTTACTCAGCTGTAGAAATGAGATGATAGAACTGGGGTCCCTATCATTCCACTGCAAAGTGGTCGTGGAGGTGCCACGGCAAAAAAGCATCCAGCCCACCCTGTAAAGTGGACGTGTAGGCGCCATGGAAAAAAAAACCCCAGCACTGACTGTAAGTGAGGTTGGTGTTAGGAAGAGCATCCAGCTGTAGAAATCAAGCCAGAATCGGTTCCCATCCCACCCTTGCAAGCAGGGAAAAGCGGACGTAAAATGATGATGATGAAACAAAATAAGAATAAGATTTAATAATGTAATTTTGATTTGATATATTACAAAAAATGTTTTCCAATTTTTCATGCATTACATTTTACATCAATCATCATTTTCTTACAAAAGAAATGTGTGAAACGCAGCAAGGTGCGGGTAATTCGGCTAGTGTTAAATAAAAATAAACTGAACAGCAGCAGATGTGACTAACATGATTTGTTTTCATATTTATGTATCAAGAAAACACATCATGTTCACCAGCTGTGCGATAAGTCATCAAAGTCAACCTTACTATAAGTGATGAATATTGAAGTAGAAATATATAAGGCTTCACTATAACATTTGACTAATTAAGTCTTAATAACAGGGCGTAATAAACCCACTGAACGGAAAAAGATGGGTATCGGTTATTTAGTCGAATGTTACAACGAAGCCATATATTTTTTTGACTTCAGTTTTCAAACTTCGCTCATCACTTTCTAAACATACTTCCGCTGACCAATATATTTATCTTGGACAGTTGGTAGAAGTAACGTTCATATAGAGGAAATATAAAGGCAAATCCGAGCTGGATGGTATGCTTTTGGTAAATTAAATGACATGGAAAATAAGATGTCACTCTGCCTGAAATGCAATGTAGTTTAACCCTTTAGCATTCACATTAATTTTCAAATGTCATGCTTATCTATTCACATTATTTTGAATTAATCATACTCAAGAGGGTTATCAATTTGACTTGAAATTTTGTCAGTAGATGTTAAAATATAATTTACAATTGTATATTTTTACTGATTTTTTTTTTTTTCTTTTTTCTTACCTTTGACCTTTATGGGCAGGTGAAATTAATTAACAGGTGTAAAAGTAATGACTTTATGGATAAACACAAATTTAAACTTTATCTGACTTACCTGTTAGATTTGTTACAAAAAATATCGAACAATGACCTAGATGTTGACTTCTAACAATTTTAGCACATTTCCGAACAGGCGAATCAATTTAAAATGCAGGTATAATCAGTACACGGTTTTAGTCTCTACATTTCATGCAAATATTTTCATGGAAAAAAAATGTATAAAACCCTTTCACCAGTCAAAATAATATTGGCAATGGACTCAGTAGATTTTAAAAGAATATGTTCATTAACAGGTGTGTCACATGTGAATGCAGGTGTTTTTGTATCTAATGTGTTCCAAGATATTTTTTTCAATATTGTCAGACAATATTTCTAACATGATATTGGCACTTTGCAAAAGGAACACATAAACGGGGTTTCAATTGGATAACCTTTAGCAGTTTTCTCTTTTGCAAAGAGCACATTTGGCAAACCTTCTTCCATCAATATTTTCTTTGTTCACCTCAGATACTTTTGACTTTCTCCCAGCTTTGTGTTTTGCGAGAAGTATACCCTCCACGTAGCTGAGATGCGACGTCCACACAAAATTTCATGTGGCAGTAGCCCTTTGGTGGTGGCGGATCCTTGTGGCTTTTAGTGAATACAATAAAAGAATTCACAATGGTTAAATTCACTAAAAACTACAAGATATATCTCCACCATTTCTTTCCAGGACGTCCAACTGGGTAATACGCACAATATTTGTCAATCCTGCCCATATATTTATTATAGGAGAGGTTGACTAAAGGTTTACCTTCAGCCCCAACTCCTGGTTGTTGGTTAGAAGATAGGAACAAAATTTGGCTTTTGTCTTTGTACAATATGGCTAACATGTTCCCTTTTTGCACTTGGAAAATATCCCCTCTCTTTTTAAATTTTGTGACTTATTTCTTGGGGTAGCCCTTTGCGATTCCCCATTATTGTACCGCAGGTGTATGTATTTACAAGGGCAAGATCCTCTGCGAGAAGCACTGAAGAAAAAAATGGCCAAAATATGTGTCTGTTGAGAGTGGAAGGGTTCAGTCAGAGACCACACAACATCGTACTCCAATCTATTTTTTGTCTCTCCGTTGTTTCTTTCCTGTGTAAACATCAAAGTTTGCACAGTAGCCCGTGTCCGATTCAGAGTTCCCACACCTTGATGCCCCATTTTGCGGGTTTAGCTGGCATATATTGTCTGAAATGTACTCTACCCTTATACCCAATCATAGCTTCATCAACACTAAGATTTTTCCCAGGTATATATACTGTTCTAAATTTTTCAGATAGCATTTTAATTAATGGTTGAACTTTATACAGAGGGTCATAATTCAGTTCATTTCTACCAGGGGCATTTGAAGTATCAACCAGGTGCAAATACTGGTTTAATTTTAAATACCTTGTTTTTGCCATAATACTTGATATATAAGGGCCATATATTAGTGCTCCAGTAATTCCAGTCTTGGGAATTGTTTTATACCAAACATAGTATTTATGGTAAAAAACGCTTGCATCTCCGCAGCATCTGTCGGTCACCATAACAGATTGGGTTTTCCTCGATTTGAAATCTGTTGTTGGGTATATCAATTAGTCTCTTCTGCCACAACTTCGAAGAAAGTTTGTGGCAAAAACAAAAAGAAATAATCCAGTGCTTTAACATCGGAAGGTAATGTGTGTTGTGGACCGGTATTTTTAATAAAATCGGGAACATGTATAGGTGTGGTATTTCTCGACCACATTGCTGTAATATCTTCAATGGCGTCCTGGAGATCTTCGTTTTTACTTTCAAAACAACAGTCATCGTTGGATGAAATTTCAGAAATGTAAACATCTGATTCATTTGAAGATAAGTCACTAATATCTTTTGTTTCTTGTTCATTCTGAATGTCTTCGTGCGTAAAACCTTCAAAGTCGGTATTGCTACTTTCATACACACAAAATCTGTTCTACTTTCGACATTAAATAAATCATGTGTTGTTTCAAGTAGTTTCACTATGTTAAGTGTTAATTTTCGCGGTATGGGCCTAATCTTGCAGTAATCTCGAATTGACAGTATTGTTTATTTTTAGAACAATATTTTAGTGTGGGTGTTATTAGCTGTTTTTGGCCGGTTTGAACAAATGAAGGGGAAATAATTGTGGCTGGTTTCGGCACTATATCATACCAACAAGGATTTAAAAAGCAGAGACATGATTGGTTGATGGCTAGAAACCTGGAATTAAATGCTTAGAACAACATAAAGAAATTTGGGAAGATGTGTCAGGAGTTAATGCCTGTAAAAATTTGGAGATGAATAAAAGAGCAAGCAAAAGTACAAGACAGGGTTAGGGTTAGTTATAAACCATATTAATTAGAGAAAATGAGAGTAGGCTGGGTATGTGGCATGAACAATTGACAGCAGATAGACAAAATGTATGGAATTGACATGAAGGCAGGAAGAGATGGGGGTTACAAGGAAGAAAATGGCACAGGATAGAAACATCCTATAGGGGAGGCCTCTGAGAACAATCAAGATGTGGCTGTAATTTGGGGGATTGAGTGACCACATAGACTGGTTGGCTGAAACATGTTGACAATGGTGGTGGTATGTGGTTAATGTTTAACCCTTTAGCATTTACATTACTCCATATTTATTATTGTATTTTTGTGGTAAAGGTTTTATCTCATATGGAATCTGAGATTTTGATATTTATTTTGAGAAAAATACCTTATCAGTATGAGCAACCGGTTGGAACAGAAAGAGGTGAATTCTGGTCAGTTTAAATGCTAAAAGTTTAATGAGTGTAAAATCTGAAAATTGTTTCTTTTCTTTTCTTTGTTACTTATTCTGTTTCGATCAGTTCTAATAAACACATCCTGTACTTGTGCCAGCTATTTTCATCACATAACATACCAAGTTTTCTTTCCTTTATATCTAAATCTCACCTTTTGTTGTTGAGTTTCAGCAATCTATATCGCCCAATTGGATTGGGGATGTTTGTATATATAGTATTGATATTGTTTCATAATCTCAAGGATTAAAGCAAAATCTTGTCAGAAAAATGACCCTAGTTTTATCTTGATTATAGAATGTATATGCTTAGTACAAAAACATGAATAATGAATAAATATCCAAGTTGATCAAATCTTCAAAATGTTGTTGACCATTTTCTTATATTTTTAATGGTTGTATTTCAATTAATTAATGAAAAACCCTTTGTCATTTACTTTATATATACACTATTATATTTTCATGGTAAAGTCTTTACCTTACATAATTATTTCACATAATATTGAATCTATGACATTATGATATTATTTATTTTGAGAACAATACTTAACATCAGTTTGAGTGGCTGGTTACAGCTGATTTGAACAGAAAAAGGTGAGAGAATTCTGGCTGGATAAAATGTTAAAAGGATATAGTATAAGTTTTAGGTTTTAATATAAAATAAAATTGTTAGGTTTTAAGTTAGAATGGATGGTTTTATTTCATAGAATCAGAGCCTGCTTGGTATCAAAATTAAAACACCTAATGTTTGATGTGAGTATTGGTTTCATATCTTTTATACTTGTATATAAGTGGTTATATTATTTGGCTTCAGCTCTCACCCATTTGTAAGTCGTATATTGTAAAAACGTGTAACTTAATGGTTAGGTTTTGGTCTCTTCTCAGGTTGGTTCCTGAACTGGATTTTACGTTGTCTTGCATATGATGCTTTATTTCATGTGGCTTTTCATGGTATCATTAAAACACCCAAGAAATGCCATAAGATGCTGTAAATGTCATTGCATTTTTTAAAAATCATATATAGCTTCTGATAAAAATAGTTTACAACTTTGCTTTCACAATTGTGTCAGGAAAAAAATATGCTAAAATAATCCTCCATTACCAATATAATTGAGCAAAGTCCTCAAACTAGAGCTATATATGAATTTTTGCCTAGAACAAACATTAACTGATGATTTTTAAATCACTACTCTTGACTGATTATATATGCAGTACTACAGAGTTTTGGAAAGCATGTCATCATCATCATTGTTTAACGTCCATTTTTCCACACTTGCATGGGTTAGACTAGCCAGATCAGATAATTGTGTCTTGCTCAAATAGAACTGATTTTGCTTTGGTGTCTCCGACTGGGTGCCCTTCCTAATGCCAACTATATTTACAGTATGTACTGGGTGCTTTTTATCTTGGCACCAGTGTGTGCTGCATATTATCACATGTGCGTTTGTTCAAGCAGTCACTGTCATTAACGTATGTTTGTTTACAGCCCCTACCCCCCTCGTATTCGTATAGACTAAATACTTATATGGCCAACCTGTCCTATATTTGCATGTGTGTGTTATGTGATACAAATTTTAAATCCTCAGTAATGTTCGGTAGGTAAGTCGCAAGTAGTTTTTCACACTTGTGTAAAAAAAAACAAAAAACCTGCAATTCATAGCTATATGGGATATACTTTTGAGATAGCTTGCTTAAACTACAGTCCCCTTACTTAGTGTTTTTAATTTTTAATATGAAACTGCCTAAAATATCCCCTGGTTCTATGATACGAAACTTTATATTTATCTAAAAATCTTCAATTATCATTTTAAGTAAGAACCTTTTAAGTTTTACCATAAACACCAGCTTAGCGAGAAAGTTATATTACTAAATCTCTTACAAATATCTTTAAAATGATTTAAATTTAGAGGTAGTGTATTTCATTAGAAATATGGTAACTACAGGGTTAATATTTCCTGTCAGTTCTTGTTAATTGGTAAACATTTAGTAGCGGTTTGAGAAATGGCTTGTAAAAGTTTTATCGTGTAGTTTAAGTATAGAATGGAAAATGCTATATCCACAATTATTAGCTGTGGAATTTCTTTTTTCATATTTATTTCATTTTAATATATCTTTTGAGGTTTTCTTTTCATTACATTTAAATTATTTTATAATAGTTTCCTAATTATCAGTCTTCAATTTTAATTTCTTTTGTTTGTGTCATTTAAATGTTTTCCAATCTATCGTGTATTTTGAATATTTGATTTTCATTAACTGACAACATTACTAAAATAATCTATTAGATCTTATCAATATTTGCTTTATGAAATGACTATTGTTAAACAGCTGTTACTCCATTATGTACCTCCATTATGGATATTGTGGATGTGTTGCTTTCAAGGATTACTAGTTCAAGTTTACATACATGTTATAGAGATAATGGATTGTTTTCAGTAAAATCGTTTTAGGAAATTTATATCATTATAAGGTCATTAATTTTATTCCCTGTTATTCCTGGCTTTTTAGAAACAAATATCTTTCTATTTGCATTCTTCTTCTCCTTATTAGAAGGCAGCACATATAATCTATAACAGCTTTAATTATCTTGTTTTGAATATTACTCAATTGTTTATTATTTAAAGTTAGAATTATATTTTGTCTCCTTATGAAGCATGATAGCAATCAGCAGTTGGGACTCCTTGCTTAATGCCTGCTTCTTCCCTCCATTGCTGTGACTGCTGCAGTTAGGCTGCTAGTCATACTCCTGCTACTTTGCTACTTCAGTTAAAGCAGTGGACCTATGTTCATACTTAGTACATAAACTATGGCTGCTTCTGCTTCAATATTTTACACTATATGATGCTGTTCTGCAGTTAATATTTTACTTTTAACAACACTAGCTTTAATTAGTACATTTCAAATTTTAATGATCATTAATGTTGAAACAGCAAATTACTAAATTATTTTGATGATATAACCACTTGGTGAATTTTTCGATAACATATGTTTTACTCGGAATGTGTGTACTTTTTACCTAGCAAGCACAATTAGATCTTAGTGAAAGTGTTGCTATGAGACAAGTCTGAACCTTGATTGCTAATTGAAACTAGATGATCCCTGGTGATGTTTACTATTATTCAGCCAATTCGTGTGTTTTATGTGTTCAAAGAAAACAAAAGGTATGTTGCTAATTAGAATATTGGTTCTAGTTTAATACGTTGCACTTGGCCAGCAACATATGTTCTTTCAAATGTTTTCAAATATTTGTTTTCATTCATTTAGAAACGAGAAATTATTTTTCTGTAGTTAAAAAAATATTTTCAGTTATTTTTAATTTAAATTAATATAGAATCAGTGTTTATAAAATTACAATTTTTTTTCTCAGTAAAACTTTATAACGAATTTGTATTTGTTAATTGCAATCAAATTCAATATCCACCTACATATTTTTATCAATAGTTTATTGTGAAATCTATTAAAAAAAAAATGTGAGGGTAAAATAGAAATGTAATGTCTGTTATTGTACATTTGGTCATAAATAATTTTCAACATGGACATAAGATATGTAGAAGTGGTCATGAATAAATATTTTAAATTGATTTTTTTTTTTAGAAGTGGTCATGAATAAATATTTTAAATTGATTTAAATTAAAAAGCTTTTGTTTTCATGGTTTCTTCTGTTTTTGAGATAATTTTTAGACACCATCTGCTAGTTATAAACAGTATAAGCATGTTATTGGGAAGATGGATGGCCAAACTAGGACACTGGACAAATTGCTTTGATGTATTAGATTACAACTTTTTAACATGCTTTGACAAAAAAAGGGTACTAGACCATGTGATGGAGTTGGATTGGCAGAATTGGTGGGTGTCGGACATAATACCCTTGTGGTATTTCTAAGTTCAAATCCCGCTGAGGTCAACTTTGCCTTTCATCCTTTTGAGATCGACATAATCAACTTTATCCAAATTGCTGGCCATGTGCTTAAATTATAAGGATGGTGGATTGCAGTCAGTGTAAGACAATTGCTTAGCACTATTTACATTCTGAGTTCAAATCCTGCTGAGGTCAACTTTGTCTTTCATCCTTCTGGGGTGTATATGTAGACTTTCCTGCTCCACAAAAATGGCTAGCCTTGTGTCTGAATTAGAAAATATAATTCTTATTAGTAGTAGTAGTAGTAGTAGTAGCAGTAGACCTGTGTGTGTAACCACATGCTGAATTTTGGAATTCGTGTCATATTCCATATTCTCCTTGTGGATTAAAAAAAAAATGTTCAATGTAGGAATATAGCGGTTGCTAATGAGATTTCAACCAAGAGAACTTGTTATACATTTCTAAATCATTGGAATAATAATAAAAATAATCCTACTTTAATTTATATGGGGGGGGGATTATAATTTAATTTTAAGAATTGTTATTTTATTAAATCACATTTGGGATGTTGAAATAGTGTGATAGGGGAAATGGTTGACTGTTTCCGCAACATAAGAATTTTCCCTCTGCTGGTTTTTTAGGGATAATTAATTTAAAAAAAAATACAAAAAATAACAAGGGGAGGGGCAAAGATTAAGATTGAAATTGAGATGCAATGAAAAGTTTGTTCTTTAAGTATTGCACAAGTTTCTCCTTTTCTACTGGTAATTGTTTTATTTTCTTAACGATATTAGTATAAGATAAATAAAAATTGTTCCAGTTATGCCAGTATTGAAAGATTGTACATTGTAGTATAGTTATTTTTTGTTTTAATTTTCATACTTATTTGTTTTTCCTTGCAACTTGCTTCCATGGGTTACATTTCTTTTAATAGTGTGTGGGTGGGGAGTGGGCTGGAGGATATATATTCATAATTTTATTAAAATTGATAGCATCT
This sequence comes from Eledone cirrhosa, assembly GCA_964016885.1. Taxonomy (NCBI): domain Eukaryota; kingdom Metazoa; phylum Mollusca; class Cephalopoda; order Octopoda; family Eledonidae; genus Eledone; species Eledone cirrhosa. The sequence goes on from OZ024758.1 coordinate 10,201,195, forward strand.
CTATCACTAAAGTTAGTAAATAAATTTGCTGTTAAACCCTGTCTCTTGTTTAAAATATTGATAGCTGGTCTCTTATGAAGTTGCATCTCCTAGGTGGTTTTTCTGGTGTTTTAATGATAGTGCCCCCCAATCCTATCATGAAAAGCAATGTGGGATAAAACGTTTTGTTCAGATACAATGTGTTGTGCTGTCCAACACGTTTTCACAATCTTATATTTAACTCTTTTTTTTTTTTTCCCTCCGGCATAATGTTTTATTTAACTGAATAAGCTATTTTAAAACCCTTTGTCTATCATATTTCTACCATTTGTTGACATAAATCTGAAATTATTAAGATGTATCATTAATATTTTGCACGTGCACTTTGATTTGTTATCAGTAGCCTGTAAGTAGAATAATGTATTGGTATGTTAATAATGTTAGAACCAAGAGCCTCTCTTTTAAATCTTAATGAAATACTTCCTCTGTAAATTTCAAGGGGTATACAGTTTTAGTATAACAGGTGTTTGGTATTGGATTCAGAATGCTATTTGCAATACTGACCATTTGCTTTTACAGGTATTTTCTCTGACTAAATCAATAGACATTTCACTTTTGTTTAATGAATATTCAGTTGTCTATCAAATTATTATCAAGTTTAATCCTAAAAGGGTTTTGTGAAATTTATGTGAGAGTCATTAATATGTCGGTTATAATTAGGCATTTTATGTTGAAAATCATCGGTAAAAAAAAATCTTCTGCAATGCAGAAATCTGTCAGTGTTGTTTCCCTTTCAGCAAACTAATGTATCTTACATTTTCTCTTTTGCTATATTGCCATTTACTTGCACATCACTAATCTACTCAAATTCTAATGAATACATTCTACAAATAATTATCGTTTGCCAAAGCAATCAAGTGTGTTCCTAGGCAGTTTATTTTAAGGTAGTGGTGCAGTATCCACATAATGATTTTAGCAACTTCTTTATGGTTAGGCCTTATAAATATGCCAGAAGCATGTTGCAACTGTGCAGCATAAGATTTAGCACAGATAGAAAGACTGAAATATGATATCCTTCTTATGCAGCTAAATTGAGTGCTAAAAGCATTAGTGTATGCAATGCGAGTGCAGCGGTTTGCATTTGTAGTTTAGAATGGTTAATTTGTATTGTAATGACATTGAACTAATGGAATTTATAAATTGCTGAAGCAACTGGTATAACTGCAAATTTAATCTGTAATTTCGTCATACCTACATAAACTTGTATGAAGTTTAATATATATGTCACTATTTTGACAAGTAATATTCTTTTTCATAAACTTAGTTGCACTTAAAAACAAAATCTCTGTAATGTAGTAATATAAATCCTTTCTACATGCAAAGTTAAAACAGGAATATTGAGTTTTTGTAGTTTTTATAATACTACCAGTGGTACATAGTGCTGGATATGTAGAAATTATTTTTAAAACTTAAATACTAAAGCAAATATTAATGAAGTTTGTTACATTACACGTTAACAAATTTATACTTAGTTTCGGTGAAGCCAGCTCACAATTACTAATGCATGCATAAAATAAGACTTAGTGTATATAGTTGAATATAAGCCAAGGAATAATATGACCAAAATATCGATGGTTTGGGGGGACTTACATTGGGGGTCAATATTTTGACAATTTTCTCCAACTTCAAATTCTACGTAAATAAGGTTTGGATTTTTGCTCATTTTTCAGACATAAAATAGTGGGATTGGCTTATATTTGAGTAAATACAGTACATAGACCTTTTAAATGCACATCTATACATGTACCTCACAAAGAGACAAGATCAGAAGTACATAGAAAAATCACACAAACACATGCATACATAATGCACATATATGAATTTCAACACTTAAACATCCACATAGAAATGTGTAATTGGAGGTGGTGACTGGCAGAATTGTTAAAACTTTACAATATTTGTTCTGACTCCAATGTGACCTACTTGAAAGGTAGACTTAATCTATTATCTGCTTTAATGCTTTCATCTGCCCCTTTAGTGGAGTCCACTTTGTTGTAAGCATTCCAGCAAGCTCTTTGGTTTAAAGATACCTTCCTCCTTCTTTTCCACTAATAGACATTGGTGGAAAAGATGGTGTGTAAGAGAGAATGAAAGAAGATAGGGATGATTAGAGAGAAACATTTTGATGTTACAAATAGCAAAACATTTTAGAATAATACTAACATTCCTTCTCCACATCTTTGTCACCTTTCTGCTCCCCGCTCCCTCGTCTCACAGAATCATTATTGTGGAAGAGATGTTAATTATTGAGAAATGATGTTCTCAAAACAAACTTTTGTACTTATCTAGATTTAACTGTCTATTTATTAAATTATAGTGAAGCAAATATTTTTCATTTGCACAATCATTCAACTGTAAAAATTTGTTTAACAGTATCTTATAAACAATTGTTTAACCCTTAAGCATTCACATTACTATATATATACTATTATATTTTCATGGTAAAGGCTTTACCTCGCATAATTATCTCACATAATATCGAATCTATGAGATTTTGAAAGTATTTATTTTGAGAACAATACCTTAACATCAGTTTGAGTGACCGGTTACAGCCAGTTTCAACAGAAAGAGGTAGAGAATCCGGTTTGAACATTAAATAATCTATGCACATGTTGATTTTTTGCTATTTATACCTCAAATTTTCTCTAGTTTTGACACATTTAACACTAGCTGGTTTAACTATTCTGATTTAAAAAAATTTTATTTTGAAATTGAAGGAACACCTATTTTAATCATATCTTTTGCATGTTCCAGCCAATTGAGGTTTCTTAGAGATATATTATATTATTAATATTACTTGGATTATTTTTAGTGCAGGTAAAAAAAAATCTGATTTATTTGCAAGTAAGTTGCAACCATTATCTCACACTGCAACTTGATTTTTGTCCAAGTACACCACCAAAAGGCACTTTGTAGGCATTGCTGTGTGCTTAAGTTTACTTTACAATTACACGGTTCCTGGTTTGATTTTACTGTCTATTAATGCCTTGGGTTAACTGGTACCATGTGAGGGGAATTTGGGTGGTTGAAACTGAAATCCTGTCATGTTCTTTTAATGGTTTCAGTCATTAGACTGTAGACATGCTGGGGCACCCCTTTGTATCCTTCTAATGATCCAGAAATTCTGTGAACCAGTAGTTGGAAAATTTATTGTTTACAATTTGCAAGAAAACTAAAACTCAATATTGCACGATTGAACTTATTAGGTTCATCTTTGTAAGCAAGGATTTTAATATTTTATTTTATTAGAAAACATTACTCCATATTTCTATAACATTGATTATTGTAAATCTGTTCTCTTGCGTGAAGTATTTAGGTTTAGCAATTGTGTATGTGTCACGACAAAAAGTACCCAGCACACACTGTAAATATGGTTGGCATTAGGAAGGGCATCCAGCCATAGAAAACCAGTCCCAAAACACCAGCCTACACTGCAAAGTGGATGTGTAAAAGACATGGCAAAAAGCATCCAGCACACACTGTCAGTGTGGTTGGCATTAGGAAGGGCATCCAGCTGTAGAAAACCAGCCAGAAAACCTATATGAATGAGACAGTCACCTAACCAAACTTGCCTCTAAATGGGACAAACCCATCTAACCCATGCTAGTGTGGATGATGATCTTGAATCTGCATTTTTTAAACCACTCCAAAATTAATTTTTCGTAATTTATTTGTGAATGTCCCAAATATCTATAAATATATATATATTTTGCCATATATTTTTGTAGGTCACTCAGAAGAGCGCTGGATTAAACCCTAATGCAACTGTGTTTTTAAGTAAACAGGACTTACATCAGTGGAATGATATTAGTACTGACGGTGAGTATTGTTTTTAAATATTTAAACAGATTGTCTTTTTAGATATTTAGATGACTTCAGTTACAATATATGAGAATTTTTTTTATGATGTCAAAAAAAGAAAAAGAAAAAAGGTGCCATTTTAAACTTAACCCCTTTCGATAGTAAGCTGCCTGATTTGAAAATCACATGCAGTGTCTTTCATTAGAAATATGGCATTTTATTTTTAATTTCCCATTCCAATTTCAAATGGATATTTCTAAGCTTTTTTGTTAGAAGTTGGAAATGATTTAACCCTATTGTTAGTGAGAAAGGCACTGTCTTTAATTTTCAATGAATTTTGAACACTATCAGGATCTTGTAGCAAAACTTAAGTTCTTATATAAAATTGTGATGGAAGGTTTTTAGATAAATATTTTAATTATAGAACCAGGGCAGTTTCAGACAGTTTGGTATCAAAGGATTAATCTACTATACTGGTGAAAAATTATTCTAGCTGAAGGAATCTTAAATAGAACTGTTTTTAAGATAGATCAAAAGACACTATATTTCTTGGAAAGATTTACTTAAAGTAAAATACTGTCGTATAGACAAAATAGCATTTTGTTCAATAGAATCATGTTTTGTAATATTTTCCCTTCAGTTTATCTTAACTGAAATCCTACATTTAATGCCACTGAGACAAAAGTAGATTATGGAGTAGTAGTAATAATTGTTTCTACTTTTGGCACAAGGCCAACAATACCCCGTACATTACTGGTACTTTATTTAATATTGACCCCCGTAAGGATGAAAGTCAAAGTTAACCTCGGTGGGGTTTGAACTCAGACCGTAAAGGGTCGTAACTCTATGCTGTAAAGCATGGTGTCTGACGCTCTACCAATACTGCCAATTCACCGCCCTTAGTAGTAGTAGTAGTAATGACCTCGGATCTGTGCTGGATAAAAGTACAACACAATCACAATTCAAATCAGATATAACATATTTCTGGCAATAATATAGTTGTTGTCAACATCAATAATTGAAGATAGTGTAAGTGTATTTATTTATTTTTTTAAGAAATTGAATATACCCAATTTATTAACACCAATCTTCTATTTCATTTTGTCTATTTTGTTGGAAGTTATCCAAATAATGGTTTCTGATTTAGGCACAAATCCCCTCCCCCCTTCCCCTCTTTATTTATTTTTTTTTTTGTGGTGTTGGGGGTAGTGATTAAATCGACCCCAGTGCAATGCTGGTACTTTATTTTATAAGATGAAAAGCCAAGCTAACCTCAGCGGGATTTGAATTCAGAATGTAAATGGACATAACTATATGTTGCAAAGCATGTCCGACACGCCACCGATACAGCCAATCCAAATAATAATAATTGTTTCTACGTTAGGCACAAGGCCAGCAATTACCCAGTGCATTACTGGTACTTTATTTTATCGATCCAAATAATAATAATAGGAGATTGTTACACAATATAAATGAAGGGAAACATTTTACAAATTATCATAACTATAATAATGGGCATTTGAAAACTTACATAGATTAGAAAACACAAACAAATCCTTCAGTGAGCCTTTTTTTAATTACCGAAATGCAATTTTTGAAGCTATGTTAGTATATATCCTACATAAATGACACTCCAACATATGAAGTACACCATTTATAAACCTAAGTAAAACAGCTCTCCTTAGATAAAATGATAGATCATATACACACAGGATATATAAATTGGAAGATCGATCTGAGGTTGCTGCTGGCTTAACTAGTAAAATAATCCACATTATTAGAAAGGGAATTTTCAAAAGATGTGGCTATAAATGGCATTTATAAAATGTAAACAAGTTATGAATCGATAATATGTAAATGAAATGGGCTATTTATTATCCAGTTCACAGATCAAAGTAATACGTGGCAATGATACAGGGTTCAGTATTTGTCTTTTTTTTTTTTTTCATGAATTAATTTGATGCAGTCATCTGCAGTTGTGGGCAAAGGAATGGAAAATCATGTTCAGTTTACAAGATAGAAAAATTTGTGTGTACCGGAAATGCTATTATTGGCTGGGGACGAAAAAATATTGACTTTCTATTGAAATGCTTTTCAGTTTGCGTTTTACAGGAAAGGAATGTTTTACATACTCCTGAAATTTATTTTTGTTTAGATACAAGATGTTAAACATTTAAATTTAAATTCTTAAGATACACAAAATTTCATTTTATGGTTTTCTTAAATTTAAGTAAATTGTATGCACAAAAATTATATTGAAAATCCAGAGTAAGTTATTTTATGCAGGGATTTATAATTAATAAAAAAAATTAGTTTGACATTTCAATGTGAATCTACCAGTAATGTTTTCAAATACATGTCTGTCAGTTTTGTGTGAATACATAAAGCATCAAAGAAAGTTATCTTCACTTGGTTGTCCAACAGGCTAGAGATAAGCCAAATTGTTTTTGAAGCACCTATTTTAGGAGTATAAAGATACATTGACGAATACCTAGATGTATGAAATTGAGCAATGAAAGGTGTCTCATGATGAGTGAACCTTTCATTTAAAAGTTAGTCTATTCTTAGTTGTAATCAACTTTTAGAATTTTTCTATTATCAGTTTTTGCTATACCCATTTTTTATGTCTTGATAGTGTAAAATACCATGTTTGATGTATGAAAACTTTGACTGTTGGGGTTTAAATATATAGGTACTTTGGGACAAAACATACAACCAGCTTGTTACTTCCAAACAGTATCCTTATCATCACCGTTTAACGTCCATATTTCCATGCTAGCATGGGTTAGATTAGCTGTCCCATTGTAAATCAATGTTCCTGGCTTGGTTTCTATGGCTGGATGCCATTCCTAACACCAAATTTTTTATTGCTGGCAGGTAGAGAAAAGATGGTTTTTCAACGAGCAGTTCACTATCCAGTATCTGGCCACCCCTCCTCATAGTGGTGCCACACAGTACCAGGCCCCAAAACTGAGGCTACGCTGTGAGATGGGTTAGGCTCCTCATATTGGTGCCATCCAATACCAGGCTCCAAAAATATGGTTCCGTTGTGAGACTAGTTTGGCATGGCCAACCTGTCTGTCTCTTATAATGGAGCCATCCAGTTCCACACTGTAAATATGGTTGGTGATGGGAAGGACATCCAGCTATAAAATACCCAGCCAAATTTACAGTTTTCACCAGAGCAAGGTGTGACATGGTCAATCCTGGCCAGACTTGTCTCCAAACGTGGACGACCCATCTAACCCATGCAAGCGTGGAAAAATTGATGTTAAGCGGAAATAACACGCACATACTGATTTAAAGTATCATAACGTATACAATATGTATGGTAAAAATGTTTCTCGGTAAATATTTCTCAATGGGTGACCTGAGCATCATATATCATTAGGGAAAAGTATTTTGTGCTTATATAAAGCAACGTTCTGCTCCCTGTATTCACAATTCATGGATCTTTCCCTGACACTGATTCTTTAATCTTTCAATGAGATACCTATTTTAAAACATACTAGGTGTAAAATATAAGTATTTTTCCTGGTACTTGAAAAATAGCAGAAATCATTATTATTATTATCGTTGCTTTTATTGATTACATTTTCTCTAACCCTAGATATGTATTTAATGAAATTTGTGTTGAAACAGTTGTAAAGAACTTATATCTGTCATATTGTTATATAAGAGGCTAGAAAATTGTGTTCCTAGCAACGCAAAACAAACATGCAAAATCTTAAACATTTTACATTAGGCTGATTCGACAGGTAGAATAAGATAAGTTGAAAGATTGTCAATTTCCATCCTTCCTTCCTTCCTTCCTTCCTTCCTTTCAATGTTTATTTATATATATATACACACACACACACACACACACACACACACACAAACAGCCACAATGACAGGACGGAGACAACGTTATGCTAGCAGGGGATTTCAATGGTCATGTTGGACAGCTCCAGGGTGGATACACTGGGGTGCATTGTGGGCACGGTATGGCTCAAGAAATGGAGTGAGGCTTCTTGACTATTGTTATGCAAGTGCACGAACCATTTGCAACACTAACTTCAAAAAAACCTACCAACCACCTAATAACCTACAAATCAGGCGAGCACATAAGCCAGATTGACTTCTTGCTAATTAGGCAGTGAGACAGACACATGGTGTCAAATACTAAGGCATACTCTGGGGAGGAATGTACCCCACAGCATAGGTTAGGCGTTAGTGACATCTCAGTAAGCAAGAGACAGAATGAGACATACAGGAAGGTGTGGAAAAGAAGGGTCTGGAAGCTGAAAGACCTTTCACTAAAATATAAATTTAGGAAAGGCCTTCAAGATGTGTTTGACAAAAAAGAAGACGATTTAAAGTCATATGACAGATAACTGGAATTTCTTACGTGACAGCTTACTGCAGGCTACTGAAGAAACTTGTGGTTGGAGCGGAGCTCCAACCAAACAGTGACCTGGTGGTGGAAGAGCACTGTAGATAGGGCCATTAGAGACAAAAGACTAGCATGGAGCGCTTGGAAAAATGGTGGGAGAAGAGAAGGATACACATCATCTAAGAGAGAAGCTAGACGTCAGGTGTACTTAGCACACAGGGAGGCTGAGAGTAGGAGATTTGCCAATGTTCTGCGACGGGAAGATCAGAGACGTGCAGTGTTCCGCATTGCAAAGCAGTGTGTCAGTGCAAATCAGGATGTTAGAGATAAGTGTGTCCGGAATGATGCTGGTGTACTTAGTGTCACGAATGGTCAGAAAAAGGCAGCCTGGAAAGGTCATTATGAGAGACCGATGAATGTGGAGAACAAATGGGAGAGAGAGAAATTTCCCCAGTAGACCTGACAGAGGGACCAGCTATTGTTGACCTAGAAGGCCTTTGATAGGGTACCCCGATCTGTCATCTGGTGATCCCTAAGGAAATTAGGTGTTGAGGAATGGCTCTTGTGAGGGCAGTGCAAGCTTTGTACAGAAGTGCTGTCAGTGAAGAGAGAGTAGGAATGTAGTTTAGTGAGGAATTCCAGACACAAGTACGAGTACATCAGGGTTTGGTCCTCAGCAGCCCGCTCTTGTTCATTATAGTCCTCCAAGCCATAACAGGAGTATAAGACTGGCTGTCCATGGGAACTTCTCTATGCTGACGATCTGGTTCTTATAGCAGAATCAATAGAGGAGCTAGAGAAGAAATTCTGGCTGTGGAAACAGCAGTTGGAATCAAGAGGACTGAGAATGAGCATAGCTAAGACAAAGGTGTTAAGTAGAAAGAGGACAAAACTCTGATTCCATCAAAGAATTGGCCATGATACACATTTTTCAAATGCAGGTGGGTTCTATAGAAGAGGCTGATAGCTTCCAGTACCTAGGTGATCAGATTACCATGGGAGAGGGTTTTTTCCGAGGCCATATTATCTAGAATAAGGACGGGTTGGAAGAAGTTTAGGGAGCTGCTTCCTCTGTTGACAAAGAAGGGTTTCTCCCTGCGTACGAAAGGCCGGTTATCATCATAATAAAACTAACATGTTGGGTTTGTGGATTGCCACAAATGAGCCAACTAATTTTGCAAAACAAAATTTTTTTTTCATATTAGCTTCTTCAAAACCTTTGCATCTTCCAGTATCTAATTGTTTCACAAGCTTTAGAGCTACCAATGTTCTGCATTTAACACATATAGATGTCTGTATTTACCACCAAGGATGGGTTGAACTGGCTCCAACCAATTCATCTACAGCATTGTGAATAGATGTTGCTAATCTTGGTGCAACTGCATCATAGCTGACTTCACCTTGATGACAAAGCCAATGGAAATGGAGGGTTGCAAAAAATAGTCAAAAACTTCCAACTCACGTAAACCTGTTACCCTCTTCAGCTTTATAGAAAGATGATGTAAACAAGCACTCTGTGACCTAGATCAAAACTGGCTTCCATGATGACTGATGGCAACATGCAGTTGATGCAGACATTGACCAGTGAAGGTGATGCCAAGATATTTGAATTGATTAACTTTTTCCAGAATTTTGCCATTGAGTATGACAAGGGCCTTTTTCAGGAGGTGAGAGAAGCCAGCTAAGATATTCTATTTGTTTTGTGGTCCGAGTTCAAATTTAGCCACAGTTGATGTTACCGTATATCATTCAGAAATAGGTATCAAAATTTTGTGTGTTCTTTACTGGAGTTGAAAGCAAGCAGTGCAAGATAATGTTTCAGTTACATGTTTGGGTGGATAGTGTATTGTCTTAGAATAACTAGACCATTACTATCATCATTATTTTACATCCCCTTTTCACACTTATGATTTGAAACCAGATGGGCCAGAACGACCCATCTTGCTCATAATTCCATATCTATTGTATCTATTTGATTGCCAACTCTGTAGCCTCCAGTCGCTCAACTACCATTACATTTTGTGTTACAGTACTTGTACAGGTAGGCATGTATTTTGTATTGTGACATGTTGCCAGTCCACTTGGTCATTCTTAACACCTTCAACCATCCTATGTCTCCCCCTTTTACAGGTTCCTTCCACTTCAAGCACTGACCATAATTTTATACACTCTCGCTTTCCCTACACAAAATCAAAACAGGACTTAACTCTGGTGTTATCCCATTATTTCTTCTCCTCAAAAGCCTTAGAATATATATTTTAATGATATTACGGCGCAATCGTCTCTCTTGCCCACTACATTCAATTCTTCTTATACTCAGCTTTTCTCTCAACCCACTTGTTCTCTGTCATTCACATACAGCATGGCATGCATACTTCATTTCTTTTTAGCTGTCGCAGATCTTCTGCAATTGGGGCCTAAGTCTTGCTGCCCTGCAACATAGCAGTTCGAATACAAGCATCATGTAATCTACCCTCCACTCTGAGAGAGAAGTCTTTTGTTGCCAGCAGAGGTAACAGCTCCCTGAACTTCCTTCCGCCATGTTCTAACTCTGGCTACTACTATAATAGTCAAAACTGTGTGGGTTAATAGAATCATTAACGGAAAACATATCCAGCACTAAAACAAATTTATGGGACCTTACCACTCATCTCACTGTGAGGCAGTATAGCATTGCTGAACACTTTTAAAGTAAAATATGAACTAGTTTCATTTGTTGTTTGGAGACCATAACCAGATGATAGCCTAAGTTGTAAGCTCTCCTGTCCAGATATCATTGCCAGAAATTTAGGATATGAAATATGTAGAGGATGATGAGCTCTGGGCTGTGCCTTCCCTTTTAGCATGAAAATATTTATATAAAATGGGGTTTTTAGAGAGTAATAAAATGTAATAAATGGCTTCATGTTGTGGAAAATCAGACAAATAATTGAATCTAATTTGACAGTATCGTTTGAGGTTTTATTTTTATTTTTTATTGCTAATTGTGAGCATCATAGTACAGATGTTTTCCTCAAACTTACTCTATAGTCTTTAACACATTCTATATTTACTATTATATTTTCACGGTAAAGGCTTTATCTCACATAATAATCGAGTCTATTAGATTTTGATATTATTTATTTGAGAACAATACCTTAATATCAGTATGAGCGGCTGGTTTGGACAGAAAGAGGTGAGAGAATTCTGGCCAGATATGGTTGGTTTAAATGCTAAAGGGTAAAACTAGCATTTGGTCCCCATTTTGTAGTAATCTCATATTTTAATTTTTAAGCTTCCAAGCAACAATCATTTTTGATTTTTAATATTTTTGAAAGTGAAATAATTTCTATAGTGGTATTGTTTTGCTTATAAATGATATGCGTGTGTTAAAGTAAATTTATATTGCTTTAATGTTTATTTTCCCAGGAAACTACCAGTTTGCAAATGGTGACATAAACAAGCTAGAGACAAGTGGTGGGTTATTCTCTACAGTGGCTACTGCAGCTGAATCCCCACTACAAGCTACATCTGCAGAGTTTACAGCCACACCCGGAACACTGACAACTTCACCTACAGTGCCAGCAGCAGATCAGAGTAGTAATTCTGCTTCTGCAGCTGCTAGTAGTGGGACAATAATTGGAACAACTGGAATTGCAGCAACCAGTAATCCAATTATATATACTACAACTGAAACTGTTGCCTTGCAAGGTAGTGTGCTCAGTTTTGATACATTTAAATTCAAGAAAAAATTCAATTTCATAACCTTTTTATATTCTAAAAAAGAAAAAGAAAATTATGGCCTATGAGAGTTGGTTTTTGCCAAAGGATGGAAAGTAGGATTAACCCTTTTAAAACCAAACTAGCTGAAACTACCCCTGATTCTATGATATAAAACTGTTTATTTTAAAGTGCTTATATTTATCTAAAAACTTATAATTTTGTGTAAGTTATTCTCCAAACAGCAGGCTGGTAATGAGAAAGTTATATTATTAAATTATTCCAAATTCTTTATTTTCAAAAATATTTGAAAACCATAGACATCTTTTTCATTAGAAATATGGTAATGAAAGGGTTAAAGTAGTTCTTGAAAAAATGGCAAATTGAGCATCCCTGTGGTGAAGCTAGGAATGAAATGTTAGATATAGCAAAATACTATCATGTTGGAGTTACATTCAAGTGAAACTGAAAACAGTTGTAAGGTGTCCTTGTGTCAGGAAGCTGCTATTTTTTATCAATTCTCTGAAAATCATTAAAATGGTTGAACTAATGAGTACAAGAACATAAGATTATATATAGTCCTTGCTATAAATAACCATTCATTGTGCTATCCTAATATTAAGATATCACTCTCTTCAGCCATGTACTAAAATGGTTGATATAACAAATCCATGTTCAAATTTGTAGTCAAATTATTTTTTTTTTCTTTTTGAAATTAATGACTTAGAGGTGCAATATACACATTATTTTACATCCACTTTTCCATGCTGGCACGGGCAGGACAGGATCTTTTGGGATTGTTTCACAGTTGTGAATGCCATCCTTTTTTGTCGTATCTTACGATATGATGTATCTATTCTAAAAACTGGGATGCAGCATCAACATTTTGAAATTAAGTTGTTACATTTAGACAAAACACAAAATGCATCCAATTATTTCTTTTAATCATCATTTCTACAATTGTTTTTATATTTGTCCAATTTCGAGTGGTGGAAATTTCCAGCTAAAAATATGTAATTTGTATCATCTATATATATAAAGCTGAGGATGTGTCTGTGTGTGTGAGTTTGAATCCCTACAACTCGAGAAGCACCGAACCGACTGTTTTCAAACTTTACACATGTAATACTTATGTTTCAGGGAGTTCTGAGCCAAAAAAAAAATTCAAATTTTCAATGCCTTAGGGACCACATTAGGCGATTTGGAGATCTTTCTCTTTTTAGATAGATAAATACACATAATGTCGCGCCGTTATAATATGTCTGTATGTCTGGCTGTCTGCATTGTCACTTCCTACAATTCCCTCTGCGTCCAGAACGCGCCCTTATATCTGTCTGTCTGGCTGTCTGCATTACGTCACTTCCCTGAGGATGTATGTCTGTGAGTTTGAATCCCGAAAACTCAAGAAGTACTCAACTGGCTTTTTTCAAATTTTACATGTGTATTATTTATGTTTCAGGGAGTGTTATGCAGATTAAAAAAATTCAACTAGAGCCTGCATTAGGTGAAAAACTGCGTTTTTTTTCCCCCAGTTTTTTTAGGAGTTTTTTAAGGCGTTACGTCAGTCCGATTTCCTTGAAATTGTAATTGTATTAGTCAGTCACTGTGTGAGCAAAGAAAATCCAACTTTTTTATGGCCTAGGGCCCGCATTAGGTGAAAACCTGCATTTTTCCTGCTTCATTGAGGAAAAGATTATCCAGCCATCAGAGTATTGGGTTTATTTTCTTTACATATTGTCTAGGCATGCAGTTTTTCGACGATTAGGTCTGTTGGCGGCCCGCGTTCCAAAATACCTTATCCCGTGCAACGCTGGGTACCACTGCTAGTTACTACTAAATTTTTCATACATTTTTTCCATTGGAGTAGGTAGATAAAACACTGGTTCCTTGTGTCTTAACCGCAAATGCCTGTGGCATTAATCAATTCATATTATGCTGGTTCTGGCAAAACATTTCATGTCTGGCTACACTTTTGATAGTGCAGACTGTGCTTGTTTATCATCATTTAACATCCGCTTTTCCTGCTAGTAAGGGTTGGATGGGTCTACATAGGAGGCTTCTAAAGACAGACCAAAGGGTCTATATCTTACTTTCATATGATCATATCAAGTGCAGAGGAGACATTGTCTTTTGACACACTGAAGGGTCCTCCAAATCCCTTGTTTGGCAAGCTTTCTATCACTGGGTGCCCTTTCTATCACCAACCACTTTACAGCACGTACTGGGTGTTTTTTGTGTAGATCATGACAATAAAACTAGAGAAGTTATCTTAACCTTCTCTACTCCATTTTAGTTTGACCTTCCAAGTGCAAAATTAAAAAGAAAATGTAATTTACATATCTTACCTATACAAGTTTATAGTTGGCCTCCTACGAGGTTGCATATCGTAGGTTTTGTAGCTGTTTTAATGATAGGGGCCCCCAGATCTATCATGCATAGCAATGTGAAATGAAGCATCTTGCTTAATAACAGGTGTTTAACTCTTTAGCATTCACATTAATTTGTCAAATGTCATGTTTATCTGTGCACATTATTTTCAGTTAATCGTACTCAAGAGGGTTATAATAATAATGAAATTATTGTGTACAGTGCTCAGATGCACTACAACTCATCAAAGGTGCATGTATAGTACATAGAATAATGTACAAATGTATCTTTGATTACATTATAAACAAATTTTATTTGTTTGTAATTTTCTTAATTTCTATGTGTAGGCTTGAAATTTTGTCAATTTATCAATAATTTACAATTATATAATTTTACCTTTTTTTTTTTTTGTTAAATTTGACTTTTATGGGCAGGTGAAATTAATTTAATTGAGGCATTTGAAGTATCAACCAGGTGCAAATACTGGTTTAAATACCTTGTTTTCGGGATAATACTTGATATATAAGGATCACTAAACCTTATATCAGTGCCCCAGTAATTCCACAGTCTTGGAAATTGTTTTATACCAAACATATTTACGGTAAAGAATGCTTGCATTTCCGCAGCATCAGTCGGTCGCCATAAGAGATTGGGTTTTCCTCGATTTGAAATCTGTTGTCGGGCATATTGATTAATCTCTTCTGCCACAACTTCGAAGAAAGTTTGTGGTAAAAACAAAAAGAAGTAATTCAGTGCTTTAGCATCAGGAGGTAATGTGTGTTGTGGACCAGTATTTTGAATAAAATCGGGAACATATATTGGTGTGGTATTTTTCAACCACTTTGCTGTAATATTTTCAATGGCGTCCTGGAGATCTCCTTTGCTTTCACTTTCAAAAACAACAATCATCATCAGATGAAATTTCAGAAATGTAAACATCTGATTCATTTGAAGATAAATTACTAATATTATCTTTTGTTTCTTGTTTATTTTGAATGTCGTCGTGTGTAAAACCGTCAAAGTTGGTATTGCTACTTTCATAAGCCATGTTGATACACACAAACTCTGTTGTACTTTCAACGTTAAAAAAAACACGTGTTGTTTTTAAGTTGTTTCACTATATTAAGTGTCAATTTTCACAGTAAAAGCCTAATCTTGCAGTAATCTCGAATTGACGAGATTTTGATGACGGTATTGTTTATTTTTAGAACAATATTTTAGTGCGGGTGTTATCGGCCAGATTGAATAAATGAAGGGAAAATAATTGCGGCCGGTTTGGGGCGGTTTGAACACTAAAGAGTTAATGTATCTTTGATTACATTATATTCAAATTTTGTTTAGAATATTAAAAGGGTCGGGAGGGCCTTTCAGCTCTGCCAAAGATATAGCAACCACCCTAGTGGTGGTGTCACAATATGCATTTGGTAGCATGCATGATCATGAAATATTGTGTCCTGGGCCTTCTGCTAGGTCAATTAGCCCCATTTGAGTGCTGTCTTGATCTATGTAGACCTGTCCAACCCTTGCTAGCAGGGAAAACGAACATGCCAAGAATTATGCCAAGTTTAAAAATTCATCAATTCATATAAACATCTAAATAGTTTTAAAAACTAATTAGTACTAGCATGGAATATTAAAAATAAAATTACACTCCAGCTGTAATAATTGAATTCAAAAGAAAATTTACATATTTCCCTTGACTTTTATTGTGGATTATCTTTTGGTTAGATATCATTTATATATTTTTTTAATCACTCGGAAATACTACATCGTAAGTTACTTTAACTTACCAGTATATAAATTTCATTGCTTCCTGTTTTCAATTTTGGTTTTTCTTCCCCTATTAACATTTTTTTCCTTTTTATTTTAGATGACAGTAAAACTCAGCTTGATGCAGCTCTGTCTGAAGAGCAGATCCGCCGGATGCTCAAGACACAATTGGAGTACTACTTCTCAAGGTATTTTTATTTTAACCAATTATATATATCCACAACAATTTTTCAGTTTTGGTTTCCAGGTTGTGGTGCTAGAAATATAGTAATTGAATATATATAGCTAGTGTTCGCTATGTATTCAAAGAGGAAATGAAATTATAGAGGAGTGCATAAACATTATTTTATGTCTTACAATCTTTCATGATCGTATTCCTAATGAAATACGGTCTATTTGCACCAATTTTTATATAAATTTAAACCACTTTCCAAAGTAGTAGGAGTAGTAATAATCTATATTATAAAAGGAAACCTGTTTCTCTTTCCGTCACACACACACACACACACACGTGTGTGTGTGTGTGTGTGTGTGAAAAAATTCCACATATAGGCAACACAAAAAGGACAAAAAAAAAAAACGTGTGTTTCTGTGTCCTTCAACATATAAATAACACAAGACCTCAAAAGACTTTCTCAGAAAAAAACATATCTCAAGTGAACTGTCTTCAACAGTATGGATAATTCTAATATGATTCTCATCTAAATTTGGAATGTTAATGTGGCCCTTTCATGCAAAAAGTTTGGGGACCACTACTCTTGATAAACACGTGTTCTAGACAGCAAAGACTGGCCTTTCTCTTCAGAGCCAGAAAATACTTCACTCCTAAGAATTACTACCTTGATTAAGATTTGTTTTGTTTGTATCGGAATACTTTTTTGATCTTGGAGTTGGAGGCCCTTAAAAATAAAAAAATAAAAAAATGTAACTATTTGTTACAGCTAATGAATGAAACTAAAATGAGCCTAAACATTTTTTTTACAGAGAAAACTTGACATCTGATACATATTTAATGTCACAAATGGATGCTGATCAGTATGTGGCTATATCAGCTGTGGCAAATTTCAGTCAGGTTCAGCGATTAACAAATAATCATGACCTGGTTGTCGATGTTCTTCGAGGTGAGTTTTAATAATCTTAAATTGCTGCAAAATATCTCTACAATAAATCTTCATCAAATTCTACATCATTAAGAAGAATGACTTACATGGTGAAAAGCCACATTCTACACGAGGTGCCTCTGGTATGGCTTATCATAGGATAGTCTAGCAGAACAGGCCTGATCTAGAGAAGTAAACCTTGATAAAGATCCTACATGTCTCCCAGTAAGCAGTAGCTCTTGCAGTGATCATCAGTTTAATTAGACGACCTTGTTGTCGTGAACATCAGTGGCTTCGCAGACGATCGATTATTAATTCAACAATGGTTTAGGACAACTGCTCCAGTTAGTGGGGAAATCTATGAGTATGCAGGTGTGGTGAGCCACATGTATTCTAGCCATTAGAAAAAGCAAAATGAATGATTTACATTACTCTATATTTACTATTATATTTTCTTGGTAAAGGCTTTCTCACAAAATATCGAAGCTATGAAATTTTGATATTATTTATTTTGAGAACAATACTTTGACATCAGTATGAGCAGCCAGTTACAGCCGGATATGTCCGGTTTAAATGCTAAAGGGTTAAGAAGAAAAACTAAAAACCATATTTGAAATATTCATTAACCACAAACACTTATAGCAATACTGTTAAGACTTTCCATTGAATGTTTAACTTACTATCTATATTCACTGTATTTATTTTGCTATTTATAGAGTGTCAGAATGTACAAGTTGATGATAAAGGTGAAAAGGTGCGGCCTAATCACAACAGATGTATTGTGATACTACGTGAAATTCCAGCATCTACCCCCGTTCAAGTAAGGCTCCTTTAAAAATTGAATGCATATTCTATTTTAATAATTGGTGCTCGTATATCTATTAGATGAAAAGATTCAACTAAACTAGTTTCTTGTTAACCAAGAAAATCTGGAAAATATTCAGTTTTAATACGATAATAAATTCTTTTTGCTAATATTTGCATATATAAGCTTAATGTTACTGTAATTTAGAAGAAAGTTATGCTTTTATTGTATGAATTTATTTTAATGTTGCTGTGAATTTTATTGGTCTCTATAACCATTTTTCTTTCTCCCTAACTTTCAGGATGTTGAAGATCTATTTTCCGGTAGCAATTGCCCCAAATTTGTTAGCTGTGAATTTGCGCACAATGATAATTGGTACGTGACTTTTGATTCTGATGAAGATGCTCAAAGAGCTTACCAATATCTACGTGAAGAAATAAAGTCTTTTCTGGGAAAACCAATAATGGTAAGTGTTTATTTCTTGAATTTGAAGTATAAAGTACTTTTGCCAGAGAGAGACTAAACATAAGAGGAGACTGCGTTGGTATGGCCATGTGATGTGTATGAAGGACGGCAGCTGTATAAAAAAGTGCAGTGCAATGAAAATTGATGAAAGCTATGGAGTGGGTAGACCACGAAAAACCTGGGACGAGGTGATAAAAACTGACCTTGCTCATTTACACCTCTCGAGGACTGTCACTGGATCGAGATCTTTGGCGCCATGCAGTTGTACAGAAGACTCGCATTCCCTTGCATACAAACTTAGTCAGTAGGCACCTCTTAACCCAATATACACCCTAACCCATCCTCCCATTTCTGTCCACTGTGTCGATGACAACAAAAAGCACCCAGTCCACATTGTAAGGTGGCTGTGTAGAAGACATGGTAAAGGTGGTTGGTGTTAGGAAGGGCATCCAGCCGTAGTAAACCTGCCAGAGACATGGTCTCCCGGCCATTCCCACATCAAATGGAATAAGACCGTCTAACTCATCCTAGCATGGAAGATAGACGTTAAACGACAATGATGATATATATTCACTTTAACCACTTTAAATACTAATTATGCCAATTTGATAAAAACTGGGTGACCTATTTGAGCGGTCAGTAAAGGACTTCATTTTCAGGGTTGAGTGATGGGGCTTCTATCTCACCTCAAACTGGCAGGAATCTCATTATAGCATTTCTGTGTTCTATTTTGTTGTACCAGCTTTGTGACCCCTATAAGCTGAATATAGAGAAGGGAACCATTGTTTTACCTTGCAAATTGAGATGGGTATATATGTTTGCATACTGGCTTAAATCATTGATTTCGCTGGGGTATGAACTTGTCCTCACATAACTGGTTGTCAAATCATCTCAACCTTTTAGTTACTGTCTAATGCGTGTGTATATATATATATTACATGTTTCTATGTTCTAATAGGGTTGGACCTATTTGTTTTAAATTGTTTTTATGAGTTATATATTAAACTGTTGAAATGTCTATTATAATCACCAGGCTCGAATAAAAGCTAAACCCCTAATACGGTCGACATATGTACCAAGAAATGGGTTAAAACCACAGTTTGAACAGCAAGCTTATAATTCAACACAAAGATATGCTGCATATGTACCAAATTTAAATTTTCAGCAAGTATGTTAAGTTTTATTTTTGTTTATTTTTTCAAGTACTCTGGGTAGGTTTTAAATGCATTTCATATTAAATAAAACATCCAGAAATATTGTAATGGAATGTACTAATTATATCAATTGACTTGCGTGGTTTAGTGGTTAGAGAATTGGATTCATAATTGTGGGGTTGTGAGTTCAATTCCTGGACGATGCGTTATGTCCTTGAGCAAAACACTTATTTTATACTGCTCCTTCTGCCAGCGACCAGTAGATAGTATTTAGCAATTGGAAAGACCAACGGAAACATTTTTTCCTTGGTCTGGTTTGACGAGTTCCACCCCATTCGATAAGTGAAAGAGATTTGGTATCTTGTGTATAGTTCCTGGGAAGGAAGAGCGATCAAAATGATGAATTTTGTATTATTTAGTTAATTTGTTAATGCCATTTGCAAGAATTATCTGAACGTTTTCAAAATATGTAAGTGTATACACTCAAACAATGGCTTGAATCATTTATAATGCTACATAACAATTGTAAATTAAACATTAAAATATGAGTAATGGTTTATTTACCCTAAAAGTGTGATCTTTCTCACAAAAAGAAAAAGAAATGAAATACAAACACTTAGATAAAATCTTTATTATAGAAAGTACAAGAAAGTATTAAATAATAAACTATAAACCTTCATAAATATTTCAACACACATTACCTAGGTTTCTTGTATTGTAATGACTAGCCACATAATCATAAGCTCTACAATGTGTACATCTTTTGTTTCAACTTTCACATATATACACCCCCTATCAGATACACATATTAGTGTTCAGAAAAAATATTCCTTCCGACAAGTAGTTTGAATTCAGTTTTGGATGAAGAGTTTGCATTAATCAATATTTAAAGTTTCTGATATTTTAAGGGGGAATAAGTCAGTTACAGAGAGATTTAATTACAGTTACAAGTGGAGACGATTCTTTGTAATTACCTTTATTGCCAATATATTTAGTTTGATTTTTTTTATTTCTTCCCACTTTCCTCTTTTATAGTTATATTATCCCGTCATGCCTTCTTGGCCAACAGCTGGCCACACCATAATGGATCCTAGCATGGTAAGAGATTTTACAACCACTTTTTAACCTATCCTGTCTGACCATTAAATATTTTTTTTATTTCTGTGGTTTTTTGTTTGACTGATTAACATTTTTATTTTAAGGTATTTGCAATGAATGGATACCAAGCAACTAGTGTCAAACTAAGTACTCCTGGTAGACATCCGTTTCCAAGTATGCGTGTTGGGTAAGCATTATTTATACATCATACTATATAAAACACGTTATGTTTGCTAGTTATTATATTTTAGTTGGCATGTGATTCTTTCTTCACCCAGTGGTGGAATCTTTGTCAACCTTGGCATACTTTGCTGCATCTTATGTTTAGATATAATAGAAATACTTGTCAATTGCTTGTCCAAATTTAATTTAAGTCTCCACAGCCTGTCTACGGAACAGGTTTGATTTTGAAATCTATATTTTTAGAGTTGGCAGCGAAGAATGGAACAGTTTTCAAAATACTAATCTTTCTGTTACCATATTTCAACAACGATTTGGAAGGAATTAAAATTTTCTATTTTCTATATAAATGATCACTAAATTATTAAATGTTGTCTGGCAATACTTGGTATTTAAAAAAAAATATCCAGTGCAGAAATATATTGAATAATGTTTATTTAACCATCTCTAGATACGTATTGCATCCTCAACTATTTAGTTGTAGAGAGACTAACATATAATGGTTATATAATACTTTGATCTACAAACTAGGCGAATTCTGAAATATTTTTCCTTTCAGCTTTATGGCTTATTTCCCCTTGCAACATGTAATCTATTGTGGCACTATCTCATGTTAACTCTGGGCCCTTGTGTCTAACTTTACTTTCCACCTGGACTCCCGAGCAAAAAAAAGTAAATAGCTGCATACACAGGACCAAATCAACACCCTTCACCTAGATTTACATCATCTCCATCACCCCTATCAGTATCGGCTGTGAGGGCTACACCAAATTTGTTCACCCAAATCACTCTCACTGTCTGCGAAATTCTTGTTTATCAGACAGTGCTAGGCGGCCATTTCGCTGGAAAAAAAATGTCTTCCTCTTAAATTAAAAACAAAAGTTAACAGCTATTGGGAATGACATTAAAAATGAGTCTTAAACACGTAACTACAAAGCTGCAATGTGATTGGTTGCCTATTTCGAGTAGCTTACCTTATTTTTCTACGTTTGTTCATTATTGTTTTAACAGGGATCCAGTAGAGATTACATCAGGTTATTACTGCTTTAGCGGGAATACAACACAACAGGGGTAACATCCTATATAATGATTTAGTAAAACAAGTTTGTTAATTAAAATATTTACAGTAGACATATTACTAGTGAAGATGTTTTAGAGCAAAGACCAATTTCTTATGAGATGCAGACATAGTGCTGATTTGTGGTACAGGAGGACATTGAGTTAAATATAGAAATGTTGTAAAAACCAGGATTATAATGCAGCAGAAATTACAGTGGAGGAGATGCTATATAGAGAGAACCAAGCTGTATGCTTTATGACCAGTGTTTATCTGTCACTTGGAAGTAACTTTCCAGTTTTGCCAATGAGGAAACCATATATCTGCTTGCTCTGGTTTTTGACTGACTGACACAGTAAGGAGTTTCATTCTACATTATGCTTAAGTGGTTAGCAGGAATAGACATCCACTTGTAAAAAAATATTTTCTTCAGGGGTAAAAAACAAAAAAAACTATTCTACGTTGTTAGATGACATCAACATATATAAAAAAAAATGTTATGCCATGAGTGATTTATATTGTTTACTATGGCCACTTTATTTCTATCATTAGTCATGAAAGAACATTAATACTACATTTAAAAATAGTCAATAACTGATTTGTGAATTAAACTTTTATTTATGCTCAAAATGTTGAATTATCAATAAATACCATTTATGATTCACCCATATATTTGCATTCACGTATAGTTCCAGTACTCTTTATCCTTTCATTATTGGTAATTTTCTCTCCACTTCCCCTTTTTACCCCACCAAACATTTTGTTCAGTCCCAAGTCATCCTTATTCAAACAAGTGTATGATCAAAAGCGTTCAAGCAATATCCACGCTTTCTTTTAACCGGCCGTATCCGGCCAGAAATGTCTCAAACCAGTTGAAACTAGCTGCTTTTACTGATGTTAAGGTATTGTTCTCAAAATAAATATCAAAATCTCATAGATTCGATATTATGCGAGATAATTATGTAAGATAAAGTGTTTACTACAAAAATACGATAGTATATATAGAGTAATGCTAAAGAGTTAATTCAGATATATCTTGAAATACAATATCTAATGTGATTGTTTTTTAATTGGTGAATAAATCTCTAAATCATAATTTTTTATCAACTAAGAATGTTTTTCTGAAAATTAACACTGGTTGAAGATTTATAACTTAGAGATTATGTATTTAGTCTGTCAATATATATTTATTTTATATATAACTGATATATTGTGTAAAATTGTTTCTTTACAACCAAAGCTAGTATGAAATTTTCATGAGGTGATTGTGTCACAACTTCCAGATGTACTTGAATTGATATGTAGCAAAAAGTCCAGTTTGGGATTTTAAAAGCAATATAAAATATTTTTTGAGGAAGTGCATCTTTAAATGCTAATTTCTCCTGATTTACACACTGAATATTAAAGGGCACTAAATCTTTTTCTCCATATTTTAACTCCAAATATATAGACAGCCTAATTTAATTGAAATTATCACCACAGCATTTATCAGGTTACATTTTTTTTTTCCTCCTCCCTTAGTCGTACTGCAAAGCCAAATCGTCTTAATCAAGAGAGAGCCAGTAGCGATAGTCGGTTACCTCATGATCGTCACCAGAATCCAAATGCTCATCGGTCCAGTCCAAGGAGTACAGAAAATACTCACGTGACATCACCTTTGTTTTCCAACCGGAAAGGTGTTGACAATTGTAGTCATCACAGTCATACAACCCACCATCATCACTCTAGCACAACCGGGGGTAGTGCTACAACTACAACTACTACTACTACTACTACTACTACTCACTCATCTACCAATGTAGACTCCAGTTCTTCAATGACTATCAGCCACTTAGCAGATTCTAGTAAAGATTCTACAGCCCCACAACCGCAGAGGTATGGCAACAGAGATTCATTGTTTCCTTCATGTTGTTATATACTTTGATCATTTGGTTTCCTAAATTGAAATAATACACTGAACCCTACAGGGAAATATTACACCATTTTCATTTCTTGTTTTCAATATCTTTATATCTTCTAAAGTAAATATAAAAAAATTGTTGGATATTTATAGTTTCATGTATTCAAACTCTTAATCTTTTGAGATAATGTCACAAAATCCTCTCTTTTATATCCTATTAATTTAAGCTACTTTCTGTGTATTTACAGGAAAATTTACAAAAACCGGAGAAAAAGAGATGATGATAATTCTAAATTATCTGTAAGTGTAGTTTGCATTATTTTTGGTGTGTTGTATAAAATATTTTAATATGAATCATTAGTATTCCAATCTATTGATATAAAAAAATAACTATTTTCCATTTTTAGCGCCAGACTTCATCTCTATCTACCAATAACAAATTTACCGAGCCATTATTTGAATTTGAGTCTAATTCGTTCCCGCCATTACCAGGATCACAAGTAAGTTAATAGCTACTGTGCAGTTTTGTTCGTTTAAAGTTGTTTCTCATTACAGTATCTCTTTAACCCTTTTGTTACTAACCTATCCATTCTTGTAGAATATAAACTCATTTGAAATTAACTGCATTTAACCTATTGATATTTCAATCAAAAACATCAACACAGTGATGTTAGCCGACATCATGGTTTAACGTCCATTTTCCACGCTAGCATGTGTAGCATTGTATTAGTGACAAACATATTTCACTAGATAGACACTTAACTGTGCAGCATCCAATATTTTGACAGGATTTTAGAAATTTTGTATCCTTTAAATTTTCTTCTTTAATGTTCTCCTTTCCCAACTATATAGTTATATAAGCTTCTGAATTAGAATGATTTGTAGAATGCTGCAAATAAAAAAAAAATACATCAAGCCCGGTGGACTTTGAATATATATTAATCAGTAACTCATTTTGTATGTTATTTATCCCTTTAGTATTTAAACTGGCTGTATCTGGCCAGAAATCTCTCACCTCTTTCTGTTCAAACCAGCTGTAACCAGCCACTCATATTTATGTTAAGGTATTGTTCTCCAAATATCAAAATCTCATTGATTCAATATTATGTGAGATAAAACCTTTAACACGAAAATTCAGTAGTAAATATAGGATAATGTAAATGCTAAAGGGTTAAACAAAATTGAAAAGACTTTCAGATTTTAGCTGTTTAGACAAAATTCCATATAATTGAGATGTATTTAACCCTTTAGCATTCACATTAATTTGTCAAATGTCATGTTTATTTCATATGATTTTCAGTTAATTGTATTCAAGAAGGTGATCAATTTTATTTGTTTGTAATTTTCTTAATTTTGTGGTTATCACTACTTTCACAAGCCATGTTGAAACACACAAAAAATCTGTTGTACTTTCAACGTTAAAAAAACACGTTAATTTTCGCCTAATCTTGAATTGAGATTTTGATGACAGTATTGTTTATTTTTAGAACGATATGTCAGTGTGGGTGTTGGCCGGTTTGAACAAATAAAAGGGAAATAATTTTGGTCGTTTTGAATGCTAAAGGCTTAAAACATCTTTCATTTATTAATACTTTAGCAGAACCAATTCAGGATTTCTTTAGAATTTCATTGAAATACATAAGGTGGTTTTAGATAACAAAAGGGTTAAATGATATAGAATTTTGAAGTTTACATGCACTGTTTTTACATTTCTTTCTAAATTTTTTTTTTATATTGTTTGCATCATAAAATTTATTAATTTTTCTTTTACCAGAATAATGCAGCATCAGGAGAAAAATTTGAGAATAAATTGTCAGATGTAGTGCGGGGTACTGCTAAGCTATTGGTTAAAGAATCTGTGATCACTGCTCCACTGGTGACTACCACGTCTTCCCCTGGTACCACCAATACCAATAATGCAGTTGTTGTATCTTCCTTGAATACTGTTGCTGAAGTAGCTATTTCAAGCCAACTTCCAGCACAATCACCAGTAAACAAAGATACATCTTCTGCAGTTGCAGCTCCTCTGTTGACACCAGCTACTGCTGTCAGCTGCACTACTACTCTGACTGTTGCCCCACCTGTCACCTCAACATTGCCATTAAGTGCTTCAGTCTCAACTTCATCAACCTGTATTTCAACACCTTCTGTACCTGCAGCTATTAGCCAGCCTATTGCGCCAACAAAGTAAGTTTTTCTTTTTATAAAGAATGCTTTCCTATACACTGAATTGTTTTATCTGACTTTTCCTCTGTGTGTGTGTGTGTGTGTGTGTGTGTGTGTGTGTGTGTGTGTGTGTGTTTTGAAAATATATATAGATATATTAATATGGTGATTTTCTTTCTGCAGGATAACTCCTTCAAATGCAAGTGCAGCATCTAAACTAAATACTGGAATTTATGCAGACAATGCAAAGTCTTCAGAGCCTCATACAACTTCTCTCATGCAATCAGCTGGAGGTACTCCACATCTATCTGCTACTGCTGCCTCCACAACTCTCACGACTGCTGTTACTGCAAATCTGAAAGAATCCAGTATGGGAGCTGTTTCTCCTGCTCTGCCAGCCCAAAATGCTCCTAGTAACACATTGCCTACATGTTTGCAACCATCGTCTTTACCTTCAACATCATTAAGCCACAGTGTAGCAGTTTCATCTCAGCAGGGTCACCATAGAGCTGCACCATCTTCTACTCTACCTGTTATGACCACTAGTGCACCGACTACTTCGAGTTCGTCTAGTGCAGGGAGTGTGGCTAGTGCCACAGTAAATGCTACAAATACACAGACTACAAAGTTTGTATCTACTGTAAGTATTAAATACTCAATTTAATAATCAATCATCATTTTATGACTCTTTTGTTTGTGTTTAAATTTTGTCCCCCATATCATTAGGTTTCTAAATGTTAGATAATACAAATTTTTAACTAAGATTCATATAAATTTTTGGCAGTATTAAAATCTTCAGAGTACCTCTGCTGAAGTTTTGTTGTATGACAATATTAATTCTGTTTGTTTTTTGTTGCTAATTTATCTTTTCGCTATTTCAGGAGGAAAAGTCGACATCTAGATTGAGTTATGCACAGATGGTTGCACGGAAACGGGAACCTAGTTCAGAAGTTGCTACTACGTCCATTGGATCTTCAGACAAAAACACAAGTTGCATATCTCAAGTCTCGCAGCAGATGTCACAACAATCCCCTAATGACCCTGTTTGTAAAACCACAAACAATAATCTTATGCAACAAACTAGTTCTGCAGGAACACTGCGTAGTCAAGCCCTTAAAGAACAATCTCAAGCCTCTGCTCATTCACAGCTTCTTTCATCTAAAGAACAACTCTTGCGTAAAGATTTGGAACCAAAGGAGCAGCGATTCTTTGCTGGAAGAAGGCCAGCAAAAGAGAACCGTGAACGCCAGAGGAGAAAAACAGATCGAGAGAGGACTTCAAAATGATATTAGTGTTAAACAAGATTCAGTTGATTGCCCTTTCTCAGTATATAACCCTACTTCTTTCCAGTTCCTAATCCAGTTACAATTGAAATGTTTTATCTCTCATGGGAGATATGTTTATTTTATTCTTTTATTTACAGAGCTATCTGCCTGTCAATTTCTTTAGCCTCAACATCCTTGTCCTTATAATTCCTGAAGGTTTCCGATTTACTTGATCCAGTTTCTTTGAAATTAAACTGCTGGATCAATGAAGCAGTGGGGTGGTTTAAAACTTCTAGTTTCTCTGTGGATACATTAACTATAGAATAATGAGTCACTGATATTTCATTTTAATGTCTGTTAAACGATAAGAAAAGAAAAACAAAAAACAAAGCTGTCTTTTTATATGTTGCTTGTCTGAAATAGACAAAAAGAACATGCTTTTGATTTATGGACTTATGGTATGAAATACAGATCCCGGATTTGGATGCCTTTTTAAAGTAATTCTGGTTATTGCAGTCCTGTATCATTTATGGCTGGCTGTCAATGCTTGTTGCCTTTCTCTTCCTCCTCCTTTCTTCCTCTAACCCCCTCTAGCTATTAGAATGGCATCCAAGTTCTTTGCCATAGCCATTAATTCTTTGCTAGTTATACACTATCTCTATCAGCAGCAGCCAGGAGTTATATTAATTAAAAAAGAAACAAAAAACAGCAGAGTATAAAAACATCTGCAATGCAGGACTTATTCGACAAACATAATGTAAGATTACAATATCAGCCATATTTACCTGGTGACTTGGAGTGGCTGTAATGTTCATTTTATCTTCCCAATAGAAACCTATATGTTGACAGCGCCTCTCAATTCTAATTTCATCATTGATGCTTTAAAGGCAAGGATTTTTTTTTTTAAATTTTTAAGGATGATTCTTGAAAATGTTAAGAAAAATCCTATTCACATCCCTTTTTATGCACTAAAAGTGAAATACAGATGTGCATACTTATATATATATATATATATATATATATATATATATATATATATATATATATATATATATATATACATTTATATATATATATAAATTTTTTTTTTTTTTTTTTTTTTTTTTTGTTCTGACAATTGGTTTTCAAAAATAAAACTAATAAAAAAAACAATCACTAAAGTAACTGGATCCAGTTGGCACCAACAATATTTGTGGCGGAGAATTTCCTCAACTGTTTTAGAATTT
This sequence comes from Eledone cirrhosa, assembly GCA_964016885.1. Classification (NCBI taxonomy): domain Eukaryota; kingdom Metazoa; phylum Mollusca; class Cephalopoda; order Octopoda; family Eledonidae; genus Eledone; species Eledone cirrhosa. The sequence goes on from OZ024758.1 coordinate 10,229,662, forward strand.
AGGGACAAAAAAAAAAGATCTATAGACTGGGTTTTGGCTAAAGTAGCAACTGTCTGGAAAATTTGAAAAGAACTAGAGGTGAAATGGTACAGGTCTTTCCATTTGTACATTTACAATTGATATATTGAACAATAATTCTCTCACTCTCTCTTTCTATCTGAATTCCCTTACACTCTTTCATTTCACCCAGCCAACAAAGCCTGCTTTCATCCAAGGCAGAAACTTAGAAGTCAAACAAAAAATAGAAAAAAGTAACAAACATAAAAATGGTATCCTCTTGGCATCTCTGGACAAATACCTCACCTGTATTATTACTATGTGATAGATCTTGCAAATATGCTTGCGCTGTGGATTTCCGAGAAACCTGTTATAATAGGTTTTAAGAACAAAGTTAGTTTTGTGTGAAAGGTAAAGGTAAAGAAAACACAAAAGTAACTAAATTTTCTGATGGTTAGTTGATTTTTTTTTTTTTTTTTTTTTTTTTTTTTTCTGGAAAGGTGAGTTTATGAATATGCTTATTTAATTCAAAAAGGGAAAAATACAAACAAGAAAAATATTTTTGCTATTGTGCTTGGCCTATGAAGATGAGTTTCTTTGATTTATTAAGTTAACATCTGTAATTCCTTTCTCTTGGGTTTATTTATATTTTATTTTCCAGCATTAGCCTAGTTATAAGCTACATCCAAGGATGTTAAATTAGAAATTTTTTTTTTAGTTGGATTTCATAATTTTTTTATTTATAGTTATAGTAATATCCCCCCCCCCCCCCCCCCAATCCCCATAATTATTTTTTTTTCGTATTGAAATGCCCCCATCCCCCCACCCCCTCGTGAAATTGTTTAACCCCAAGTCAATTCTGATGGGAGCAGACATATTAAAAGTATTCAGCCATGGCTATCTTTTGGTGTGTCCCTTTCTTTCCTAAGATGGTTGGTTAGTAAGTTGTGTTATTTGGGGGAGGTTTGGCTGCTATTTTTAGTAGGACGAGCGACCATTTTTTAAACTGCAAAATTAACAAATATCTTCAGTACACTTAACTATGTTTTGGGTAAAGTTAATTTTACAGGCCAAGCTACAATTCAACTTTGCTTGTTCGAGGAAATATTTTTTCTCCTGATATACCCCTGCCTTAAAATGATTATATTCACTGGCAGTACTACCATGTTGTGAGAATGGATTTCAAGTGCCTGTAAAGAAACTTTATTTTTATTTTAACTTTTTTTTTTAGTAGTAGCTATTGCAGTATTACTAAACCACTGCTTCTTTTTAATCTTGGTTCCTTTAGTAATCCCAGTTTCTTAAATCATAGCCCCTTGAATTATTAAAACACAGTTGTATCACAGTGAACAAGTGTTTCATGTAGGTTCTCGATTTAAAGACCTAGATATCAAAGCTAGTTTATTTAACCTAGATTCCTCTGAGACTTGTTTTTTAAAAGACAAGGTTGGTCTCAACAGTTGACATCCAGGTTTGCAGGAAACTGTTAATTATTGAATAGCTTTGTGGTATTAAAAAGGCTATTTTTCTTGATCATTACTAACAACTATAATACAGTATTGTAAAACTGAAGCTTATGAATATTAATAGCACATTGTAAACCATTGTTTATATAAAAGCATTTGTATATAGTTTGGTGAATTGAAAACGAAAAAAAAAAACTTTTTTTTTTTTTTTTTAGTTTAAGTGAAGCTGAATATTATATATGTATATAAAAGTTAGCTTTATTTTATGACTGCCATCTAAAGACATTAAAAAAAAAAATGAAAAAAAAAATAAAAATAAAACAAAAATAAAAAAAAAATTAATTTGGTGTGGGTGATGTATAATTGGAAAAGTGGGTTGGGTGAGAATGGAGGAAATAATTTTCTTTTTTTTTTTCTGTTAAATAAGAAAACCCTTTAGAAAAGTGTTGAGCTAAAGGTGAAATTATTTTCACTTGTGTTATCCAGCTAAGTTTAAATATATATGTATATATTAAAATGTTTTCATTTGTACATATTTTCGGATGTTTCTTTAAATCTGATATTTGGGTAACAGAGTGAATCTAAGTAAATCTTGAAGTTATTTTGCAGAGATATTGTTCTATTGTCCATACATATTCTAACAGAAATGTTTATTTATTCAGCTCCTAACATGTTATCAAGCAAATTCAATTTCCTCAATGGAGGAAGCTATCTACCTATCTTTCTTTTCTTTCTCTCTCATATTATATATATATATATACTGTATATATGTTTATATATATATACTGTGTTTATATATATATATACACTGTATATGTGTTTATATATATGTATACTGTTTATATATATACACAGTGTTTATATATATATATGTGTATACTGTTTATATATATAAATATATATAAATAAATAATGCTTCTCAAATGCAATGGAATGCTTGGATGATGATTGACATTTCTTTAACAAGTTAGGGAGGATTACCTTGATTGCTATTTTGTTTCTAATCTCTCAGCATTTCTATAGATTTTCCTAAAGGAACATCAAGCTGCATTGAAAAATAATTAAGAAAAACAATTTTAGTAGGCTCATGGATTTAACCCATTTTCTATATTTATATAAAAAAACAAAACATTTGTAAATGTTAGGTTAATAGCTTTAAAAATAAGAAACTTTATCTGTATGTGGTTGTGTATTCAAAATGGAAGCTGTGCCTATTGGTTGTTAACATATATTCTTCCACTGTTGCTATCTATATTACCACCACAGTTACTACTAATGCTTCTGTAATAACAATGCAGAACCAACTAAGATCATTTGGTGTATGTGTATGTATATATGTATATATAAATTGCTTTGCTGGAATTATTTGTAGAAGGAGAAAAAAAAAAAAAAATTAAGCATTTATATTCAGCCTGAGCCATTCTGTAAAAGCCTAGCAGCACCAAATTATAGTTTTATTCAATGTCTTTCTCTGGTAGATATTTAGACGATCATTGTTTAAATCAAAAGCAATTTCCTCTTGGATTCATAGCTTTTCTTATTTTCTGAGCATGTATGCATACACATGCACCCATGAAGTAGCAGTTTACAATTTCTGTTAGCGTGTTGATTTTTACTTTTTTATATATTGCTTTTCATTTTGTTTCTATTTATTTACTTTTATATGTTGCCAATGTTCTTACATTTTAGGGGTGTGACAATCACCCCCTCCCTCATTTTAAGTATTTTTTAAAAATTTGTTTTGATATTTGCTTAATGTTAGGTTGTAGAGCCAGTAAAAAACATATACATGTTAGAAATTACTATTTAAAAAAATACCAAAACATTTCCATACCATGTATTAGCTTTTTGTTTTTAATTCCAGTGGGAGCTTTTTGCAATATTTAGCTCTCCTCTCCTCCCCTTCAAAATAGCAATTGTTATTGAATTGTGTTCTTGGACAATGGCACTTTGCTATATTTTGCCTAAGGCATATGAAATCGTTATTCATTTTGTAGATAATTAAAAGCAAGTTAATTAGATTTGCAGAAGAGATATTTCTTAAAGGAAAAGGCTATTTGTTTGGTTTATGCAAAAGAAAACATTATTAGGAAACATATTCTCATTATTTCACCACATCTAAGTTGAAGCGCTAAAAAGTTTCATGCTTAAGACAATGTGCTCATAGATTTAAAAATGTAAATGTTTACAATTGGGCGTTTGACTATTGTTAGTAGGGCAGCTGACTTGATATCCTTTGCATGTGTCTGCAAATAATTTACCATTTACATAACATGGAATTGGCCTCATAAGATGGAGAATGGATGACGCTACGTTCTGATCATAGCTGATGGTACTCCAGTTGGTCAGCAAAACTTTTTTTTCCCTTTTTTTGGGGGGGGGTCTTTCATTTGAAGTGCTTAGTATCCTTGTTTTTCAATGGTGCGTGTGTGTGTATGTACGTAGGTATATATGTATATATACACACATACATTTCATTTTGAGTCCTAATCTTCTATCCTCGCTTACTTATATATACTAGTATTTCTGTTTAAAATGCTTATGACTTTTAAAAAATCTATTTGACACCCTCTATATTATAATGTGGAGAGTGTTTGGCAGTTTTTGCCAACTTTTTCCAGATTAGCTGTTTTGGAAATATAGGGTTAACCAGCAATGATGAACGCACAAGACATTATTTTTTCCTTCTTCCTTTGTTAAGCTGGTCATTGCATTTATTTATTTTGATTATACTAAGCGATTGTTCTGATAGTTATTTAGTGCCGTTATTTTAAGTAATTATTTTCCTTATTTCTTAATGTCATTACAAGTATAAATCCTTCCACAAAATTGTAGTTACAAATGACATTTCAAGATATTAGGATCTGTGTAGTAATACTTCAGTTTTGAGGTTTCTTATTTTTGTTGAATTGACTTTTGGTTTTGTTATATCTTAATTGAAATTACATCATATTCTCTTTCCCCATCTAAACCTTTTTCTGTTGGTCTCTCCATCACACTGTCTTCCTTTGGTGCTGTATGAGGACTTTTGCAGTTATTGGTATAAGTCTAATTTAACTGCTGCTTCTATATTGGTCTTCCAGATCGTAACATCACGAATAGGCTGGTATGTTTCAAATTTTATTGTCCACCCACCAGTTAAAATTTTAAATTAGCATGTTGCAATACTTGGAAAATTTTGGAAAATTTTGTGCTAGACAAGCTGACCAGGTTTTGTTGTTTGAAGATTGTAGTTTTGAAATCGTTAATTAAATTAGTTGACTTGTTTTCTTATTTGGCTGTGATTGTCCAATGTTTGAAAGGGCCAAACTGACATGATTTGTCATTGTAGTGAATTGCATATTTATATTAAGTTTTTAATGAGAAATTAGTTGTAGCTACTGATTTTATAGAAATGTAGTTGTTTATCATGATTTATTAATAATTCTGATTAGTTATAAAAAAATTTCCTAACTACATTTTTTTTTTCTTTTTTTTTTTTCTTTTAATGTAATTTAGAGACATGTAAAAAAAATGGAATAGTGTATTAAAAAAAAACGCATTGTGTAATTAGCAGTACATACTGCTATGGGGATAAATGAAAGGAATGGGCTTTGGACATACAATGTCTTATCTAAAATACTTTTGTTAACATGTATTCAGTAATAAGGTGTTATTTAGCTATATTTTAACATGGTGGGTGGAGGTATTGCAAGTTTGTTGCCAAATGAATGCCATTTACACATGCCATAATACACATAAGCTAAATAAAAGCTTTTAAATTTGGTATATTTATTAGATCTGATCTATTAATATATCTGCAGACCAATATGACAATTCTTTATTTTCCTTATATTTCACAAAGCAATGCAAAATTAATCTTTTTCCCCCCTACCCCGTGTTTTTTTAAATTTTATTTTGTGTCATGGTTACTTAATGTATATGATACACAAAAGCTTGATAATTGTTTTGAGTTTTACCTCTTGAAAAGCTTTTTTTTTTATATTCCTCTCCTGACCACAAACCACTTTAAGTACTAATATTTATTTTGTGTTTAAAAAAAACCAACTATCTACACACCCTCATTGCTTAAATTTTGTAAATTATGATAAAAAATGTTAACCTGCGGCCAGCAAAAAAAAACTTAGCAATGATGGTAGAGCAATAGCTAAATGTATTTCCATTGTAATTTCTCTTTGAACTACCAGTGATTGGCAGGATCCTTAAAAAAAAATTTAAAAAAAAGAAATTCTATATTATTGGAGATGGACATTAAAATATATTTACTAAAGAATTGTGTTGTACTTCCCACATTTTCTTGCATATTGCTAATCACCCGTGTAGATTATCTGATTATTCGTCTGATGCTGGCTTGTTAGACAGAAACCATTCCTGCATTCAACAGTGGCCAATTACCTTTTCCTCCAACATCAGTGGTGGCATGGCATATGGAGTGGTTAACAAACTCTTGGAAGAAATAAAACAAAAGAAGTATTTCAGCTGTCAAAGCAATTGTACTAGTTTTACTTTTCTTAAGGATAAAATAATTGATCACTAAAAGTTCTAACCCCAGAAAAGGAAAAGTAAAAAAAATACAATTTCTGTGCCTGTGTACAAGTGTTATTTGAAAGTGAAGCATTCTCCTGGTGCGGAAAGACTTTGAAATGAATCATTTGCATATTTCAATTTTTTCTTCTTTCTTAAATCTGATTTCAATCTCCCTTCTTCAAATTTTTATTTCCTTTCAAGTTTTTTTTTTATTTTTTTTTTATTTAAATTTTTATTTTCATTTTATTAAACTAAAATATTTTGGGAAATTTAATAGTGGGTTTGTCAAAAAATCTATACTGTACATTATCTCTGTGACGTTTACTGCTTGTGCTGTAAACATTTCTGTAAAAACTTCGTTGGAGGAAGAAGCAAGAATGAAAATAAATGCCTGTCACATACTGAAATTGTTTTTGCTTGTCGATACCTCCAGTCTGAGGTGATATAAAATGTGTATTATAATGTTATAAAATATTTTCTAAACTGTTTACAATACAGGCTAGGTTTAAAAGATTTACTCATTAGTAGTGCTAGTTGAAAGTCTGCCTCAATCCATTAAGCCAGTACTTAATGCCAGTTTCCTTAGAGTTAAGTGACTGAGAGTACAAGATTTCCCCGTGAACTGGATGCCAGTCCATCACAGCTACTGATGGTACTCGTTTTCAGCTGAGTATACTGGAGCAACGTGAAATGAAGTGTTTTACTCAAGAACACAACCCTGTCCAGGAATTAAACCCATGATATAAGTCTAATACCCTAACCACTAGGTCGTGATAAAAAGCCAGGTCAGGGAGGGCATCCAACAATAACTATGCTATGTGAACATGGAAAAAGGTCTTTTTCCCTGTTTCCCTCATCTGCTAGTTAACTGTCTAACTTATTTAAAACACATACCATCAAATTATATCTTAAGAATTTAGCCACATATTGCTTAGGAAGTAAATTGTATGAGGTTTCCATTTAATATATTAAACAAAACTGCATGCTTTTGTTCATGAAATAGTTTTGTAATATTAGTTTTTGTGTCATTAATGAACACTCCTTTTATTTGACGGTGGACCCACATTCATCTCCACTATTGTCAATTTCATGTAAAATTAATTTCACCTCTCTTCTCTTCTTTTTAAGTCATCACTCTTTTGAAAATAAACTTCATTTTGTTTTTTCTAAAATATGCAGCTTGCTGCATCTGCATAAACACCACACCACCAATGTTGTTTAAGGAAAAACCAAAGTCTGATATAGCTTGGCACCAGTGATGTAACACATTTCTACAGCTGAGTAAACTGGAGCAACATGAAATAAAACTCAGACAATGCAACACCTAGTGTGCTTAAATGAATTATATTCAGTGGACTGTTTCTTCCATACATGATCTGCATAAAAACCATGCTTTGAAGACGATAGTCAAACTTGAGCTTTGTTAGCCATTATACTTGCCTTTTAGGTAGTATACAAATTAACTAATGGTATTAATTAAAATTTAATGGTTCAATTGTCTGTTATTACATATTTTATATCCATGTTGTAAAAGTCAGCAAAAGTTCAATAAGTACAGGCATGGCTGTGTTTTTAAGTTGGTTTGCAACTGAGGTTTCAGGATCAATCTTACTGATACTCCTTGGGGAAAATTGTATTCTATAGTGACCAATGCTTTAAGAAAGCATCTGTAGAAGCTTGTCATTCAATGCATATATATCTTGTGTAAATTTCATTCTTACAGCTATACTAAGACAATCCCTCTCTTCCTGTGAAGTTAAAATTAGAAGAAATCAGATTTAAACTTTAACCCAGCGTTATATTATATTGCTCAGAACTTCTCAGTAAATCCTTGTATTTGCAACAAATGTAATATGCAGACGTGTTTATATAATACTGGTTTCTAATATAATTGTTTCTACTTTTACCGCAAGGCCAGCAATTACCCAGTACATTACTGTACTTTATTTTATCGACACCGTAAGAATGAAAGGCAAAGTTAACCTCGGCGGGATTTGAACTCGGATCATAAAGGGACACCATATAGTTAGGATTTCAAAGGTCTTCAATCTGTCTTTTGAACTTACTCTCTCTTCCACTTCAATCCACCCACACCCATTGTCACATGTTTAAACTCCTCCCCCCCCCCCCCCACCTCCTTTTTTTTTTTTTTTTTTTTTTTTTTTAAACAGCTTTTAATATATTGCAAGCTTTGTGTGTGTTTATATAACTTTTACAAATCAGATTATATATACATATATAGAATATTTTCGTAAAAGTACTCTTTCATAGGTATATAATTCTCTGATTTATAATTTTAGTTATCTTTCATTGAGGTTTCCTGTATATCGGTGACAAATAACCTTCATTTCACATAATCAAGATTATGGCCAGTTTAAGTGCTTGGACAATGGGTGTCAACAGATGTAATGGTTTATTTACAAAACAAGGATTGTTTTGTAAGCAAGCTACTGATGAAAGGCACTCTACTAGCATGATTAAAAAGAATATGCTAACACCAGTCTATTTTTCAAAAGACAGGAAAATTACTTCCATAATGCCAGTTTATCAGGAAGTGTTGACAAATCCCAATAAAAAGCAAAATGGCTTCATTGGTAAGTGAAGCCTTTTGATTAAAATGTCAGTATTTAAATTAAAACCTTCCATCAAAGTGTGATATATTCTCGAACAGTTTGTAATTCATTTGGCATCTGCTGTGGTAAAGTGGTTTGACTGTAGACAAATAGGAGCTAACTTTTATAAATAATTGTTTCTACTTTTGGCACAAGGCCAGCAAATTACCCAGTGCATTACTGGTACTTTATTTTAACCCTGTAAGGATGAAAAGCAAAGCTAACTTTTATAAATAATGTGTGGTATTATTAGTGATATATAGATATATATCTCCATATTACTAAAAGTCTGTAATGTAATATAGCCAAAAGGGGGCACATATTGAGAAAATACTTTGAAAGGAAGTTGCCCCTGAAATGGGAATAGAAAGGTTTTGCGTAAATCATAACACGGATTCCCGAGTACCTTCAAAAACAGAGACAGATAGTTGTGAGAGAGTAGATTCATAGAGAAAATGGAAAAGAGAGAGCTGGTGGTGGTGTATGTCTATGACCAGTGCATATAGATCAGAGACACCCAAATATATATATGTATACACATATATATCATCATCATCGTTTAACGTCCATTTTCCACGCTAGCATGGGTCTGGATATTATATATATGGGCCTTCCAATTTCATTTCCCATCTACATGTCTATATTTATTTTGGAGCGAGCGAGACCCAACAGGTCACAGATGGTCTAGTATATATATATGTATATACATACATGTATGTGTATATATATGTACATACATATATATACATCATCGTTTAAGCTCTATCTTCCACACTAGCATGGGTTTAGACGGGAATTGTCCCACTTGAGGCAAGATTGGTCATCTTGCTCGTATAGGACTGTCTGGCAGGTTTTCTACAGCTGGATGCCCTTCCTAACACCAACCACGTTTACAGTGTGGACTGTGAGGTTTTTACCATGTTACCTACACAGCCACATTACAGCGTGGACTTTTTTTTTTGTCGTGACACATGACCTCATTTATTTTGGACTGGTTGTTGTGGTACCAACATAACTTTTCAGAGAAAGATTTCCCCCATATTTCACATGAATAAGGTTTTTC
>OZ024758.1:10244326-10254326 GCA_964016885.1 Eledone cirrhosa
GGTTGACTTTGCCTTTCATCCTTACGGGGTCGATAAAATAAAGTACCAGTAATGCACTGGGTAATTGCTGGCCTTGTGCCTAAAGTAGAAACAATTACATTTATTGAGGCGTAACGCGCGTTTCGCGAATGATCAGCTCAACATTAGATCTCTATCGATAGGACCCGACTCTGGAATCGAAAGCTCATCATATTTCTGTCATCGTAATGACGTAATGATTCCCTATATATATATATATACATATATATATATATATATATATCACAGCATCGAGTGCTCATACGGCCTACCACATACGGACGCTCTAAGCATCCAACATCAATTATATATATATAAAAACATATATATATACACACACACACACATATATATATATATATATATATATATATGTGTGTGTGTGTGTGTGTGTGTGTGTGTGTGTGTGTATATCCACATATATATATATGTGTGTGTGTGTATGTGTATTTCAGAGAATATCCAACTGATAAGGTTTGATTTTCATGGGCATGTCTCTATTTATAAAACAAACTTTGTATTTTATCTGAGGAAAGCGCACCAATGTGTTTTGGTACCCTTGAAATATATATAATAAAATAAATATGGTTTTATAAATATAGTTTCCATTTATTTAATATCATTGTATATATATATATATATATATATATATATATATATATATAAATAACAGATTAAAGTTTAAGCAAAGAATCGCTGCTTTCACCCTTAACGGGAACTTCTGAAACTCCTTATTGAGCCCTCTTTGGATTTTAGTCTTCAAATTTATTATAATTACTATATATATATATATATATATATATATATATATATATATATATATATATATATATATATATATATATAGGAACCAGTAGGACCCCGACAGCTGAGCTCAAGCCGTTTCGACGGCTAATTCTGGACTAAATGAAAATGTTGTTCCTTACCACATTTCCTTCGTTATATATATATATATATATATATATAACGAAGGAAATGTGGTAAGGAACCAGGTGGACCATAACGCACCAAAGTACTCAATACTTAGGGTAGTAGAGTGGGTAATAGGAACAAGTAAGACCCCGACGGCTGAGCTCAAGCCGTTTCGACGGCTAATTCTGGACGCAGAATTAGCCGTCGAAACGGCTTGAGCTCAGCCGTCGGGGTCTTACTTGTTCCTATATATATATATATATATATATGGACATAATGTGTCTGACCGACAAATATACAGAAATATACACATGCCGCTTTCGTCACAAAAGCAAACATACACGAACGCTTTGATCATAGGTTTGTTAATACAGGGATAACCTGATGTACACCTTCATCACAACCACCAACACCACCACTAACCCTGTCTCCATCGTTACCGTGGCCAACACCAAAAGCAACAACTGCAATTCTATTAAAAGTAAAGTTTCATTATGTGTCGTCCACTCAGACCTTAACATTTGTTGTTTGTGTATGTGCATGCTGGTTATACTTGTATAACGTGTACTGGTTATACTTGTACAACGTGTACTGGTTATACTTGTACAACGTGTACTGGTTATACTTGTACAACGTGTACTGGTTATACTTGTACAACGTGTACTGGTTATACTTGTACAACGTGTACTGGTTATACTTGTATAACGTGTACTGGTTATACTTGTACAACGTGTACTGGTTATACTTGTACAACGTGTACTGGTTATACTTGTACAACGTGTACTGGTTATACTTGTATAACGTGTACTGGTTATACTTGTACAACGTGTACTGGTTATACTTGTATAACGTGTACTGGTTATACTTGTACAACGTGTACTGGTTATACTTGTACAACGTGTACTGGTTATACTTGTACAACGTGTACTGGTTATACTTGTACAGCGTGTACTGGTTATACTTGTACAACGTGTACTGGTTATACTTGTATAACGTGTACTGGTTATACTTGTACAACGTGAAAAAATGGAAGAGTAGATGCTACTTATAGAGGATGTTAAGAGTAGATGTTACTTGTAGAGGATGTTAAGAGTAGATGTTACTTGTAGAGGATGTTAAGAGTAGATGTCACTTGTTTTAAACTAACTGATGTGGTACGTTTGGTGAAAAGTAACAGGAATATCACAGGAGTTATAAAACAGAGAGATTAAAAAACAAGTCAAAGAAAAAAATGATGATGAAGGGGTGATTGAAGAGAGTGAGAGAGAGAGAGAGGGAGGGGGGGGGGTTAAGAATAATATGCAAACAGCAGAAAATTAAATACTTGATAAATTGGTTTAGAAAAGTTCGTTGAGTACGATTGAAATTTGATCTTTAAATTTGACGATCGACGCCGTGTATTTGCGTTTGCACCACACGGATATATATAACTTATATTCCTATATTTCTCTTATTGTTTTCAGTCATTAGATTGGTGGCATGCTGAGGTATCACTTTGAAAGGAATTAGTCCATCATATCGACGCCAGTATTGACACTTTTCCATGTTTTGTACATTTCTATATCGATCTCTTTCTTGTCAGTCCGCTAAGGCACGAGACATAGTCACTGACAAGAAAAGATACATACATGCACACACACACACGTATATATATATATATATATATATATATATATATATATATATATATATTTATATATATATATATATATATATATATATATATATATATATATATATATATATATTATATATATATATATATATATATATATATATATATATATATATATATATATTTATATATATATATATATATAGTAAAAAATTGAACGGGAACAAAACAGAGAGGCAGTACGAACAAAGGTTTATTAGTTTCACGCTCTTGAGAGTGGGGTGGTGGTGGGGAACGACGTTTCGGGCATAACCCCTTCTTCAGGTGAAAAGTGTGTGGGAAGAGAGTTCCAATATATATATATATATATATATATATATATATATAGTAATAATAATAAATTTGAAGACTAAAATCCAAAGAGGGCTCAATAAGGAGTTTCAAAAGATCCCGTTAAGGGTGAAAGCAGCGATTCTTTGCTTAATCTTTAATCTGTTATTTTAATAAATAAATAAATAAATATATATATATATATATATATATATATATATAGGTGTGTGTGTGTGCATGAATGTATGTTTTCTTGTCTGACTATGTCTGATACCTTAGCGGACTGACAATATATATATATATATATATATATATATATATTCCTGATATATCAGGAGTATATGCGGTGTGATGACCATAAAGACCACAAATAAAAGTAGTACTCGATGCATGAGATACAGAGCGAGTATATTAATTGTGTAAAAATCCGACCACAAGATCTACAGGTTCATCTTGTGATCTTTCCAAAATTCAGGGAATATACGGGCAGGCAAACAGACAGACGCACACAAACATATACATAAAGGACTCGACGGGAGTTATACATATGCAATAGTATACAGGGTGACTAACGAAAAAAAAAACTGGCCTCCGAGCACGATTTGTGTCACTGTATAGTCATTGTCCTAACCGATCAACTTGAAATTTCAAAACATGGCAGATACAATGTCTAAGATCACAGCAAGACCACAATGGATCTCCAGTACAGGATTTTCCGTTTGAAACACTACTATAAGTGTGACTGGTACAAGTGGGTGCAGAAGGAATTTCAAGCATTTTTGCGAACGGACAAATCTCCCTTCAAAGTACCACCCGCTTCGTACCAAGGAAGTTATTGACATGGTCCAAGTGTTTTGAACAGAACCCCAAAACGATCGCTGCACAGAATCTAATTCTTGGGTTTCTCCACAGAAACTTGCAGAAGGGTTGTCAAAGTGGATCATAAGAAGTACCCATACAGAATACAGGCTACTTAAAAGCTTACTGCAACTGATAAGATAAAGAGACATGCTATGGCTGAGAAAATGCTTGAGACGATGGAAAACTACCAAACTGTTAAAAAGATGATGTGGGCATCTGATGAAGCACAACTTCACTTAGAGAGAAAGTTCAACTTTAAGAACAATGTGTTTCGAGGATCAGAATAACCTACTGACGTGGCTGTGGAACCTCTCCACTCGGCTAAATGTACCGTCTGGGCTGCCATTTCTGAGAGAGGGTTGATTGCCACATCCTTCTTCGAAGAAAATATCACTGTGGGTCACAAAGGAAGGGGATGTAAAGGTCCAGGAAGACTTCAAAAAGGATCTACAGACCATGTACCCATTTCTAATGAATAAGTTCTAGCAAGACGGAGCAAGCTCTAACACTTTCCGTGAGTCACGAAAATGGCTAAAACAAATTTTGGAAATCGTGTGATCAGTTGGAAGACTGATATTGAAGGGGCCTCGAAAAGTAAAGTTTATATTTTATTGGACATATCTATCTTACAATAATAAGGATTAATATTGTTATAATGCCGCATGCACTCACAAACACACACACATATATATAAACACACACACATATATATACACATACACACACACACACGCGGCTTCCATTTAACAAATTCCACTGACAAGGTATTGTAGAAGAAAGGAGCCATCCAATAGCGTTGAACGAATTTAATTTATTTTTATTTTTATTTCAATTTTCTTTTGGTGGTGGTGGTGGTGGTGGGGGGGGGGGGGGTCTATGATCGGTACATTGTATATACCAGGATTACTAGAGATATGAAAAGTCGTATAAATGGGATATTTGGATTGCACAAGAGAAACCCTAGAATTTATGTTGATTACTGACATGCGCAAACTATTAGAGATAGGAATGAGATTTTAAGAATTTATATAATTATGTAAATGTTCAGCATAAATGTAAAAATGACGTACATGATTAAATATATGTAATTCTGAAGAAATACAGGGCCAAATGTATAGTTAGAAGCCAGGAACTGGCCATTGGAAAGCAAAATCATTATATTACAACATAACTTACGGGGTCGATAAAATAAAGTACCAGTAATGCACTTGGTAATTGCTGGCCTTGTGCCTAAAGTAGAAACAATTATATTACAACATAACTGAGATAGGAAATGCATTGAGTGTGTGTCTGTAAAGATTACAGACACATATATTATTATGGCTGATGATGGTAACGAAGGGTTAACGTATTTTTTTTTTTTTACTGAATTCCTATTTATTTGAATTTTTTAAAGTAAACGTTCGAAAAGTATGAGATAAATAAAAATATATGAGTTCCAATTTCCCCGCTGGCGTTGTGTTGTATTTTGGCAAGTCACAATCTACCTAATTGAATAAAGATGTTACTGACACTTCATTGCTGAGAGGCTAACGTGAACCGGGATTATTCATCCGTAATATACATCTAACGTCTAAGAGGGCGAGTGGTTAGGCTGATCATCATACGATCATATGGTCGTGAGTTCGATTCCCGCCGGTACCTTCTTATTTCAGGTTGATCTAGTCAACTCAGCTGTTAGTAAATATGATACCAGACCAGAAATAAAATTACATATTTTTGTTTAAATTATTTGTGGACAGAGTATAACCGAATGGTTAAGAAATTCGCTTCGCAATCATAAGGTCGAGTATTCGATCCCACTGTCTGATATCTTGAACAAATGTCATTTATCACAGCTTTGAGTCACGGCCAATCCTTGTGAGTGAAAATTGGATAGACAGAAACTGTTTGTAAGCCAATTATACCTATAATTAAAAGGGCCAGCTTTGTTTCACATTGTGACACGCTACCACTAAAAGTGCACGGGTCTGTGGAATGCTCAGATACTTGCACGTTAATTTCACGATCAGGTTTTCTCATTCTTTCGGATACCTGTACCACTTCTAGTCGGAACTGATGGAGGACCAATGTGCACAACTAATTGTTTTTATATAGTGTGTATATTCAAAACAACGATGGGTGTGCAGTTGTTCAATAACAACAACATCTCTCTTAAATTCTGAGAAAAAGAAAGGGTATATTAAATAAAGAAATCATGGAAACATCAGGAATAAAATAAAACACACACGCACAAAAAAAAAAAAAAAAAAAAAAGTAGAAAACAAAATATTCAATTGGAACTTTAGCTTGGTTTATTCAAACGTAATTAACTACTTACTTCTATATTGGAGACTACGAAGAGAGGGGTTGTATGCGGTCACCCAACCTCCCCATATCTGAATGATTGATCCTCTGCAGAATCAATGTGACAATATTCTACAGGTCTGGATCTTCCAATGAAAATTACACTCCAACAAATTGGATTCAATACCCTTTTGCAAGTTCGACTCGAGCATACAGCGGGACCTCATATCATGAAATAAACTTCTTAACCAGCCAGCTATGTCCCGAATACTACAACCTTCGATACGTTATACCTGAAAAACAAATGCACATTCACTGCTGGAACACATTTGATTGCAACAACAACAAAAAACAACAACAACAATAATAGTAGCCATATATATCTATATTACATGCAAATGTTTGAATCTTCAAAAGAACCTGGTGCGAGGTTTTGCGTTGAAGACGATTGTTAAATGGTTTGGAAAAAAGAAGCTATACTTTCATTGGCCTTTCCATTATTGATATTATCTGCTGGTTGTAACTCCTGGCACAAGAAGCTGGGATTTAAACTCAGATTGTCACAGAGCCGGGTCACATACTGCAAAGCATATCGTCCTCTCTTTTTAACAATGCCGCTAATTCAAGGCTACTTGATTGATTTATCGTCCTCGAAAGTATAAGAGACAAAGTTAATATCGGCGTAATTTGAATTCAGAACGTACAGCGTAGGATCACAAAGTATCCAATCCAATTTCCAGTTTTTAAAATTCCTTCAATACACCGCCTCTGGTTTGATATTTTATTTATCAACTCCGAAATGGTGAAAAACGAATTTGATTTTGGTGAGATTTGAACTCTGAGCAGGGAGCCGAGGCGTCATTTTAGGTTTTATTAGACGCTCTAATGGAATGGTTCTGTCAATTCACCGGCTTTAGTAGTTGGGAATCCTGGTTTGCTCTCAATATATCCGCACCAAGAAGAGAGTAAACAAACATTGTTGAATAATGATTTACAAAACTAAAGGAAAAGAAAGGAAAGGAAGACAACGGTCTAACAACTCTACTCATGCGCCGCTATCTAAAAAACAAAATAACAAAAACGTTGAAGAAATAAAAAATGGAAAGAAACATGGACAAAAATCATTACTTTTAGGATATGATTTAATAACAAAACATTAATCGGCTGTTACTGCCATAATTTCGCTAATAGTTGAAGTGTTAAAGATATAAATGTTAACTCTTAGCATCCTGTAATGATTAGCAGAAAATATCTAGAAACAGGTTTGTTAATTCAAATGTTTATAATATTTTCACTAGTGGACAGATCCTTGTGAAAATTTGCAGGGCCAGAGTAACAACTACAATTTTTTAATGTAACTCATTTATAGTGTTTGAACTTTTCAAGAATGTCTTGCTAATGTGGTTTCATGTGGTACAGGACGTTAAGAGTTACAGGAGGAGGAGGAAATTGGGTACAAAATAGTGACATGTCTCAACTGAAAAAAAAAAAGGGTCAGAACAGAACCGATGGGTTTGTTGGCAGCAGCAGCAGCATTTTTAGTTAAAAAAAAAAAACAAAACAAAAAAAACCGGAAAACTGGAACACTTAATAAAGCTGTAGGTTCAACTTTACTACACAACAGAACATTTTTGTGGAGGTGTGAAAAGATCTGATTTATTCTACAATGGGGAGAAAAACTGTCGTCTGTATAAAATAGGATAAAAAGTTATATTAGATTTAAGTTATATTTTTTAGAGAAATTTCATTGTTCGGTCATGTTAAAATCATATAAAAAAATATACAGGAGGTGTCCACAATGTCTTGTCATTCGGATTTGTGAAATAAAGTCTGGGTTTGAAGTTGAGAATCTCTTTTATTGGTAAACAAAATTTGTTTTAAGGCATATAAGTGAACACCGCATTCAGTCAATATGACAAGTCGTTTAAACCTTTAGTTGTGAATGCTGACAGTAATTGTAATGAGGCAAAGGGGTGGGCTTTATAAAATAAGCAAAAGTGTAAAGGAAATATATATTATTTCCTTTTGTATACTCTTATTTAAGGCACTATGTGTTTTCAACTGTGTAAATTACTGGGGGTTTGTTTTCAAAAACCCAGTCGAGATTCACTAGAGTGGAGAAAAATCACTAAGAATTTTGATATTTAATTATTTCGTTTGTGAGGGATTAGCAATAAAGACAGTACATTCTGGAAGCAGCAGGCAGAGCATCCATATCACTATGGTTGAAAATAAGTGACGGAATAGAAAAATGTCACTTGGTTACAAGCTAGGGTTTAATCAACCTCATGTCTGGTCATCTGGAAGAGGGTTCATGTTGTAAGACCCGAAATACCCAGTGACTCCTCCCTCCACAATGCAACTCTGATGATGTGTCCAAGGATTTGCACACGTGGATGTGTAAACAACTATATATATATATATATATATATATATATATACACACACACACACACACACATATATACATATATAATTATTTCGGAATTCATCAACATCGTTGTGATGCAGAATACAACGCAAGTCGATTTATCCGAGCGAGGCCATTCAACATCCAATGAAATTACGAAAGGTTTTATCAGTGTTATCAGTGGCAACATATAATTTCGATTTTGAATGACCTGGGAACTGAACTTAGAGACAGTGTTGCCGCTGCACAGACAACGACATTCAATAAATACCAACAGAAGCATACATACACACACTGTAAGAATATATTTTTTTTCAGTTATCACTTTCTTAATTGTACAAAGAAAGACAGAATGCAAATTTTCTCATGAAATGTTTTTCTCAGAATAATAAAAAAAAATCAGAGCTAGAAATTAGTTCTCTGCTTGTTTTTGTATTGTTTATATTTGGACTGATATTCTGAAAATTAATAGAATTTATTTTATTCAGGTTTGGCATATTAAATGGACGGAAATTGATAGTTTTGCAAGAGATGTCAACACAAATGGACATGTTATTTTTATCTAAAGACGTTTTTTTCTTATTCCAACCCGCCCGTCCCCTCAATCTGTCTTATTTTCTCATTCTTTCTTCTGATGAAGGACTAGCGTCCGAAACGTTAAGACCCTCTTCCTGCTATATCAAGCGTTAACCTAATATATCTCTTCCATATACTGTACCGATTGTGTTGTTATTTCTGTTTACCTTTTACGTACATACATACATATACATACACACACACACACACACATATATCATATATATATATATATATATATATATATATATATATATATATATATATATACATACATATACATAACCTATATCTATATATATATATCATTTCTACACAAGGCTTCTGGTTTGTAGAGGGCGGTCAATGAGATTGTGGCTCTTATAGGTTTTATTTTTCTTAATCACGGAGCGTGAAAATCATAAGTGAAATGAAATGGTTCCGTAGACTGCTTGCTGGGAGCTTTTAGTCTCTACTCTTCGGCGCCTATCACACAAGCCTAAATTTAAATCAAGTACAATACGAGGCTCTAAATTTACATTTCAAAACAAACACCCTTCGTTTGCGTTCAAAGAGACCTAAAAGCCTAATCTGTCTGTCACTACAGAATCAGCAAGAAAAACGATAATATATAACTTTTCCTTTACTGTTGTTACTAACATTAATGTTTTATTTGCTTTACGATATACTGTGTATCGCTTTTGTTTTCCTTAACTCAAACCAGTGTTTTCTATGTCTCTAGACGTATTATGATTTTTCAGCAAGAACTTGATGACTCTAAATCGCTGTTTGCCACTGAATTGATTCATTTCGTTCTTGTTATTCTTAAAAATGATACTGATATATTTTTGTAATATCATTTACAATTTCTTTACAATACACCAACCATTTCTCATTACACTTTTTTCTTCTATAATCACATAATATACATAATAAAATAACCACGAAGACTTTTTGACAAACATTTCTCTCCATGCGTACTTGCAAGTCTTAAACAATGAAAATTGTTATTA
>OZ024758.1:10259326-10261826 GCA_964016885.1 Eledone cirrhosa
TTCTAAATGAAAGAAAACCTAAGCTAAAGCTATTCAGGAAGTTATTCAGAAATTTATTGAGCTCCATACTGTTATAACAGGAGCAAATATATCTTAAATGTTTGAAAAGGATGGGGGGGGGGGGGGGGATAGAGCGCCACCATATCACACACACACATATATATGTATGCATATATATACATATATATATATACATATATACATATATGAGCGTGTGTGTGTGTATATGTATACACAAGCATATACATAAATATACATATATATATATATATATATATATATATATATATATATATATATATATATATATATATATATATCATACACATATACGTATATTTTAGCTGTTTCGAAAGATTAGTGGTTTTCAAAGAGAAGACAACGTATGAAATAAATCACTCAAACGCCGTCTTTAGTTGCTCCACAGAGAAAATGAAGCCAGCATTAGTTAAGCAGTTTTGTTTGATTTATAGAATCGCTGATATAATTAACTGGTCGTTATAATCAACTATCTCCCCCACACCACCTTATAATATCCTAGCGTAATTCAGTAGGGGATTATAGTTTAGCAAAGAAATCTAGCAATCCATCACAGTCTGTTATACGTGGGTAGTATTGTATGATGATTATTATGGCACCTTTAAGGGCAGTGGAATGGCAGAATTGTGTGTCGGACAAAATACTTTGCAGCATTTAGTTACTGCCCTTTACGTTCTGATTTCAAATTTTCCGAGGTCAACTTTGCCTTTCATCCTTCCGGTATCGATAAAATAAAGTACCAGTCAATTATTGGAGTGGATATAATCGACACACGCCTTCCTCTAAATTGCTGGACTTGTGCAAATGTTAGAAATACATGTTATGGCAGCCGTTCAGTACATTCATGATGGGGGGTGGCCTAGTGGTTATGGCGTTGGACTTACGATTGCAATGTGCCAGTTTCGATCCCTTGTGTTCTTGTAAACACATCATTTTACGTTACTTCAGAAAACTCAGCTGAAAAGTAGCACCAGCATTAGCTGCGGGATAACTCTGCGATGGATTTGTGCTCTGCCTTTTACTCTCAGTTGCTCAATATCCGCCTTTAAAGGATTTAACCAATCATATCAATCTTAGTAGTATTTTTTTCAAGTCTAGCACTTATTTTTTCGATCTTTATTTTTTAAATAGCTTAATACACGTAACCAACAACCCAACCATACACAAGACGGTCTCCTGCACAGTTTCCGCCTGCAAAATTCTACAATCAGGGCGTAAATACTTCCAAACTATTAAAAGATTGGCAAACATTAAAATTTAGCCTGATACATCTCAGCATTAAATTTCTTTATATAGCTATTTATTTGGAAGTGGTCCGAACCTACCTGGACTCTGGCCTCACTGAGATTTACTCTTCGAGCTAATTCTTCGCGTACAAAGGCATCTGGGTAATGTGTTCGTTCGAAGACCCTCTCCAGGGCAGCCAGCTGTGTACTGTTGAATGTTGTTCGATTACGCCGTTGTTTTCGACGTCTTTTTCCTTCACTGTCATCTTTTTTGTCATCGTCGTTACCTGAGGAGAAAATGAAATGAAAATGAAATTTACAACTAACACCTATGTAGGTTTAGGCTTTTCGGGTGTTTTGAAATCTAGGGTCCCCAGTCTTCCTAACAAAAAAAACAAAAAACAAAAAACAAAAAAATAAGGCACCACCCGTTTCAGGAATCAACCTACGACCTTATGATTGTGAGTCGAACAAATTAAAAACTAAGCTACACGCCTTCACTTCTGAGTAAAAGGAATAAAAAAAGATACCTTAGAATAGTAGTTGTTTGAATAAAAACAAGAACATCCTAATAGAGCTATGTTAGTTATTTAAAATACACATCTGTATGTTGAACCTCCGTCGCTTCCGAAGAGCAGCGCTCCAGTTATTCGATTAACGGAACAGCCAGCTCATGAAATTAACGGGCAACTGGCTGATTCAGCATTTCACAGATATGTATATACTTAACGTAGTTCTCAGGGAGATTCAGTGTGACAATATGTGGCAACGCTGGACCTTTAAAATACAGGTACAACTCGTGTTTCTTTGTTTTTATTCACTGAGAGGATTGGAGCAATGAAATATAAAGTGTGTTACTTAAAGACAACGTACTGCCAGTAATAGAACTGACTGCGCGTGTGTGTGTGTGTGTGCGCGCGCGTGTGTGTGTATGTGTGCGCGCGCGCGTGTGTGTGTATGTGTGTGTCTGTTTATGTGTGTGTTTGTGTGTGTATGTATGCGTTTGTGCGCGCCGCTGTTTAAATCTGTTTTACGCTAACAGTGTCGACGTTTTGATGTTTTTTTCCTTATTTCAGATCTGGTTTCTATTCTCAGTGGCAATCGTTTCACTTACATGACAATTGTCACTGGGGGAAAATGGGGTTATCTTTCCCTATAAATTTAAGGGCATAGCGCTTACGTATAAATGGAATCAATTACATTATTGCTTCTTCTCTATAAATTTAAGGGCATCA
>OZ024758.1:10266826-10276826 GCA_964016885.1 Eledone cirrhosa
GTATGTATGTATGTATGTATGTATGTATGTATGTATGTTTTCCTTCTCCTAGAATTCTGCCTGATGGTATCCAATGATGTTGACTTGTTCTTCTTTTGGTAAATATCATCGCATCCCGCCGAGGTTAACTTTGCCTTTCATCCTTACGGGGTCGATAAAATAAAGTACCAGTAATGCACTGGGGGTATTGCTGGCAAATTGTGCCAAAAAAGTAGGAACAATTATTATATAATAATTATAATTAAAATATATCTATCGTGTCAAAATATCCCAAATGATATTGATATTGATATTTTAAGTATTCCACATTAGAAATCGATAATTGGAACTTTACTGAAATAAAGATATGAAACTCAAGTCACATGACTTCCTAAGGATAGCAGCCACAACTTCATCTTCTAATTGTCTTAATATTAACTTTTACTTTCGCTTAACTCATTTCTCATGCACCCTTCACCACCACCACCACCACCACCACCACCACTACTGCAGCTGCTGCTGTTACTACTACTGCTGCTACTGCTGCTGCTGCATGACTGATTCTTCGTACTTCATCACCTCAAGCGCTATCTGAAGCAACAGCAACAGAAGTACCACAACCACCACAACCACCACCACCACCACCACCACCACCACCGCAACAACAGAACGCCCCCCCCCCCACTGCCAACAACAACAACAACAACGTTACCACCTACAATAACAACGACGATACCACCACCGCAACCACCACCACCTCCACCACCACCACCACCACAAATACCACCTCCACCACCCCCACCACCACCACAACTACCACCACAACTACCGCCTCCACCGCCACCATCACCGCCACCACCACAACCGCCACAACCACCACCACAAATACCACCTCCAGCACTTCCACCACCACCACCACCACCACAACTACCACCACAACTACCACAACCACCTCCACCTCCACCACCACCACCACAACTACCACCACAACTACCACAACCGCCTCCACCACCACCACCACCACCACCACCACCACCACAACTACCACCACAACTACCACAACCACCTCCACCTCCACCACCACCACCACCACCACCAACACAACCACAACTACCACCACCACCACCACCAATACTACCTCCACCACCACCACCACCACCGCCACCACCACCACCACCGCCGCCCACCCACCACCACCACACCCACCACCACCACCACACCCACCACCACCACCACACCCACCCACCACCACCACCGCCACCGCCACACCCACCACCACCACCACCGCCACCACCACCACCACCACCACCGCCACACCCACCACCACACCCACCACCACCACCACCACCACCACCACCACCACCACACCCACCACCGCCACCGCCACACCCACCACCACCACCACCACCACCACCAACACACCAAACCAAACCAAACGAGGCTATCTTTTTTTTTTCCTCCTGCCAACTCATTAATTCCTAGTATTTAGTGCTGAAGTCCGGAAAGGTTGGTATGGCGACACCAAGTCTACATCTTTCCAATGGTGTCGACATAACGAAAGTCTTCGAAATATGAAGGATACTTGCTTTAGTACCTCATCACCATAACTCCCTGGAACGTTACCACAATCTAGGAAGCATAACTGAACCCCACCCCCACCCCACACTCTATCTTACTTCTACTAACTCTCTCTCTCTCCTCTCTACCTCACATTTCATCTTACTTTTTAAATGTGTCTCTTCTTCAAATCTCTTTGTTTCTCTTTTCCATTCATAAGTATCTATCTATCTATCTATCTATCTATCTATCTATCTATCTATCTATCTATCTATCTATCTATCCTTTCTTTATTAGCCACAAGGGCGCACAAGACAATACAAAGACTTGTGCGCCCCTGTGGCTAATAAAGAAACATATCTATCTATCTATCTATCTATCTATCTATCTATCTATCTATCTATCTATCTATTTATCTATTTCGCTTCATCGCTCCCTCTCCATTCTTTGATCAATTCCTCTCTATTTGTTTATCTGTCTTTCTGTTTATCTCCCTGTATTTAGCTGTCTGCCTGTCTCATCTCTCTCTCTCTCTCTCTCTCCCTCTATATATATATATATATATATATATATATATATATATATATATATATATATATACGTAGAGGAGTGTCTATATGGCTGGCAGCCTGTCTGTCTAGCAATCTGTCTACATATCCCCCCCCCCACACACACTCTCTCTCTCTCACAGTCAATATATCTTGTCTGTCTGTCTCTATCTCTCTAGATAGACTTCTTTCACTCCCTCGCTCTCTCATTCTCTCACTTTCTCCCTTATGTCAAACCTGTCTAGGTCTCTTCTTATCTTTCAATTATATCTCTTCTATTTCGCATTTGTTGCTCCCTAATTCACTCCTATATATATATTTTCATCACTCTCCTCATTCTTCGCCACCTCAACAACTCCCTTTCCTGCCCATTTATCTGTCGCGCACTCTTTCTTAATAATGTGTACTTTTCTCTTTCTTTCTATCTTTCTTTCGTTTTTTTTCTTTTCTATAATCATTCTCTAGGACGATGGATTGGAAGAATCGTTAGAGCAGCAGACTATAATGCTGTGCAGTATTTTATCTGGCTCTTTTCCGATGTGTTTTAAATCCTGTCGAGGTTATCTTTGTTTTTCATTCTTTGTGGGTTGATAAAAAAAATAAAGCACCGGTCGAGTACTGGTGTCGCTTCAATCGAATTTCCCCTCCTCGAGAAAATGACTTGTCTTGTGCCCATTGTTTCTTTCTTTCTTTCACAAACAAACATAATGGTGCACTAAAACACACACACACACACACGCGCGCGCGCACGCGCGCGCGCACGCGCACGCACACACACACACACACACACACACACACACACACACACACACACACACACACACACACACACACACACACACACACACACACACACACACAATTACATTCCTATAAACAATTATGTACCTCTTGTTCTCTTAAACGCTCTCACCTTTCTTAAATCTTTACCTATTCGTCAATTTTCTATTTATTCCCGTTTCAATTACAGAATCCGAACTCAGAAACTAAACAGTTGAAACAAATACCTCAAAGCAACCTCAAACCATTTTCTCCGATACGTTACTCATTCTACCAAGCCACAGCCCTAATAATATATAGACAACTAGCAGAAAACCACCCTACGAGTGGTTTTTCTGCTAGCATGTGTAGTGTGTATATTGATATTATACGCAGGTGTATAATATACATATAGATATGATACATCAAATAAAATCGTAATTGATAATATACACAGAAATTGAACGAAGACTGTGTTACACTGTCTTATTTAATCAGTAACGTAATCCGTGATACATTTAAAAAAGACGATATTATATATAAACTGCATTAGGAGAAAATTAGTGACGGAAATATATGAATACTTGTTTAAGCGATCGCCACCGGAAGTGTTGACATTTGAAAATTTTAAAGAAGTGAATCTTTAAATAAATAATAAAATATATTTAATGAACAGCCACGAAATTTACTAGATAAATTATGTAATATTCATTCATTATTTATTCAAAGTAATCCAACTTATTTTACTAAGGGGATAACAAATTATAAACCGTACGAGGCTCCCGTACAGATCTGAGTTCTTCATCCTCAGTGTATACTGATTAATGTTCAGAGCCATCCTCAGCATTCTCGTGTAGCACCCATCCCTCATTTGAGTGAGTTTCTTGGTCAGTGTCCAAATCTCAGACCCGTACAACAGCACAGACTCCACTACAGCAACAACAAAAAACAAAAAACGGATCTTCAGGTCTTTACGAAAGTCCGACTTTCACATCTATCTCAAGCTGTGGCAGGCCGCCCAGGCTTTGCTCTTCCTCTCGACCACATCATCTTCCGTATTCCCAATCTTTGCTCCCAAATACATATACACACACACACACACACACACACACACACACACACACACACACACACACACATATATATATATATATATACATAACAAAGGATTGTGGTAAGGAACCATAACGCACCAGAGTACTCAATACTTAGGGTAGTAGAGTAGGAAAAAGTATGACCCCGACGGCAGAGCTCAAGCCGTTTCGACGGCTATTTCTGGACTAAATTAGAATTTTTAGCCTGGTGAATAAATAGCCGAACTTTTCAAGGGAGTACTTCCTTATATGGGAAGATTGTAGTTGTCAAGAGGATTGGTTAAAATGTGTTATAAACACAAATAAGTCTATCATGGCATTTGGTGGGAGGTAGGGGTGCTGAACTTGCCTGTAGAACAATAGGGGAGTGAGTGGAGCGTTCAAGCGTCGGGGTCATACTTTTTCCTATATATATATATGTATGTATATGCATATATATATATATATATGTATATGCGTGTGTGTTTATTGTAGGTTTATAGGTATAAAAGATAGCAAACATTTACTGATGGCGCTATTCTATTTAGCAAAGTCGCACTTACTATATTTCAGTTGAAAGGTACTCGAGTTTCGTCGAAGTTAAAGGCTAACTTATCCTTATGTATGTATGTATGTATGTATGTATGTATGTATGTATGTATGTATGTATGTATGTATGTATGTATGTTAGTTCTTTCTCTTAATTTCGAGTATATTTTTTTGACCAGCCACCGTCCTGGTGACAAGGTTGTAAAAGAAAAGAAATTGTCATCCCTTGAATCGCAAGAATGTTTTGCAAATGTATGTATGTATGCAGGGGCCTCGTTTGCCTTAAAAATGTGAGGGGGATAAACCACCATTTGTTGATTCTTAAAAGACCATAAATTGCTTATAGTGCCTTTCTCGGAGTAAAATTTTAGGCTTAATTAAATTTTATATATTCAAATGAAGTTCAGATATAAAAAAATTAAGCTTAAAAAGAATTTATTACATCAAATATACAAAAAAATAAAACATCGACGTTTGAAAAAGTGTGTGTGTGGGAGGAGGGAAGGGGGGTTGTCCCCCGGTACCCCCCCCCCCCACTGAAACAAAACCCTTGTATGTATATATGTATGTTCTAATTATTATGATGTACATACATACATACATACAAAGCGTATTTGTGAATAAAATAAATCATTTGATAATACATATAATTCCTGTGAGAAAGACCATAGTAATACATAGAAGCCTGAAGTACTCCAGCATCGCCGTAGTCTTGATATCTAAAATAAACTAAGAATTAAACTAAAAACCAGCCCCCCACCCCCTCCACACCTCCCAACTTAATAAAACGTCTTTCTAGTATGGCAACATTCTACGTATATCAAATATTTCACACTTCAATTGGCACGGAACTCTTAAAACTTGTTAATACCACTCCAACTTTTTAACATACCCCAGACCTTAAGTATAATGTTGACATTTTGATAACCAGGATGATTAAAAACATAGATTCAAAGCTGGAATCACTTAATGAAATAGCATATTACATACATACATACATACATACATACATACATACATACATACATACATACATACATACATACATACATACATACATACATACATACCTACCGAAATACATACACACATACATACATATAAAAGAAATATACAAAGAAAGAAAAGAGAAATGTTTGTAAGAAATATTAATAGTAATGCTAATGTAAGGTAATAATTATCTTGAATAATGGTTTCTTAGATACAAATGGCTAAAAATAGCAGTAAAATATAACTATATTTTCAGAGTCAAACTTCAATTTGGCAGTTTTTCTTTTTTATGCGCCATTTGTAAGAATTTCGTTTTTGCAGAAGTTAACCCTAATTTTCAAGGTGTTTTAGCGGAAGCTTACTCTCGTTTTTACCGTATTCGTGTGGACTTTACCCTAGTACCTAAGGTATTAGTTAGAGCAGAGACTTCCTTAGAACTGAGCGGAGGTTTACGTTAGGTTTAATGTTTTAAAGTAGAACTTTACCGTAGTAACCAATGTGTTAGAGAAGAGATTTACAATCGTACATACATACTTACATATATATACAATAACACTTACATATATTTTGTTTACGTTTGTGTATGTGCTTGTGTTCCATAAAAAAAAAGGTTCGATAAAATAAGTATTAGGGGCCGATATGATTGACTAATATTCCTTTCATGTCGTACTCCAGCATAGCTACAGTCTAATGACTGAAACCGGTAAAATTAAAAGGATAAATGAATAAGCGATTAAACAATTAGTAGCATGCTTAAGAAAGGAAAATAATCCTAATTGACAGGTCAAACACCCATGTAAGATAAAGTACAGACATTTTTAATTTACTAACATGAGTCGGTGGGACTAAGAATTCAACTATAGGCCATTGACTTCTCTGTCCGTCTGAGTAAAACACTTAACACTGTTGGCCCAAGGCATCATGCCCAATTAAGAAATCATCATCATCATCATCATCATCACCATCGTCATCGTCATTATTATTATTATTATTCTTTGAGTCTCAGTCATTGATGTTATTTAACTGGAAAGTTTGTTGAAATGAATATCAAGCCGCTACCTGCAGCCTCAGACATCATTATTATTATTATTATTATTATTATTATTATTATTATTATTATTATTATTATTATTATTATTCGCAGAACCATTTGAGCATCAGATTAACTGCCACGCGGGATTTGTTCTGGTTCTTTACAATCTCAGGTCAACTTTGACTTTTTATTCCCTCGGGAGTTGATAAAAATACAAGTGAAAAACTGGAGTCAGTTTAATCAACTTTCCCCTTACTTCAAATTGCTGCTCTTATGCTTAAAATATTATTAGAATTGGTGGATTAAATGGCACAAAGCTTTGGATTAAAATGCCATTCAGTATTTGGTTACGGTTCTTAGTGTTCCGAGTTCAAATCCCGCTGAAGTAGATTTAATCTTTAATTATTACTGTCAGTAACAATATCGACAGCATTTAAGCGGTAAGCACATCACACCATCCAAATTACTCATCTGGCTTTCTATGAGTGCTTTTAGCAGGGTTCTCTCTGCTGGAAACGTGTGAATCAGCTCCCGATCGGGTTCTAACGTGACTTGATGACGAAAAAACATTCTTTACATGAGCATTGATGTTAAATGGTTGGAGAAAGGTAATTTAGAATAAGGATAAGAAAGAGTTTCATGATAATTAGATAGGGCTTGAATCAGGTAAGCAAGAGTAAGTCGGGGCTGAAATGAAGTGAGGTAATAAAAGTGGTACATCATTATCTCCCAGACCCTGCTTTTGTCAATTCAATATTTGATTATGTATTTCTGTATAAATCACGTGTGTGTTTGGGTGGGGTGTATATGTACACATACACACACCTTATGTATACATGTATGTGTGCGTCTGATTTTACAGCCAAATACGAACCCTCTACACTTTTGCTCGACTTATTAGAATTTAGTACCAACATTTTCCTCAAATTCCACCATTAAAAATATGAAGGGTACTCTAGGTAAAGTACTTCTAGATATACACAAAATGGCAAAATCTCGAGACTGGAATGCCTTAAATAGTAGGCAGGTAGGCTGGTAGACTGACGGATATATATATATATATACATATAAACTAATATCTAATACATATATATGTATGTATGTATGTATGTATGTATGTATGTATGTATGTATGTATGTATGTATGTATGTATGTCGGGAGAGATGACCCCTTAACCTTTGTCAAGGCAGAATTCTAGGAGAAGGAAAACTCTGATATAACACCTGCAACTCTGATGGTATCCAATGATGTTGACTTGTTCTTCTTTTTGGTAAATATCATCTTGGTTAAGAGAGTGGGACTGGCTTTGTGCAGTGCCTTTGCTCACTATAAAAGCTTCACGGCACAGGCATTGCTTTATATCTGGAGATCTCTCTGCACTTGTCGTCACATGGTACCATGGGCCCAGCACTATGTGTCAATAATTGTCACAAGTGTAGTGTTTGTACCAGAGTTTTCAAGTCGCTGGCTGGACTAAAAAGTCACACTCGTTCAGCGCATCGGTAGGGGTTCTCCTACATGGATATAAAGTAGTGGCCGTACTCGAAAACGAGTTGGCAGCCACCATGTATGTATATATATATATATATATATATATATATATATATAAATACATATATACAGGAAGAGTGTGGGGTCCCGATAGCTGAGCTCCGGCCGTTTCGACAGCTAGACCCGAACTAGCCGCCGGTGTCATGACTCTTTTCCTATTACCCACTCCACTACCCTAAGTATTGAGTACTCTGGTGCGTTATGGTCCACCTGATTTCTTAAAACACTTTCTTTGTTATATATATATATATATATATATATATATATATATATATATACATACATACATATACACACACGAGGTTAACTTTGCCTTTCATCCTTACGGGATCGATAAAATAAAGTACCAGTAATACACTGGGTATTGCTGGCCTTGTGCCAAAAGTAGAAACAATTATTATTAAATGTCGTATGCATTAGCGACAATTAGTAATAGTTCCTTAATTAACTTCCAGCTTCCTCTTACATAGCCACAACATATCATATTCATGCATGTATCGCAGACTTTGTCCTATTCTATCAATTTGTCCTATTCTATCAATTTGTCCTATTCTATCAATTTACTTCAATCGACAGACTTCCACGCATTCTTGCGACTTCACATCTTATGTACGCATCCAATGCTCATTCCCCACCACACAGAAACACTCACACGCACACACACACACACGTGCATATATTTATGTATGTACACACACACACGTGCATATATACATGTACACACACACACACACATGTGTATATATTTATGTATGTACACACACACACACACACACACACGTGTATATATACATGTATGCACACACACACACACACACACACACACACACACACACACACACACGTGTATATATACATGTACACACACACACACATGTGTAATATATTTATGTATGTACACACACACATATATATATATGAAATATTTAAAATAGGTGATGATTGTCCACAGAAATTACAGTTAAAATTTTTTTAGAAAATCAATGATGAAAATGCACACAGAATACATTTTAAAAGAAGTTAATATAATCATATAGAGTTATAATCATATAGAGTTATAATCATATAGAGTTATAATCATATAGAGTTATCATACACACATCCATCGAATGCCTTTCTTACCAACCAGTTTTAGCCCATGGCATTCATTGTAAAAACTAACATTGTTATTGAAGGAATAGTTTAAAGGGTATACTTTTCTTATCTTCTTTTAAGTGTAACGGTCAAACAAGCCTTAGTACATAATATAGTTACTGTATATGGGCACAATTGTGCAATAATATTCATATTAGGACAATGGGATTGAACGACCGACGTTAGAATAGTAATGTTTAAAATTGTAAGGATCTTAGTTGTTGTGTGTCACAGGGAGTGGCTGGTCGTATGTGTTAGTACATGAATTTCAGATAAATATTTATCACATTTATATTTGTTAATTAATACGTAGTTTCTCTTTGTTATTTGTTGTTCATTGACGTCACCTGCGCATTTGATAACACAGAGGTACTTTAACATTGGGTACATTTCTTCCAGCACGTCTCTCTATATGTTCGGCGTTCTAATAAGGCCACCGCCCCTGGAGAGCTTCTTTGTTTGATCTCCGAAAGAATGAAATGCCAAGTTGACTTCCGTGGGATTTAAACTCAGATCGCAGAGAGCCGGAACAAATACCACGAGATATTGAATCCTACGCTCAAGCAATTTCGCCTGCGTAATCCTCTGCGTAAGTTAATAATATTCATTTTTTTAAATATCAACCATAATTTGTATTTGTGTATTTATTTATGCAACTAATACCGTTGATTCCTGCAACTTGAAATTAAATACATCTACAGATTAAGTCAAAGCCAACCTCGAACCGAAACAAACATAAACCAAATACTCAACCTCAGACACCCAAACCATACCGCTCAACGATGACCTCAACCACGCATTTTATTTTATCCCCCTCCCCCTTCTC
>OZ024758.1:10281826-10286826 GCA_964016885.1 Eledone cirrhosa
TGTGTATATGCGCGGGGACATAGAAATAGTCGGGCTGGACACAAGATCGCGCAGTTAAACCACTGGGAGTGAAGGACCCCTAGCCTTTGTCAGGGCATTCTACTAGGAGAAGGCAACTCAGGAAACTGGGATAACTCCGACATAAAACCTGCGGCTCAGTAGTTACCGATGATGTTGATCTTTTCTTCTTTTCGGGTTATAGCTACTGTCGCTCAGAGAGTGGGATTGGCTCAGTGCACAGTCTTTCCTCACTTAAAAAAAAATATCTTCACGCACAGCCATTGCACGATAGAATTAATTGATAATGATTAATAATGGTATATCGTACAATGGCCATACTCGATAACGAGGGGGCAGCCATCATGTATGTATGTATACATTCACGATGCAAATATGTGTGTGTATATGTGTATATGTGTGTGTATGTATGTATATGTATGTATGTGTATATATATATATGCATGTGTATATATCCTTTTGTTCTTGTTTCAGTGAGTACGTTATGGCCATGCTGGAGGCATGGATGGGTCAAGCTGATGTATGGTGGATATTAACCAACATGCCGAGAAACTGAATCGAACCCTTAATGATTCTGAACCATTCAGTCATACTGCGATCACAAATCGATAGTTACGTTGACATAGAATCTCCATGGGAAATGATCCAAACCCAACAATAATATTTACAAGCAAAATAATGGAAATACATCAAGAAACAGTCATGAATTGGCGAATGGCAGAGAATTATTGCTAGAGTTAGTGAGAAGATATAGAAAATGTTTTAGTGTGTTTAGGTTCTTCCCTTTGCATTCATAGTTCAAATCCTTACAAGCTTGACTTCGGTGCAGTCGCTAAGGAAGGTTTGTTTGGGGAGACTGGACCCTATTTTTCAACGGTGCACCTTCAGATTTATGAACTTAACTATGTTATGCTTATTTGGAAACTCCGCTTTTAATTATTGCGAATTAGTGTGCCCACACAGAATGTTCTGTAGCAGCGTCCCTTCGCTTGGTCCAAGCCCTGGTCCCTGGTGACGTGTCTGCTTAGTTTTACCCCTTTTATCTATCCAGGTTTTGTACCAGCTGAGGACTGGGATGAATCTAAACGATTGTACACGACACACAAACCCTCAGCTCACACATATACACAGTCTCATTTACACACATAGATAAATATATTTCAATACTAGTATATGCACATTTGCACATGCATAAGTGCATACATACATAAATACATAAATAAATACATATATACATGCTAACGTACTAACTAACATACATACATATATATATATATATTACCCACTCTACTACCCCAAGTATTGAGTACTTTGGTGCGTTATGGTTCACCTGGTTCCTTACCACATTTCCTTCGTTATATATATATATATATATATACATATATATATATATATATATGGATGTATGTAAACGGTAAACAGAAATAACAACACAATCGGTACAGTATATGGAAGGTATATATTAGGTTAACGCTTGATATAGCAGGAAGAGGGTCTTAACGTTTCGGACGCTAGACCTTCATCAGAAGAAAGAATGAGAAATAAAATAGATTGAGGGGACGGGCGGGTTGGAATTGGAAAAAATGTCTTTAGATAAAAATAACAGGTCCATTCATGTTGACATCTCTTGCAAATATATATATATATATATATATATATATATATATATACATAGTGCATCGGAAAATAATTTCTGGTTTGCTTTTTAAATTTCTTCACCTATATGAAAACCGGTCTCCGACGCAGAAAAGGGGCTCGTTAGCCAGGCATGTACACACACACACACACACACACACACACACACACACACACACACACACACACACACACACACACACACACACACACGCACACGTGTAACTGGATATTTATGTTTTATTAGGTGCATGTATGTAAGTATACACGTGTGTATGGATATATGAATGTTATGTATGAACTTATTTTTCCATGCATGCATGCATGAATGTGTGTGTGTGTGTGTAGGGTGTTAGGGTGTATGCACAAAGATATGTATGTATGCATGTATGATTTTATGTCCGTATGTGTATATATGCATGTGTTGTACGTATTCCTGTATATATGTTTGTACGTCTGTATGTATTTATATATGCCTGTATGTATGTAGCTGTGTAAATGTAACTTCAACTATCTATATGTGAATACATAACATTTACCAGCTATTTCAAGCGAATGATTATATTTATATCACAGACTGTAGTAGCGGCGGCGGCGACCCAAAACACCGATGAATTACTTCCCTTCTTTTATATATTGTTTATAATAAACAAGACAACCAACAACTTTCTTTACACTTCAACTGGCATCATTTAACTCGTCTTTCATTTTTGTTTCGTTTGTTTGTTTTTTGTTTTAGTATATCTCCAGCTAGGGGATCAGGGTGGAATTTGTAGACAAGTATCAACACAGGAAAATACATCAACACAGAAGAGAATGTTGTATGTAACTGAATGAAATATAACTCTCAGTAAGCTGCCAATGTGGTTTGATGGGCAGCTACCTTAAATTTCTATGACATCAAACTATGTCCGCTTTTTTAAACACCAGATCATTTCCATTGCTGCATTTTCTATATTCCCCCGCCACAATTTCAATGAAGGGATTTTATTGGAGTCCCATCCCATTTTTTAAATTTTATTTATTGTTTGAAAATATAGTCGTCACGATGCTAGTAACTATAATAATTGTTTCTACTTTTGGCACAAGGCCAGCTATTACCTCAGTGTATTACTGGTACTCTATTTTATCGACCCCGTCATGATGAAAGGGAAAGTTAACCTCGGCGGTATTTGAACTCAGAATGACAAGGGCCAACTAGAATAATTGTTTCTACTTTTGGCACAAAGCCAGCAATTATATCAGTGTATTACTGGTACTTTATTTTATCGACTCCGTAAGGATGAAAGGCAAAGTTAACCTCGGCGAGATTTGAACTCAGATCATAAAGGGACGTAACTCTGTGCTTCAAAGCGATGTGTTGGGATATTTGTAACTTCAAGTGATAAAGAGAGTGAATTTAACAGTTATAAAAAGTCTTGGAAGGGTAAAATGATTCTTTTGAACACAGGCTTTTACATTTGCCACCAATGGTTTCATGAGTTAACAAAACCTGGTTGTTAGTCCATATCTTCAGGATAATTTACATACAAATGGTTGAAGGCAACCAACAACTTTTTTGTTTTGACATTCAAATGAAGGTATGAAGGTATGACAAATAGTCGTTTCCGTTACTGCTGTTGTTGTTGTTGTTGTTGTTGTTGTTGTTGTTGTTGTTGTTGCTATTGTTATTGTTATAGTCATCCTTGTTGTTTTTGTTGTATTTATCTTTGCTGTTGTTGCTGCTATTGCTATAGATGTCGTTGTTGTTGTTGCTGCTGTTGCTGCTGCTGATGCTGCTGATGGTGATGATGATGATGGTGATGGTGTGGATGATGATGATGATGGTGTGGATGATATTGCTGTTGTGGCTCCTATTGTTTTTATTACTCCACTTACTCGTTAGCAGACGATATAAAAAAAACCGACGGCCATAGAATACTTTCATACATATCCTATTGCTATTGCTATAGATGTCGTTGTTGCTGCTGCTGCTGCTGATGATGATGGTGATGATGATGATGATGATGATGATGATGATGATGATGATGATGATGATGATGATGATGATGATGTTGCTGTTGCTGCCATCGTTGTGGATCCTATTGTTTTTATTTCTCCACTTACTCGTTAGCAGACGATATAAAAAAAACCGACGGCCATAGAATACTTTCATACATATCCAACGTTCTTGTTTTTGTTACAAGTTCATGTCTGTTCGGCAGTAACCCTATATCTGATCCTCGTCTCATTTTATAGCATATAAAGATGATAAGGAAACAATGTCTAGTGCCGTTTGACACTTAGCAATGTTTCCTATTCGTTAGCTGCGAGGAAAGAATTAAGCAATAACAATTGTACTCTACTCTAAACACTTTCCCGTCCCGTTTTGCTTTTCTCTGCCTGCCGTATGTATTCTTTTGCGTAGTATGCTATTATTTATATCTGAGTGGGAGTCAGTGTGTGGTGTGTGTGTGTATATATATATATATATATATATATATATATATATATATATATATATATATATATATATATTCATGTATATATATATATATATATATATATATATATATATATTATATATATATATATATTCATGTATATATATATATATATATATATATATATATATATATATATATATATATATATATATATATATATATATATATATATATATATATATATATATATATATATATTCATGTGTATATATATATATAGGGTGTCCAGAAATAGCCGTCGAAACGGCTTGAGCTCTGCCGTCAGGGTCATACTTTTTCCTATTTCCCACTCTACTACCATAAGTATTGAGTACTCTGGTGCGTTATGGTCCATCTGGTTCCTTATCACAATTCCTTTGTTATATATATATATATTCATGTATATATATATATATATATTCATGTATATATGTTTGGCTTACGAAGCATTGGGAAATTTTAAATTTGAAAATATAGTTGCCACAATGCAGATAACTATAATAATAACAATAACACACACACACACACACACACACACACACACACACACACACACATATATCAAGTAAATATGTTTTGAAACAGTGAGCAGGTTTGAAATTAGAAAATAGAATAGCTTTCACCGTATTTTTGACTAAAGGAATTTTAGCCTGATAATGGGGTTTAGAACCCTCAGATAAATGGAAAAAGATTAGTATTGACAACAATGAGTGGATTAGTTAAGTAACTAATAATAAATTTGAAATAAAAATCAACTGGTCCGAAACAAAGAACACATGAAATAAGGTAGACCTAGGTAATCATAGGACGGGGACATCATTAGAATATCCAAAAGACCTTCTACGTGATGTATATCCATATGGCGGTAAAAACTATGTACGT
>OZ024758.1:10294326-10314326 GCA_964016885.1 Eledone cirrhosa
TGCATATGCACATATAGTTATGTATGCATACACACACAGACACACACACTCACACACACACACACACACACACACACACACACGTGTACATGTATGTATGCATATGCACATATAGTTATGTATGCATACACATACAGACACACACAGACACACACACACACACACACGTGTACATGTTTGTATGCATATGCACATATAGTTATGTATGCATACACATACAGACACACACAGACACACACACACACACGTGTACATGTATGTATGCATATGCACATATAGTTATGTATGCATACACACACAGACACACACAGGCACGCACACACACACACACACACACACACATACACACGCACACACAGACACACACACACACACACAGACTCACACACACACACACACACGTGTACATGTATGTATGCATATGCACATATAGTTATGTATGCATACACACACAGGCACACACACACATACATACACACACAAACACACACACACACACAGACAGACACAGACTCACACACACACGCAGACACACACGCAGACACACACGCAGACACACACACACACACACACAGACACACACACACACACACACACACACACACACACACACACACACACACACATATCACAAAGGATATGTTCAGGTAAATGAAGAGTTATGCCAAACAAATTCCAGAGCTCAATGTAAGCCCACAATCAACAAGATAAATCGAATCTTCTCGTGTCTGCTATAATCCGTAAACTAGTTAAGAATCACACTCCGTGTAAGAAAATCCACCGAAAAGTATGAAAGATAAACGAAATGAAAAAGTAAAAACTTTGCTGAAGCTCCATTATTCACACATATAATTGTTTCTATTTTAGGCACACGGCCGCAATTACCCAGTACATTACTGGTACTTTATTTTATCGACCCCCGTAAGGATGAAAGGCAAAGTTAACCTCAGCGGGGATTTGAACTCAGAATGGCAAGGGCCGTAACTCTATGCGTCAAAGCATGGTGTCCGACTCTCATCACACATATAATAAATATATTTATATATCACAATATGGACGTTGATCAATTTATTGATCAAATTTTGGGTCAATATTGATAATATAGATTTATTCTTTTTTGAGTCAAGTGATGAAGGTAACAAACATGTTTCTATCTTATTATACCTCCCCAGAAAGGGCCATACAAACGCACACACACACACACACACACACACACACACACACACACACACACACACACACACACACACACATCAACCACAAAATCTGTTTATACACTTTTCTGAGTTTTAGACATCATTCAGTGAGGCAGTCCTGTAGTAAACTTCATAGGATTTCATTTTTGGTATTTATGATACGACAGGATAACTCAGCATATATGATTATTCGCTGAAAGGTTCCGTGTTCCATCTTTTTTGGCACATTGCCAGATTAAGTGAATTCGGATGAAAACCCTACTCTGTCACTTACTGTATCCCACTGATTCCCCCAGGGGATTATATGGGTGGATTGTACCTGTAATTCAAAGAGCTAGCAAACTTACACACAGTAGCGCCGAATCTCCCTGTGGATTATGTTATGTGTACATGTGTGTGAAGAATGCTCAACTCTGTGGAATGCTTAGATATTTGTACGTTAATTTCCTGAGCACGCCGTTCTTTTGATTGAACTACTGGACCCATTCATTGTCGATACCGAAATCGATAAGAAATGAATAAGAATCGAAGTGCACTGACTGTTGCTACAGTTGACTCAAACACGCTCCATTCCAATGTGTGACCTCATGAAATGTAAGAAAACATCAATATTATTATAGATAATATGTACAAGATTGTGCAAATGTGTTGAGATGTAAGTCTATAGTTTTCAATCCCTATTAACTATTAACTATCTTGCTAATTAACTCTGCTCCACTATCACACACACACACATTACGTAGATTACTATAGTGAATCATTGAGCAACACCCACCCCCACTCATCCTCATGTTGTGATCAGACGTCTGGTTTCACAAACACAAAACTATTTATTAAGAAAATAAATCGCACACTCTTCAAGGTGACCTATTACATGTTTTAGTTCCTTACTGCTTCCCCTCTAGTTTTTATTGCTACAATTTAGAACGGTAATTAACTCGAACCCCTCTCTCCCCGACCTGCGCTCTCAATAGTTGCAATTTTTGTTTCACAGCCTCACTTGGGGGCAACCAAGTGTGTTGTTTTAAACTGGAAAGTAGAAGGTAACCATCAACAAGACAGTCGTGGAACGTTCAATTTGTAGCCACATGTTAGCCAGCTCAAATTTTATGCGACACTGAGTGATATATATATATATATATATATATATATATATATGTATGTGTGTGTGTGTGTGTGTGTGTGTGTGTGTGTGTGTGTGTGTGTGTGTGTGTCTGCATAATTTATATATGTGTGTGTGTGATGAGCTCTCCCATCAAGTACGACATATGATCTCTCAGTAACAAAAGAGTAAAATATAAATCATAACAGCATGTAAAAGACAGAATTGACAAAAGTTCATGAAATATGGTAAAATTGTGTAAAATTAAAATGAAATAATAAAAACAAAGTTAAATTTTAATGGATGACAAACCCGTCTTGTGAAACGAAAGACCATATTTAGGCTTGCCAATGTTGGTACGTATTATATTCTAATTCTTTTGTCGCTGTCCTCGTGTTCTTTGCTGAGAACAGTACACACACACACACACACACACACACACACACACACACACACACACACACACACACACACACACACACACACACACACACACACACACACACACACACCACACACACACCCGCACCTACATACACACGCATGCACATATATATTTATCTTATTCGGGGTAGCACAGAATATATTGTTTACTTGGTAGATCTGCTAAAAGGCGCAGAAAACAAAGAGAAGACGGTCAAGCGTTCCAGAAGGTCACCGTTTACGAAGTAAAATTTGGTCATAGTTTGTACAGGACCGGGGGAGGGGGTTAATATAACATGAACGATGTGGTGATGAGAGGCGAGTGAGTTGGGAGACCCTGAGTAGAGGTGGCATCAGACTAACAAACCGCGGGAAGAAACAATTGTAGTAACAACAAAACGGGAGGAAACAAGCGGCTGTGTTCCAGAAGGGGGTGGGGACACATTGTCCTTGGTTAAGAAAACCTGCATTAATTCCACCGTCTTGGAGTAGCGGGGGGTGGGGGGTGGGGTGGGGGCTTCAGTTTCGAATGAAAGAATATGTATGCGCGTGTATAATCTCTCTCTCTTTCTCTCTCTCTCATATATATATATATATATTGTTATACTTTGGGAAGATGAAGCTACGAATATATATATTATATTGCATACGTATATATATATATATACACACATACACACACACACATATATATATATATATATATATATAGGAGTAAGTAAGACCCCGACGGCTGAGCTCAAGCCGTTTCGACGGCTAATTCTGTACAGAATTAGCCGTCGAAACGGCTTGAGCTCAGCCGTCGGGGTCTTACTTACTCCTATTACCCACTCTACTACCCTAAGTATTGAGTACTTTGGTGCGTTATGGTCCACCTGGTTCCTTACCACTTTTCCCTCGCTATATATATATATATATATATATACATACATATATATATATATATATATACATACATATATATATATATATAACCTAACCACCGAGTTGTTTCCTGGAACGTATACATATTATCATATTATGTATATACACACACGTATATATATATATATAAGACACGCGCAGAAAAATATACTAAAATTACGCGCACATACACACACACAAATACACACACACTCACACGTGAACACTTACACGAATATTGTCTTTCTCCCGGTCTATATTTTTCCATCATAGCCGTCAGTAGCACGTCGGAATGGCGTGATGTATATGGAATCCCAACTTTTGTCACCAGGCCTCTGCTGTATATCAAACATATCTTTCTTTCTTTTTTTTTTTTTTTTTCCAAGGAATCAAAAAGAATTCTTCACGTTTAAATAAAAATAAAAAAATATATATATATATATCTCCGTTGTATTTTAGACCGAAAGGCGCGTCTTTATACTCTACTTTTCATACCCTATTTGACCAACTAACATATGTCACGCAGACTGAGTGGCGCCTCTATCTTAGCACTTCCTGAATTCCAACCGCCAACCAACTAACTTACTTACTTACACCGTAAGCACCATCTTCCCTCACTTGATTTGATTTACTTTGCTTTTGCGACTTACGAAGGGATTTCACTAGAACGCGTCTGGTCTCTTCTACTTAGCTCTCAATAACTACGTTTTCAGTCATATTTGAAGATTGAACTTCCGACTTTCACACTCCTCTTTTGTTAGATTTTATTATGAAACTGATGCACTGCTTACTGGGCAACCGAAGCGTTTCATTTTCTATATTGTCCAAATATTTAATTAGTGACTTAATTAGAATTATCTCCCTTGCTGGGTTATTTCTAA
The DNA here is from genome assembly GCA_964016885.1 of Eledone cirrhosa. Taxonomy (NCBI): domain Eukaryota; kingdom Metazoa; phylum Mollusca; class Cephalopoda; order Octopoda; family Eledonidae; genus Eledone; species Eledone cirrhosa. Next base: position 10,298,832 of record OZ024758.1, read on the forward strand.
AATTTGAACAACCCCAGAGAGAATATTTACCAATTAACTGCAGAAATAAACTGAGTTAATCGAAGTTTTACGGCTCACTATATCACACACGTAACATCCTTCTGTGTGTGATTAGCGAATAGTTTCCCTATTTTATAGATATAGCGGAAGGGGTAGTGCCTGTGGTTTTCATAGTCAGCTACCCCACCCACACATTCTTGGAGACCTCTCAGATCGATACCATTACTGTTCTGCTTAAAGTCTTCTAAAAAGACACGTTGAATGACTTTAATGATTAATACCACCTTACATCCCCCAAAACGTGATTCGCTGTACACTTCTCCCTCTCCCCCCACCCTTTAAGTTTTGTGGGAGTCCTATCTGTATGCAGTCGATCGACATAAAATGTCTTGCTCAAGGACACAATGCATCACCGGGAATGGAACACCCTAACTCTCAACTAATGCGCTTTCACCGAAGAACTATATAAATATATATATATATATATATATATATATATATATATATATATATATATATATATATATATATATATATATATATATATATTTATATATATATATATATATATATATTTATATATATATATATATATTTATATATATATATATATTTATATATATATATATATATATATATTTATATATATATATATATATATATTTATATATATATATATATTTATATATATATAAATATATATATATATATATATATATAACGAAGGAAATGTGGTAAGGAACCAGGTGGATCATAATGCACCAAAGTACTCAATACTTAGGGTAGTAGAGTGGGTAATAGGAACGAGTGGGACCCCGACGGCTGAGCTCAAGCCGTTTCGACGGCTAATTCTGGACTGAAATCATTTTAGCCCAGAATTAGCCGTCGAAACGGCTTGAGCTCAGCCGTCGGGGTCCTACTCGTTCCTATATATATATATATATATATATATATATATATATATATATATATATATATATATATATATATATATATATATATATATATAGAGAGAGAGAGAGAGAGAGAGAGAGAGCATAGTACCCGTTAAAAAAATATTTAATTAAATAATACGTTTATTACAACATTGTATAAAGATGCTTAAATCCTCGGGTTTTACTTAACCTACCCTCACTTCTCATTTCGCTATCGCCACATTTAATTTTACTGATTTGCCCAACAATTACTTGTGACTGAGTAAAAAGGAGAGTATGTTGCAGGTGGGGAAGTACACACACAACGTCAGCAGCGCCCTCTGTCAATAGATACACCCAAAAGTATGACTTTAACTCCTCTATTGCTGGTATATTAATGACTCAAATGTTTCCTAAGAGATTCTCATCTTTACTGCTATTATATGTTATGATTAATAAGTTCTTATGATTAATCACACTGCTCCTCTCATTAACCCTTTCATTACCATATTTCTAATGAGATGCAGTATCTTGTTTTTTCAATTAAGTTTGAAATAATCAGCAATCTGAAGAAATTTAGTAAAATAATTAACCATATTACTAAACCGGTGTTTAGTACATTGCTTAACGGTATTCTGTCGTAACATTCGGTTTGGTTTAAAACAAGAGGTTTGTCATCACAGAATCATTAAAAAGTATCGAACCGGTGAGGACATAACGTGAGGTTCTCTGGAAATTGATGAAAAGGATGATAGTATTCTTATTTACATTTAAGTGATACAGTTTTCTGCGTATCAAGATGTTAAATATTTTGCGGGCTCTTTTTGAATTAGAAAAAATAAAATAGAATATAGTCCTGTCCAGGGCAGAAATGACCATTATAATAACCGATCTCTATAAATAATAATTAAGAAAATTGGACAGAGGCCCCGGTAAGGAAACGAACACCGCATCTCTCAGGTTTGTCGGCCATGTATATTCAAAATAACACTATTTGAAACCGCATAAGATGGGTGTTCATTTTATGTAATTAAAGAGTTTTAATGAGGTATATTTCATGTGTGCCCTCTAAAGTATGACATTTCTTTGCGTTTGACACATGTTTTACAGTAAACATGCAGAATAGTTTAAAGTCAATTAAAAGGAAAACAAAAAAAACAAAAACAAGTCCAGCATGCGAGGTATTAGACAAAAGCTAACCACAATAGGCTGATTTGAACAAATACCCCGAATAACATTCAGGGTGAAAAGATTTCTCACTCCGTAATATTTTGTTGGGGTGATAATATGTAATGAGTGATGTAAAGAACGTTTCAACGGTTGATTTGGTTATGTAAATTTACAGAGAAGCTGGCGATATAATTGGTTATTGCTATTTTTGGTTTGTTTTTGTTTAGCGGTTGACATCAGCAATTAAATGCTTAACCCTTTGTTATCACATTTCTAATATTGCAGTTGATTTTCTATTAGTTTCGAAAATAATCAAGAATTTGGAAAGATTTTGTAATAAAATTAACTTTTTCATTATTAAGTTGATATTTGAAGCATAACAAAATATTCTCCCATAAAATTATGATTGAAGATTTAGATTTAAATATGAACATATTAAAATAAAATGTTTTGTATCACAGAACCAGGGGCGATTTGGTATCAAAAGGGATTTAAACAAAAATCATAAGTCTTTTAATATGAAAACTCTTTACGTTACAATGAAATTTATTTCAAGCCTGGTTTTTGTTGGCTATTTTCATTTCTATTTTGGGATTAAACAGGCATAAGGCTTCGAAATTGGACGAGGGGTAAAGTTAACATCGATGAGATTTGAAATTAGAACTTAAAGAGCCGGAAAGCATTATATTCAACGCTCAAAATCTTCAGGCAACTCTCCACCCCACATATACAGATATACAAACACATTGAATCGCTTCTATTTAAAAAGAATGGGGGAAAAAACCTCTTTGTTTTCAAATATTGCAAAAAACCTATATAAATCAGGATTTCTTATTCAATTATAATCTTGTGGCCCTTTTTTAGTTTTCGTTTTAATTAGAAAAAGTATTTTGGTTTTATCCCTATTGTTTTACTGTAATTTTTGTTCTATTTCCTCAGTTTCCCCTTCAATTTTTGTACTTAACTTTGTTTTTTGATAAGATTTGTATGGAAACTTTTTTCATTAAGATTTTTATTTTTTTGTTTTGGGTGTTATTATGGTGTATATTATGCCTCTTGTTAAAGAAAAAAAAGCAAAAAAAAAAAAAAAAAAAAAAAAAAATTTACAAACGATGAAGGGAAGAGCTTTAGGTTCCATTATATATATATATATATATATATATATATATATATATATATATATATACACACACACACACACACACATATATATATATATATATATATATATATATATATATATATATATATACACACACACACATATATATATATATATATATATATATATATATATATATATATGTGTGTGTGTGTGTGTGTGTAACCATATAGAAATTCGGTGTATAGTATCTAATAGAATCTCAATTATGTATGTATATATATATATATATATATATATATACATAGATAATTGAGATTCTATTAGATACCATACAGCGAATTTCTATATGGTTACACATATTGTTAGAAATAGCAGCCAAATCTCGATTCAATCTAAGATTGCAATCTGGTAGGGAAATGTTTGATTAAATTATGAAGAATTAATTCCTTTGATCATATGTGTGCCTGATCAGGGCTGATATAGGGTTAATCGGCTGTTTAATTTTAACACCTGGCACCTTGGGTAATTTTATTGCAGTTTACACTGTTGCAAGCGTTCGGGCTTGGTCTCCGGTTTGAAAATATCTTCCACTTCCCCCATGCTCTTGGAGATCTTGAAAACAATCATGGGCAAAGACATTTCCTCCCATTCTGAAAAAAACCCAACCAAACAAAAGCAACACCATCACAGCTCGTCACCAAGATTTGACTTCCCCAACGAAGATTTATGAATAGGGACTGCTGGTAACTAACAAGACAAATATAGGACAGAGAGGCCCGGCCGCAGGATCTACTAGGGTAATTTTGTTCTTGGTTCGGTATTGCTGTGTCACGATACTTTCACCGACCTCTTTGGTCCTCAACATCAGCCCTGCATTCTCGAGTGAGGAAATAAACTAGTGCATGATGTATTGCCAAGTCAACCTTCATATAGTTCTTTCTGTCTCGCCTGAACTCTAAATCATATCCTGTTACCTTTCTTTCATCTAATCTTGCTCTACACCTCCCTCTACTGCCACCACCTCAGTGTTGTGTGTCTGCCCAACAACTAAGATTGATATCTATCCAACTCCATCACCATCTCCACCACACACAGACACAGACGCCCCTCACACACACACACACACACACACACACACACACACACACACACACACACACACACACACACACACACACACACACACACCAAACGGATATTGCTGAAAAACATTAAAAACTTTGATGGGAATTTTACTACCTCAGAACATCAAGTTTTTAAACCAAACTTCATCCAGCCAACCATATGTCTGCCTGTTTGTCTGTCTATCTATCTATCTATCTATCCACCCCCTACTTCCATTCACTTTCCTCTCTCCATCTACCCAACAACCATCTATCTATGTTATCTTTTCATCCATTTTTAATTTCCATTTCAAATAGTTCAGATGACGTCCTACGGTCTATCTTATTTTCGCCAAGGAATAACTTTGACGCAAATGTGCCCATCACTGGAATCGCGACTGACTGGGCAATATCCACATCGGAGGCCTATGATTATCGCGTATGGGTATGAACGACCTCTGTACACAATATCGTAGATTCACTAGTTGGAGTCAGCTAAACCCAGCATTGGTGAACGCCGAAATAAGTACAAATAAGATGTGTCATCCTGGAAAAGGTGATGCGCCGTGCCTTTCTTCCTCTGAATAAGTCATAGAAAATAATATGTTTCTTTATGTTCTCAATAAATCATGTAGCACTAAAAGTTAGGTTATGTAATAGCAAAAGGAAAGACTATAACCTACAAGAAAGAATAAAAAAGATATAGTTATTTTCCGTTAGATGTTTGTGGAATTCTTAGATATTTTGCAGGGTAAGTTTACTGTTTTTCTGAGAGGAAATTTACGAGAGGAATAAAATGGAAACACTTTATGTATTTTCGCTTGCCGAATCTATAAATAATACATGCATAAACATATAAGCACAGCACAACCTTGCTGTATGTATGGCCGTGTGGTTAAGTGTTTCGCTTCACAATCACGAGTTCTATTCTAATGCACATCAAGTCGACCTGTGTATTTTGAGAGATGTGTGTACGGAAGCCCCTTCTGGTGCACTGAAAGTGGATTTTTGTTAGTTTGACGTCATCTTGTTTAATATTAACACCCCGAAGTTGGTGCATTTAGCAGATTACAATGTTGCAAGCATTCGGGCGTGGTATTTAGTCCGATGACAACTTCCTCTCATCTGTTTCAGGAGGCCCTCTTCTGACTAAGTCATTAAAACACACACACACACACACACACACACACACACACACACACACACACACACACACACACACACACACACACGCAATCACAAACACACACCAACACAAGCACATCAGTCTTAAATAGACTATGCTTTTAAAAAAGTATATAATTAAAAAAACGGGATAACCATAGCAAGAAACTCTTTGGTCAGGTTTCATCTGACGATAAACAACACTTGGAATAAGAGATCAATGGAATAAGAGATCAATGTTAAACATCAACAAAAATTATATAGATTCGACATAATTGTAAATCTATCCTTGTTTAGATATAATTGTTTCTACTTTGGGCACAAGGCCAGCAATTATCCCAGTAGGTTATTGGTACTTTATTTTATCGACCCCGTAAGGATGAAAGGCAAAGTTAACCTCGGCGGGATTTGAGCTCAGGCCACAAAGCGACGTAACTCTATGTTGCAAAGCATGGCGTCCGATCCTCTAGCGATACTGCCAATCCGAGAGCAAAGTAGTTTATAGTTGATATGAAATATTGGGAAAGCCAGGACAAAGCAAATTATGAAAATTAGAGTAAAGTAAATCAATACAAAACAAAACAACAGTTTACAATTTTATCCATGCCTCATGATATTTCGGAGTTATGACTCCTTTTTCAAAAGAAAGGAAATTGTGTGTGATTGTGATGGTTATCTATCTTATGCAATATTGCATGAAACATGTGAGTGCAAGAAAAAAGACCTAGTACAGCAATAAGGTAGTGTTTCGGCATGTATTTAGTTTCAGGTTTGGTACACATATCGGCTAGTGATTTAAAGAGGCAATGTCGTAATACTTTATACTGTTATCCGGTTTAGGAAAATAACTTTGAAGTCAGTATCGTCTTACAAACGTGTATATTTCTTTGTCTGTTTCCTTTTTTTTTTTGCGTGTGTTTCTGCAATATTCACAAATAATGTGGTGTTTAGATATATATACGTATGCACACGCATATACGCATTCACATATAAATATGTGTATGTGTATACATGATTTATGGTATATATTCATATTGGTTTCGAATATATGCTATATTCAAAACCGAAGTATTTCTGTAAAAACCCATAAAAAATTCACCACTCTACATTCCTTGTAATGTGTGACTAGCCTACTTAGTCCAATAATTAAAGTAATCTGCGACCTCCACACACACACACACACACACACACACACACACACACACACACACACACACACACACACACACAGGCGGCAATTATATCTCTGAGTTTTATGTTTTCGCATTCAATAAAAGAAATCTATCGATCCATTTTATATGTATGTATCAAATTAAAATCGTTGAATATGAGAAACACCTTATCAATAGAAAAATAATTTGGGTCTGGTATCAACATTCTAAGGCATACAAGAATATTATTGACATCTTTCAACAACACCCTATAACTAAAGATTTTTCAACAACCCTCTATAACTAAAGACGAATTATGCTAATTAGACTAGAATCTGCGGAAATTTTGAGCTTACATTTTTTTCTACATAAGTTCAATAATTTGTAGTTTGGTTTATATCAAGATGATGGGTTCATTATTTTACGTAATATGGCTGTAAAACAGTTGGATAGTTTCAGAAAAAATCTCTTTGAGTTATTTAAAGATTAACACTTAAAGATTGCTGTTAATACAAACTTACACATTGTAAATTTCTTAGATATCATCCTAAATTTAGAAACCAATAAATACCACTTCTTTACGAATCCAAATGAAAAGTTACAGTACATAAATATGCCTTCATACCACCCGCTTGCCAACATAAATCATTTAGTGAAAAATGTTGTTATGCGGTTATCCAGTATTTCATCTGATATATCTTCCTTTAACAAAGCAGCCACTGATTATAATGAAGCGGTAAGACGAAGCGGTTTTATGAATAAGATGAATTACATAAATGATAATAATAATACTTCTGAGATACGGAAAATTAGAAAACATAAATTTATTTGTTTATTGCTCTGGTTGTCTTAACGTGTGTACAAATACTGTTAAACATTTCTTTAAGCTAGTAGAAAGATATTTTCTGAAAGTTTATAGTTATAATAAGAATTTTTATGCTTTTATTGATTTCAGATATTAGTCAGTGGCTATGCTAGGGTACCACCATTTCCGTGCCCCCTAATAATAGAATCCAACAAAATAATAAAGTTATAAAATAATGTATTGCATGATAGATAAGATTAAATTATCTTTGAGATGTTTCATCGATCTGCGAAGTAATTTACTTTCGTCGATAATAATACTCCCGGAAAATAAATAAATGTCGACCATAAGAAAAGACAAACAATGCTCTTAAGGAACTTAATTTCACAATGAAATGCATTGCCTATGTCTTTTAAATAATTTGAATATAAACAGTTTTGCATCGTAAAAACTAAGGAGGGTTTCAGGCGGGGAGGTATCGCAAGGGTATGAAGCTTGCATGAAAATTAATTGTTTCTACTTTAGGCACAAGGCCAGCAATTCACCAGTGTATTACTGGTACTTTATTTTATCGACCCCGTAAGGATGAAAGGCAATGCATGAAAATTAATAGCTGCTCTTCACAGAAGTTTTGCAGAAGTGATTTGTATATATAATATATTCTTCATGAAATCTATTCTTTAGTGATACAACAATAGTTGATAATTGAGATGCAGGGTCAGTAATTTGGAGGGATGGGTTAATCCAGTGCTTCTCAAATTATCTGATGTGGCGGACCGGCATTTATTTTTTTCAATGTGCCACGTATCGCTAATATTTCGTAGTAATATTAATTTATACCGGAAACGATATATATAATGAATATAATAAAAGTTGACCATTTTTTTATCTTCTATTTATTTTGTAAACAAATAATACAATATCAAAACATATAAAAAAGTAATAAAAAAAATAACAAGCAGTTTATTAACACAAAAATAAAAATTATATAACCTTAATCTTTACTAGTGTGAAAGGCCGCGTACCGGTAGCTGATGGCTCGCGTACCGGTAGCTGATGGCTCGCGTACCTGCACCGGTCCGAGGACCACCACTTTGAGTAGCACTGGGTTAGTCGATTAAATCAGCCCCCAGTATACAACTAGTACATTATTCTATCGACCCTCGGAAGGATGAAAGGCAAATTTGACCTTTGCGGAATTTGACTTCAGAACATTGAGTCGGAACTAATGCCGACACTCTAACAATTTTGCTAATCCACCTCTCTTTAGTGACAGAATAATTCTTTCCTTGTGACACAATAGTGATAATGATGACCGTTAAAACCGTCAAACGCTTATGTTGCATGCATTTGTAAGTATTTGTGTACGGCAAGCGAATAAAGATGCCATAATTTCAGTGTCCTCATAATAACTTATCTTTCATCAATGCCGAAAGCTATACAACAAATTGCTTACGTAATAACCGAGAATTGCTGGAATTTCTGTATAAATAGTACATTAGTACATTCATTATTAGAACGGTGAGCAACTACATAATATACTTAAGTGATCTACCCCAGAGGGATGAAAATGAAAATAATTTCCTCTGGGCGGATTTGAACTCAGGGCATTTAGCTGAGAACTAGTTAGCTTTCCCATTCAGCTTGTTGACAAACAATCTAGCTGGCTCGCTTTAAGTTTGAGTTAAAAACCTTATTCAAAGGCTATTACTCTCTATTGTGCTATAGCAGAGTTACTGAAGGACCTCTTGATTTTTTCTACTGAGCCCTGTCACAGTTGCCTCCAAGATTGTTAGAGTGATTATAAAAATCAAAAGAGAGAAAGACATGTCTATACTTAGAGAAGAATGGATACCCAATAGCAAGTGCATATTATGTTTATAACAAAGTATTTGAGGATTTGACCCCCAGGACTAAATTTGCGAACTGCCAAGGGTCTGCGGATCTCAGGTTGAGGTCGATGTTCTTTAGTTTATAAGCTATTTACACACAGTTACGAGTAGGTATGTGGTTCAGTGATTAAAGTGTTCACTCAGCTCACAGTCATACGATCGCCAGGTCGATTTCCGGCAACGTGCTGTGTTCTTGAGCAAGACACTTTATGTCACTTTGTTCCAGTTCACTTAGCTGGCAAAAAATGAGTTCTTCCTGTGATTCAAAGAGCCAGCCTTGTCACGAACTGTTTTATGTGTCTGTCTGTAGAATACTCAGTCACTTGCGCATCGCTAACTTCAAGAGCAGGCGATTCCTTTGTTCGAACATCTGGAACGCACTTCATCTGAACCAATGGAGAACTAACGAACACACACACATTTCTAGATATGACTCACTATAAGACGGTCCTCCGTCGGTTTCGGCGATGTGTGCTCCTGTTGTTTGATCAATGGACTAGGCTAGGCTGCTCATGAATTTAACGTGTAAGTGGCTGAACATTCCACAGATTTGTGTACTGTTAACGAAATTCTCAGGGAGACCAGCCAGCCGATGGGCTTCCAAATACCTTCTGTCTTTCTAATTCCATGGGACCTAATGATTGTGGAGCGAACCTGTTAACCATTCGATGATGCTGCGTCAAAGTGTTGTAATAACTTCTTAATCCGCTCCGGTCACAGCGACATAACAAGCGACCACTCCTGTATGATGAATTAATACTTGTAAAACAAAACGCTTGTGTTTCTACTTTATCCCCGTAAGTACATGTTTATATATTTATGTCATTACTACGCGTAGGAAAATAGTTCAAACCGAAACGAGGCGTACGCTTTATGTTTTCGTTGTAACCTTATGCGACTAATGAAACTGCTCTTAACACTCACATTTAAACATTTTTATTCTTTTTTCCTTCAGACACAGCAGTAGTTAACATTTCTCTCACATCAACGGATCCTTTCGTGTATCTATTTATTTTATCTTTTAGTTTTTTTTATCGTTCTTTGTTGTTGATGTTTTTACTTTTTCTTTCACTCTGTTTCTTTTTTTTTTCAAATCCATTTCTATTTGCTTTCCGCTCCCTCTTGGTTTCTTTAATTTCTTCTCTTCACTTTACATGACTTAAACGCACGCATGCTCACACATACACACCATTCTCATCATCATTTTGCTGCCCCCCCCCCCGCACACATACACACACACACACACAGTAAAAACCCGAGCAGACGTGTTGAGATCAGACATAGGAAAATCAGAGCAAAATAGACCAACGGACACATCTCTACATCTCTATGTAATCAGCTGGGGTCACCATGATTTTGGAGCATATATCTATGATATTATATATTCTATTACTAACACGAAATAAGCCACTCCATAGTAATTCTGTTTAAGGCCAGAAATCGCCTTTCGGTGCTTTTTGCGGAGAAACACTCTGTGGTAACCACTTGGACCAGTTCGCTGACTGAGCAAAATTTCGATTGCGCTGTTTCCGAGCTTATAACAATTCAATGAGTTGCGATTACTTCTCGCCTGCACCTTACACCACCATTCTATTGGAAACCCAGCGAAACATCATTCCTCCTACTAAGCAAAAGACATATAGTCTTATGTCGTTTTTGTTTTCTTTCTTTAGAGCTCTTGCCGAAAAAAACATTTGTAGCCTTCAGCATTTGCTCGTCAAAACTTAATGAAAATTAAAAGTACATGAATGTAGACCACCATATATAAAGATAAGATTCCAGCATCGACCTATGCAAATCTCCAAAACAGAAGTGACACCAAAAGATAAAGAAATATATTTAATTACCATTATAATATTATATAATTTGACAGAAATGTCTTGTTTCAAAACTGCATTTTAATATATGTTCAAAACGGGACAGCCACCCAGACTACGGTTCTGGGCAGCAATCCACTAAATCTGGTTGCACGGATTGAACCAAGTTGGGAGAATATTCTGGTTTCATGAGCCTTCAGTTCACTGCGGGGCTAACCGTCAGCTTCTGTGTCACTAGTTCTTATTTTCAACTGAGTGAACTGGACCAATGTGAAATGGAGACACAACACATTACTGGGTCTAAGGATTGGCGACACACACCCTTACAATCGTGAACCCTACACCGTAACTAAACCACGCGCCTTCACGACTAAGCAATAGGAACAAGAAAATTAAACAAACAAACGAACAAAACAAAATCGAAAAATAATGGTTTCTTATATAAGCACAAGGCCAGTAATTTGGGGGGGAGGGGAAAGTCGATTAAATAGACCCCGATGCGTGACTGGTACTTTATTTTATCGACCCCATAAGGATGAAAGGCAAAGTTAACCTCGACGGGATTTAAGCTCAGATCATAAAGAGCCGTAACTCTATGTTGCAAAGCATGGCGTCCGACCCTCTACCGATACTGCCAACCCATCGCCCTCACAAAATCGAAAAATAATTGTTTCTACTTTTTGGCACAAGGCCAGCAATTACTCAGTGCATTACTGGTACTTTATTTTATCGACCCCCGTAAGGATGAAGGGCAAAGTTAACCTCGGCGGGATTTGAACTGAGAATGGCAAGGGCCGTAACTCTATGCGTCAAAGCATGGCGTCCGACCCTCTACCGATACTGCCAATCTACCGCAGCAAAAGTGTTGAGTTCTCATTCGAACCTTTCAGGTACCAAATCACCTGTAACCATACATTACGCAATTGTTTCTTTTAAAAAACTATCCATAATATTTTTATGTAAAAAAACATTTATATTCCAAACACCAACTTAATAGAAAGTCAGAAAATTAGTGGTCAACGGAAAGTCGATTACATTGACTGCAGTACATGACTGGTACTTTATTCTATCGACCTCGGAAGAATGAAAGGCAACGTTGACCTCAGAAAGTAAAGTGACGGAACAAATAGAACTAGGAATTTGTCCGATGCTCTAACGACTCTGCCAACACACTACCATAAACACCAACATAATAAAGAGAAGGTTAGTTATATTGATAAATAGCTACAAATTCTTGATTATTTAAAGAAAATTATTTGAAGATCACAAGCAGCGTCTTTTATTAGAAATATATTAAAGAAAAGTATTAAAAAAAATGTTGGAGAAATAGGTTAAGAGGGTGGCTGGATGACAGTTCTGGCGCTTCTGATTTGGTGGGTCACACGATATTGTCAGTTTGTCATAGGTGGCGGCGAAAATCTTCCCTTGTCAAGAAGCAGAGCCATATCTAAGTCTCCCCAACTTCCTTCCAGTGTGACATTGCCGACTTTCAGTTAACACGCTTCACTGAATCTCCAGTGAAGATATTCACCATAATCCGATCTCCTCTAACAGGCAGTCCGTTATCTCGCTTTTATATATTTGATTTATTTAGCACGTTGATAGAGACTTCAACTTATCAACTCCGCTGTCTAGAGAGGGAGAGAGAGAGAGAGAGAGAGAGAGGGAGAGAGAGGGAGAGAGGGTGAGAGAGAGAAGTTGAAAGAAAGAGATAAAAGAAATAGATGGAATGAGGAAAAAGGTGAGGGTAAGTGAGAAAGAAAGAAAAAAAAAGAGAGAGATATTGAAATTGAGGGTGAGTGGATGACAGAGAGATAAAAAGAAAGGGTGTGACTTGGAAATAAAAAAAGAGGGGCGCGATAAAGAAAAAGAGAGAGTAAGAGATATGAGGGAGTGAAGTAGATAGATGGATAGATAGATAGAGAAAGTAGAAATATGCTCTGACCTTCTTTCCCCACCACCACCACCACCACAAACAACAACTACAGCCACACCCTTCACTTCCTACTCTGAGCCCCTCCTCTCATATATCTATTTCGTCTTTTTGTCATTGATATCTTATTGTTACTGGTTGAAGATAATACACATATACACACTCATACACACACACATGCATAAAATACACAGACACACACACATATATGGAATGGACCTTCGTCGGTTCTGACGACGAGTGTTCTAGTCGTTCGATCAACGGAACAACCTGCTCTGGAAATGTACGTGTACGTGACTGAATATCCCACAAATACGTATATACATAACTTAATTCTCAGGGAGATTCAGCATGACACATTATGTGGCACGACTGACACCTTAAATTACACCTACAGTCAATCTAGCAGGCTTCCAAACAAGCGGATTCCACTAAAACCTTCCAAGTGCCACATGGCTATGTTAAACCTGGGGACAGATTAAGTCAAACATCCAACAACCTAAAGTACTGCAAGCAACACCTGCATGTTGTTTTTATTTTCTGTGTGCATGTGCGTGTGCGTGTGTGTGTGTGTGTGTGTGTGTGTGTGTGTGTGTGTGTGTGTGTGTGTGTGTGTGTGTGTGTGTGTGGACTTAAACATGAACATGCTCAACATATTCTTATGTAGTTTATGTACGGAAAAGTGTAGCTTTATTAGTCTGACTAGCAGAAAAACCACTCTTCGGGTGGTTTTCTGCTAGCATGTGTAGTGTGTATATTGATATTATACGCAAGTATGTATATTATACGCATGTAGATATGATCAAATAAAATCGTAATTGACAATATACACAGAAATCGAACGAAACTGCGTTACACTGTCTTATGTAATCAGTAACGTAATCTATGATACATTAAAAAAAGACGATATTATATATAAACTGCATTAGGAGAAAATTAGTGACGGAAATATTTGAATGTTTATTTAAGCGATCGCTAACCGGAAGTGTTGATATTTGAAAATTTTAAAGAAGTGAATCTTAAAAAATAAGCAACAAAATTATTTCTATTTAATCAAGAATAACGAAATTTAGTAGATTAATTATGTAATATTCATTCATTATCTGAGTTCAAATCCCGCCGAGGTTAACTTTGCCTTTCATCCTTACGGGGTCGATAAAATAAAGTACCAGTAATACACTGGGATAATTGCTGGCCTTGTGCCAAAAGTAGAAACAATTATTTATTCAAAGTAATCCAACTTATTTTACAAACGGGATAAAAAAATATATTCTGGACGCAGTCCCGCACTCTTTGTTTTATTATAGTTTAGATTGAGTTGGTTCTTTACGGTCTGAGATCAAATCTTGCTGAGGTCTTTCATTCTTCCGGGATCGAAACAAATAAAGTACTAGTAAAATACTGGGGTCAATTTAATCGCCTTTCCTCTCCTTCTAAAGTTGCTGGTCTTGAGCCTATATTAGACACTATGATGGTACTAACCATTTCGTCACCATATAACCAGAATATATGCTTCAGATAAAACAATATTTATATATTCTGTTGTATATGATGTGTTCTCATTCAGTTGTGTATTTGGTTCTTGTTCTAAATGACGCAGCGTTCGTAATTGCCTTTTCTGTATGATTTTCTTTTGGTATTTCAATCCGAATTTCTTCATTAAAATCATTTCTGTCGGAACCGTTCTAAATTCTTCACATGTTTCTTGATGATTATTCTCCTACGTACAGCTATCTCGGCCACAACAAGCCACATATAAAATCATATTAACATGTATTTCCAAGAGTTTTAAGATCATTTTTCTTTCCAGAGCTGGGGATAGCCATGTAGTCCCTTGTTGGGTCCTTCACGAGGCAATGTTTTACAAACTGAAGCCCTTCCTTCTTAGACTATTTCAGTCACCTTCTAAGACACGCAATGATACGGTGTACCAATTCTAAATCTGCGACTTGTCTTAAAATATATACAGTTAAGGGGAATGAAATATAATGTTTTGAGAGGGGTTTCTTCGAAAGAAAGGATCTCTCGCTAGAGTTTGATGATCTTATTGTATTAAAAGGTTTATGTAGCGAGATGTCCACTATCCAAGAATTTATCGGTTGGTTTTATCACGCTGTCTTTAATAAGTTACAGTATCAAAGATGTTATTTTTTTAGCTCCGAGTGATCCCAGATCGAGTAATCATATGACCAAAGCTTTTGTAGCAATTAACCCTCACCACCAGAATCAATTTCACTGCGTGGAATCTTCGGTAAATGTTAGTTACCATTGCCTTATATGGAGAACAACGAATCACCAGTCTCATGAGCAGATCAATAATTGAGTCGGGTCCATAACTTCTATGGGTAACCTTGAGTCAAACCTCTGCGAAACGCACGTAACAGGGTGATACACAATGAAAAACAAACTATTTGTAAAACTATGTGTGTGTGTTAGTGTGA
>OZ024758.1:10319326-10321826 GCA_964016885.1 Eledone cirrhosa
CCAATGCAGCCGACACAGCTTACCCTGGGATCACTTCAAGCAATGATGTTACACGATAATAAGTTTGAAGCTTTATTTGAGGACAATCGTTAATTATTAGATACTGTTGGTAATGAAGCTTAAGAGTTTGTGAGGGTTATTGGAGGAAAATAAGGATTTTCTTGGCAAGGTCATCTTCATAATTATAGAAAGCCTTATGTCAGATAAGTTTTGATAAAAACATAGAATTTACTATGTCGAGTTTTACATCAAATCTAAACCTAGAAGTTAAAAAAAGAATTTCTCTCTCTCTCTCTCTCTCTCTCTCTCTCTCTCTCTCTCTCTCTCTCTCTCTCTCTCTGTCGCCCAATTTGTGAGAAAATCGTCAGTGGCCAAACCAGATGGGGGACCGACGCTGCCATGCTTAAAATACCTAAAATCAGCCATACGATTCCATTAAAAGTTAAGGGATAAGTGGTAAATGTTAAGTGTTCTACTTCAAGAGAAACTCTCATGTTCAGTCACTTGTAACATATCGATACAAGTATAAGTTCAAGTAGATACATATACGTACACTATGTACAAGTAGAAGCAGACCAGAACAGTAGTGGGAGATGGGGAAAGATAGGTCTACAATTTAGAGGGAGCTACGTCCAGTACACACAGGCTAAAGTGGTTTTAGCATAGGAGCTTTTGGTCGAGGGGCCCGTTTTAAATATATATTAAAATATAGCTATGAAACACGACATAGAATTGTTAGTAAATACATTTCTTTTACTTTCGGTATCATTTGTGTTACAAAGTTCGTCATAGACCGATACTGGAGTCTTAGACCCTTCTATGTGTAGGTCTACCTCCTTGTACTTTTAATTTTCATTAAGTTTCTTGCGAACAGGAGTGGGGCCCGCTAAATAATTTCTAGCTCAAGGATCCAGGTTGCTTTCATCCAAACCTGGCTATTTACTACTCCATAAAGAACATTCCCATCCATAAACGATACTTCTCTAAGATCCTTCTGTAGAAAATGGAAGACGTGGTAAGCCTTCGATGGAAATCACAGTAACAGTCGATATATACAATCTAGAATCCAGATGTTATCCCACTAAAGACCTTTCAAAACCGACCGCATTGACCTAGTTGTTAACATTTTCATCCCTAAGTAATCCAACAACTTTCAAAATAAATTAAATCATCCAACAACCCTTTGGTCCTATTAGATAAAACTAACAACCTATATGAGTAAGATAACACTAAACATAGTAAGATTCTACACGAAAGCATAACTAACAAATGCAAAAACGCAGACTTCACTACTTAGATTGACCTTAACACCGAGGCCAAATCCAGGCCAGTATCCTTAACATAGAAAAGAAACTAGCATACTTAGTTAAACGGGGGTCTTCTATCACCTTTAAGAACCTTGGACCTGATTTGATTTCCCCTATAACTCCACGTGGAGGCTTATTAGACATACCAGAACAGAGAGAGACCTAGTTAGTAAACAAATCCTTAGAAAATTCCATTCAAGACCCCCCCCCCCCATCCTTTAATAAAGACGTGAACTGAGTGAAAAAAGCCGGATGCCAAGAATTGACAATCGGTACGATAGAATGATTTGCGGCATTGGTTCCGGTTTCCTGCGTTTTGGGGGTTCAAAGCCCACCGACGTCATCTTTGCCTTTCATCCTATCGAAGTCGATAAAAAAAAGTACCAGTCAAATACTGGGGTTGATTCTTCCTCTATATCTCTTTCTCTGGAAGAAATCGGTTGTGTTCAAACAGGAAAAGTGATTGTACCCCCGCCAGGTTTAAAGTGTGCCATTGCGGTGCCCCTACAATTCCATGGATCCATACGTACAAATGTAATGGATACCATACCATGTTTAATATTGGCACTAATACAAATTATATCGTGACTGCATGTATTAAATAAAAAGTGGTGTGAAAAAAACAACGACAAAAACACCACTGCAGAATATAGATGCGGTTAGATATAACATGAATGGGGAGATACATTTATCAATGGGTTTATGTGATATAAATAAATATAAATCCTTATTTTCACACATGTAGACATAAATTACATGGTTATATATATATATATATGTGTGTGTAAGTGTGTATGTGTGTTTATAATATATATATGTGTGTGTGTGTGTAATACCACTGCAGAATATAGTTGCGGTTAGATATAATATGAATGTGGAGATACATTTATCAATGGGTTTATGTGATATAAATAAAGATAAATCCTTATTTTCACACATGTAGACATAAATTACATGGTTATATATATATATATATATATATATATATATATATATATATATATATATATATGTGTGTGTGTGTGTGTGTGTATGTGTGTATATAATATATATGTGTGTGTGTGTAATACCACTGCAGAATATAGTTGCGGTTAGATATAATATGAATGTGGAGATACATTTATCAATGGGTTTATGTGATATAAATAAATATAAATCCTTATTTTCACACATGTAGACATAAATTACATGGT
>OZ024758.1:10336826-10341826 GCA_964016885.1 Eledone cirrhosa
GTGTATACCTTTCGCCAAAATATGTGACTTTGTGTAAATATAGAAAACCCCTATTCGACAATATAAGTACCAGTCATGCACTGGGGTCTTTGAATCTTGACTGTAATTCCTCCTCCCCACGATTTTTGTATGTTTTGTGTCCTAGAAAGTATTTCTGGTTCTTCGTAGGGTTCTTTGATTGACTCTAATATCCATCATTGGGACTTTATCATATATATGTATACCCTGTATACTTTATTTAATGACAACACTAACACAGCATGATTCAGAATAAAGACATATTGGTCAATATATAATATATCTACGTATAATAAATAGATAATTATTCTCACTTTGATATGTAATAAAACACTGACGATGTGGTTCACTATACAGCAGTTATATATGGACCCATATACAATATTCAAATTATCTGAGAACAAATATGCATCAAATATTGTTACAAATGCGTATATGAACTCATACACAATAAGGAATCCTACAATAATTTCACTACAATGAGGAAATACCAATACCGAAACTAAATATATCTTTATTATAAGTAAACAGTATATGGATTCAGATATGTTTTTACTTTGTATAATGCGATTTCAAATTACATTCAAATTCTATATAAAACCCCTATACTTTCCGTTACCTGCCTCTACAAAGACCCCTATACTTTCCGTTACCTGTCTCTACAAAGACCCCTATACTTTCCGTTACCTGTCTCTACAAAGACCCCTATACTTTCCGTTACCTGTCTCAACAAAGACCCCTATACTTTCCGTTACCTGCCTCTACAAAGACCCCTATACTTTCCGTTACCTGCCTCTACAAAGACCCCTATACTTTCCGTTACCTGCCTCTACAAAGACCCCTATACTTTCCGTTACCTGTCTCTAAAGTGATCCTTCATCTGTTGTCCTGTGGTAATACATCGGTGAAAAAGGTTTGCGGTATTTGTACCGACTATTTACGTTCTGAGTTCAACTTCGCTTGTCGTCCTTTCGAGGTCGATGAATTAAGTACCGGCCTAGTACTTGGATTAATTTTCTTTCTATGTCTCCTTCTTACACTGGGTAAAATCGGCATTGCTAGGCACAAGACACGCCGTTATATGCCGATGGTAGTACCTCTACAACTCAAGTGACCAGTAAAATACATTACAAGTGTCAATTTAATCGATTAACATCAACCCATCAAATTGCTAGAAACAATTACGGTCATTCAAAACCAGCGACAGGGGGTGCTTGCTTTACATTGTGATACACCCAGGCATTGCATGGACGGACACGGTTGTGTGATTTGTAGGAGATACACTCAGGCATTGCATGGACGGACACGGTTGTGTGATTTGAAGGATATACACTCAGGCATTGCATGGACGGACATGGTTGTGTGATTTGAAGGAGATACACCCAGGCATTACATGGACGGACACGGTTGTGTGATTTGAAGGAGATACACTCAGGCATTGCATGGACGGACACGGTTGTGTGATTTGAAGGAGATACACTCAGGCATTGCATGGACGGACACGGTTGTGTGATTTGAAGGAGATACACCCAGGCATTGCATGGACGGACACGGTTGTGTGATTTGTAGGAGATACACTCAGGCATTGCATGGACGGACACGGTTGTGTGATTTGAAGGATATACACTCAGGCATTGCATGGACGGACATGGTTGTGTGATTTGAAGGAGATACACCCAGGCATTGCATGGACAGACACGGTTGTGTGATTTGAAGGAGATACACCCAGGCATTGCATGGACGGACACGGTTGTGTGATTTGAAGGAGATACACCCAGGCATTGCATGGACGGACACGGTTGAGGTGATTTGAAGGAGATACACTCAAGCATTGCATGGACGGACAGAGAAAGAGAGAGTCGCTCCCGGCAGAAGTCGGACGATAGATTTTTACTTCTGACAACAAAAAAAGTAAACGAGAAAATAAAGTATATTTGAGCAAAGATTGTGGGCTGTTATCGATGAACATACTGAAAAAATGTTTACAGCTGATTACGGTGATTCCAGAAAGTATATAATGCATGGTGAGTGAGCAGACTTCACTACTGGCTCGCCAACCATGGTTGGGTGGCTAATCCTAAATATATTTTATATTGTATATTACATCTTGTGTTAATTGTGAGTTTTATAAAATATATTTTGTGTCCTAGAAAGTATTTCTGGTTCTTCGTAGGGTTCCTTGATTGACTCTAATATCCATCATTGGGACTTTATCATATATATGTATACTTATGTCAACTCTGGATGTCGGTGAGCATGTCCAGCTAACCTCAGTCTCCTCTGTGTCACTTTTGAGCTGACTCTTGGGATGCTCCCATACAGCTCTGAGTTTTTCATCCTCAGTGTATACTGATTAATGTTCAGAGCCACCCTCAGCATTGGGAGCCCCTACATGGACACACTAGAAGAGAAAGACCAAGGTTAACGTATGTTGATGCCCTAAGGACAGACACTGGTCTGTTGGAGACGCAGGACATGGCAGCGATAATGAGGGACAGAGACCGCTGGAGAGAACTCGTTCATGGATCTCGGGAATTTTACCCGCCTTAGAATGCATACTTATTTCAAACTTTATCAAATTTTAGCGTCCTTGCCCCTATCATCGTATTTATAGAACTTATTTTTGCCCAGCCCCAGATATTGCAATCCCTATATTTATTGTATATGTGCAAGCCTTTGTAATTAACACAGAAATCATTATTATTCATTTTATCATCATCATTAATAATATTAGTTACCAGAAGACTGAAAAGTGGTTAGAGAGAAAGAAAGGCATTAAAATATATAAAAATACAAATAGATATAAAGGTGAAAATATGATATAATATAACGTGATACGATGTATGTATGTATGTATGTATGTATGTATGTATGTATGTATGTATGTATGTATGTATGTATGTATGTATGTATGTATGTATGTATGTATGTGTGACCCCTTAGCCTTTGTCAAGGCAGAATTCTAGGAGAAGGAAAACTCTGATATAACACCTGCAACCCTGATGGTATCCAATGATGTTGACTTGTTCTTCTTTTTGGTAAATATCATCTTGGTTAAGAGAGTGGGACTGGCTTTGTGCAGTGCCTTTGCTCACTGTAAAAGCTTCACGGCACAGGCATTGCTTTATATCTGGAGATCTCTCTGCACTTGTCGTCACATGGTACCATGGGCCCAGCACTATGTGTCAATAATTGTCACAAGTGTAGTGTCTGTACCAGAGTTTTGAAGTCGCTGGCTGGACTAAAAAGTCACACTCGTACAGCGCATCGGTAGGGGTTCTCCTACATGGATATAAAGTAGTGGCCGTACTCGAAAACGAGTTGGCAGCCACAATGTATGTATGTATGTATGTATGTATGTATGTATGTATGTTATGTATGTTATGTATGTTATGTATGTATGTTATGTATGTATGTTCTTTTGGTTTTATAATTTTATAAATTTTTACCAATATAGAGAGAGTCGGTTTCTAACATAGATACAAGACTTTCATTGGAATTTAAACATCATAAATAAACATCATAAATATGTCTGCAAATATATATATATATATACACACACACACATATATATATATATATATATATATATATATATATATATATATAGTTAATAAATGAACAGAGAACAAAAAACAGAAGCAGTACAAATGATATTGTTTTTAGTTTCACGCTTGAGAGTGGGGTGTTATATATATATACATATATATATATATATATATATATATATATATATATATATATATATATATATATATATATATATATATATATATATATATATATATATATATATATATATGTAGGAGGTGAGTTTTATTGTAGTACAATAAAGCAATGCAGATATCGGATAAGAAGCACTCTACAGTTTGTAGGACTGGAGTATACATAATATATAAGAACAAAAGATGGTTAAAGGAGTTCCATGTATTTTATTATGCGCATTTCAAAAACAAATATCATCATGCAATAATATTTGTGTTTTCATCAGATAAAACAGGAGGACATGATATGAAGGCTAAAAAACACTTGTGGATAGTTCAGTTTTAAATCAACATATGATATGTTGATTTAAAACTGAACTATCCACAAGTGTTTTTAACCTTCATATCATGTCTTCCTGTTTTATCTGATGAAAACACAAATATTATTGCATGATGATATTTGTTTTTGAAATGCGCATAATAAAATACATGGAACTCCTTTAACCATCTTTTGTTCTTATATATATATATATATATATATATATATATATATATATATATGTGTGTGTGTGTGTGTGTGTGTGTGTGTGTGTGTGTGTGTGTGTGTGTGTGTGTAAAATCAAAGAATTGACAACTTACAGCAAATATCATCTTGTTTGGTGGGGTATCTGGTGTATTCACTGGCGTTGCTGATAGCATCAGCCGTCTTCACTAGTTCCAGTTGTGCTCGATAATGCATGGTTGTGTCACTTAGTTTAAACACACACATACATTTATATAATATATATACACTCAGATGCACATATGCATATGTATAATATATGTATATATGTGTGTGCACACTCAAACGCACATATATATATATATATATATATATATGTGTGTATTTATGTTTATATATTTATATATGTATTAAAATTTTGTTTGATAAATTAATTGTGGGTATGTTATATATAAATACCTTTGTAAATTATGATTTAAAAATACATACATACATATATATATATATATACGTATCAATATACACATACACACAAATACATATTTACGTAATTGTAGAAAAATATATGTATATATATATAAATATATTAGTATGTATGAGTCTATTAACTATGTATAGTGTATATAATAATGATGAATGTATAAATGTATAAATGTATAAATGTCAGTATGTAAACTGTGATCTTTAATAATTTAGACTAGAATAATGATGGATCGAATTCCTCTCCTATTTATTGACTTATATTTTCCAATATATGAAAAAAATCTTGCCTTTCC
>OZ024758.1:10354326-10361826 GCA_964016885.1 Eledone cirrhosa
ATAAAAATACAAATATTAATAAAGTAGATATTCTTTTGATCAATTACATTTTATTATACATATTTCGGATGTACAACAGTACGTCCTCATCAGACAAAATATAATGATACATAACGGCATGTACATAGAATTCACACCATCTTATGAACTTACGTACTTTCCAATTCCCCAATAATATATATATATATATATATATATATATATATATATATATATATATATATACAATATTAAATAAATGGAAACTATATTTATAAAACCATATTTATTTCATTATATATATTTCGGGGATATCATATTAACAATATGCTATGCCTTCCTCAGACAAAATACAATATAAACTGTTTTATAGATAAATAGATTCGACATACCGTAACAACACCGACTTGCATTTGAAGAGGTTGAACTGGCAGTGAAAAAATTTTACACAGAGAGAAAGAAAGAGAAAAAAGAAAGAAAGACAGAAAACGAAGAAAAGGAAGAAAAAGAAGAAATGCATGGAACAAAATAGAGAGATGGAAAGATAGATAAAGAGAAGAATTTCATGTAAAGAAACAGAAAGAGAGATATATATATAGAGAGAGAGGAAATAGAGATAGATACATATATATATAGAAAATTAGGTAGTGGGAGGTCAGTTGAGTAAATGTATCAATGATACATATATATATATATATATATATATATATATATATATATATATATATATATATATATATATATATGAGAGAGTGATAGAGCAGGAGAGAATTATTGCAACATAGCTCGGTACATATTTTTCTCGTCTAAAGCAAGAAACTTTAAGTAATTCTAAAAAAAAAAGTTAAGTATGTTAAAATAATGGCTGAAACATTTAAAATAACAAATTGTTTCCAGATATAACATTGTTTGGTTACATGAAATTATTTCCTAAGCAAAGATATTCATCGCAAATTATATTGCGTATATAGAAATATATATGTATATCTATCTATATATATATATATACGCACTCACGCAAGAATACATTCTCTCTCACACGCGTACACACCCATTCAGATACACAGAAATACTCATACACACACACTTTCACACACACATATGCAGCTGCAGGAACACAGAGAGAGAGAGAGGCATGAATACCATTCTTCCTAGTAACACGTTCAATATTCTTATCAACTGACAATAAAATTTACATATAAGCACAGAGAAATAATTTCTTACATAGAAACATACATACATCCAAATATATATATATATATCTCCAAATATATATATATATATCAGATCAGAGCAAACATCACGGACGCTCTATCTCAAAATTATTTTTGAAAAGCATTTAGAAATGCGCAACCGGTAAAACTTAGAACCAAAACTGAATACTAACCAATACAATTACTAATTCTCATTTATTCCTAATTAAACTAGTTTTCACTGTGAACAATTTGTCAGCATTTTCTATTCCGTTTACCAATATATATATATATATATACTTGCATCACACATACATAGATGCATCCACAAGAAAAATATGGTCTTCTGAACTCTCTTTACAAAATAAATCAATGGCCCACAATGTTTTTGTTGTGGCTGTCCTGACACCAACATTTGGACTAATCGATGGGACGCTAGATGAAATCTGAGCCATCGATGTTAAAACCCCACAAATCCTAACCAGCACCGAGAATGTCCACATCAACAGTGACATAAACCGCCTCAACCTGAAACGTAAACAGGGTGACAGAGGTTTAACATCAGTCCAGACAGAGCGTTTCAGCGCCATATCTACAAACCACTATGCATGTCTGAGTGGAATTGGATTTGTAATCTTGAGAGGTTGCGAATTCGATTCTAGAGAGCATAATACAGCAATAGTATATATCAGGTAATAACGCTTATAAGAAGTTCGAAAAGAGTCTTAACGTTTCAGACGATACTTCTTTATCGAAAGATAAAGAGAGAAGAGATATCTGAAAGAGAGAAGAATGTGTGTAGCTGCTAGTCAACAATGTTCATTTCTTTACCCCTCTCTCTCTTTATATATATATAGGAACGAGTAGGACCCCGATGGCTGAGCTCAAGCCGTTTCGACGGCTAATTCTGGACTCCAGAATTAGCCGTCGAAACGGCTTGAGCTCAGCCGTCGAGGTCCTACTCGTTCCTATTACCCACTCTACTACCCTAAGTATTGAGTACTTTGCTGCGTTATGGTCCACCTGGTTCCTTACCACATTTCCTTCGTTATATATATATATATATATATATATACACACATATATATATATATATATAGTAATAATAATAAATTTGAAGACTAAAATCCAAAGAGGGCTCGATAAGGATAAATATTATCAAATATATAAGAACCGTAGAGCTATATATATATATATATATATATATATATATATATATATATATATATATATATATATATATCTTTATATATATATATATATATATGCTGCGCACGGAAATACATTGCGTTCCAGGTGGTTTTGCTGTATACTGTATACTTAGCATGCGAGAGCAACGAGAGTTGTTATAAATATTTATAATAGCTAGCAAATTTTGCTCCTAGGGGACACACGTCTGAACAACATAGTTTCTATTACCCACTCCCACCCCTAAGATACCCGATATGTTTTCTAACGGAGAGTTTGTTTGTACTCATAGTGAGATATATGTATAAACTTAGGGCCATGTGTATGTATGGAAACTTATGTAAACATCGTTATAAGGACCGGTTCCGTAATATTCTTCTTCTTCTTCTTCTTCTTCTTCTTCTTCTTCTTCTTTTCTTCTTCTTCACTTACTGTGTTCTTTTCTTTGACACATTAGACTGCGGCCATGATGGGGCAGCGCATTCACGAGGTTTCAATCGATCACCTCAATTCTGGTACTTATTTTTTCATCGATTTGTTGTAGTACATAAAGAAATAAAGACATACACATGTACACACACACACACACACACACACACACACACACACACACACACACACACACACACACACACACACTTGGCTTTAAGACTTTTGAAAATGGAAAAAAATGCATGTTATACGAAACATTGTTTAGAAATCTGTGAGACAAGATTAGGGAAGCTCGAAAGAAATAAAGGAAAAAAAGACAGAATTTTAATTAAGATTGTTTCTCATTGTTTACAGATTTAAAGTTGTTTCTCATTGTTTACAGATTTAAAGTTGTTTCTCATTGTTTACAGATTTAAAGTTGTTTCTCATTGTTTACAGATTTAAAGTAGTTTCTCATTGTTTACAGATTTAAAGTTGTTTCTCATTGTTTACAGATTTAAAGTTGTTTTTCATTGTTTACAGATTTAAAGTTGTTTCTCATTGTTTACAGATTTAAAGTTGTTTCTCATTGTTTACAGATTTAAAGTTGTTTCTCATTGTTTACAGATTTAAAGTTGTTTTTCATTGTTTACAGATTTAAAGTTGTTTCTCATTGTTTACAGATTTAAAGTTGTTTCTCATTGTTTACAGATTTAAAGTTGTTTATCATTGTTTACAGATTTAAAGTTGTTTCACATTGTTTACAGATTTAAAGTTGTTTCTCATTGTTTACAGATTTAAAGTTGTTTCTCATTGTTTACAGATTTAAAGTCGTTTCTCATTGTTTACAGATTTAAAGTTGTTTCTCATTGTTTACAGATTTAAAGTTGTTTCTCATTGTTTACAGATTTAAAGTTGTTTCTCATTGTTTCCAGATTTAAAGTTGTTTCTCATTGTTTACAGATTTAAAGTTGTTTCTCATTGTTTCCAGATTTAAAGTTGTTTCTCATTGTTTCCAGATTTAAAGTTGTTTCTCATTGTTTACAGATTTAAAGTTGTTTCTCATTGTTTCCAGATTTAAAGTTGTTTCTCATTGTTTACAGATTTAAAGTTGTTTCTCATTGTTTACAGATTTAAAGTTGTTTTTCATTGTTTACAGATTTAAAGTTGTTTCTCATTGTTTACAGATTTAAAGTTGTTTCTCATTGTTTACAGATTTAAAGTTGTTTTTCATTGTTTACAGATTTAAAGTTGTTTCTCATTGTTTACAGATTTAAAGTTGTTTCACATTGATACAGATTTAAAGTTGTTTCTCATTGTTTACAGATTTAAAGTTGTTTCTCATTGTTTACAGATTTAAAGTCGTTTCTCATTGTTTACAGATTTAAAGTTGTTTCTCATTGTTTACAGATTTAAAGTTGTTTCTCATTGTTTACAGATTTAAAGTTGTTTCTCATTGTTTACAGATTTAAAGTAGTTTCTCATTGTTTACAGATTTAAAGTAGTTTCTCATTGTTTACAGATTTAAAGTTGTTTCTCATTGTTTACAGATTTAAAGTTGTTTCTCATTGTTTACAGATTTAAAGTTGTTTCTCATTGTTTCCAGATTTAAAGTTGTTTCTCATTGTTTACAGATTTAAAGTTGTTTCTCATTGTTTCCAGATTTAAAGTTGTTTCTCATTGTTTACAGATTTAAAGTTGTTTCTCATTGTTTACAGATTTAAAGTTGTTTCTCATTGTTTCCAGATTTAAAGTTGTTTCTCATTGTTTACAGATTTAAAGTTGTTTCACATTATTTACAGATTTAAAGTTGTTTCTCATTGTTTACAGATTTAAAGTTGTTTCTCATTGTTTATAGATTTAAAGTAGTTTCTCATTGTTTACAGATTTAAAGTAGTTTCTCATTGTTTACAGATTTAAAGTTGTTTCTCATTGTTTACAGATTTAAAGTAGTTTCTCATTGTTTACAGATTTAAAGTTGTTTCTCATTGTTTACAGATTTAAAGTTGTTTTTCATTGTTTACAGATTTAAAGTTGTTTCTCATTGTTTACAGATTTAAAGTTGTTTCTCATTGTTTACAGATTTAAAGTTGTTTTTCATTGTTTACAGATTTAAAGTTGTTTCTCATTGTTTACAGATTTAAAGTTGTTTCTCATTGTTTACAGATTTAAAGTTGTTTATCATTGTTTACAGATTTAAAGTTGTTTCACATTGTTTACAGATTTAAAGTTGTTTCTCATTGTTTACAGATTTAAAGTTGTTTCTCATTGTTTACAGATTTAAAGTCGTTTCTCATTGTTTACAGATTTAAAGTTGTTTCTCATTGTTTACAGATTTAAAGTTGTTTCTCATTGTTTACAGATTTAAAGTTGTTTCTCATTGTTTACAGATTTAAAGTTGTTTCTCATTGTTTACAGATTTAAAGTAGTTTCTCATTGTTTACAGATTTAAAGTAGTTTCTCATTGTCTACAGATTTAAAGTTGTTTCTCATTGTTTACAGATTTAAAGTTGTTTCTCATTGTTTACAGATTTAAAGTTGTTTCTCATTGTTTACAGATTTAAAGTTGTTTCTCATTGTTTACAGATTTAAAGTAGTTTCTCATTGTTTACAGATTTAAAGTTGTTTCTCATTGTTTACAGATTTAAAGTTGTTTCTCATTGTCTATAGATTTAAAGTTGTTTCTCATTGTTTACAGATTTAAAGTTGTTTCTCATTGTTTACAGATTTAAAGTAGTTTCTCATTGTTTACAGATTTAAAGTAGTTTCTCATTGTTTACAGATTTAAAGTTGTTTCTCATTGTTTACAGATTTAAAGTTGTTTCTCATTGTTTACAGATTTAAAGTTGTTTCTCATTGTTTACAGATTTAAAGTAGTTTCTCATTGTTTACAGATTTAAAGTAGTTTCTCATTGTTTACAGATTTAAAGTTGTTTCTCATTGTTTACAGATTTAAAGTTGTTTCACATTGTTTACAGATTTAAAGTTGTTGAAGAAATGTGTTAAGATGTCATTTATCAAGATTGATTAGTTAATATATAAGTATAAATTATACTTCAGGTAGGAGACAAGATGGCAGAGTCATTAAAACATCGGATATAATAGAATACTTTCCTGTATTAATTCCTGCAAGAAATTATCTGTATTCTATCATGGAGAGGGATGATCTTGAAATACCATATATCACTCCATTGGAGTTAAGGACCGGTGGTATAGCGTAGCATATTACAGGTAAAAATAAAGATGCGTAAAGCTAAAACATACATAATGAATGCAAAATTAACTCCTAACACAAAGATTTAGGAGAAAATATCTTTAAAAGGTTTATTAATTCAAATGATTATAGTGTCGTTATTGTGGACAGGTGGGTGTAAACATTTATAGTATCAGTGGAAAGACTTAAATTTTAAATGTGATGCAATAAAAATGATGTCTTGCTAATGCAGTTTTATGTGGTGCAGGACATTAAGAGATAAATAGGTTTATCGTAGTAATAAACGACATTTTATATCTGAAGGAGATTGGCTGATTGCAGCTCTCCTCATAAAATGAAATAAAGTTAAACAAAGCTAGGGACAAACTCAAGTTGACATTAAAACAGAAATTAAATATAAATCATCAAATTGTTGTAGTTATAAAGTTATTGAGAGTGGAATTATGTGAGTTCAATACTTGAGATTAACTATAGACTAAATAAATATTCTAAGAACCAGTAATGTTAGTAGGTTATAGAAGTATTAAAATATGGAACTGTTATATATGTATATAAGCTAGAGGTACCAAGTTATGTTTATAAGGAGGAATTTGTATGCTCGGCATGTTTAATGAGTGTTTTAGGGTAAATAAAAGATTAAATGGCAATGTAAAACATTAGTAAAGTTTTATAGTGAGTTTGATGTTTGATGGGGAATGTATTTTACGACGAAATTAAGGGGCAACTATAACGAAAGAGATTAGGAAAAACAATAAGAAAGGGTAATAAATAGAATGTAAATAGGTAATAAATAATAGATAATTAGATGCTGTGGGTCGTATGAAGTAAGGTTAAAGTAGTTAACCAAAGTAAGGATTAAATAGAGAGCTCTATAGTGTTAATGTTGGTATATTAGGGAATTGATATAGAGTAAGGGTCCCAAACATTTTAGACCATTATATATATATATATATATATGTAAATCAGTGGCCAGTTGAGAGATAGTCCTATCGGTTGCCAGTTGCTAATCGCTTTACCGTGTCTGTTATCACAAACAGTCATGACCGGCATGGGCCGGTGTTTGGATTCTGTCGATCGATTGGTTATTGATTAGGCGATACCCGCTGATGAAGCCGCATAAGCCGATTGTGCATTGTTGCATAATATATGCAGACAGATGGTGCAGTGCACCTTACTGCTGCATTAGTGCGGCAGAAACTCGAGTCCGGGGAACCTTATAGGCACCCGTTTTACGTGTGTTGTGTTGAGGCAAATAACTATGTGTATACTCTGATAATGTATCTTACATTGCCCATTGACTTCACTGAGATACAACCGGTACTGGCATTGATAAATATGCTGGGTCCGTCAACTCTTATTATATATATATATATATATATATATATATATATATATATATATATATATATATATATATATATATATATATATATATATGTATATATATATATATATATATTGTTATATTTTGGAGGTGTCATGTTGCCAATAATTCAGAAACGAAATATATATATA
>OZ024758.1:10364326-10371826 GCA_964016885.1 Eledone cirrhosa
TATATATAAACATACATACATACATACATACATGCATACTCACATATACATACAGACATACTCAAGTACACTCACTCTCAAACACACTCACACACATATATTATATATTTATATATTCATATGTACACATACTCTTACACATATATTATACACACGAATATATATATATATATATACATACATACATACATACATACATACATACATACATACATGCATACACACATATACATACAGACATACTCAAGTACACTCACTCTCAAACACACTCACACACATATATTATATATTTATATATTCATATGCACACATACTCTTACACATATATTATACAGACGGATATATATATACACACACACGCACATATATATATATATATACATACATACATGCATACACACATATACATACAGACATACTCAAGTACACTCACTCCTAAACACACTCACACACATATATTATATATTTATATATTCATATGTACACATACTCTTACACACATATATATATATATATATATATATACATACATACATACATACATACATACATACATACATACATACATACATGCATACACACATATACATACAGACATACTCAAGTACACTCACTCTCAAACACACTCACACACATATATTATATATTTATATATTCATATGCACACATACTCTTACACATATATTATACAGACGGATATATATATACACACACACGCACATATATATATATATATATAAATGAAAGTATAGAAATTATTGTGAGCGTGAAGCCAACAGTATTTCATAATATATAAGTGACTATAACGTCAAAATGGAAAATAGTTATCGTAAGATGTGGGAAAATAATTCAAACTCAATTAAAAAAAAATCAAGACATAGATTTATCCACAGAATTTTGTGAAATCCAGGGAAAAATCAATAGAGCCTTAACTCTGAATATAATAAAGTTTAAATACTCATCCTTCAATATATATATACATATATCCACACATACACTAATAGACATGCATGTGTTCGCATACATACGTATATACATACACGTATATACATACACGTATATACATACACGTATATACATACACGTATATACATACACGTATATACATACGTATATACATACACGTATATACATACGTATATACATACAGGTATATACATACACGTATATACATACACGTATATACATACACGTATATACATACGTATATACATACACGTATATACATACGTATATACATACACGTATATACATACGTATATACATACACGTATATACATACGTATATACATACACGTATATACATACGTATATACATACGTATATACATACACGTATATACATACACGTATATACATACACGTATATACATACACGTATATACATACACGTATATACATACGTATATACATACACGTATATACATACGTATATACATACGTATATACATACACGTATATACATACACGTATATACATACACGTATATACATACACGTATATACATACACGTATATACATACACGTATATACATACACGTATATACATACACGTATATACGTGTATGTATATACATACACGTATATACATACACGTATATACATACACGTATATACATACACGTATATACATACACGTATATACATACACGTATATACATACACGTATATACATACACGTATATACATACACGTATATACATACACGTATATACATACACGTATATACATACACGTATATACATACACGTATATACATACACGTATATACATACACGTATATACATACACGTATATACATACACGTATATACATACAGGTATATACATACACGTATATACATACCTTACTGGAAAGAGGCGGTGATTGGGCAGAATTCTTAGAGATTTGACAAAAAGACTTTCAATATTTGTTCAGATTCTAGGGCGGTGGATTGGCAGCATCGGTAGAGCGTCAGACACCATGCTTTGCAGCATAGAGTTATAGCCCTTTACGTTCTGAGTTCAAATCCCGCCGAGGTTAACTTTGCCTTTCATCCTTACGGGGTCGTAAAAATAAAGTACCAGTAAAAATAAAGTACCAGTAATGTACTGGGGTTGATTTAATCGACTTTCCCCCTCCCCAAAATTGTTGGCCTTGTGCCTAAATGCGAAACCAATATTTGTTCAGATTCTTTATGATTTGAGTTCTAATCTCACCGAAGTTAACATTGTCTCTCACTCTTCCGGGATCGATTAACTAGACCCCAGTTTTTATTGATACCTCCTTTTATCAACCACGGTTTTATGATTGGTAAAGTTAACATCTGCGTTATTCGTAAAGATCCGTAAGTTCAACTTACTGTGACCAACACTCTAACCAATCTACCAATCCACCGTCTTGTTTCTATGAAAATATTACCGCCGTAGAAGTTTGAATTTAGTACAGAAAAGTGTTCAGTTTAAGAGGGTGACTAAGATTTGCGATGGGTGATGTCCCATAATTCAGTTAGTGCTATACGAATCCAATTATCGTCACTTAATTTAACTATTACTAAATTAAGCTAAATTATATTTACTGAAATTAAATTAAATACAATGAAATTAAATTAAGTCAACATACATTTAGTGAAAGTTGAGTTATATTATGTTAAATTATATTAATTGAAAGTTACTCGGTGTTATATATACATAAATATAAATAAATATATATATATATATATGTCCCAAGGCTCTGATACCATCAACACTATAAACACAGAGCTGGCATATCTAAGAACTGACTAACTGTCTGATGAGGTCATAGCCATTCAATGGCTATCATCGAAATATATATAGCAGTAAATAAAGGATTATGAGTTCATGCAATTGACTTATGTTTCGTCACTATATATATATATATATATATATATATAATTTAACGATTCAATTTACTTTTGCCCACACACACACTTATGTATGTGTGAGACCTACACGTGTGGTCTAACAAAGAAAAATGAATAGATCTCATCAAACGGCGTATCTCTCCCATGCTGGTTGATCGTGCTACCAATTACACTG
The DNA here is from genome assembly GCA_964016885.1 of Eledone cirrhosa. Classification (NCBI taxonomy): domain Eukaryota; kingdom Metazoa; phylum Mollusca; class Cephalopoda; order Octopoda; family Eledonidae; genus Eledone; species Eledone cirrhosa. The sequence goes on from OZ024758.1 coordinate 10,367,364, forward strand.
TGTTGACTCTGAACAACACATCCATCCCAATGACAGTTCCAACGACGAGTGTTCCAGTTGTTCGAACAACCAAACAGTCCGCTCAAGAAATTAACCTGCAAAACGCTGAGCATTCCACAAACACGTTCATCTTTAACGTAGTTCTCAGGGAGACTCAGCAGGACTATACTGTACAACAGCTCATTTCGAACAACCAAACAGTCTGCTCAAGAAATTAACATGCAAAACGCTGAGCATTCCACAAACACGTTCATCTTTAACGTAGTTCTCAGGGAGACTCAGCAGGACTATACTGTACAACAGCTCATTTAAACAACCAAACAGTCTGCTCAAGAAATTAACGTGCAAGACGCTGAGCATTCCACAAACACGTTCATCTTTAACGTAGTTCTCAGGGAGACTCAGCAGGACTATACTGTACAACAGCTCATTTCGAACAACCAAACAGTCCGCTCAAGAAATTAACATGCAAAACGCTGAGCATTCCACAAACACGTTCATCTTTAACGTAGTTCTCAGGGAGACTCAGCAGGACTATACTGTACAACAGCTAATTTGAATTGAAGCTTCCTGAAATAAACTGTTTCGCCAGGAATCGAATTCACAACCTTATGGCCGTAAGCTCTACACACTTAACCACTAAGCCACGCTTCTTCACACTTGGCTTAAAAAATATATAAATGTCAACCCGATATCAACGTGAGGCCTCATAACATGGATTTAATGTTATAACTATTACAAATATAATTACACATACATACACATATTATACACACATACATACACACGTTATACACAGATTATATACACACCACGTTCAACACAACACACTTTCTTGCAGCTGTTTATTGAGCACTTTAATGTTTTCATACGGCAAATCATAAACCACAGACATCCATCCACCTTAACACATAAAGACAAATGTATGTGTGCACTTGTGTGTGTGATTGCTAGTGTGTGTGTGTGTGTGTGTGAGTGAGTGTGTGTGTGTTTGTTGGTGTGTATAACAGAAGAAAGTATTAAGTAAATGTAGTCGCGCGTCTGTGTGTATGTGTGGGTGAGTGTATGCGCGCGTGGGTGTGTTTGTGTATGTAACAGAATAGATTCTTCAGTAAACATAGCAGAGTTTATATACTCCTTTATTTGAAACTATATCCAACTTTTATGATGGACCCTTTTACGACGTTTCACATTAACCACCTTTTCAAACCCTTTTATTATAAATAAAGTGGTTGTATCTGTCGTGTAAAATGTTTGTCACGGTGTGGAAATGGGATGGTAACAGTGCGTGTGCTATATTTTTTCATATTTTAATCTTACTTCTTTTGTGTGTGAGTGAGAAAGAGAGAGAGAGAGAGGGGGGGGAGACAGAATTTTAAAACTTCCGTCTTCTCAGTTGGCAAAAGGTGAGTTGAACCAGCAATTGAAGGGGACAACCTTGCCACACCCGGTGTCCTTCCGAATCTTCCTGAGAACTATGTTAAGGGTACACCTGTCTTTGCACATTAATTTGACAAACAGGCTGTTCTGTTTCCCGTCGTAATCCTGGTATATATGACAAAACAACCATTGATTCCAAGAATTAAATACGTTCAACGCTATTTCTGTAAATAATTGTTTCTACTCTTTGGCACAAGGCCAGCAATTATCCCAGTGTATTACTGGTACTTTATTTTATCGACCCCCCGTAAGGATGAAAGGCAAAGTTAACCTCGGCGGGATTTGAACTCAGACCATAAAAGGCCGTAACTCTTTGCTGCAAAGCATGGCATCCGACCCTCTACCGATGCTGCCCCGTTAATAATGATGGCACGGATCCACTATTTATCTAAACACTGAACATCTATATTAAGCGGCTGATAAAAAAAAAGAAGGGCCACCACAAAATACAAATTAGTAATCCTGACATCAAATTCATACCGGAAGAGTTCTTTGAATAATGGCTGGAATGTGGTTACATGCAATTTAAAAACTTTGAAATGCTATCAATGACACTGGACAAAAATGTCTATGTTTGCTTCTGTCCTGGTTGCTTCACAGCATGATTATAAGATTAAGAAATTGTAAGAGAATCTAACAGAAATTTCTTTTGCAAACGAAGACAACGTAATTGAAACTCATGTCATCTTCTTAAATGAATAACTGTTCACATTCAAATGTTATAATGATATTCGTGTTTACATCAGCGTGAAGAATTGGTGGAATCGAGCCAAGGAGGGAACTTCTACTTGGTAGCTACACTTGCTAGAAATAACAGCCAAATCCCCTTCAACCAAATCATAAAGTAAGCTTTCACGTCCAGTTTTATATAAAACCGTATCAACCAATAGAAGGGATGAAACAATAAGAAAACAGTATAAAGAGAGTAGACTAAACCTTATATCTACGGTCAACAGAACCTTATATCTACGGTCAACAGAACAGATACCGAGAAGTAGATATATGATTGAATGTGGTGAACATATTTAATGAATTCAAAGGTGATAGATATCTAGAGTCAACACAATTTTACAAGAAATCATGAGCGAACAAATGTTATTCTAAGACAGGGATCCCCAAACATTTTAGGTCACCGACCCCTTCATGGAATCACTGACCCTTCATCGATCAGGCATGTAAAAAAAAGTAAATAAATAGATCAGTAACTAGAATTTATAATAAATAAAGTATAAGGGTTACAGCGTATAATGCAACCTTTATCCAGTTCTTGCTAATTTATGCGCTTCCTCTCGTTTCTTCAATGCACTCTCCCCAAGACAATGTAATCTCCAGCATGTTTAGATTCTGATATGATGATAAAATATGTTTGAATAAAAGACGACTAGAATGTCTTTTATCACATCTCTGGGGCTATACGCCAGCACCAACAACAAACATAAAAATCAAGAGTAATTGCGTATTTCCAAATGTTTACTTTAAGATGTAAAATCATAGAGAATAGGCAAAGAAATAAGAATACTTGGACTCATTCCAAATAAATACTTGAGAAGCATATTATATGGGAGATGATGCAGATTCAAAGGTAATATGATGTTTGAGATATATTTGTTCAACCCACTGTACCAACATCCATCATTATGAAAATATACAGATTATTGTTGGTGCCCAACCCCAGGTCAGCTCTGAAAGATTATATCTATTAAAGGTATTCCATCCTTGACCATCCTGCCTTTCTGCATACTTAATACTACATAGTTCTATTATCTTTCTTGTTTAAAAATTGTAGAGTGTGATTTAATAGAGATTTTGGCTGTTATTTCTTGCAAATCGAGCCACTGCGTATACGCTCCTTCCATTTGCGCGAGGGAAACATTTATAAGAAAACAAAGAAATAAAAAAATATTTTTGTGGACAAAAAAAAGGAGTCAATTGTTAAATCAGACTATTGGGGTTTCCATTACTGATATCATCTACCGGTCACAACTGCTGGCAGAAGGAGGCAAGATTTGAACCCAAGCACACAGAGCCAGTTCAGATACAAGGCATCCTATCGTACTATTTAACAAGCTCACAAATCCACCGTCTCTGGGCCAGAACATTGCCGGAACTTTGGTTTTATTCCTTATCCTTAAATGATTTAGCAGAAAATGTCTGAACATAATTTTGTTAGTTCAAATGTTTACAATATTTGTAATAAAAATGCAGTATTAAATTAAAGATTTGTGGTTTAATGTGGTACCGTCATAGTTCTGTTTTGTATTTTTCAATAATTGTTTCTACTTTTGGCACAAGGCCAGCAATTACTCAGTGTATTACTGGTACTTTATTTTATCGACCCCCGTAAGGATGAAAGGCAAAGTTAACCTCAGCGGGATTTGAACTCAGAATGGAAAGGGCTGTAACTATTTGCGTCAAAGCATGGCGTCCAACCCTCTACCGATACTGCCAATCCACCGCCTGTATTTTTCAATAATGTCTTCTTAATACGGTTTCATGCAATACAGGATGTTAACCGTTAACACCTCAATGCCGCTGTTTAGGATGTAATCTAGAATGGTCGAACGAATAAAGAGAGAACACGAGAAGTGAAAATGATTCGTTAGAAAGGTAAAACAGTTCAGATTTATAGGAGAGATGACGTATGTTCCAGTGATTTTTATGTCCTTATCAAGATTGTGAAGCGATATTGATAGAACTGGAAATCAAAACCGAATTATATACTCGGATCACTTGGAGTAGATTTCTCAAATATATTATTAACCCCTTTGATACAAAACTGCCTGAAAATTTCCTCTAATTTTATGATACAAAACTGTATATTTTATAATGTATCAAAGGTATATATTGAGTTAGAAACTCAAAATAGTCTCTTACAATAAAATAGCTCAAGGAAAGAAATTTTTCCGAGCCGTATATTATAATTGAATATAAAAGAGAGATAATCACAGACATATACATAAATGCGTTCAAATCGTAAGGGACCAGATTCGCTAAGGTGAAAAAGATACTAACGATTTGAACGC
>OZ024758.1:10376826-10396826 GCA_964016885.1 Eledone cirrhosa
CACACACATATATCTATATAGACATATATAAGAATGGAAACAGCACGGAAGTATATATCTGTGCTGTTTACATTTTATTTCTATAACCTTGATTTGTATAGAACTTCAGCGCCCTTTTCAACTACAATGCACGCACACATACACACACACACATTAAAACAATGAAATTAAACAAAAAACGGTTAATTCATGGTAAAACTCATTATTTTAAAATAATGAGTTTTACTATGAATTAACCGTTTTTTGTTTAATTTCATTGTTTTAATATTTCTATTTTTGACTCTGTATCCAATGAATTATATCGTTGAAAATTTTGTATTTTAAACTTTGCTTCACGACATCTTCTACATACGGATTACATTGAGTTCTTCATACGGTTTAGACCCTACCATTGATTGGTGGATTTATCTGTATATATATATATATACATATATATATATACATATGCATATACACACACACACATATATATATATTTATAAATATATATGTGTGTGCGTGTGTGTGTGTGTGTGTGTGTGCGTGTGTGAGTGTGTGTGCTTGTGTTTGTGTGTGTGTGTATGCCAGTCTGTCTGTGTATCTATCTCTCCCTCCCCCCCCTCTCTCTCTCTACATATACGTATTCATATATACTTAATCTTTTCATATAGTGTTAGTTATTTATTATTTATGATATGAATATTTTGTAAGAACATCGTTGCTGATAGTGAAGAGAGAACAGGCGACAGAAAAAGAGCTAAAGGTATACGTAACTTGATTAAGAGGTCAAATGTCGTCTTAATTCTTTGCTTTAGCGTCTTGGCTTGTCGACAGCAAGACTGAGTCCAATGCCTTTCCAATGACAACTACTACATGTTGATTGAATGGCAAGGAGAGGAGAAGAGGAAATGGCGGCTTGGATCCACGTATCAAGATAAATTACCCTTTTGTCTGGTTTTGTCTTTGTCAGTTAGAGAGGTACAATAAATAACAAAATAAACATTTGATTACAATGACACGAGAGTATTAGCCTTCATTAATCTTTCACGGCCATCAACACCTTACCCCGGAAACTTATCAGTGAACAACGAGAATAATAATAATAATAATAATAATAATAATAATAATAATAATAATGATGATGATGATGATGATGATGGTATAGGCACAAGGCCAGCAGTTGGAAGGGGGGGTAGGGAAAGTCGATTAAATCAACTCCAGTGCGTGACTGGTACTTTATTTTATCTATCCGGTAAAGATGAAAGGTAAAGTTAACCTGGGCAGGAGTTGAACTCAGAACGTAAAGGGCCGTAACTCTATGCCAGGAAGCAGGGTGTCTGACGTTCTACCGATTCTGTCAAATAATAATAATGATTTCTTTATCAAACACAAAGCGTTTACATAAAGAAAACATTGAAGACTGCACAGGACGGTACCGGGCCGCACGAGAGAGTACAATGTAAAAAATGTGATAACAGAAATACAAAATAACTAAAAAAAATATCTCCATAGAGGGGAGATTTCCGAGGGTCACCCGCGGTGAAAGCCTACAAAAAAGCTACCGTCACCCTGACCGCTGGGGCCCTCCTCCAATCTACAGGTGTACATTCAGAGTAAGCCCATTCACTCGGGTCATGCTCGCTTCTCTTTTCTACCTTTTAATAATGATTTCTTTATTGGCCACAAGGGCTGACATCGAGAAAAACATTACAGACGACACAGGGCGGTACAGGACGGTACGATGTAGGTTTTGTGCGTGTAAAGATTTTTATTATTTATATAAGAAAAGAAAAAGAAAAAGACATAGAAACATATATATATATAAACAATAAAAATGAAAATTGAAACAATTAAAAATTCCCCAATAGGGTTACTCGTGGCGAAAACCACACAAAAGACCACGGCCACCCTGACCACCAGGGCAAGCGCCCTCTCTCAAATTTTTCCATTTCTCAAACTACAGGCGTATATTCAGAGAGGTCCCGTTCACTCGGACCATTCTCGCTACATTCACCCACCTTTCAACAAACTTGCTTTTAATAATAAATAAGAACAACAACAGCAGCAACACCACCAACAACAACAGCATCATCAACAGTAGTGACTCTGTATGTTTGGTTGCTAATAAATAACACAGTAAGAATATTTGATCGTGCAGGTCAAATGAGTCAGGCCATTCCATGACCAGACAACATTCAAATGTATATCTAGCACTGTATTAGATAATGTATCAGTCATTCCTTCCGCCTTTCCTTCTTTTTTTAAGTCAACAGGGGGTTATTTGAGGAAGATTTGGCTGCTACTTCTGGCAGTCGATTCACAATGGTTAGATTTATAGCATGTAACTAAGATGAACAGTGAAACGATATATAGACGGGTTCAAACGATAAGTGAGGGTATTTACACAAGACAGGATGCAGAAACCAACGACAACAACAACAACAACAACAACACATCCATACGAACAATAACAACAACAATGTAAGTTAACAATAAAAGAAAAAGCAGCAGGGGCGAGAAAGAAATATTATACGGGGAACTGGGGGCTTTCTTACTTTTGTTTTCTCACTTTTTTTAACGTATATTTTATTGTTTACTAACACTGAAGCTATTGACAACAAATAACTTCCATATGTTGTTAGGAAATCACACACTGTATGCGTGTGTGTCTGTCCATATATGTGTGTGTAGGTGACCGTAGACATATGTGTGTGAGTGAGTATGTGCGTGTATGTATGTGTGTGTATGTATGTGTGTGTATGTGTGTGTGTGTGGAGTGAAGGCACGTGGTTTAGAAGCTACGGTATTCAGTTCACGATAGTAAGCCCGTGAATTCGATTTCTGGCTCTGGCGCGGCGTGTTGTATCCTTGAGAAAGACACTTCACGATGAACTTTGTCACAAACTGTGTCACGTTGAATCTCACCGAGAATTACTTTAAGTCTACACGTTAATGAGGAATACTCAGCCGCTGAGGTTCATTTCATGTGCAAGCTGTTCCGTTGGTTAAACAAATGGAACACACGTCTTCGTAACCAACGGAGGCTTAACACACACAACACATACACACATTAAAGGGGTACTATATAACAGCGTGACATTCAAAATAAAGGCATATCTGGACCCATATATTTGCGCTGAATGTAAATAAACTTTTCACAAGAATGATTTGTTTACGAAACCTAAAGGACTTTACTGTCTTTCATGCCTCGGCATCTGGGCATCAATAAACGGGGAATAACGGACAGTAACGACTGTCAAATACATGAACACATTGCTCTTCGATACCGAAGTAATTGTGATATGATCACGGCTTAAGTCATCGGCGAGATTAAATGTATTTTTATTATACACAAACATATTGTATCCGAGTCAATATGCATGTATGTATGTATGTATGTATGTATGTATGTATGTATGTATGTATGTATGTATGTATGTATGTATGTATGTATGTATGTATGTATGTATGTATGTATGTATGTATGTATGCATGTCAGGTCATCAGTTGGTGCTACTGGTAACATGTATCCCAGTACAACCTGTCTCATGGTCGGGTCGTTGGCGACCTAACTGGCAACCCCACCAAGGTTTCTTGGTGAGGAGGGTGACTTTGGACATCCTGCAGGACTAAAATCAAAACCTGGCAAAGGGCAAAGGAGCTCTTAAGAGTCAATGGCCATCCAAAATCACCGGGAGAGATGACCCCTTAGCCTTTGTCAAGGCAGAATTCTAGGAGAAGGAAAACTCTGATATAACACCTGCAACCCTGATGATATCCAATGATGTTGACTTGTTCTTCTTTTTGGTAAATATCATCTTGGTTAAGAGAGTGGGACTGGCTTTGTGTAGTGCCTTTGCTCACTATAAAAGCTTCACGGCACAGGCATTGCTTTATATCTGCAGATCTCTCTGCACTTGTCATCACATGGTACCATGGGCCCAGCAGTACGTGTCAATAATTGTCACAGGTGTAGTGTTTGTACCAGAGTTTTCAAGTCGCTGGCTGGACTAAAAAGTCACTCGTTCAGCGCATCGGTAGGGGTTCTCCTACATGGATATAAAGTAGTGGCCGTACTCGAAAACGAGTTGGCAGCCACCATGTAAGTGTGCATGTATGTATGTATGTATGTATGTATGTAAGTGAAGGACCCCTAGCCTTTGTCAGGGCATTCTTCTAGGAGAAGACAACTCAGGAAACTGGGATGACTCCGACATAAAACCTGCGGCTCAGTAGTTACCGATGATGTTGATCTTTTCTTCTTTTCGGGTTATAGCTACTGTCGCTCAGAGAGTGGGATTGGCTCAGTGCACAGTCTTTCCTCACTTTAAAAAATATCTTCACACACAGGCATTGCACGATAGAATTAATTAATAATTATTAATAATGGTATATCGTGCAATGGCCACACACGATAACGAGGGGGGCAGCCATCAACATGTATGTATGTATGTATGTATGTATGTATGTATGTATGTATGTATGTATGTATGTATGTATGAATGTATGCATGTATGTATGTATGTGTATGTGTAATGTGTGTAAGTTTGATGTGTGTTTATACATATATATATGCTTAATTGCATGTTATGTAAAAACTATCTACTATTTATTTAACTACTTTCATGAAAATATGAATCCGTCTTTTAGTGACAAAGTTCTTGTGTTGGAATTCAGACAATAATAAATTCTTTGAGTCAAACGCTGAACTTTTCAATTTTTAACATATTTTCAATGTTTAGCTGATGGACCGAATTTAAAGAATTTGGGTTAACTATCTTTGTTTATTCCTTGGAAATCCCAGCTCCTCAAGGTTATTGCTGAAGCTGAAAGTGTTTTTACATAACTAAACACAGCAATGACAACACACAACGATATATACACTCGCACATACACGTTTATACGTTTATACATGTGTATGTGTGTATGTATAGATACACACACACACACACACACACACACACACACACACACACACACACACACACACACACACACACACACACACACACACACACATATATATATATATATAAGGAAAAAAGATGAAATCGAAAATGCAACTGGAGTCTTTTTTTTTAAAATATATTTATTTAGTTCCTTTACCGGTTTCGCAGTTCTGGTGCTTTTCAAAAGTAGAATAGAGATGGAGGGTTTGTGGTTTTTTCACGTCTATATATATATATATATATATATATATATATATATATAAATATATACGTGTGTGTGTGTGTGTGTATATATATACCTTATATATATATACTATCAATTTCTTGTCTCGATTTCAGTGGTTGGGGTGGGGGGCAGCAACTCAAGATTTCAGATATTTAGGTTCGATGATAAATCTATCGAAAGGCGATCGATTCTGCCAATCATTGTGGGTTCGATTTCTGCTTTCGGGTAGTTTAAAAGACAAGTAAAGGCATAGCCCCTGCTGCATGCTGGTATACATGTAAAGTAATCTTCTGTCTGTTTTGACGATAAGAGTTTAGGAGTTCGATCAACTGAAGCCATGAATTAATGTGTAAGGTAAAATCAAGATGACAAAAGATGTGACAAGGCAGGACCTTTGAATTATCATTACAATCCATTTGGTGGGGCCTCTACACAGTTTCAGTGTTCCCAATGTCCCTCCCAAGTTTTGGGTCTACACGTAGCTATGGTAAAAACCCAAGATCCGACGTAGTAGATTCTTAGCCGGAACCTTATGAATGTGAAGCGAGTTTCTCAACCATCCGGCCATGCTGTGACAACCCGTGTTGATGATATACATAGAGACAAAGTCACTGTTTAGAGATAACCAACCCATCACTCCCTGCCTAAGGATTCGAACACGTGCCAACATCCCTCAGTTAACTGGCTCCACTAAGTCGGCTGATAATATTTGTTTGTCTGTTGGAAGATTCCGTTTTATGCGTTTTTGTTTGTTTCTTTCTTCTGCTTCTTTTCCTAAATCAAGAATTCAACAGACACTTCCATCTCTTTTATTCTCTCCTTTTTCTTCTTTTTACCTACGCCATTCACTTTCTTTCTTTCTTTCTTTCTTTCTTTCTTTCTTTCTTTCTTTCTTTCTGTCCTCCTCCCTTCCGCCACGCCTTCTCTCTCTCTCTCTCTCTCTCACCCCAGAGAACCGTTATCTCTGGGGCTATCTAGTTCTGTAGAGCTGGAGGTGGAGGGGGCACCAATCCGGGCAAACAATATCTGAAGAACATCATCTAGATTCCACTACGTGAAAGGAAACTGCCAGCATTTCACCACCACCACCGCCACCGCCACCACCGCCACCGCCACCGCCACCACATGCATCACAAACAACGTCACCACCACCATCAACACGAACACCACCACCACCACTACTATAACCACCACCAACATCACCACATGCACCACAAACGACAATGACACCATCAACCACCACCACCACTACCACCACCATCAACATCAACATGAGCACCCAACTACCACCACCATCTTGAACACCCCCCCTTCACCACCTGCTACCACCACCACCACCACCACCACCACCACCACCACTATAACCACCACCAACATCACCACATGCACCACAAACGACAATGTCACCATCAACCACCACCACCACCAACCACCACCAACCACCACCACCACCACCACCATCAACATGAGCACCCAACTACCACCACCATCTTGAACACCCCCTTCACCACCTGCTACCACCACCACCACCACCATCACCACTGTCCCCTCTCCAGGAGTATTGTCTAACAAGTGAGGCGTTAATTCGCGGCACGACATGAATTTCATGGAACATACTTGGGATAAATGCTGCTGCTGATAGCAATTACCAGACATAACTAATCCCACGTCACACTGCCCAAGTAGATTAAGATGGATTAGGCTTCGATGTCTTCTTTTTCTTCTATCTATCGTCGTCGCCGTCGTTTTCGTGTCTTTACCTTTGTAAATATTGTTATTGTTGTGTTCTCTCCTTCCTTCTCTTTTTTTCATCATCATCATCATCATCATCACCATCATCATTATCATCCAACCGCCGCATCATCACCTCCCCCCTCCCCCTCATGATCATTATCGTCATCATCATTTCCATCTTCATGTTCCGCACCATTACCATCATCATCATCATCATCATCATCATCATCATCCAACGGCCGCATCATCACCTCCCCCCTCCCCCCCATGATCATTATCGTCATCATCATTTCCATCTTCATGTTCCGCACCATTACCATCATCATCATCATCATCATCATCATATTTTTGTTTGTGAGTTTCCGGAAAATCCCTCAATATATTACTGGTAGGACAGAAGATAAAAATAGAGACAATGTGTTAATAACACAGAAACGCCATTGCAATTATTATTTTAAAGACTCTCTTTTCCGTATTACACCAAAACAATCCCGAAATATAACAAAATGGCTGCCGTTAGAAGTTATTTCACAAGCCATACATGCTGTATACACATATACACACACACATATACACACACACATATAATGTATATATATATATACAAATTATATACATATATATATATACATACATATATGTATACATATATGTATACATATACACACACATATATACACATACATATGTATATATATATATATACAAATATATATGCATACATACATTATATATATATATATATACAAATATATATGCATACATACATTATATATATATATATGTATATATATATATATATATATATATATATATATATATATATATATATATATATAAATATACATGCATACATACATTATATATATATATAAATATATAATGTATAAATATAAATATATATGCATACATACATTATATATATATATATAATATATAAATATATATGCATACATACATTATATATATATATAAATATATATGCATACATACATTATATGTATATATATATATGTATGTGTGTGTATGTGTGTGTGTGTATATATATATATATACATACAAATTCATCCCTCACTCTCCCCTCTCACCCCCTCCTTCTATATGTCTAGCGTACTATATCTGTTTCACTTGTTGCGTATATGTACTGTATATACTGTATCTACGAATTCATGGAATGTATATAAATTCGTGGAATGTATGCTATGTTCTGCTTATGTCTGTTTCATCTTCCCTTTCCTTTTTTCTCATCTAACAGTATTGTTTCTTCCAGCATCTTTGTTCGTCTTTGTTCATCCCCATCTCTCTCTCTCTCTCTCTCTCTCTCTCTCTCTCTCTCTCTCTCTCTCTCTCTCTCTCTCTCTCTCTCTCTCTCTCTCTCTCATTCTGTCTCTGTTTATCTATCTACCATTCAGTCTGTCTATCTATCTATCTATCTAAGAATCTCGTCATACAAACTCACATGCAAATATATGAAAATGATAATAAATTATAATAAGTTGTAATAAATTATAATAAGTTATAATAAAGAGGCTGTTACGAAGCCTACCAGATTAAAAACTAACCATTTGTTGGCATTGTTTGGCTTTAAACAGTGTCAAGGTAGGAGATATTCCTTATAATTTTCTTTATGCAAATATCTATTCGTTGATAATCGATAAACCCGGCACAACTGATGTCTGTGGGCCCATAAAAACAAAACAATAAATAAGTGGAGAGTGTGATATAGATATTGGAAACGTTCTTGGTCTGGAATCAGCAACTATACAAACAGTAACTTGTGATTGAAGTGAAACTACGAATAGAACCAACATAATCAAAATTATGGAAAGATTTTTCAACATACAATAGATGGAAATGAATGCCAGAACGAACTAAAACAATAAACTGCTTAAGGCTGTAAGCATATAACTAAATATATTATTTTGTGGTAATGCTTCAGGGGATCTGTTGTTCAAGTTAATAGCTATTTGGTATTCTGAAACTCTAGTTAACTGTGAAAGACTATTTTAAATAGTCTTCATAGTGAAATAAAAATTTGGTTTGTTTCGTGCTTTAAACATTTGTGGATACTAATATAAAGAAGAAACAGTTTTTTCTTTCGGACATGTTTTTTTTTTTGCAAACACGACTATACTCCGGTTTGATCTTTCTTATTAAGGATTTTTCATATTCACTTCTTAGTTCTTTACGTGTGGTTTGGAATAAAAGAATTCTTAAATCTATGTCTATTAACGTTTCGAAGCCTTCACAGTCCCATCTTCAGAATAAGAGTGGCTACATTGGTGGCGCGTGGCTTACCAGTGATTTTGAATGTTTGTGGGAGTGTATGCGTGTGTCTGTTTGCATATATGTGTGTGTGTGTGTGTGTGTGTGTGTGTGTGTGTGTGTGTGTGTGTGTGTGTGTGTGTGTGTGTGTGTATATATATATATATATGTGTGTGTGTGTGTATGCATTATGCGTATATGTCTATAAACATATATACATAGTACAAATATACATACACATATAACGAGATGGAAAATCGAAGGTGAGTTAATGATAAAAAAATCTCTTCACCAAACTAGAAAAAAATGAGGGAATGCCTTAAATAACATTAAAAGAGAATGGGGTGGGGGTGGGGGGCGGATAATAAGATAATACAACTGTCCCTCAGTATCCTTCTTTACTGCCTGTCTGCCAACGAGATAACTAGCTGTAATGGATTGGTTCCAGTCTGCAACAGAGGTTCGGCGTGTCAGATGAGGAATTCGCGTCAATTTCGAGGTATATCTCCATAAAATTCAAGAATGGTAGCAAGTATGGTGCTAAGGAGAGTCTGCCTGCATATTGGCTAAGTTTATAGTATGTATATATATATATATATATATATATATATATATATATATATATATATATATTAATATAGATGAGATTCTACAGGACTAGAACTGTTTCATTCTTTAGAAATCATCAGATTCCTGATGATTTCTAAAGAATGAAACAGTTCTAGTCCTGTAGAATTTCATCTATATTAAAACTTTTATACTCTGCAATGTATTGAGTGCCTTACTTACTATGGTTACCTCCGATTTAACCCGGAATAACGTATATATATATATATATATATATATATATATATATATATATATATATATATATATATATAACGAAGGAAATGTGGTAAGGAACCAGGTGGACCATAACGCACCAAAGTACTCAATACTTAGGGTAGTAGAGTGGGTAATAGGAACGAGTAGGACCCCGACGGTTGAGCTCAAGCCGTTTCGACGGCTAATTCTGGACTAGAATTAGTCCAGAATTAGCCGTCGAAACGGCTTGAGCTCAGTCGTCGGGGTCCTACTCGTTCCTATATATATATATATATATATATATATACAGCAAAAAATATTGAAGGCACGTAGCTTAATGGTTAGGGTGTTTGGTTCCTAATCGTACGATATATTTCCGGCGGTACGTTACGTCCCTATTTCATGTTGTTTCTGTCCACTCAGATGGAAAAGTAGATAGACTGTGTAATACAAATGTCATACACTGTGTCTCGTTGAATCTTAATGAGAACTACCTCAAGGGTACACGTGTCTGTCGAATGCTTATTTACGTGCAGTTTATTTTCACGACAAAGATGTTCCGTTGTTCTTCGAACAACTGGAATAATACTCATCGCCGTAACCAACGGAGGTCCCATATATAAAGGCCACCATTACACTATTCATAATTGTTTCTACTTTTTGGCACAAGGCCAGCAATTACCCAGTGTATTACTGGTACTTTATTTTATCGACCCCGTAAGATTGAAAGGCAAAGTTAATCCCTCGGCGGCATTTGATCTCAGATCATAAAGGGACGTAACTCTATGCTTCAAAGCATGGTGTCTGACTCTCTACCGATACTGCCAATCCACACACTAAAATAATTGTTTCTACTTTAGGCACAAGGCCAGCAATGACCCAGTGCATTACTGGTACTTTATTTTATCGACCCCGTAAGGATGAAAGGCAAAGTTAATCCCTCGGCGGCATTTGATCTCAGATCATAAAGGGACGTAACTCTATGCTTCAAAGCATGGTGTCCGACTCTCTACCGATACTGCCAATCCACACACTAAAATAATTGTTTCTACTTTTTGGCACAAGGCCAGCAATTACCCAGTGCATTACTGGTACTTTATTTTATCGACCCCGTAAGGATGAAAGGCAAAGTTAATCCCTCGGCGGCATTTGAACTCAGATCATAAAGGGACGTAACTCTCTGCTTCAAAGCATGGTGTCCGACTCTCTACTGATACTGCCAATCCACCGCCTTACACTATTGATAATGTTTTTACGAACTAAACGGCCTAATATGATTCATATTTATTCCTAGTTTCAGCACATTAAATTCTTCAGTGCTTCCCAACCTCTCATATTTTTCATGTCTAATTTCCTGAAATTATTATATGATCTATTATGACTATCACTAGAAACCCCTGCACCCACGTTATCAACAGCTCCACCACCACCACCGTCATCACTACTACTACTACTACTACTACTACTACATAGTCTTTCGAAAACTACTACTACTACTACTACCACTGTAACTACTACTACCACCCCTACTCCTACTACTACTGCTACTACTACTACCACTGTAACTACCACCACCACCACTACTACTACTCCTACTACTACTACTACTGCTACTACTACTACCACTGTAACTACCACCACCACCACTACTACTACTCCTACTACTACTACTACTGCTACTACTACTACCACTGTAACTACCACCACCACTACTACTACTACTACTACTACTACATAGTCTTTTGAAAACCGGACAACGCTGATTATAACGATGCCGATGACAGTGTCGATGACAACAATCCCGACTAAACGACACCGATTATGATCATAATGATAGTAACGATGACATAGTAGATAAAGATGATGATGATGATGATGATGATGATGAGGCAGATGAGAAGGAGGATGAGGAGGGGAGAGAATTATGATGATAATGCTGATGATGATGATGATGTTGATGCCGGCTAAGCGACGGCCGAGGTATGTCTGAGTGAAAGATATATCTTTAGCTAACGAGATGTATCTTATGTCAAATGCAAGGGCCCGTTAGTTAACAGCTGTCATTAAGTTGCGATAATAGGTGGCGCCACTGAACGACCAGTTTTCGGGTAGATGTTGATATGTGAGTGAAATGATGGAAGTTTGCGAGTAGAGTTGAGGCATGAAGTGGTTAGTTAGCTAGTTCTTATAAAAGCTACAGCATACTGGGAAAAAAAAAAAAAAAAAAATATAAATCCAAAGACATAGGCATCAATCAAAGCTGCCTTATCTATTTCGCCATCAATCTAAAAGTATGTTTTGTCTTATATATTTACTATTTTATTAAATATAAGTTTTCTTTCACTAACGTTTCCTGACCCTTTAGATGCATATAACCTTGTTGGGAGATTTTGGCTTGGAGTCCATTCAACTCAAATTTAATTTCTTGGTGAAAGCATTGGAGATGAACCTGAAGCCCGAATGGAGAAAGAAAGTACAGTAAACAAACAGGATTTAATGTATTGGCCAGTGGTCGTTCTCATCTGAAGATTTGGCATATAGACAAAATAATGTGTATATATATATATATATATATATATACTATATAATATATATATATATATCCCCTACACACCCTTGGAAATCTGTTCCTACACACTTTTCACCTGAAGAAGGGCTTATGCCCGAAACGTCGTTCCCCACCACCACCCCACTCTCAAGAGCGTGAAACTAATAAACCTTTGTTCGTACTGCCTCGCTGTTCTGTTCCTGTTCAATTTTTTGAAAAGCTATTTAGAACAATGGTTTAACCGCTTTACTTCCCTCCGAAGAAGAGATATTATCTCGAAAATTAAGGACATTTAAATAAATCTAAGATAAAAGACTAATTGTCAACAATATCTTTTGCATTTGCATTCTTTATTCTATGTCCATACCTGCATTGTTTTGGCTTTATTATACATATACAAACGTTTATACCTCATTACACAATACTTCAAGTGAACTATAACTTCCTCCATATATATATATATATATATATATATATATATATATATATATATATATATATATATATATATATAGTGGTAGAACGCTGGAAGGTAATATCCGTAGTGGTAGAGCACTCAGTTCAAGGGACGAGTTAGGGGTAGAAGTGGTTACACAACAGTTAGTTCACCATACCGAAAACAATTGTTTCACCTTAGTGGTTCCTCAGCTATATATATATATATATTCCCTTCATTAACTATATTGCAGCATGAAGATTGATGTGTGTGTGTGTGTGTGTGTGTGTGTGTGTGTGTGTGTGTGTGTGTGTGTGTGTGTGTGTGTGTGTGTGTGTGTGTGCAACTGTTGACTGCATTAAATAAATTTATAATTATTTTGAATACATTTATCGATATAATAGACCTCACCTCCTAGTAAAATACTGGCCTTGTGCCTAATTTAGGAACCATTAATTGGCAGTATCGGTAGAGGGTCGGACGCCATGCTTTGACGCATAGAGTTACGGCCCTTGCCATTCTGAGTTCAAATCCCGCCAAGGTTCACTTTGACTTTCATCCTTACGGTGTCGATAAAATGAAGTACCAGTAATGCACTGGGGTGATTGCTGGCCTTGTGCCAAAAGTAGAAACAATTATTATTAGTATCTAACACACACAGACACACACAAACACACATACACGCTCTCTCTCTCTCTCTCTCTCTCTCTCTCTCCCTCACACACACACACACACACAAGTACACACTCACATCAGCTGTTCCACTAATAACGTTGTTTTACATATATGAATGAATAAATAAAAGTAAGGATGTTCGTGGCTGGAATGCCTTTGATCCTTAGTCTCCTTGATCAAGTCTGATTTATGGTTTCACCGACAACCACAAGAAGGAAGTACAGCTCACTACTATGTATGGTACAGGCGCTCTTCCAATTATTCTGTGCTGTTGTCTATCCTCAAGTTAAATATGATTAAGCAGACTTATGATTAAAAGTATTCCATCACACTTTTACAGACATATTTTACTTTGGATTATGTTATCTAATATGTTCTTTAAAAAAAATTCCCAGGATTTGAACACAGAGTGCAATGAGCCGGTTCAAATACTGAAGCATTTTAAAATCATGCTCTAACGATTCTGCCAATCGTCGCCTTTCGTTGGGGGTACATAGTTCAACATAGAACATGACAGTAACTTATGACTGATAAAGGAAATATTATCAAATAGGAATTAGAGACAGGATAGCTTATCATGGCACACGTTTCGAACAGTGGACAGTTAAAAAACGATGGACGTTAGAATTCATTGAATGGGGATTGAGGACTTAGCTTCTCAGCCTCTGTATCATCGAGATCTGCCTATCACACACGTTTCTGTTTAATTGGAATAAACCAAGTGTAGCAGAACCCCTTGTTTGTTTATTTCATGTCAATCACAAGTGCAGCTCAACGATGGGATGTTTTTGGAAACATTAGTTGCCAATGATAAGATCACGGGTTCAATTCCAAGACCGAGTGATGTACTGTTGTGGTCTTGAGCAAGACACTTCAATTCACGGATATGTACCAGGCTTGGATAAAATACTGGTGTCGAAGTGGTTGACTAAATCACGGTGGTGCCCCAGCATGCCTGCAGTCTAATGACTAAAACCAGTAAAAGAAAAGAATATACTATTTATTCTTTCTTCAGCAATTATATCACCTCAAAATAACTAATAAATATATTTATGTGATAAAACCCTTCCAATCCAAACTGGGTATAGGGTTGATCCCTTCTACCGCATTCTGCAGAATTATGACAGATAAGTTAGATAAATAAGATGATATTTTATCACCCTTGATTCCCTTAGATTATAATTGCTACTTGTTTTATCGACACTGGAGGATTAAGAGATTATTGAACCTGCAATACTATCAACTGTCTGATGTCTTACATTGACAGAAGTGAAAGAGATTCTCAGATATATATTTTTATAAAAGGATTAGTGACGTAAATGGAATGGAACAATTCTTAAACAGGAATTGTGACTATGTTGTGGAGCTTACCTCTCACCCTGGCTATATTATTATTATTATTATTATTATAATATATATATAGGAAAAAGGCTGACCCCGACGGCAGAGCTCAAGCCGTTTCGAGTCCAGAAATAGCCGTCGAAACGGCTTCAGCTCTGTCGTCGGGGTCAGCCTTTTTCCTATTACCCACTCTCTCTACTACCCTAAGTATTAAGTACTCTGTTGCGTTATGGTCCATCTGGTTCCTTACCACATTTCCTTCGTTATATATATATATATATATATATATATATATATATATATATGCGGTTACGATGGAGTGTCCTGTTAATAGGAAAAAGACAAAATGGTCATGTCTCGAAAGCTTTGATCATAAGTCTGTTTGGTTAGGCCTGATCGATGGTTTAACAGAAAACATACCGATCTTGATATATTTCCGTATTTATTTTCATTGATCTCAGTTTATTTGTATGTATAAGTTTTTTCATACATTTTTCTGTGTACGTATGTGCGTGCTTGTATATGTATGTATTGTAGGTGTGTGTTTGTGAGTATCTGTATGTATGTATTCTAGGTTGTGTTAGTGTAGGTGTGTGTTTGTGAGTATCTGTTTCTATACGTGTTCAATATGAAATGAGAAAGAACCGGAAAGAGATGGCCACGACATGTACTAAATTTTGCGAGAGTCAAAAGTCAGAAGTAAAAAAAAAAAAAAAAAAAAAGTTTCTTCGTAAACTTGTCAAACACCAACGAAGTTGTTGCAGGGTCATTCTTTCTTAATTAAAACCACTTTTGCAATGGCTGCAAACATGTGTATTAGACGTCAAGTTAAATATACAAAAATTAATATTTAGATTTATACTTATATTAATATGTAAAATCTAACAACAACAGCTTTATATAGAAGTTACACCCGTTACACGCGTATACACACACACACACACACACACACACACACACACACACACACACACACACACACACACACACACACACACACACACACACACACACATATATGTACATGTATATACATATATGTACATATATATACATATATGTACATGTATATACATTTGTACATAAAACAGCTAATTTTTAGATCCAGATGACAGAGGCCAACATATTTTGTTTGTTAGTTTTTTTATTATTTTTTATTGATATTAAATAGAATTCATTTTATCTGTCAAACTTTAAAAGTGTTTAGTAGAAATTTGTGATGCATTTGACTATTTCTTTTACATAGTCGAGACTGTTCTAAGTTTAGAACAGGATTTATGTGAATTTTATGATACATTTCCCTCGATTTCTACAATGAGTATTTAGTAGGTCAATAAACTGAACGTGCAATTCGTGAATTAACATGTAATTGGCTGAGTATTCCGAAGATAGTGAACCCTTAATGTAATTCCCTTCCCAGGCAGAATCAGAGTGAAATAACAAGTGACAGAGTTACTGGTACAATCGACTCACGAGGCTTGAGTCAATATGTGGCTATGGTAAAGATGTCACGCAGTAGACTCGAACCCGGGATCTCATGATTGAGAAGGGAACCTCTCAACCATTCATCCATCAGGTGACCATATATATATAGTTACTAGTTCAACAGTTAGACTGTCACTTAGCTTCTGTTGTCTCTATCAATCTCCTACTTATCATTGTTGTTGGTCAATCTGAGAAAAAACACTGATCAAGCATCGATATTTGATCAAAGTTAATCAAGCTATACCTATTCCATCTTTGTGAATACACAGTAGCATTATCCTGTGATGTCTAGCTAAAATTATCACACGATTAAAATTGCAGTACGACACATGAGAATGAAACTAATCACGCGAGAGCATTCTCGAAGCTATCTTTGATTTATATCTGCCTGCCAGCTACCAAGTGAAGTACTTGTCTTTTTATTGCCTAGAGGAGGTGCATTTGCTCGATATTATCAACGGAACTAAGATTCTAAAAACCCTCTCAGCTAAATTCCATCATGACAATTCTTTTTATGGTAAGTCTATGACAGGGCGAAACAATAAATTATTAAAACTCTTCAAGAGAAGACAGAAAAAAAATGAGAAAGAGAAAGAGTCTGGAGAGATTGATAGAGGCAGATAAAAAGACAGATAGATATGGAGAGCGAGAGAGAGAGAGAGAGAGAGACTCCTCGGATAGAACAATCGACTGTTTTGCTTTGCGACGTGCTTTTTATCTTTTAGAATTATCTAGATATATATGTATAGATTATGCATATGTCGTAGAATATATTGTGTAAATGATACTTTGGAAATGTTAGACGTAGACATAGCATGGTATTGTGTAATGTATGTTGATAACTTTATATAGACTTAGACATGGCTTCATGGTTAAAGACTTCACTTCACAACCAACAACGATGTTTCGTGTTCAATCTCTCTTACCGGTACCTTAGGCAACTGTGGAACCACATATATATTCATTTGCATGTGTGGTTGTTTTGGTGAGCTCGCTGGATACGTCAGTTGCTATCAGGTAGCCAGTTTGTGATGTGCTGTTCTGCTTACTCATCGCATTTTCATTTCACTCGATATTGAATTGTAGAATACCATAATAACTGGAGATGTGTGCGGATACGACCCGGAAACTAAAGTTCACTTAACACAGTGGAAGAATCCGACGTCGCCAAAGTCCCCAAAAGCACACCAGTGGGTATGATGAGGTTTTATGTCTTTATGTGGGTATTGGTATGTTCTTGTAATGAAAGATTATTCGGATGTGTGTATATATATTTCCAGAGGTTCTCTATATGCACGTCATTTTCTTTTAAGATATCTCTATATAGCGTGGTATATATATATATATATATATATATATATATATATATGTGAGAAAAACCACAGACCGTCCATCTGAAAAGCAAAAGAACTGCGAAACCAGTAAAGGAACCAAATAAATATATATATTTAAAAAAAAAATAAGACTCCAGTTGCATTTTCGATTTCATCTTTTTTTCTTTATACTTTCACTCGTGTAGGACACCTCGGTTATTTTTCATTTTGTAAAAAAAACCTCACTTTCTAATATATATATATATATATATATATATATATATATATATATAGTCCCGTAGAAGCCATTTCTATATTATATATATATATATATATATATATATATATATATATATATATATATATAAAATAAAATAAAATAAATAAGTCAAATATTTACAATTTGGCTTCGTTTATTACTGCTATATATATTTCGGTGACAGCCATCTTTGGCTGTGACCTCTTCAGGCAGTCCGAATTGGTGTGGTAGAGACGGGTACACTTGTTGTTGAGGTGTTTAATTCCGTCAATACTCTGATATGTCCAGTTCCTGGTTAGGTTGTTATTTCTCTGAAGAACTGAAATCATATGAATTCGAACAAACGAATTTCAGCGTCAAAGTAACCAACCCAACCTGCGCACTTCGTCGGGTGCTCCAATCTGCATACTGAGGTGTCGGTATACAACCAACATATACTCAAAATTTATATATATATATATATATATATATATATATGTGTGTTCGGAAAAGATTGTTTTGGTAAAAACAGGAGTAAGCAGGAGAAATCTCTCAACAATCGTTGTTTTTAGTTACGATGGAGTATTTTATAAATATAACAAAATAATATATATATATATATATATATATATATATATATATATATATATATATATACTTTGAGGGCGACTGGTCGAGGTGAAAGCAGCTAGTTGGTCAGTCGGCCTCTCTGTCTCTGATTTTTCGGACCCATGGTTTTTACATATTCCTTTGTTATATTTCGAATACCTGATGATATCACCGGATTCACATGGAACCCGGTCATTGAAATGATCATAGTATAATAAACCCTTCAAGGATTTACACCAGTCCAGCCTCCTGTTATTTTATTTATAATTAACTCCGTATTCGCAACACCAACTACACAAACGAAGACGGGTGAACTGCACTACGTTGAGTACTCTCCACAATATTACACCAAGATTGACCATACGGAATGACCAATTCTATCCAGTGGTGAACCAACAAACCTAAAGAAATATATATATATATATATATGTATATATATATAGTGGTGGAACACTGGGAGGTAATATCGGTAGTGGTAGAGCACTCAGTCCAAGGGACGAGTTAGGTAGAAGTGGTTACACAACAGTTAGTTCACCAAACCGAGAACAATTGTTTCACCTTCGCGGATCTTCAGCTGGGGATGTGTATGGTTATAGGAACATATATGTTGGTTCCTATAACCATATACATCCCGATATATATATATATATATATATATATTGTATATTTTATGTTTATTTGTTTGTATTTTTCTCAGTGTTGGTATATAAGAATTGTAATGCGTGTATAAGTGTATCTTCTCTATGTGAACAACTGTATGTATGTTTGTATACGAAACTGTTTACGTCTATGAGTATGTGACTTTTGTCTTTTGTCTAGACGAGTGTGTATATATATATATATATATATATATATATATATATCTACCTATTAGTAAACATTTGCGTATACATGTGTGTGTTTGTGCTTATGAATGCATGTATGTGTGTGTATATGTGGTTGATGTCGTGATTCTAGGAGCAGACTGTGCACGTATGAATGTATGTATGTATGTAAATGTGTATGTATGATTGTATGTATGTATCTATGTATGTATGTATGTACGTGTGTATGTAGGTGAAGATGTATTTCTATACACACATACATATATACTTACATAGTGCGAGAGTTTTATGTGCGATCGTATATGCATTTATATGTCTGTCTGGTGACATGTATATATATACATATATATATATATATATATTATATATATATGTGTGTGTGTGTGTGTATTTCTGCTTGAACGCGAATGTGTGAGCGTACAAGCGCGTGTATGTGTGTATGTATGATTGTATGAATGTGTGAGCGCACGCGTACGTGTATGTATGTCCATATGTGAGTAAATAAGTGAGTGAGTGAATGTGTCTGTGTTGGAACTATATATGTGTTGATGAGCGGGTCGGCGTAATGATGGGG
>OZ024758.1:10409326-10411826 GCA_964016885.1 Eledone cirrhosa
GAAAGAGAAGGAGTGATGGAAAACGAAAGTAAATTTATTTGGGGCGATGTCGGTGGCAGTTTCGGAGCATTGACGGAAATGGCAGGCGTGTATTGCTTGTTTTAGTTTTTATTTTATTTCTTATTTAACATACAAACACATATACATACACACATCCTCTCTCACACACACAATCTCTCTCTCACACACACACACACACACACACACACACACACACACACACACACACACACACACACACACACACACACACACACACACACACACACACACACACACACACACATGTATGTATTTTCCCCCTCTTTTTGAGGGGTGGTGGTGGTTTTTTTTTTTTTGAAGCTCTGGCTCAACTTGGAATGTGAAACGGCGCATGGATGTCTAGTAGCCATGTGTACAACTTACACCAGGGCTGTACCCGTGGTGGTGGTGGCGGTGGTGGTGGTGGTGGTGGTGGTGGTGGTGGTGGTGGTGGTAGTGGTATTGGTGGTGGTGGTGGTAGTGGTATTGGTGGTGGTGGTGGTGGTAGTGGTGGTGGTAGTGGTGGCGGTGGCGGGGGTGGTGGTGGTGGTAGAGGTGGTGGTGGTAGTGGTGGTGGCAGTAGTGGTGGTGGTAGTGGTGGTGGTAGTGGTGGTGGTAGTGGTGGTGGTGGTAGTAGAAGTCGTGGTGGTGGTGGTAGTGGTGGTGGTAGTGGTGGTGGTAGTGGTGGTGGTGGTGGTAGTAGAAGTCGTGGTGGTAGTGGTAGTGGTGGTGGTGGTGGTGGTGGTAGTAGAAGTCGTGGTGGTGGTAGTGGTAGTGGTGGTGGTAGTGGTGGTGGTGGTGGTAGTAGTGGTAGTGGTGGTAGTGGTGGTGGTGGTAGTAGTAGTGATGGTAGTAGTAGTGATGGTAGTAGTAGTGGTGGTAGTAGTAGTGGTAGTAGTGGTGGTAGTGGTGGTGGTGGTAGTAGTAGTGGTAGTAGTGGTGGTGGTGTCGGCAGTGGTAGCTGACGGTGGGGTTTAATTTGTCTGTACGAGATATATGGCGCCCGCTCTACACCATCATTGCACATTCTGTTCTGCTAATTGCACCCCCTCCACCCCCACCTTCACTCTGTTGCTGCTGCTACTGTTGCTGCTGCTACTGTTGCTGCTGCTACTGTTGCTGCTGCTACTGTTGCTGCTGCTGCTACTACTGTTGCTGCTGCTACTGTTGCTGTTTTGGTGCTGTCGATGTTACCATACACCGTGTAGAATGCTTCTACCACCACCACCATTTACTACTGCTACTACTACTACTACTACTACTACTACTACTACCACCATTTACTGCTACAACCACTATCGCCACCAACAGCACCACATAGTACTACTACAACCACTACCGCCACCAACAGCACCACATACTACTACTACTACTACTACTACCATTACAAACACCAACACTACCATCACCACCACCACCACTTACACCACTACCAACACCAACACCACCACCACCACCACTTACACCACTACCAACACCAACACCACCACCACCACCACCACATACACCACTACCACCACCACCACCACCACCACTTACACCACTACCAACACCAACACCACCACCACCACCACCACATACACCACTACCACCACCACCACCACATACACCACTACCAACACCACCACCACCACCACTTACACCACTACCAACACCAACACCACCACCACCACCACCACCACATACACCACTACCACCACCACCACCACCACATACACCACTACCAACACCACCACCACCACCACTTACACCACTACCAACGAAAGGTGGTTTTTCTGCTAGTTAAATATAATAGAGTTATTTTCTATTCCTTCTTTTAGCTGGAGGTACCCTGATTGAACAGATATCTGATTAATGACATTAATTGCTTCTACTTTTGGCACAAGGCCAGCAATTATCCCAGTGCATTACTGGTACTTTATTTTATCGACCCCGTAAGGATGAAAGGCAAAGTTAACCTGGGCGGGATTTGAATTCAGATCTGATTAATGACATTAATTGTTTCTACGTTTTGGCACAATGCCAGCAATTACCCAGTGTATTACTGGTACTTTATTTTATCGACCCCGTAAAGATGAAAGGCAAAGTTAACCTCGGCGGGATTTGAACTCAGAATGGCAAGGGCCGTAACTCTATGCGTCAAAGCATGGCGTCCGACCCTCAACCGATACTGCCAATAATGACATTAATGACATCTCAGTGGTGACCATA
Organism: Eledone cirrhosa; assembly: GCA_964016885.1. NCBI lineage: Eukaryota > Metazoa > Mollusca > Cephalopoda > Octopoda > Eledonidae > Eledone > Eledone cirrhosa. The sequence continues at coordinate 10,411,559 of OZ024758.1, forward strand.
CCTTTTTAAAAATATAATCCGTCACTACACATTCGAATGTGTTCATATCAAAAAAGAAAAAAAAAAAAGATGATTTGCTGTAATTGGTGGAGACTTGGTAGTTGTTTATAGTACGTAGATTGACAATGTAGAGCCGGAGTTCACAAAGAGATCGATATCGAACGCCAGGGATCTATGAGACTACTCAAGGCGTTGATTCCTTTTTTCAACCGAAAGGTGGCATTTGTATAACACAGTAAAATACAACTTGATTAGAGGGGTTTTAGGT
>OZ024758.1:10424326-10434326 GCA_964016885.1 Eledone cirrhosa
TACATACCCAGAATATCTGATACTTATATTATGGCGGAGATAAATGTAAAACAAGTAGAAATATGCATTTTTCTGAGAAAAACTACAAAATAACTTACTCTATCTCTATATATTCAAAGCTCTTGAATCGTGGCCCATTGCCATATTCACACAGATATTTGAACACTTATGCAATTCATCTCCATGTAACAGGACTCATTTTTCTTTTTTTTTTGTAGTTTTCTTGTTAATCTAAGAGCTTTCTAACTCGCTGAAACTGTATTTCTAAATATTAATTAGACAGTTCACCTAATACTACAGCACCAAATGGTGATGTCGACAAAGTATCTTATAATGTAAAAATACTCTTGAATACAGTATAGCTATGTTGCTGTTAGTAGTTGGTAGCAGTTGTAGAGGTGGTGGTGGTGGTAGTGGTGGTAGTAGTGGTAGCAGTTGTAGAGATGGTGGTGGTGTTGTTATTGTTGGTGGTAGTGGTGGTAGAAAAACATGGCAAAGAAGTAATTATTTCTATACTACAAGCATGCCATTTTTTTTTCTAACATGGCAGCACCAAACCTTGACCAGCTTACGTAGCCAGATTGTGATTTATCCTAATAGCACTCTGGTTATTCTCGTGGCTTATATTTCACTGGTAAAGTTCGAGGGGAACAGAAAGAAAGAAAGATAGATAGAAATAAATAAAAATAGATAGATAGATAGATAGAAATAAATAAAAATAGATAGATAGATAGATAGAAATAAATATATTTAGATAGATAGATAGAAGCAAAAAAAAAAAAAAAAAGATAGTATACAGAGAAACAGTGATGGTTTGAAAAAGAGAAGGTTGAATAAAATATAAGAGTATCTCTACTGCATTTCATGAGTTGAGGAAAGACACGATTCTGACACCAAACAGCCCAGTCGTCCCGTCATTTGACTGCCAGAAAATGGAATGCTCATAAATCTGCAGAAGAAATGAAATGGTGCAGAACGATATCTTCAGGCTGAAAGCAAATATCCGGCTTTGAATATATACACCACTCTGCTGCAAGAATATACGTCTTCTTTTTTTTTTCTTCGTGTGCGAATGTGTGAGAAGTATATACATACATACATACATACATACATACATACATACATACATACATACACACATGGTGGCTGCCAACTCGTTTTCAAGTACGGCCACTACTTTATATCCATGTAGGAGAACTCCTACGGATTCGCTGAAAGAGTGTGACTTTTTACTCCAGCCAGCGACTTGAAAACTCTGGTACAAACACTACACTTGTGACAACTATTGACACATAGTGCTGGGCCCATGGTACCATGTGACGACAAGTGCAGAGAGATCTCCAGATATAAAGCAATGCCTGTGCCGTGAAGCTTTTATAGTGAGCAAAGGCACTGCACAAAGCCAGTCCCACTCTGTTAACCAAGATGATATTTACCAAAAAGAAGAACAAGTCAACATCATTGGATACCATCAGGGTTGCAGGTGTTATATCAGAGTTATCCTTCTCCTAGAATTCTGCCTTGACAAAGGCTAAGGGGTCATCTCTACATACATACATACATACATACATACATACATACATACATAGATACATGCATATATACATACACATAAACTCACACACATAAAAATACACATATATTTATATATTGAGAGTGAGAGATGTATGTATGTAGGAATGTATCTATGTATGGATCTATGTATATATATATATATATATATATATATATATATATATATATATATATATACATATATATATGTATATATATGCATGTATGTATGTAAAGGTATGTCTATATATATACTTGGACGTATATGTATATATGCACAGCAATAATTACGTATATATGTATCAATATGTACAGAAATCTGTAGATCAGTGGTGATCCCAACAGCTGAGTTATTCGGGCTAATCCGGGGTGACCCGATGTCAGGTTAATTTATTTTATATCAACAAGAAACCTATCAATATATTACCTTCTTTATTGACTTGCTCAGGTGTGATTGGAGATGACGAATTTTCGTTCGAAATATTAATTTAAAAAAAATAAATGTCCTGAATGACTATAAAACTCTGTTTTTCAAGAAAACTATCTTTATATCTCGTTTCTGAATTTGTTTAGCAAGATTCTTTATCTGATAACGTGTGTTGAAACCGATATTGTTATATTTTGGGAGGGTCATATTGCCAATAAGAAACACACGCACCAGCTGCTTTCACTCCATATTGGAGTGAAAACAACTGGTGCGTGTGTTTCTTATTGGCAACATGACCCTCGCAAAGTATAACAATATCTTTATATCGTTGACATAAATATATGTTGCAGTTTATAACAATATTATAATAGCAAAATGACCAATATAACAATATTGTGAACCAAATTACCAATATAACAATGCTGTATCACCAAAATAAGGATGACTTATGCTCTTATAATTAAGTCGGATGAAGGAAATAGGTCAGAGACATCAAATAAAAACCAGTGTTGTATAGAACTTGATAATAAACCTTATAGTTTATACAAGTGGAACACGTTTCTTCTACAACAACTACAACGGTACGCGATGGGGCCCACCCACAGCCCTGGCGGACAGGATAGAGAAGGCGTTTCCCCGGAGGACGGCGAGGGAGACGCTCTGGAAGAGCCACTCCAACTCGCGGGGCTCACACCTGCGGCTGGCCAGCTCAGCGCCTATGGTGGTGAGTAAGGAGGTAGCCCTGGGGGCCGAGAACACCAGAAGTCTCCACTGCCAGGGGTACGACCGCAAACCTGTCGGAGAGCGACCGGTATTTGAGGAGTTTGGTGCCCCTCAGCCCGACGTGCAGCAGAACCTGGGTCAGTCGCAGACTGCACCAGGTTGCGGCTGCAGAAAGTGTCGGTGCAAGCGGCATCCCAGACGAGGGGTTTTCCACCGCGGAACGGGAAGATGGTCATGCCATCTGGCCTTTTGCCGTCCCCTCGATCCAGCCCCACCGGCTCGAGCTGGGATGTTATGGTAGTAAATATAACTGTGTTATTTCAATGGTGATCATGCAAGATAAAATATACTAAGCCTGATTATCATTAATGAATTAAATGGATCTACTTGGTCAGAGTTGACCATGGGCTAAATATCATCAGCAACAACGACTAAATCTCGTGCTACTTTCATTCTATCTTTTATTCTGTCTACTCTCCTCTCACTCCCCCCCTCTCTCACTTTGTTCTCTCTCTTTTCTCCCCTCTCTCTGCCTTTATTGTTGGCATAGATACCTTATAATCTATATCTACTCATACACACACACATATATGTGCATGTATGTGTGTGTGTTTAGGTATGTATATGTACACACACACACACACACACACACACACACACACACACACACACACATATTTTTGTATATGTATGTGAGTATACATACATACATACATACATACATACATACACACGCATATCCATACATACAAACATATACACACATATATATTCCCTTTTTGTTCACGGTTCATTCGTAAAGAGTCGCGCGATATCTGTTTGGCATCGGACGAGACTTGTAGACGTCACGGCGCATGCCTGGTTCCTACCAATCTCAGCAATACTGCTTTCCACGCAACTTTCCCCGTTTGTTTGATACCTCTCTTGTTCGCTTGTCTGCGCATCTGTTTCCTAAAACATTTTCAGCTTTTTAAATTTTTGTTTTTATATTATTTTTATCTTTATCTTTATTTTTATTTTTATTTTTATTTCATTTTTATTTTTATAATTTTATCATTTTTATTTTTATTTTTATTTTTGTTTCATTTTTTTTTTTTGTTATAGTTTTTTTTTTTTGTTGGTATTTTTATTTCTTAGATAAGATGGACGGACATGTTTCAGGTTGTACGTGTCGGCTGCTTTCTTCATTTTATGTATGTCTATATGGTTGTGTATGGTTGCGTGCGTGCGTGTGTGTGTGTGGTTGTGTGGTTCTGTTTGTAAGTGTGAGTCTATTTGCGTGTGAATACATGTCTGTGTGAAAGTTTTAATGTGTATGTTTGTGTAATTGTGTGTGTGTGTGTGTGTGTGTGTGTGTGTGTGTGTGTGTGTGTGTGTGTGTGTGTGTGTGTGTGTGTGTGTGTGTGTTTGCATGTTTGTGTTAGTATATGTTTGAGATTGTGTATGCATTTATGTGTGATTAAATGATTGTGTATGCATGTTTGTGTGTTTGTATTGATATATGCATGCGTGACTGAGTAATAGTAATAGTATGTGTTCCTGTATGCATGTAAGTAATTGTGTGTGTATTTTTTGCGTATGTTTGTGAGTGTGAGTAATTATGTTTGTATATGTGTATGTAAATGCGTATGTGTCTGTGAGTAATTGCATTTGAATATGCACGTGTGCGTATGAGTAAGAGTGCGTTTCTGCTTTTTCATTTTATGTGTGTCTGTGTCTGTATGTATGTATGTGTAATTATGTATTAGTGTTATGCATGTATGTGCTGTGTATGTGTGTGTATGGATAATTATGTTTATTTTTGTATATGCATGGGTGTGTGTGTATAATTGTGCATGTGTGTGGGTGTATACGTGTTATTGTGTGTATGGGTAAATACATATACTTGTTTGTGAGTGTACGTTATGTAGATAACACGCACGTGTTTATGTGTTGATATTATATATACTTATGTAAGCCTTTGTGAATGCCTGTCAGTGATATTGTTTCATTCTTAGACTGGTTTCAGTCATTAAACTGCGGCCATTCTGGGACACCACTTTAGGGATATTTTCGCCGATTATATTGACCCAGTACTTACTTTTTAAACCTGATATTTACTTCATCGATCTGTTTCTGTGATTGTACATGTGTTTCAGTGTGTATCTCCCATAACATAGCGGCTGGAGAAAAAAGAGGTCGTTAAAGTACCAGACTTGAAGCAAACAAGTACTTTGGTTGATATAAAGTTCCAGCGTCAACCGGAAGTGGATAAGCGGGATTTTAAAAGTATCTGAAGGCATAATTTGCGGTATTTGGTTGGGTTCTGAACGTTATGTGTTCAAACCTTGACTCTTTCTGCCTTGAATAGCAATAATTCCCTGGTCTGATCTGACGATCGGCTCTTTTCCCTTTGTAGAAATGACATTACGTAATGTCACAAAAATGTGACATTATCTTGACTGATAGTATTGATTATCAAGATGAATTTGGAAGACACGATAGAAAATACCCGAGTTTAGTCTAACAGATTTATAGTAATTAAAAAATTCACGAGCAAGAGTATAAAATAAAATCGAAAATATGTCCCCTTCTTTATTTCTAAGTAATCCTAAAAATGTATTGTTTAGAGTTGCTGTTTCCCAACTGTGGTCTGCCAAGTTAATACTTTCAGGTATAATATTCCACCATAATATTTCAGGGCTAAAACACCCTTTTCAGATGTAAAAACGAAAACGGTATAAAACAAAACGAAAGATCGGTGTGTTCATTTTGTTTTGAACTATTTTCGTTTTTTCCATTTAAAAAGAAGGTCTTAGACCTGAAATGTTATGTTGAAATATACTATACAAATATTACTTTATTTTATTGATTAAAATTATTGTAAACAACAGAAACACAACCGTAAATTGTTTAATCACGAGAGAAATGTCTTTGATTGTCTGTACGCTCAAACATCTCGCATTGTAAGAATGTCATTGGATATTAATTGTAATGGCATTGTGGTACATCCTGGAATGGAACTAACGAGTTTACGACTCTAACCATTAAGCCACGCGACATCCCGAGCGTAAACACTCGTGTAATCAGAGCATTTATCATATATGCATGCGCATGTGTGTTTGGCGCGATAGGAAAGATCGTAGATCAGTTAACCTTAACATGCAGGCACCAATTCAGTAATTATAGACAATCTCTTGCAGTTCTCTTATTATCACTAATTGCCTTTCTCCTTTTCATACTCTTCTCTGCTTCCTCTATTTTTGATTCCAGTCAACCATTTTCTTAAATGTGTTTTCATTATGCATATGCCTGTCTGTGTACACGTGTCTTTCTAAATGCTAAGGCTCATATATAAGTATTCACTGATATTTATGAGCATTCATCTTCATACAAATACATATTAACACAAAGTTTCAATATACCATACATATGTACGCAAATTATATACATGTACCTTAAAGCACACACACACACATATATATCCATACACACACACTTAATATATATACATACATATATATACACGTGTGTGTGTTTTATGTATATAATTTTTTTACGTGTGAGAACAGTAAAGCTGTGAGATAGGGCTAATATCTTAACTGGGATTGAAATTTCATTTCTATTTTATTTTACATTTGGAAAGAGTGTAATAACCTCAGAGACTCTAAATATGTCTATGTGTGTGTGTGTGTGTGTGTGTGTGTGTGTGTGTGTGTGTGTGTGTGTGGTTGCAGGTTTAAATGCCCCTACTTTTCCAACATGAGCTGAGGCCCATAGCATGGCATGGCACACGTTTTAAGCGTTGTATTAGGTTATGCAATGCATACATGTATGGTTTTATGTTAGAGTATTAATGTCTGAGATATTCGTATTATATAGTTTAAATTATTTTCAAAACAATGGATTTCGCATAAATGCAGAAAATACATAAATCAAAGAATGGGAGAAAAAAAAAAAAAATCAAAATGAAATGAAATTGTCCAGAACAAAATCCAGTCTGGAAATTTGATATTGAGAATAAGTTAAAATATGACGAATCTGTCATTTCTTAACTCCGCATTTCCGTTTTCAATTGCAAGCTGTTTTAATTTATAATACGATTAACATTGTAATTAGTTGCTCTGTGCAAAATTCAAATTTCACGTGTACTGTTTTTTCATAATGGAAATCATACATTACTTTACCCGCTGTGGTTTTATATTAATTTTTTCTCATTATATTAATGTTATTAATATATTGCTACATGGTCTGTTTAATGCTATGAAGTAGTGGTGAAATCCCAATGGGTCGATTCCTTGTTCGGGTTTCTATTCATAAATGTTATTTAACTTCAATTTGCTTACGTTTCTAATGCTCTTCCAAAAGTCTCACACAATATATATAGGCGCATTTCTCATTCATATAAACCTGAACTTCGTTTTTTCAACATAGCGAGGGGGACTGGCAAAAGTATGAAGAGAGATGAGCTCTTTAATATGGTGGCGACCATCGATTTCAACGACATAAAGATGGAAAGTAAGATGGATTATGATTTAGGCATAATGGAAAGTCTATTATATCGACACCAGTACATAACTGGTATTTTATCGACCTCGTATGGATGAATGGCAAAGTTGACCACGAGAGGGATTGAACTTAAGGCACAAAAATCCGGAATAAATGCCGCAAAACATTTGTCCACAGCTCTACTAATTCTGCCAATCCCTCACCATAAGGTGGAAGATTCAATATCAGTCATAGATAAAATGATGAACTCAGTAAGAGGATCTAACAAAATCACATCAGGTAACTTTTGAAAGGTTTCTTTGAAAGAATTAGCTCATCAAAAACATAGTGTAATGTGTTAATGTGTAATTAGTGTAATGTGTTAATTAGTGTAATGTGTTAATTAGTATAATGTGTTTTATCTACAAAGAAGTTAGAAGCAGAAGATTTCAGGACCAAGATTTCTTTACATATCAGCAAAGTGATAGTATGTATTAGAAGTATTGGATCTTCAAATGAAAAAAAATATGTACGACCTTTGTATTATAGGAATATAAACATAAACCAGTACTTGCCAAGTACTTTATTTTATCGATTCTAGAAAGATGAAAGGCTAGATTAACCTCGGATGAATTTGAACTCGTAACATTAAGATATATATTTAAATACCTCACTTGAACGTTTCTGCCAATCAAGCTATCAAACGTGTTTAAGTTCCAGTTCCTAACTACAAATATTAGTAGGCTTTAGATTATAGCCGCACCGGAAGTGAGTGGGGAAATCTTTGTACAGAGTTTGTCTTTAAAACATGACCTAGCTATTTGGGTGGTAGATAAATATTAGTTAGTGATCAACACGTGAGAGTCAATAGGTTAGCGTAATCCTTGATGTGAGGGTGATAAGTGTGGTAGAGTCAAGTTGTTTAGAGACAATTCTGTAGGGGTGGTCAGTGTAACAAATAATAAAAAAAAAACTGTTAACCCTTTAAGGACCAGCTCTCTATCGTTAGCCATCAGAAAAAGAGTAAAACTAGCTGAAAAAACAATTGAAAAATAACAAATTTTTATATTCATAATGTTTTAATCCTCGACTGGTTTCAGTCATAAGACTACGGCCTTGCTGGGGCACCACCTTACAGGGATTTAGTTGACCATATCGACACTAGTTGTTATAGATGGAGTCGGGTCTATTCATATGGACCTTGGGGCAATCATCCGTGAAACGTGCGTAACTGATCGGTAATTAATAAAAATATATGTGAAACTTTTCCGTGTTAATCTTTATATATATATATATATATATATAACATGAGAAGAAAGAGGAATACTGCGTGGTTGCACATGGGTTACATATTATAAAATTAGTCCCTCGTCAATGATTTGCCAACCATCATTGGTATTTCATCGCATTAAAAATCATATACCTCAGGTTGGTGCGAGCAATAACTAAAAAAAGCTATTGGGACCAGTGAATCGCGTAAAGCGAGTGAGACAAGTAAACAACATAGAAGGATAAAAGATATATATATATATATATATATATATGCAGAGAGAGAAAGATATATATATATATATACGATATTAAACAAATGGAAACTATATTTATAAAACCATATTTATTTCATTATACATATTTCGGGGATACCATATTAAAAATATGGCATGCCTTCTTCAGATAAAATACAATATATAAGCAGTTTTATAAATAATTTTGACGTACCATAAATATTGATCAACTTTCATGTAAGAAGTTATTTATAAAACTGCTTATATATTGTATTTTATCTGAAGAAGGCATGCCATATTTTTAATATGGTATCCCCGAAATATGTATAATGAAATAAATATGGTTTTATAAATATAGTTTCCATTTGTTTAATATCGTATATCTACTCCAAAACTTGTTGAGTGCTTTATATCAGTTATAAAATATTTACTTGTTGTAACCCAACAATTTTAAATAAAACTTTTGCATATATATATATATATATATATATATATATATATATATATATATATATATATATATATATATATAGAGAGAGAGAGAGAGAGAGAGAGAGATCAAAGTTGACAATTGTTTCTCCAAGACAACTCCGTTTTAATCTGTGAGCGACGATAACGTCTGGGCGTCAGAACGTCTGTAGAGCAGGAGTTGAGCGTCTGTGACAAGATATATTAGAATATGATCGCAGCGGCTATCTTCCCCCATATGTCTTAACTTGAACACAACAAATACACAACAAACAAAAGGAGACAAATAAATAACAAATATATCAAAGAAGGGAAACCAAAAGAGGGAGAAATGTTTTGGCTGTCTTCCTTTCTTTTCTTCTCCTTCTAAAGTTACGTTTCTTCTCCAGTTTGGTATATATATCGTTCTCAAGTCAAGACAGATGCAACTGTTCAAAGATCTTTTTATCCACCCATTCTTTCGTAATCTGTACCAACATTTCTAATAAAGTGTATGATATAAAAATATAATTGTTTCTACTTTTGGCACAAGGCCAGCAATTACCCCAGTGCATTACTGGTACTTTATTTTATCGACCCCCGTAAGGATGAAAGGCAAAGTTAACCTCGGCGGGATTTGAACTCAGAATGGCAAGGGCCGTAACTCTATGCGTCAAAGCATGGCGTCCGACCCTCTACCGATACTGCCAATTCACATAATACCATCAGTTGGTACACAACTATATGTAGGCCAATAAAGGTATAGAACCACCTCTCTCTCTCTCTCTCTACACACGCATATATGTGTATGTTGATATATTGATATATATATATATATATATATATATGTGTGTACATATATATATTTATTATAATA
>OZ024758.1:10439326-10441826 GCA_964016885.1 Eledone cirrhosa
GAAGAGAAACGACCCCGGCAGATATCACGTTACCATGGTGCTCTATGACCTTTTTATTTTCGAAGTAAAATCTGGATTGGCGTAAGGCGAATTATGAATGAATTTGGACTGAGGAAGTTACTATGTTGTACATATGTATCAATGTTAGTTTGTTGTAAATATTTATATATGAATAAATGTTAGACTATATATATGTATGTATGTATGTATGTATGTATGTATGTATGTATGTATGTATGTATGTATGTATGTATGTATGTATGTATGTATGTATGTATGTATGTATGTATGTATGAATGTATATATATATATATATATATATGAATGTGTGTGTGTAATCTAATATATGAAATGTAGAAAGATTAACTGAATATAAACTAAAAACAATTCAAGATACATTGACACACACATATGTATATATATATGTATGTGTGGGTGTGTATATATACATATAGTTCATAGGTTGTTTAAATTGTAGGATTAAGTAGTCATACAATATACGATTTAATATACCAAATGCACACACACACACACACATATATATATATATATATATATATATATATGTATATATATGTATATACGTGAGAGAGAGAGAGAGAGAGAGAGAGAGAGAGAGAGAGAGAGAGAGAGAGAGAGAGAGAGAGTGTGACCAGTCTCTAAAGAGTGCGACGAAAATGTTGACGCCAAGAAATATATATAAAGAGAAGTTAACATTTGTTTCTCGATGTTTTAAATTCAACATACATTCTCAGATCAAGTCACTTGCCAGCCAAATACAATTCCGAAGTTACGAAATTTTCAGCTATGCTTAAAAAATTCTTTTGTATATATACACATATATATTATTTTCTCTTCAGAAAATTATATTTACACTTTTGCATATGTATTGAGTGCTTATTCAGTTAATGGTTTAATGTCTTAAATGCAATGGTTATTATTTACACCCACCACTCTTATACATCAAACACACATATACATATATATAATTAAAAGATAAGACAGAAACACACACACACACATATATAGATATATACACACACACATATAAATAAGACCGAAACATTACAACTGTGTTGAAAATTGCAAAAGTTGAAAATTGCAAACATGACTGACACCACACATTATGAACCTGAAGATTGCGAAAGCATGAAAGTACTTGTTCAATTAACACTTAACATTTAATATTCTATCATACTATTTCATTATAATACCATTATAAATTTTAAAGGATTGTAAATAAAACGAGTAAATCAGACAAAGTTGGAATTCCTTTTATTAATATATATATATATATATATATATATATATATATATATATATATATATATATATATATATATATATTTATATATATATATATCGTCTAGTTTATCGGAAGTCAAGTCATCGTCAGTATGTCATTCTTACATATTAACATATAATTGAAAAAGTACGTATTTAAAACAATTTATTTATTTAAGAAAGTAACAAGTCACTTAACATTTAAAGTTAATATAAACAATAAAATGTCAGATTATGAAACTGCTTTCAACAAATGTTTTGTTAAGAATTATAACCGACTATCGTATTTGTAAAGAACTTCTTCGTATATTTGTATTTCCTCTTTTGCATGAGTTCTTCGTTCTTCTCTCTGGATAAAGTTCTGCAATTTGGCGCATGTAAATCTTTCTTTAGATTTTCACACATCAGTGAAGTGCCAAATATTTACATGGCTAGAGTTAACTGCAAGGTGGAGAATTTTCAGAGACGTTAGGGCTTCGGCATAGAAGATATGTCTCGGTATTTGTTCCGGCTCACCATCCTTTTGAAGGCAATAAACAGAGTATTAACCCCCCCCCCCCCCCCCCCCCCGCCTCTCTATCTCCCTCTCTCTATCTCCCCCTCTCTCTCTCCTTCTTTGTGGGGAAGAAATCTGCTGCATTCTGACCAGGTGAGAAATGGGTCCGTCAGATTTTAAATACGCCAGACACGCCATGTATGTCAAGACACTGCCCCAATGACTCCGTCAGGTATTAAGGGCCCTTCACCATTTATCCTAACTGCATGGTCCAGAGTTAAATGGAAGGCTTCTAAGCTATTTATATCTTTATAAACTTTGATCTGCCAGTAACATTCTAAATGTTACATGGCGACAGAGGTCGAGGGGCGGCCTCGCTTGGATTAATTCCTTAAGATCAGAGATCCCTAAACGTTTTAGATCATTGACTGGAACCCCAATTAATAGATACATCATTATAGAGAATATAAAATAACGAGACAATAAAGATAAATTATAAATCAGTCACATGTTTAATCAAGTTGTATGAGATCATTAATAAAAGAAATCATAATTCCATGAATTTTCATTCGGCGTAAGTGTACGATATTAATCCTGTCTGTATATAGACACACACACACACATACAGACACACACACATACACACTTACAGACAGACATACAGACAGACATACACACGCACACACGCGCGCGCACACACACACACGTACAAAGAGTGGG
>OZ024758.1:10446826-10454326 GCA_964016885.1 Eledone cirrhosa
TATAAACACTTTAAGATCTTGTATCACAGAACCAGAGGCGGTTTCAGGAACTTTGGTATGAAAGGAGTTGAGAAGTATGGTTATGTAATATTGGAGATCTAGCTCAGTTCCAATGGAACAGTATTATATTCTAAGACGTTTCAACTATTAACTTCCATCTTATTTTTATTGGACTATATTATGCAATGTGTCTTTTTTTTAAAGATTATAAACTATTATTTGAAGTGGATTGGCAGTATCGGTAGAGGGTCGGACGTCATGCTTGACGCATAGAGTTACGGCCCTTGCCATTCTGAGTTCAAATCCCGCCAAGGTTGACTTTGCCTTTCATCCTTACGGGGTCGATAAAATAAAGTACCAGTAATGTACTGGGTAATTGTTGGCCTTGTGCCTAAAATAGAAACTATTATTTGAAGTAACTGCAATGCTATTTCTAATACATGTAGAGACGTCTTCTGCGGTCTGTGGAAATTCTAGTAGAGTTGAGGTCTTAGATAACAGACTATCATTTAAAATTTAAAATTTAAGTTTTAAATAATCACGTTCAATGTTCAACATTATGTTCCTGTTATCGGACGTATTACCCGTGAGAAAGTAATGTACCAATTTCTTCTTTCGGAATATTAGTTGCAACATTTTTCAAAATAGTTCTGTTACATTAACTCTTTCATTCCCATATGTCTTATGAAAGACGCTGCCTAACATTTTCTGAACATTGTGTTTGGAAGATAACTTAATGAATGTTTTATATAAAATCATGATGGAAGGCTTTTAGATAAATATAAACACTTTTCTATCATGGAGACGGTTCCAGGTGATTTGGTATCAAAAGGTATAAAAACGGAAGTGAGTTCTATATTTAACTTTTGGGGGTAAGCAATGAAACTGGTATATAATATCCAGTTATTAGAATTGTCCGAGGAACTTCGTACGTATTCATCCACATTCATAGATTTAAACATTGCTCTGTTTAACTCCCTCCCTAAAACTTAATGAATGGTAGCATTGGTCATTCTATTCCAAGCATTCACATCAGGTCTCCGGTCTGAGGATGAGATGATATTTCTCCATTTTCCCCACTTGTCACGGAAGTCCTGCAAAAAAAATAAAAAAAGAAAGAAAGAGAAAACGAAAAGAAAAAGGGGTCACAGCAGGACCTTTCCCCACTCAGTGAACTATATATATGTATATATGTGTATATTTATAAAGCTTGAGCTTAATTATTATTTATAGGTTTCAATTAAAGAATATATATATTTTTAGGTAAATTTTATGTAGTTGTAACTACCGATTATAAGCCTCGCTGTAAAAAATTGAAACACATATGAAGAACGTTTTGTTATTGTCAGTTAATTGACACAATACTATAAGTTATGTGACGTGAGCAACTTTCACTAATTCCTACATTTTCCATAACCAATTATAAACCACAAATGAACTCATTTAATGAAGCCAGTTTCAATAACTACTCGAAGCATAAGTTCCATTATTAACACAAATAGTAATTATCATCAGAATACAGATATATTATGGATCCTGAGTAAATAATCTTCTGTTGATGATGGACGATACTTCTGAAATACATGTCATACAGTATCCCTACATTGATACTAATATAACCATGATATGATCACCAGGTTTGATCTCACTGCCATTTGCCATAGCTTGGATACAAACTTATGGAGATTATCTCTCTTTCTCACCGGTTGTGTCACCAAAATGACAAAACCAAATATGAACACACACACACACACACACACACACACACACACACACACACACACACACACACACACACACACACACACACACACACACACACACACACACCTATACGAAAAAACAAAATCTTCATAACCATCCTATTCTTTATCCTCATCATGTTAGACATTATTATCGTCACGGCTGTGTTTCATTTTCCTTATTATCATTTCTCTGCAACTTTTTGTTATTTAGGTCACTTCCAATACGTGTGATTTTTCCAAAGGCATAGTTACACACTTGTGGAGACTATCTCTCTCTCCCCCTTTTTCTCTCTCACTATATTTCCTTGGGGTTTATTCAGTGCTTGTTTTATAAAACAAAAACAAAAATTATTTCGAACCGTACGTATGGAAGATCACATTGAAATGTTAAGAACATTTCGCATTCATGCAAACTAGATGAAAGGCACAATAGACAATGTTATCAGTGTCTTGTAATAATCTTGTAAAGAAATCGAGACTGGCAGAGGAACAGAAGAAACACTTTTGCCGAAGCATGTCGACTGGCACCGTTGAGAGATAGATAGAACAATCTCGCGTGGAAAAAAATTGATTGCAACAGCAGCTAGAAAATGTCAGAGGCAACGAAAAATGTGGTAAGGATTGCGACGTTGGAATGGGGTTTAACTCTCGACAAACCGAATATTTGACACTGTCTCTATTCTCTCTAAAGCCACCTCCATTTACTTACAAACGAAAAGGGAATAAATGCGTGGGGATTAACTTCTAGAAAAGGAAAGGAAAGGAAAGGTGCGATTGTCAGATCAGACCAAGGAAACTATTTTCATTGGTCTTTCCATTGCTGATGCTATCTGCCGGTCATAGCTCATGGCTGAAAGAGGCGGGATTTTAAATCTGAGAATACAAGCAGCCAGATCCGATACTGCAAGGCATCCTGTCCAAATCTTTAACATTTTTGCTGATACACTATCCCTGGACTGTTAAGTTATAGGGCATAAACACACAATCACAAACGTAAACACAGATATGAACACACACACACACACACACACACACACACACGGTGGGCTTCTGTAGTGTGTGTCTACAAAATTTCACTTACAGGACATTCGTCAACCCGAGGCTAACGTAATAGACACTTACACAAGATGTCACCCAGTAATTTGAGGAGGATTTGACTGCTATTTCTAGTAGACTCCCATTCAACCAAATAGCTATTAGTAATACGATGAGGTCGACGCAACCAACTGTAACCATTTCCTACAACAATCTACCCGTGTGCTTATGTAAGCAATGAGTTTTTGGAGTGGGAAGTAATAACTTATAACATATTCCGTTCCAAGGATTTAGCGATTTACGTGACAGGAAATAACCGTAGCCATTTCGAAACCTGATCACGGACTTTGTGTTCAGGAGATTACCTTTTACTTTTGGCATATATTACGGGAAAGGCTTATAGTAATGTATATTTTCTTTACACATTGTCATATATTATAATTTCATCTACATCTAGGATGCATTATTTCCACATAAAACGGTGGATTGGCAGTATTGGTAGAGGGTGGGACGCCTTGCTTTGACGCATAGAGTTACGGCCCTTGCCATTCTGAGTTCAAATCCCGCCGAGGTTAACTTTGCCTTTCATCCTTACGGGGTCGATAAAATAAAGTACCAGTAATACACTGGGTAATTGTTGGCCTTGTGCCTAAAGTAGAAATAATTATTTCCACATAAAACTACCCCAGTACATGACTGGTACATAATGTCATCATCACTGATGGATAAAAACAAAGAATCTCACGGGCCATAACAAAATAGCACGAGATAATTTGTATTAATAAGGCTTTAAAATTATAACGGTGAGGAAATGAGATTGTGTGAGGTTCATGCTAGGCTTCGAGGACATTAAAAACATGTGAGATCATACAACTGATATGGCAGTTTAGTTAAATAATTCACTTCGCAACAAAGTCATTTCAATCCCACTGACAAATACAATCGACAAATATCTTCAACCGTAGACTCAGGTAAAACAAAACAAGATTTGGTAAATATGGATTGTGTGGAAGACCAAGAGGGGACCGTTTCCGTGTTGAGCACCACCGTCCTGTTTAGCACCACCATCAAGCCCATGTGTGTGTATCTTTAGCGGAGTTCTCTTTTTTCAACCAATAAAGGGGTCTTTACCGTTATACACACACACACACACACACACACACACACACACACACACACACACACACACACGCACACACGCACGCACGCACGCACACACACACATATATACATATATATATATCAAAATAAAGTTCCGAAGGCATGGTATAAATTTCCAATCATTTTAATCACGACACATGTTTCAATAAGAGATAGATCGATCATGCGGCCATGATCGATTATCACTGAACTCGTCAGGTGAAAATGAATTGTCTTCAAATCCTTGGTATGAGGGAGACCATTTAACGATGTTGGCTCACTAGAGTTTTGTCCCTCATATGAAGATTAATCTCATGAGATTAGACCCGTCCAGCGTCTTTTACAGCTATTGAGAGATAGAGACTTGATAGTTTTATGACCCTAACTGAGGACGATAGCAGACGGCGTGTTTTGGCTGCTTAATCTTCACATGGGGGACAAAACTCTAGTGAGTGAACATCGTTAAATTTTCTCCCTCATATCAAAGATTTCAAGACAATTCTTTTTCATCTGACGAGATCAGTGATAATCGATCATGACCGCACGATCGATCTATCTCTTATTGAAACATGTGTCGTGATTAAAATTATTAGAAATTTATACCATGCCCTCGGATCTTTATTTTGATACAAATACTCCGTTTTA
Source organism: Eledone cirrhosa (assembly GCA_964016885.1). Taxonomy (NCBI): domain Eukaryota; kingdom Metazoa; phylum Mollusca; class Cephalopoda; order Octopoda; family Eledonidae; genus Eledone; species Eledone cirrhosa. Next base: position 10,451,392 of record OZ024758.1, read on the forward strand.
CATCATCTAGCTGTTCCCAGAAATGGAATTGGAGATATACAAAAGCGTAGAGAACTTAATTTTGCTAACAAAAGTTTATTGGACCGTATGACACAACCAATAATACACCTTACTATATAACAACTATATATATATATATATATATATATATATATATATATATATATCTAGGACGGGTAAAATTCCCGAGACCCATGGACGAGTTCTCTCCAGCGGTCTCTGTTCCTCATTATCGCTGCCATGTCCTGCGTCTCCAACAGACCAGTATCTGTCCTTAGGGCATCAACATACGTTAACCTTGGTCTTCCTCTTCCAGTGTGTCCATGTAGGGGCTCCCACAGGAGCACTGAGTGCAATGTCAACTCTGGATGTCGGTGAGCATGTCCAGCTAACCTCAGTCTCCTCTGTATATATATATAAAACCACGAAGAATTGTATCAATTTAATCATTAAAATGCAATGATAGACAAAGGCTATATACTACGTTAGCCTTCTCTCTGCTGCAGTTTACGTGTACGTGTATGTACATGTTTAAAAATACAAAAAATACACTAGTAGATATGCAAAGATATAAACACACTTTATACACGTGCAAATAAATATACAAACGCTCGCAATATGTATCGACACATTTAGATGAGATCTTGTGCGTGTTCATACTACATAATGTGACAAGGTTTTTAAAAAACAATATATAGCATGTTTCCTGTTAGGGGTCGAACAAACGTCACTTTATTTTATTTTACCATCATGTTTGTTTATATTCATTAATCAGACTCTTTATTTTCTTTGTAACACTATCTGTTACTAACCGACAATTCACGTGCGGTAGCGGAAAGAAAGTTTATTTTTCATTGCGCTATATTACATAAATCGTCTTTTTATGACCCCTACATCCCCCCCCCCCCAAAAAAAAACACACAAAAAGAAAAACAAAAATAATAATATAAAGCATAAATAAATATCAATAATAAAAATAACGGAGTTTATAATGTAAAGTATTCTCTTAGTAAGTATTTTTCTTGTTCTTACAGCAAAAGCTAAAGCGATTACTGTAAAATGGAGCTAAATTTCCGTTAAGCTAAGTCCGCCATTTCGTTTTTACTTCTCTATAGTCGCCATCTTAACTACTATATGAAATCCAGTATCGGTTTAATCCGGTTAGATCTGCATTGGCGAGGTAAATATATCTCCATGGAAAATATATCTCCAAGGGAAAAATAAATAAGAAAAGAAAAATAAACAAGGAAGAACAAGGGAGCAAAGTTAAGGGTGGAATGCAAAATAAACGAAACCAACAAAGCAAGCAATGAAGAATATATATATATATATATATATATATATATATATATATATATATATATATATATATATATATATATATATATATTTTATTTATTTATCTGCCTTCAAGAAACCACTGGTAAATGAAATAATTATCTTATGTTGTTTATTACATAACTAATAAGCTCTGTAGCCTACATAGAGCACTTTTTTTTTCCTGTACCTTTCCGACGGAAATACTTCATTTATATATATATATTTCGTTTCTGAATTTGTTTAGCAAAATTCTTTATCTGAAAACGTGTGTTGAAACCGATATTGTTATACTTTGGGAGGGTCATGTTGCCAATAAGAAACACACGCACCAGTTGCTTTCACTTCAATTTATTATAATAAATTTATAATAAATTGGAGTGAAAGCAACTGGTGCATGTGTTTCTTATTGGCAACATGACCCTTCCAAAGTATAACAATATATATATATATATAAAGGTTTACATATACATAAAGTTATAGATATATATGCTGCAACCGGTCACTTTTAGGCTCTATGAAGAATTAATAAATTAAATAATCAGAGCAATATATCATAAATCATTGATTTTTTTATATGGTTAATTATGTTAATTGGAAGAGGAAATGGTATATATTTTATCTAATAATTCTAAGGACATGATTTATGATATATATATATATATATATATATATATATATATAGAGAGAGAGAGAGAGAGAGAGAGAGAGAGAGAGAGAGAGAGAGGGGGAGAGAGAGAGAGAGAGAGAAAGAGAGAGAGAGAGAGAGAGAGAGAGCGAGAGAGAGAGAGAGAGAGAGAGAGAGAGAGAGAGAGAGATTGTGGGAACAGTTTTTAAGTGTAAACACTCCCAGGCGGATATTTCTACAAGATCTGTCGAAGAACATATTTTTTGTCCATACTACAATAGCATCTATTTTTGTCAAACACCATCACTATTTCCAGACTATCTCACTCAGATTTAGCAACACGACGGCACCGTTTTCTATATCTATGTTTACATAAAGTAATTAAAGTAGTTATTCGCGTGCCTTTCGGCTATTCAAATGGAATTACGATGAGATGAAATTACAAAAGCATAAACTGGAATTACGTTGTAACCTAGTGACACGTTTTTAACCGTTTTTTACACTCTATTACATATAACTATGGCGTCAATATTAACGAACCTTAAGAGAAGTCGCCAACATGGTCACTTTAAATAGCAGCTAAATCTCCTTGAAATTACATCATATTGTAATAAAAGAATACAAGGTTGGACAAAATCGTTAATCTGCTTCAGCAACCACAGGGTTTCAGGTTCAACCGCAGAGCCGGACATCTTAAGAAAGTTACTTTTACGATAGCACCGGATTGACCAATGTTTTGTAGGAGAACATTTAATAGGCGAAATATACACGGGAACTCTGTTATTTTCGTTTACTTTACACACACACACACACACACACACACACACACACACACACACACACACACACACACACACACACACACACACACACACACACACCACACACACATACACACACACACACACACGCACACACATATATATATATCCAAGAAGTATCCCATTAATTAAGTTAATGTTTGTTTCTTAAAATTATCAGATAAAACTA
>OZ024758.1:10471826-10479326 GCA_964016885.1 Eledone cirrhosa
TGTATGTATGTATAAAACATGCGGTTCAGTAGTTACCGATGATGTTGATCTTTTCTTCTTTTCGGGTTATAGCTACTGTCGCTCAGAGAGTGGGATTGGCTCAGTGCACAATCTTTCCTCACTTTAAAAAAATATCTTCACGCATAGGCATTGCACGGTAGAATTAATTAATAATTATTAATAATGGTATATCGTGCAATGGCCATACTCGATAATGAGGGGGGCAGCCATCATATATATATATATATATATATATATGTATATATACATATATACGTGGAGCCACGTGGCCTAGTGGTAAGGGTGTTGGACTTACTATCATAATGTCGTGGGCTCGATTCCTGGGTTGCGTGTTGTGTTCTTGAGCAAAACACTTCATTTCACGTTGCTCCAGTATACTCAGCTGAAAATGAGTACCGTCAATAGCTGGAGGTTTAATCCTGCGATGGACTGGCGTCCTGTCCAGGGGCAAGTCTTGTACTCTCAGTCGTTTCACGCCATGAAACTGGGATAAGCACCGGCCAAATGAGCCTCCTGGCTTAAGACAGACTTTAGATACATAAATACACAATGCCAACAGAGAGAGAGAGAGAAAGATCAGCTTTGCGTGTATAATTTCGTTACACGTGTTTCACTCGTCCTCTAGCGTTAGAGAGAAGAAGATGTGACACAAAGCAGGATAACACCGATGTGGATATCGAAGACTTTCGAGAATGTGTCATCAGATTGAACAACACCTTTCATTTCTTGATTTTTCGGTTTATTTACTTTAATACTTAAGTGCAATACTTCTATTTGCCATTTGTTGAAGCTAGAAAGCCACGCGGACATGCGAACAGAAATTCGCATTTCTAGCATAGTTACGTCCCTTTACAGTCTGAGTTCAAATCCCGCCGAGGTTAACTTTGCCTTTCATCCTTACGGGATCGATAAAATAAAGTACCAGTAATGCACTGGGTATTTGCTGGCCTTGTGCCTAAAGTCGAAACAATTATTATTTTCGGTGGATTGGCAGTATAGGTAGAGGGTCGGACGCACTGCTTTGCAGCATAGAGTTACGCCCCTTTACGTTCTGAGTTCAAATCCCGCTAAGGTCAACTTTGCCTTTCATCCTTACAAGGTCGACAAAATAAAGCACCAGTAATGCACTGGGGTTAATTGCTGGCCTTTTGCCAAAAGTGGAAACAATTATTATTTTCAATTAATATCTATTTTAAATTCTCCAAAATATGAAATATTAATATTTTGATTCTCATTTATCATTTGGTTGGATATCTCACACTAAATATTTCCTCAGTTATTTTGCTTTACAAGTTTAAGTATCAACAGTTAGAGACTAGCAACAGTAGCGACATTTCAAAAAAAAGCAGCAACTATGTTTTAAACTATATAAAATGAATAAAAAATGAGTCAAAACGCTTTAATAAGGATAATAAAAGTCAGCCAAACTCATAATGAAACGAACCACTTTGATGATGTTTGGTTTTTATATTCACTAAACACGGAGGGTTTCTATTTTTAGGGAGAGGAAATTAGATTTTACGACTTCATATATTCCCAAGAGAATTAGCGACATAAATGGGCTTAAATGCATGTAACCGAGACTGTAAATCTATTGCGGTGTCAGCGTGCTGTGTGTGGGGTGGACGGATATTGCAGCATGCTCTACACCAATCGCCACCGTTCATATTACAAAATGCTAGAAATAGTTCTAAATCCCTCTCAGTTTTATACAATACTCTTCAAAATAGTCCATAGTAAATAAGCTATAGACATAGCCGGATCAGAGGTCTTTTCTCAATTCAGATATGTGGTCAAATGACAATCACAACAAAATATGATTCGACGAAGGAGACTGTATGTAATGGCATGCATGACTTGCTAGAAACACCAGCCAAATCGCTTTCAAGTAACATCCTACCATCTTACGCAAAGATACATTAGGCAATATGTCGGAATTATATTATTCTTGACAAAATAATTGTTTCTATTTTGGCACAAGGCCAGCAATTACTCAGTGCATTACTGGTACTTTATTTTATCGACCCCGTAAGGATGAAAGGCAAAGTTAACCTCGGCGGGATTTGAACTCAGAATGGCAAGGGCCGTAACTCTATGCTGGAAAGTATGGTGTCCGACCCTCTACCTATATTGCCAATCCACCTCCCCTATCAAAACTTATTCTTGACAAAATAATAAAGGGGGAAAAGGGAATGGATGGTGAGTATACTAAATGTGTGTGTGTCAGTGTGTGTCTGAATACGTACATATAAAATGACTGACTAAACACAAATGTGCACTCCTTTTGAAATTTGTTTCAGTTCTGTCCTCTTCAAGTTCTCGTCCACCTTTCTATTCCTTCTTTTTACTTCTCTTTCTATCTTCTGATGAAAGACTAATGACCGAACCGTTAAGACACTTTTCCTACTATATCAAGCGTTAAACTATTGAATATTTTTATATAATATATTAAAAAAACGAAAAATCAGTGATGCATCTAGACTCAGTTTATTGCGTGTTACAATTGTTTCGCCGGCAGATAGCTCGAGATATGATCATTGTATGGATCTGCCTGATTCTACAACTGCAGGTTCTTCGGACACATGCAATGCTTTCGGAGCAAATTTTCTCACTGGGGTGTTAGCTTTAAAAAACGCCTTAAAAAAAAAACATCTTCCACTCTTGTATATATATATATATGTATATATGTTGAGGATTCATGCTTGGATAGTTCGATTAGGTGTTGTTTCTTACCACAGGTCCTCATTTACGGAATTAGTATTGATATCGTGCATACCATTGAAATCTTTTTACACAAGCATAAGTTTATATAAGCGTGTTGTATAATGTATAAGCTTGAATTTTATGTACACTAGAACATATGGACTTGTTCATAAACCAAACCATTAAATTATGTAATAAAATAAACTTTGCCTCCCACCACTCCTCGCTGTTGTTATATTTCAAAATTGGTAATATAAACCACACTTAATGACTTATAGATAGGGTTTCTCTTTTTTTTAAAAGTTTTTATTAGATTTAATTTTATTTAATTTTACTTGCATGACACTGAATAGAAACTGCTAGAATGCTCCGTAACCCTTAATAAGTCGCTAATTGACGATCGAAAGTACAAAATTCTCTATAAAAATAAATTAGTTCATTATCTATTTAATTTGAATAGTTATTGTTCATAAATCTTAACGTGGGCTGTTAATAACACATTTCTGATTTCAAACTTCAAGTGCAAACATTTAGGAAAATTAGATTTTATTTTTAGAGCATTTTAATTGATATAAATTAATTAGCAATATTTCTTTGTCAGCTATTTCAAATGGAAATACATTTACTTTACGTAAAGCATCACTGTAGGGTGCAAATACGTAGTTTCAGTTTCAATTCTTCAGAACAGCTCCCACATTTGTGTCGGGGTTGTTGTTGTGCTGTGCACAAATTTTCTAAACTGAGTCCAGAGAAAAACTACTTGCCCGATTGATATTCTATGCGAAAACACTTGTATCCTCGAGTTTTCCTTGACCCTCATAACTTTATTTGTGCCTCATCTTCTTCCCCCTCTCCTCGCCTCCCCTTTTCTTGTTCTAGCTGTTGTTGTTCTTCTTCTTCACAGTAGGAGTGAACCCGAATCCACGTGGCTGCAAAGTGAACTCCTTAACTCCATGGCTATGCCTACGTTTTTCTTTTTATTGTGTTTGATTTTTAGGAAATGGTTAAAAGTTAATGTTTTAGAAGATGTTTGCAGCTGATCTGGTCCATCAGAGTCTTCCTACCTGAAGGATGTTCTCAGTTTTAGATATAGAAAGAATTGGACGAGAGGAAGAAAGAGATAGAGGTATATATACAGAGAGAACTGTTGTTTCAACATCAAACTGTTATTGTTTTTTCCATGCCTGGAATATTCCTCGACAGTCCACGTCTGTTATCACCATGGTTCAACAACCAAGTTGTATCACAACTGCCGCCACCAACCACCCTTTCATCACCACCGCCACCATCTACAACCATTTCACTACCAACGCAATTATTACCAGATTCAACAAGAGCATCGTAAAAAAAAATAAAAACCCAGCAATTTACAGAACCACATAAACAACAATATACATCATCATCAACAACAACAACAACAACAACAATAAAAACAATAAACAACAAAAAAGACAATAAGCATCTATAGCACGATCCTGTTTCCTGCAGTCACTCGACACCAATAATGATTCCCAAAAGAGACACTAGCTGTATCCCAATACCGTATAGACAATACTTATTAGAAACTCACCCCTGACGCCAGCCCTGGCGCCGATCTGCCCGGAGTTGGTACGCCATACTGAAAAATTAAAACAAAAAATTATAATGAAAAATAAAAAGATAGAAGCGAAAGTACTCCACCGAAACAACTAATGAAGAAGTGAAGTTATCTAGAGAAGGCTGAAACCAGTCAATTTGACAACGAAACAAATGTGTATTTGGTTAATTTCGGCTAAAAATTTGCGCAATTCATGCACTGAGTAACGTCTGAAGACTCTCATGGTTCAGCAATACTGAAAGGTTATCCGAGAGTTTCTGGCTGTTAATGGTTTTATTCTACAGTAGTTACCTTAGAAATCTAGCAATTAAAATATAGAAAGCCAAAAAGCCAACCAGGAGAATCTATGTAGTTACTCGATCTAACAAAAAAAAAAAAAAAAATTTGCCTAAAAAAATTTGCCTAAAAGAATTTGCCTAAAAAAAATTGGCCTAAAAACCTGTCCTAAAAACCTGTCCTAAAAGCCTGTCTTAAAAACCTGTCCTAAAAGCCTGTCTTAAAAACGGACAGGTTGGACATTTCAATCCTTGTCATTCTGCATATGGATGGTTATAGCTAGAAAAAGAGAGAGGGGGGGGGGAGAACGAAAATGTGCTTTAAGATACACCCCTTTTATCATACAAAGTTACAGGTTCAACATTGCAAATCCGACTTCATTTTACCTGAAGAAAGATGGGATGGTCATTGTTGTATGGACTGTGAATCGAACTCACAACCTCATTGTTGTATGGACTGTTAAATTCGATTTGTTCAATTTACACGTGCTCACACATTTGCATATGAATCACGTGACCTGGGCATTTGGATTTAGCAATTAAACAATATAAAGCCAACGAAAAATCTGTATGGGGTTAATGGTTCTGTAAATAGTGAGACTTGTAATGAGGCTCACTATTTTGGCTTAATAAAATGACTATTGAGCACTCTTTACTCTCAGCTCTCAACCACATACATATCTCTCTCTCTCTCTCTCTCTCTCTATATATATATATATATATACATACACGCACACACACAGGGTGTCCCAAAAAATATATACACTTTGATTACCTGTATAGGCAATATTTATTAGAATGCTGTTGATGTGTGTATACATTTTTGGGGGGATATATATATTTATATATTGAGTATTCCTGTTTCGGACTGAACATCCTGTCGCCATGTACTCTAAACTTAGGTATATTTTAATACCGTTATTATACCTAGGTTAGTTATCAGTAAGTACATAATATTTTCGAAGGCAAATTAGCAATCTGGTTTTCACATCTGCTGTACGTCAGAATGATCTCTCTCTCTCTCCCTCTCTCTCTCTCGCTCTCTCACTCTCTCTCTCTGTGTATGTATGTGAAGAACGACATCTGGTGAGTGCCTCTGAACTGAACCACACCAAAATAAGTGAATCTCAGACCGATTTACCGTTTTGGACATATTGGTTGTTAATTTAGGCAAAAGGCCAGCAATTTTGTCTTTCATCCTTTCATGGTCGATAAATAAACTACCTGTCCAGTACTGGGTTGGTTTATTCTCTCTCTTTCTCTCTTTCTCTGTTTTGATCACATTGATAGTAAACAGTTAACCTTTCAAATTCCCACTTTGTATTTTTGTTTCATCCTATATAATTGCATTTTGGGGATAGGTTATTGTTTGGGAGAGGTGGGGAGACTCGCAAGATAAAGAAGTGAATTCTGTTACTAGTTAAGTCGATGTTTCGTAGTTCTTTTGTATAAGGTTTACAATTAAAATCTACCATATGATGTCCTGGGTGTCCCTCGTTCTTTCCACCTATGTATCTCTGTATATCTATGATGATAGTGCCCCAGCATGGCCACAGTACAAACATTGAAACCAGTAAAGGCGTAAAAGGCCTCTCTCTCTCTCTCTCTCTCTCTCTCTCTCTCTCACGAACACACACAGAGTTTCTCACACTTTTTTTTTCTTTGATAAAAATTTGCTCGCGCTTTTCTTCCGCTTTTCTGTACTTCTCGCTCAACCTTTCTGTTCTTCTCCCTCGACCTTTCTGTTCTTCTCCCCTCTCCTGCTTTCCTTCAAAGCCTCTGTCAAATGAACAGCTGGTACCATTCAGTAGCTCTTGAAATGACAGCAGTTGGTCAGATGAAATGAAATGAAAATTGAAATTCACAGCTCACACCTATACAGGTTTAAATGACCTCCAACGAAGTTTCAATTCATAGAAGGTTTCTCGAGTGTTTAAATGACGAGGCCTTCAGTTCTATCACGAAAAACAAAGTGAAATTAATCGTTTTGTTCTTAAGAACATAACGCATAGCCCGATCCAGGAATCGAACCCACGACATTATTATGAGTCCAACACCTTAAACCTCTAAGCCACGTGCCTTCGCAACACGTGTTTTACTATTTCATCACCAAAACTCTTTGTATATCGTTATGACAGGGTTGTTTTGCCAAATATAATACTATAAACTCAGTTGATTCTTACAAAATGTCACCGTCGTCTCTAAAACTAATAATTCTAAATCTGCTGAACTGAGTGAGATTCTTTTAAGATTATAAAATAATCGGTGTAAGAAGGCAACTGATGATAAGTAATAATTCTGAAATACATGTATACAACCCTCTTACATAATACTGAGGTAGCTGTGATATTATCTCAGCTTAAAATTCTCGCAACGAGCGTTCTAATTCTGTCCACATTTTTGTAACTACGACAGGCAAAAGGATTAAGCTACCTGTTTCCTCGTCCGAAAAACAGACATTCTCTGGAAAACCACAACACTTGATCGTAATCTGATACAATTTAGGCAATTCATAGATATACGAGAACAGAATTGATAAACTTTAACATATAATTTGAATATTTAAGAGTTGTACATCATTTAAAAACGTTTTAATTGCTTTTATTTTCCCCTCAGGATAAAGTATTGACTTTCATCTGAAGACTACCGAACTGCTTATATAGTTCTTTCTGGATTAGGTAGATATTGATGTAAGGATTTCTTGATAATTCTAGTGTAAATATATTGGCTTAAAATTGTATATCAAAACTAGGAACCTAAGACAGTTTGCCGCAAACATTCCGCTTAAAATATTCTATATACGCCAAGTCCAATCGAGATTTTAAGAATGAAAATATAGTGTTACTTCATAGTAAACATGGTTAAGTGGAAACCTTGAACTGGTGTTCTAGTAATATTCATAAT
>OZ024758.1:10486826-10489326 GCA_964016885.1 Eledone cirrhosa
ATGAAAAACCTGATCTTACTACACAAAAAACCAGCAACAAACTCAACAAGCATTTCGTTTCTGTTCAGCTCCCTCCCTCCCTCCCTTCCCCCCTCCTCCATACATCTCTCTCATACTCACCATCCCCCATCTCTCACTATTTCTTTACTTACCTATCTATATCTGTTCACTGGTCTGTCTCTGTAGAATTTCTCTCTTCCTCCTTCTGTCTCGGATTGCGTCTCTCTATCTGCCAATCGCTGCCACCCACTCTATCAATCTCAATTTAAAACTCCAAATCTCTCTCTCTCTATATCTATCTATCTATCTATCTATCTATCTATCTATCTATCTATCTATCTATCTATCTATCTATCTATCTATCTATCTATCTATCTCTATCTCTCTATCTAACTATATCCATTTGTTCTATATTTCTATCTCACTATCTATCTATTTATCTATCTACCTATTTATCTATGTATTTGTATTGTCCCCTTTCTTGTTGCGCCCTTGTGGCTAATAAAGAAATCTATCTATGTATCAGTTTATCTATGTACCTATCATCCATCTCTCTCTCTCTCTCTCTCTCTCTCTCTCTCTCTCTCTCTCTCTCTCTCTCTCTCTCTCTCTCTCTCTCTCTCTCTATCTATCCATTTCTATATTTCTATCTCACTATCTATCTATTTATCTATGTATCAGTCTGTCTATCTATGTACCTATCATATTCCTCTCTTTCTCTCTCTCTCTCTCTCTCTCTCTCTCTCTCTCTCTCTCTCTCTCTCTCTCTCTCTTATATATATATACATCCATCATCTACCTATTTATCTCTCTCTCTATCTATCTCTCTCTCTCTGTCTAATTCCATGTAGACGCATATTTCTCTTATGCTGTTTCTGTTACTGTTTCACTTTTTTTTTTCTTTCGAATTCGCTGCAAATTATTGTCAAATTTTAAACTCCCCCCTCTCTCCCCTCTCCTCTCTCTCTCTCCCCACCACCCCCTCTCTCTCGCTCCCCCTCTTTCTCTCTCTATGTATGTGAAGAACGACATCAGTAAGTCGTTATTGATATTAGTTCTGGTAAGTCGTAATGTCAATAACAACAACTTACTCTAAAGACTTGAAACATTGTAGAACACCAACCACCAGTGAAGTCATTCTTCTCTTTTTTTCACACACACACACACACACACACACACACACACACACACACACACACATATACACATATATATATAAGAACGAGTAGGACCCCGACGGCTGAGCTCAAGCCGTTTCGACGGCTAATTCTGGACGTCCAGAATTAGCCGTCGAAACGGCTTGAACTCAGCCGTCGGGGTCCTACTCGTTTCTATTACCCACTCTACTACCCTAAGTATTGAGTACTTTGGTGCGTTATGGTCCACCTGGTTCCTTACCACATTTCCTTCGTTATATATATATATATATATATATATATATATATAACAAAGGAATTGTGGTAAGGAACCAGGTGGACCATAACGCACCAGAGTACTCAATACTTAGGGTAGTAGAGTGGGTAATAGGAAAAAGTATGACCCCGACGGCAGAGCTCAAGCCGTTTCGAAGGCTATTTCTGGACTCACTCCAGAAATAGCCGTCGAAACGGCTTGGGTTCTGCCGTCGGGGTCATACTTTTTCCTATATATATATATATATACACATATACATAATTATATGTGCATGTGTTTGAGTGTGTGCGTGCACTCTATTGATGACACCATGAAAGCAGCTTTGGCAGGCATTACGTCACTGTCGTTCGCAAATCAGAACAAAGGAGGAATCAAGTTAAGCCATTTCGGTTCTTGTCCCCTCAAATGTTTATTTTTATTTTTTTTTTTTTTATTTCGTCCTGTTATTTGTAAGTTCATATTGTCCAAGGCATAGGCAAGTATATTCCCGTAAATCACATACATATCATGTTTATGGTAATGATGTGGATTGGCAGTATCAGTAGAGGGTCGGACGCCATGCTTTGACGCAAAGAGTTACGTCCCTTTACGATCTGAGTTCAAATCCCGCCGAGGTTAACTTTGCCTTTCACCCTTGCGGGGTCGATAAAATAAAGTACCAGTAATGTAGTGGGATAATTGCTGGCCTTGTGCCAAAAGTAGAAACAATTATTAAAATACTTAATGAGCAGTTTGAAATCAAATGATGGGGGGGCAACGTATCACATCTGGACAGGGCCTGTTACCAGCTTTGCACTGAGTTGCATTTACGCACGCTTACATATTTCCTTATCCAACCGAATGATATCAACTAATTAATAGTGTATCTGAATGACGTTAGTTGACTAACGTCGACATGATAACAGTTAAAACAGAAATGTTATGCCTGAAGTGTTGCTTGGTATCAGTCAGTCTTGTTAAATGGTTTCGATCCGCGTTTGAAAACATTTTAGGCATGGTTCTGTTGTTAATGGGTGGTTCACCGCCACAAGCATGTGGTTTCAAATTGGGGGACACCTTGATCAAATGTCTTTTTCTATAGCATCGT
>OZ024758.1:10501826-10514326 GCA_964016885.1 Eledone cirrhosa
GAAAGCATGGCGTCCAACCCTCCACCGATACTGCCAATTCACCGCCCTTATAAATAATAGTTTAGAAAATCTCCCCATTCTAATCTGAACATACATGTTAAATGGTACTTCCACTACGAAGCTTCCTTAGGTAGACTCTGTCATGTGAGACATTTGTCTCTCTTTCGTTATCATTAGTTGTGTGCATCGCATGACAATGTTTACAAATAACAAGGTGGTTGGTGCTATTTTTGTGTGTAGCTATTTTCTTTCTGCCAGTCTCGTCTAAGTAGAAAGGAAAGACTTCTTAAGATAACAGTACAACTTTCTAGAGTAATGTGGTAAGTTTGGTGACTTATATGTGTGTCAATTCTGTTGCTGTTCAACTATAACTATCCTATTATGTAATGTCTCTCTTACTAAACCTGATGGCGGTGTTTCAAATATTGGCTGTCGAAAATCTTGACAATCTTTTTAAAACTGCTATCAATGAAGACATTATTGTAGTAAATGGGCAGTGGATTGGCAGTATCGGTAGAGGGTCGGACGCCATGCTTTCCAGCATAGTTACGTCCCTTTACGATCTGATTTCAAATCTCGCCGAGGTTGACTTTACTTTTCATCCTTACGGGGTCGATAAAATAAAGTACCAGTAATACACTGGGTAATTGCTGGCCTTGTGCCTAAAGTAGAAACAATTATTGTAGTAAATGGGTTTTTCGTAGAAAATCTCTCTGGAGGTGGATGGTTTGGGTATTATCCTGCTTATATTAGTGACTAAATTTTTGATGATTCTAGGTGAGTGGTAGGACCTTCACTTTGTATATTTTAATACCTCATTAGGTAATGTGACGTATATCTACACTGTTAAGGTTGATAGCTACGGAAATGTCTAACCCCAATTCTTTAAATACAGGTAAGATGTTTTTTTTCTGAATGTGTCAAGAGTGTGACCATCCTCGTAAACCGATGCTAGAATATCGAAACCTACTATTTAGTTTGAACAATATATATATAGCGCTACTGAATGATCTCACAGCCATACTGGGGCATTACTTTTTATGAAAAAAAAAAAAGAAAAAAGAAGATTGCTTTGAGAGCAAACGGCGAACTAAGTACAAAAACATTCTCACCTAGAAATATATATTTTTATTTTATTTTTCAGTTACTGGACACAACACACGTCCACCATAAAACTAAAAAAAAAAAAAAAAATTACATACATACATTTGAAATAAATATATTCCACCCCACCTCAACATTTGCAGAATTCTCTACTGAGTTCGGCAGACTAATATTTGCCGCCATTGCGACGGCAACATGATTATGAAAAATATCAATAATATCCGGCTAAAACATGGAAAAATAAAATAAAAAAAAAATAAAAATCCCCAACTTAACTAACCCCTATGTATTCATAGCTGTCTTGTACTATTACACCCCATCATCTTTATCATACCTAATTCTAGCTTCATCTCCTCCTCTCCCTCACATTTACCACCACCTCTCTCTCTCTCTCTCTCTCTCTCTCTGAACATCACTGTTTTGTTTTCTTCTATGACACTTGTTTCTCTATTTTACTAACTATGGCCGGGATACTGTTCCCTTGATTTTCATATCATCATCATCGTCGTCATCGTCGTCATCGTCATCATCATCATCACCATCACCATCATCATCACCATCATAAACATCACCATCACCATCATCATCACCATCACAAACATCACCATCATCATCATCACCATCATCATCTTAAACATCACCACCATGATCCTCCTCCTCCTCATCACGATGAACATGATGATGATGATGATGATGATGATCCTTATCCCCACCTCCACCTCCACAACCACACCCACCGCAATCACGTCCCTCTTCAACATCCGAAGAGCCTTTATACACTCACTCTCCTATAGCTGCTAGAGATAGCAGCCAAATCTGAATCAAATGCTATCCTACCATCTTAAATAAAGAACATATTGGACAATGACACATAAAATAATTGTTTCTACTTTTGGCACAAGGCCAGCAATTGTCCCAGTACATTACTGGTACTTTATTTTATCGACCACGTAAGGATGAAAGGCAAAGTTAACCTCGGCGGGATTTGAACTCAGATCATAAAGGGACGTAACTCTATGCTTCAAAGCATGGCGTCCGACTCTCTACCGATACTGCCAATCCACAACATAATGATGTTGTGGCTGGAATGCCTTCTCAATAGAGTTATATGTGGTTAGATAATGTCCTACAGTTATGTCATTATTGGCGTTACAGACGGTGGATTGGCAGAATCGTTAGAGCATCGGACAAAATACTTTTATTTCCAACATTCTGTGACTTTTGTTACGGCCCTTGTATGTGTATATATATATATATATATATATATATATATATATATATATATAGGAAAAAGTATGACCCCGACGGCAGAGCTCAAGCCGTTTCGACGGCTATTTCTGGACTCACCACAATTCCTTCGTTATATATATATATATATATATATATATATATATGTATATATATGTATATATATACATATATATGTATATGTGTGTATATATATTAGAAGTGGTCCTTTATTATGCATAAACATATCTTATATGCTTTCATATACACCCGTGTGACACAACAGTTAGTTCACCATACCGAGTGGTTACACAACAGTTAGTTCACCATACCGAGAACAATTGTTTGTTTCACCTTAGCGGATCCTCAGCTCGTAATGGACATGGTTCCGTATAACCATGTCCATTACTAGCTGAGGATCCGCTAAGGTGAAACAATTGTTCTCGGTATGGTGAACTAACTGTTGTGTAACCACTTCTACCTAACTCGTCCCATGGACTGAGTGCTCTACCACTACGGATATTACCTTCCAGTGTTCTACCACTATATATATATATATATCAAATCGGACCGGGGAAACAATTGGTCTTTCCAATTGCTAATACTATCTATCGGTCACAACTCCAGGTAGAAGGAGCAACGTGAAATAAAGTGTCTTGCTCAAGGATTTAACGCATCGTCCGGTTCGGTAATCGAACTCACAAACCTCACGATTGCGAATCCAATTCACTAACCACTCAGCCATGCGACTGTCGATATATATATCGACAGTCGCAGAAATAAATTATGTAGATAATTATTTTTTTTAAATGAGAATACAATATGATAGAATTTTCGTGTTTGTCTTTGTATAGCAATATGTATGAGTGTATGTATATAAATATTGGTACATTCCTGTATGTGCTAGTATTTATGTTGGGAGGTGTATGTGTTTGTGTATGTGTATGCGTATGTGTATGTTTGGGTTTCTTATAGTTTAATATGTATATGATTGAGTTTATATGTATTGTATGAATGGGTGTGTTTTTGTGTATTTTTTTTTGTTTGATTCGGTGTGTCTGTTTGTATATATGTTTGTGTGTATTCTTATGTGTGTGTGTGTGTGTGTGTGTAAATTCGTATTTGTCTGTCTGTGATTGTGAGTGTTCAGGAAACTGTCACCAAATCACAGCATTTCGTTTCCGTTTACAGTTGCTGTAGAAAATATAACTTCAAGATTTTATTTACATTAGTTTTACACGTACAGACTATTCACTATTAACAGAAATGAAATTCAAGATGCTAAATCATTAATTAATTAATATAACAGAAAGGAATATTGCAACGCTAATATTGATAATTATATCAATTAAGGGAATAATTTATGTTTTTAATTTATTAAACAAAATTGTTGAATTCCTTCAAGTCGTATAGAGATTATATGGAATGATACGTATAGCATGGAAGTTAAATATCAGTAGTTTTAGTAGGACTAACAAAGTAATAGACTTTACATCAATATGAAATTGAGAATATATAGTATTTCAGTTGTGCTCATTCAGTCAGGACAAATAAACACACGCATTCATCAAATCTCTTCACTTCACTTACATGTAATAATACACACACGCACACACACACACACACACACACACACACTCTATCTATCTATCTATCTATCTATCTGGGGAAAATCGACTAACTTTTTAAATTCCATCTGTGATAACATTTTACACGTTTTTATTGTATGTAAACTTCGCCCTTTGTATTTGTCCCCTTCTTTTGTGCCCCTGTGGCTAATAAAGAAATCTATCTATCTATCTATCTATCTATCTATCTATCTATCTCTCTCTGTAGGTTGAGGAAGATAAACAGATAAACAGAGGGAAGACAGGAACACCTACAAAATGTGTTCCTGGTGTTGGGGGTTGTTCTATACACGGGGTGTAAAACAACCCCGCAGTAGCGTTACCCCACTCCACCCCCACCCCACTCCACCCCCACCCCACTCCCCAATGGGGATTTCAATTGTTTTATTTTTTTATATATAGTTTATTGTTATTTATCATTGTTAAAGATTTTATGTAAAACCCCCCTCCCCGCCTTGTAATGTCCCATTTTTGTACGCCCCTGTGGCAAATAAAGAAAGATATCTATCTATCTATATATATATAGATAGATAAACTATACCTGTATGTATGCTTTTTAACGACATATATATGTTGCGATATTGTAGGTGAACCACGAGGTTATCCAATGAAATTATGAATGTGCTGCTGTTGTATGCAATGCTATATTGCATAAAGGACCAGAAATAACGGGGGGTCGGCGCTGTCAGTTCACATTTCTTCATTCGGCCACAGATTTCAGTTGACAGACAAAACTGTCACGTCTATTATATCTTACTCTCTCTAATTTCTTCCTTCACATTATTACTATATATATATATATGGTGGTTTGGCAGTGTCGGTAGAGGGTCGGACGCCATGCTTTCCAGCATAGTTACGTGACTTTACGATCTGAGTTCAAATCCCGCCGAGGTTGACTTTGCCTTTCATCCTTACGGGGTCGATAAAATAAAGTACCAGTAATGTACTGGGTAATTGCTGGCATTGGGCCTAAAGTAGAAACAGTTTTATATATATATACGTCCCTTTACGATCTGAGATCAAATCCCGCCGAGGTTGACTTTGCCTTTCATCCTTACGGGGTCGATAAAATAAAGTACCAGTAATGTACTGGGTAATTGCTGGCCTTGGGCCTAAAGTAGAAACAGTTTTATATATATATACGTCCCTTTACGATCTGAGATCAAATCCCGCCGAGGTTGACTTTGCCTTTCATCCTTACGGGGTCGATAAAATAAAATACCAGTAATGTACTGGGCAATTGCTGGCCTTGTGCCTAAAGTAGAAACAATTATTAACCTATCTCCCCCTTTCTCATGTTCTGTAGTTTACAACTTTAATGTATGAAATTGTCATGATTCTCTTATTGTTAACCAAGCGATGTTTTCAGGAGTCAACTAAAGAATAGTCAACTCCTAAGGAAACCAGAAACTCTGAATATGCAAAGGGTGTACATAAATATATTAATGGCTTACACAGAGTACAAAGATATATGTCACTCTCTGCTTTATAGTATATCAGATTTTTAAATGTGATTTTACAAATAAATAAATAAAATGAAATGAAATAAATTAGTTTAGAACTTTAAAAAGCCTTGAGCAGTGCAGTAATTGATTTCCTTTTATTAAAATATGCTAATTGTTTTTAGGAGGGGGCGGTGTATTATTTTGTATGTGGTTATCAAAAAAACAAAACAAAAAAGTTCTAGCTATTAGTACAACTGTAGATATATTTGTACTTTAATCAATGAATAACGAAAATTTACTCTTTTGTAATTGCTATACATAAGTATTCGTCACAGAGGTCATCAACAAAAATAGTTGTTACTTTTTTACTTGCACATATATTTCTCTTTTATTGTCGGGACATGCATTAGAAAAAAAAAAAAACCACGAAAGATTATTTAGCATTTAAATGAAAAGTTTGTGTTCTACTACAAACACACATATTTTTAGTTCAGTGGAATCTACATAAGACATGATGTATGAAGATGTAGATGGATATAAGAAAATAATTAGTTTAGATACGCAAAGAAGGTATAGCGGCTGATGCAGCGAGTATTGTTGTCTGTTCACCGAGGTAACGCGTTCACCATCTTGTCCACGGGTGGAGCTGAATATGCAGACAAACCAAGGAAATTTCACCTGTTGCCAGATGGTGTCATCGAAAGTTGCTTTGCAAGTAGATTCGGTGCAGCGACCAATGGTGGCGTCAAATTCTCTGAGGCGTTTGTCATGAAGATGACAAGGTGCACTGCAGCTAAACGGGAAGTTTGGGGTGGGAGAAGCAGTGCTTTAGGAAGGAGAGCAGAGCGGAGCAGATCGATATTTATCGTAGAGGTGAGGTGAGCTCCTTGTACTTTTATCATACTGAAACGGCAGCTAAAATGAACATTTACATATGTTATACAAGTGTGTGTGTGTGTGTATATATATATATATATATATATATATATATATATATATAGGCCGTATGGCCTCCGTTTATTTTTGGGATTCGAAACCGATCGGTAAAGGTAACTATAGTAGGTAAAGTCAATTTTTTAAAATTTATTTTGAAACTTTTTCATTATTTGCTAAACCTTGTTTATATATATATATATATATATATATATATATATATATACATGGTCATTGAATCGTGTGTAAATGAATTATGATTACTGGTGAACACATGCACGTGGATATGATGCCAAACGTATTATATATATCTTTGTGTGTGTGACTATTTGTACCGTTCACATGAACACAAACCTATGTGTAGCAGCGCATATAATTGGTACATATGGAGATATTTATTTGAGGTTGTACAACTGCTGGTGTGAGAAACCACAGACGCGTGTGTCTAGATATTAATATAGGGTATGCATATATATATATACACACATATATATATATATATGTATGCGTATGATTTATTTTTTACAATTTAGCCAGGAAGGGGAGATCTAAAAGTCTAAAGTCTGTCTTGAGCCAGAAGGCTCATTTGGTCGGTGCTTATCACGGTTTCATGGCGTGAAGCGACTGAGAGTACAATACTCCCCCCCTGGACAGGACGCCAGTCCATCGCAGGGTTAAACCACCAGCTATTGCTGGTACTCACTTTCAGCTGAGTAAACTGGAGCAACGTGAAATAAAGTGTCTTGCTCAAGGAAACAACACATCACCCGGTCCAAGAATTGAACTCACAACCTTTCGATTGCAAGCCTACTGCTCTAACCACTAAGCCATGCGCCTTCACAGGAAAGGGAGGGCAGCACCCATAACTATTTTTTTAGGACTTCCAAAAATGGAATTTATCCTCATACCGAAGACCTGATCCAAATGCTTGCAACAGAATGATCTCCGTCAAAGGTATACAAAGACCTGAGGTTTAATGGTAAAGATGCTTGTCTAAGACGTCACTCAGGATCTCATGATTGGAGGACGAACTCTTCACCATTCAGACGTGCCTGTATATCTAGACTTCACTAGCCTGCTTATCTACGATAGCATGTGGTTTCAAGGAGATCTGGCTGCTATTTTAGCAGGTTAAAAGACTGCTCAGATTTGTCCCTCTACGAATATATGTGTACTTGCTTACTACACTGTGTGAATTACAAGTTTATTAAATATCCATAAAAAAAATACGTAATTTCTATTCTAGTTGTTTGACAAATGGAGCAGCCTGCTCATAAAATAAACGTTTAAATGCCTCAGCATTCCACAGACACGTGCACTGTCTATACTCAGAGTGAACAGTGTATGATAAGGCTGGTCTTCATACAGGTACAGCTCATTTTTGCATGATGAATTGACCGAAACAACGTGATATAAAGTGACTTGCTTGAGAGCACAGCGTATCACGAGGAATCGAACTTACAGCCACAAAATCGTGAATCGAACACTCTAATAATTAAGCTATGGCTCTTCACGTGGAGGTAGAGTAGAAAGGTAACAGTGATAAGGGCTGTGGAGAAGTGGTGGTGGTGGTGGTAAGTGATTCCGTTTGTAGCGGTAGTTGTAAATATATTGGAAGCAATAACTGTACTAGTGGAGTGAAGTAGGCGTTGTCTGTGCTGCTTTGAGGAGTGGCGAACATTAACAGAAAAGTCTTGGAAAATAATTTTTTAATTATCAAAGGATTTTAAATAAAAGAAAAATATATTATGAAACATGATTCAAACCGAGAAAACAATTTTTTTTTAAAACAAAATCCATACAGGAAAAGGTGGTAAAAAGTATCATTGTTGTTATTTTATTATTATTAGAAATGTTATTGTTAGAGTTATTGCTGATGTTGTAATTATAAATGTTAATGTTATTGTTGCCACTAAATGTATGGTAATCTAATTGATAAATTAATTATAATATACACACAATAGCCACAGAATTATATATACAAGCATAAACATACATATTGTAAAACTGCAGACTGATTTGTCACAAGATCATACACACTCATTCGTAATTAGTTTATGTGCATTGCGAAGTAGTCACATATAACTGCCACCATTTGTAACATACACAGACAAATACATATCTGTAAATATATATACATACACATGCATGTATATATATATATATATATATATATATATATGATTACATTTGCACACAAGTATTATAGCATATATATAAATATATATACACCCATGCATATATATATATATAAATATATACAAACCAATACATATATGTAAATATATACAGAAATACATACATGGAATGAGCTTCCGTCGGTTTTGACGATGAGTGTTCTTGATGTTTGATCAACGAGACTAGCTTAGCATTTCAGGAGAAATTCAGCATCACACATTCTGAGACAAGCTTGGCTCTTTAAATTTCAGGTACAGTCGATCCAACGGGCCTCCAAACATTTTCCGTCACCCAAATTCTTTCACAGGAGTCAGGGTGACATGAGACTATGGTAAAAGACACTTACCGCCAAAACTCCGTGCAGTGGGATTTGAACCTGGAACCTTATGACTGTGAAACAAACGTCTTGACCATTCGGCTATGCTGCGCTTTCACTTAATGAAATATGTAAATATATACAAATACACCCCCTCCATATAAATATATATATATATACACATATATATATTATTGTATATATATATATATATACATATATAAAAATACATTGTTCTCTTACGAGTGTACGTGAAAACAGAATTTATTACATAAATTTATATAAAACAATAGAGCAAGACTAATTCTGAAAATTAAATAATTCTTTAAACATTAAAGATTAATAAAATGTATATTGAACTAATTTAATAAATAGCAAATCTAATAAATTCACCAATTAACGACTAATTATTGCTAAAAATTAAACAAATATAGAAGATACTTTCCCATTAAAGAGACGATGAAAGCCGTAAAAAAGTATTACCAAAAATAAGCTGATATTGTCCACAGAAAACATACCCACCACCAAACGTCGAATGGCTTATACACAGCAACGGAACCCCTGAAAAACCATATCACCCTGTGATTGCCAAAACAATCTCTGCCAATTTTGGAGCATCCTCTTGAACTCAACTTCTCAACCATAAGGGTCTGTATACAGTTCTCAGGTGAAGAATCTGATCACATTAGATGGATCTAACTCCACAATACCCCAAACTAGTGAATCTCCCCACACAATCTCCCATTTTCATACCTGAAGGTTCACTAATATTTACACATATATATACCAAGTTAAAAACACCTCAGATTATTTCAAACCAAAAACGTCATCTCTTCTGACAATTTCTCTTCATTATTCTCAAACAATTCTAATCCCGATCCACCCCAAACCTTTCAACCACACATGCTCTCTAACTCTCTCGCCCTTCCACTATCTCTATCTTTCTCTATCTCTATTACTGTCTCACCCTTTCTCTCTCTTTCTCTAGAGATATATAGTCCAATCGTTTGAAACACAGAGATCTTATTCCGAATAAGTCAGTACCTCACCTGTAACATCCTAATGTATACCTTCCAGCATCTTAACAAAAAACCGGTGGAGCCATCCCTTGAATACTTCTCTCTCTCTCTATCTATCTATCTATCTATATATATATACAGTCGAGTCCGCTTAAGAGTATACCCTCGGGAATGGAAAATAGTATACTCTTAACCGGACTATACTCTTATCCGGACTAAGTAAAAAATATTCCATAGTATTATTATTTTGAGTCTTTCAATGATTAAAAATCGCTTTATTACCGTTTAAAATGCATTTATAAGTAAAAAAAAATGAAAGTTACACCAAAAAATTCAACAAGAATTATTGCAAATTATAATTAAATTAAGCAGTTTGCAATTTTTATTTCCTAAAAATAGTCCAAAATGCTATTTTGCACTCGATTGCTCGCAATTTTTTTTTCAATCAATTCCTCGATCTCAGACAGAGTATAATTTTCAAAATTTTCAAACGATTGCATCATATAAGACCGTACAGTCAACAAAGCATTTATTCCTTCTTTTCCAGAGATCTAAAATATTGATAAATGATGAAAGTTATGTTAGGTACATATTAAACATATCCATATTATAAATATAAGAATAATACATACTAACCTTTGAGTAATGGATATTTTTTGAGTAATGGATAAAGCAGAGCGTTTCAAAGACATTTTTATGACACAATAAATTATTATTTTTGTATTTGCATATATTAAACTTTAAATTGTTTTTAGAATTGCTTTTAGGTTGTATAAATGACATCATCGCATTTCATTTTGAATTGTTTTAAAATGGTTATGTTACATTATAAGCCCAATTTACTTTACCGTATTCATTATTCGGACTAAATTATATAGAAAATATATAAACGGGAATTGATTATGCTATACTCTTAAGCGGCCTATACTCTTATCCGATATACTCTGAAGCGGACTCCACTGCATATATATTTGCTGTCTTCTGTTACTTTTTCTCGATATTGTTCGTTTGGATTTCTAATATGACACAATACGACAAATTTTAAGAGGTGTGTTATAGTTGATAAAATCGACCCCCAGTACTGAAATGTTGCTTACTTATCGACCCCTTTCCAGGAAGGGCGAAAGGGCAAAGTGGATCCCTTTGAGATTTGATCGCAGAACGTAACGAGATGTAACTAAATACAGTTAGTCACCCCCTCTCCAACTCTTCTATATTCGTTAATATGAAGATTTTATTAATTACGTTTGAAGTATTTAATGAAACTGTTTAAGAAATATATTTTGTTGTGGAGTGGATTTCACGAATTTTTCCCACTTCATAAATCTTTCATAAAATTGCCGATAACATTAAAATATCAATACCAGACACTCTTAACCTCAAGTCATTTAGGAATTTTCAATATGTAAATAACTTCATTAACTGTATATTTATCCAGATTGCATAAACTTCTCATGGGACGCCAACAACTTGGAAATAAAAGAAACAAATAGAAAAAAAAATATTTAGATGGAATACATCATGAACAGTGTCAGCGAGAATTTTAATATCACGCTGTGAATTACCATTTAAATACTAGTGCGCCCGTGTCGTCAATAAAGAAGTATTTAAATTTTGAAATACAGGATTGGTATGCCACATATACAAAATTACCGGATAGAAGAATTTGCGTGTTGATGACTTAATAGTTCGCATAAGAGAAACCTTATAGTTTATGTTGATTACTGACACGTGGAAGTGATTAGAGATAAAAATGATATTTTCATCCTTTATATCTAGGTTATAATCACATAGATATTTCTAGGTCGATAAATAAAGTACCCACTCAGTTGTTCTCTCTCTCTCTCTCTCTTCTGTTGGAAGAAATTGGCTGTGTTCAGACCTGGACAGGGGTGGGCTCCCCCAGGTTTCTAAATACCCGACACACATCGTGTGACAGGACGACGCCACTACGGCTACAGTAGAAGTTGAGAGTACTTTATTTTCACCCCCTCCTCCACCACCACAAACAACAACAACAACACCATCAACAACAGTATAAACAACAACAACAAATCATACAACAACAATTTCAATAGCACCATTAGTTCATAGGTTAATAAACAGCCATGCATAGAGTCGTTTTTGTCGACGGCCGTTAGATGGCGGGGCGGTCGGAAATGAAGAACGACTTTGAAGTAAGAAACAAAGAATGTATTTATTTATTTATTATTTGTTTGTTTGTGTGTTTGTTTATATATTTATATATTTGTTTATTTATTATGGTGACGGTTATTTTGTGATATTTCTTTGATACAGCCGGAAGTTGACGCCTTCTGTTGTAGATGAGTGAAAATAAGGGAGAGAGAGAGAGAGAGAGAGGCGTGGGGGCTGGGAACTATACAACTTTCTTATCACAGATGCGGCAATCTTTCCAAACCCGAGAGAAACAACTAAGATTCAGACTGATGCAGCAAAGATTGATAATAATAATAATGATAAAACTAGCAAAACAACTACAATATTCGGAGATCGTGACCTTTCCATTTCTGAAGAGGTCAACAGGTTCATTTGTTTATCTCCTTTTATATTTCAATTGATGTTAGAAGTGATTTCAGGGTAGAATCATAGATTTTATAAATACATTTAATTATCATTCTAAGCGGTAGTC
>OZ024758.1:10519326-10529326 GCA_964016885.1 Eledone cirrhosa
CACGTCATCTTTGTCACCATGGTGCTGTTCTATCTATCTCCTTGTCAACATGGTTCTGTTCTATCTATCTCCTTGTCAACATGGTTCTGTTCTATCTACCTCTTTGTCAACATGGTGTTGTCTATTTATCTCCTTGTCAACATTGTGCTGTTCTATCTATCTCCTTGTCAACATGGTTCTGTTCTATCTATCTCCTTGTCAACATGGTTCTGTTCTATCTATCTCCTTGTCAACATGGTTCTGTTCTATCTATCTCTTTGTCAACATGGTGTTGTCTATTTATCTCCTTGTCAACATGGTTCTGTTCTATATATCTCCTTGTCAACATGGTTCTGTTCTATCTATCTCCTTGTCAACATGGTTCTGTTCTATCTATCTCTTTGTCAACATGGTGTTGTCTATTTATCTCCTTGTCAACACGGTGCTATTCTATCTATCTCCTTGTCAACATTGTGCTGTTCTATCTATCTCCTTGTCAACATGGTTCTGTTCTATATATCTCCTTGTCAACATGGTTCTGTTCTATCTATCTCCTTGTCAACATGGTTCTGTTCTATCTATCTCTTTGTCAACATGGTGTTGTCTATTTATCTCCTTGTCAACACGGTGCTGTTCTATCTATCTCCTTGTCAACATTGTGCTGTTCTATCTATCTCCTTGTCAACATGGTTCTGTTCTATATATCTCCTTGTCAACATGGTTCTGTTCTATCTATCTCTTTGTCAACATGGTGTTGTCTATTTATCTCCTTGTCAACATTGTGCTGTTCTATCTATCTCCTTGTCACCATGGTTCTGTTCTATATATCTCCTTGTCAACATGGTGCTGTTCTATATATCTCCTTGTCAACATGGTGTTGTCTATTTATCTCCTTGTCAACATGGTGCTGTTCTATATATCTCCTTGTCAACATTGTGCTGTTCTATCTATCCTTGTCAACATGGTTCTGTTCTATCTATCTCCTTGTCAACATGGTTCTGTTCTATCTATCTCCTTGTCAACATTGTGCTGTTCTATATATCTCCTTGTCAACATTGTGCTGTTCTATACATCTCCTTGTCAACATGGTGCTGTTCTATCTATCTCCCTGTCAACATGGTGCTGTTCTATCTATCTCCTTGTCAACATTGTGCTGTTCTATATATCTCCTTGTCAGACTACACTGCCAAGGTCCAGACGAACATTTTGTATTGGCTCTTTAAAACCTAGGAAATCATCAATGGAGTGTGGATAGATTTTACACCAGATACGATTCAATGTCTTTACTTTCTTAACTCTTCACCATTTATTTCATACCTTAAGTATTACACTTTAAAGGTGTTACAATTCCCTATAAATATTGTCTTAGGAGACAATCACACACACAAAAAAAAAAAAAAAAGTTTGATTCGTATCTCCATGACTTGTTGAATAGATTAAGGAAAAGATAGGTCAATAGGAGAAATGTCACACAACCTCTAATAGGACATGTCATAATTCTAACTAGATCGTTAGACCATAAACCGTAATTACTTGATCGGTTACTGCCACAGTCTTTATATTCATATGTACTGTCAGCTTTGACATTGCAATCTCAAGGAATGTCTGGATTGTAAATATTTCAAAGGGAATTGCTTGTTATAATGCGATGCATCACTTCTTTTGGTGAGTATTTGCAACGTTACATAAGTGAGAATTGCTTTGATTGATTACTCACCGCTAAAGTGTTTATTTGAAAATAGATTTCATATATTTCTTAGGTAAGTATGGAATCTGAAATTTTAGAGAACAATTGTTTGTCAATTTAATGGTCAATTTAATGTTTTAAAGGTCAACAGCAGCCTAAAATAAATGAACTAAGTAAAACCAATAATCGAAACCAATAATCGAAACTGGGTTATATTAATAGCCCCAGACACACATCCATTCAAACCATTCCTTTCTGGTTATGGCATTCATAGCAATCCTATAATGGCAGGTTCGAAATCCAGAGCCAGAGGCTGGCATTGGAACATAAGAAGTATCAATTTACAAACAGAGTGACGTAGAGTCTGATATATGAAAATGAAAAGCTAAACTTGCGGAAATGACCTAAACATTTGTTACGTAAATTTAGAATTATTAATTATGAAGTAGTTTGTGAGAGTAAAAATTTTGTTCCCACCAGACTGTAGCACTTCATATAGAAGTGTAAATGTAATATACACATACACATACATAGGCATACTCATACACATATAGACACTCGCACGCACAAATGCACATGCGTACACATCCATAAGAACATGGTTAGTATATACACACAGAGTCACACACACACCACACACATATATATATACATATATACATAGAAACACATATATACTCAAATCAAAACATTTTTTTTTTATATAATGCCAAGAAAATTTTAAAATTAAATTTGTAAATCCATTTCAATATAAGTGACCTTTGAATGGTTTCAAATCTGACCTTTTCTATTGTCTATACTGCAAGACTAATTGAAGTGAACGTGTGGCAACTCCAGACAAATGTTATTGTTCCTAAATTATAAATTTGACATATGAAATACGAGTGTTTAATTGTTTTATATATGAAGTTCAGAAACAAACCTTTCCCCTTGTGAATCAAGTCTTATTGCAGAATAATTAAAAGTACAAAATAAAAATTATTTTTAATTTGCTCATTAATATATTTAATATATTCAAAGTCAAGTGGTTATGTGGTTAGATATGTTAGATTTACTGTCGTAACGTTGTGTGTTCGAATCCCGGACAGGGCAGAGATTTGTGTTGTTGAGCAAGGCACTTAATTTTATGTTGCTCCAGTTGACTCTGACTTGTAACTGCATTTCAAAAGGCCAACCTTTGTCTCACTGAATCTCCCTGAGAACTATGTCGTGTGTGAACAAGTCTGTGAAATTCCATAAGCCAGTTGTTCCGTTGTTTGAACAACTGGAATACTCGACACAGGAACTGTTGCTTTATTTATCCACCCCGGAAATATAAAATGTAAAGTTGATATCAGCACTCAGAGTTTACCGAAGTAAGTAGACGTTGCTTCGGTAAACTCCGAGAACCTAGGAAGTTATACGAAAGTTTGCCATGCATTTTATATAATATTGTATATTTATTTACGGCTCTGGGGAGGAGGTTGAAAAAACCCCCTAGAAACGTCGAATGTCAATACGGTGCCCCTACAACTTCCTCAGGAGTTACAGGGTCACACATGCACGAATATTTACCTTCATGAGTACATATTAAGGGCTCTTTGTTTAGTCATTAGAAGCACACATTCAGGCAACAATACATACATATACATATGTATACGCACACAGAATCGCAAAAACATACACACACATATATATATATAAATACACACAAACACACGCACATACAGACGCACACACACACACACACATATATATATATAAATACACTCAAACAAACGCACATACAGACATACATTCACACACACACACACACGCACACACATATATATATATATAAATACACACAAACACACGCACATACAGACATACATTCACACACACACACACACATATATATATAAATACACACAAGCACACGCACATACAGACATACGTTCACACACACACACATAATACACACAAACACACATATATATAAATACACACAAACACACACACATACAGACATACATTCACACACACACACACATATATATATAAATACACACAAACACACGCACATACAGACATACATTCACACACACACACATATATATATATAAATACATACAAACACACGCACATACAGACATACGTTCACACACACACACACATAATACACACAAACACACGCACATATATATAAATACACACACACACACACGCACACACAGACACACACACACACACACACACACACACACACACACACACACACACACACACACACATATATATAAACACACACACACATTTAGGTTAGTATGAAGAAGTACGTGACATTTAATCCGCCACTCCATTGCTTCTGTAATTCGTGATTTCGATTTACATAACTTATATGCACAGTACTGTTGCAGTTACCGTATCTATTGTTAAGATAGTAATATCTTATATGGTGTGATAATTCAAGCCTGGTATTGGTTTCCTTCTATCAACAGGACCAATACTTTGTCCTCTTTATTCTTTATTCCTGCCACATTAATCCATTGTCTTCATTTGTTTTGAGGAAATGATCAAATTTCTTACGAATAAGTTGGACATTCATGTTACATTAAAAGAATGAGGCTAGGAATGTCTGCATATCATGTGCGTGTGTTTGTATATATATATATATATATATATATATATATATATATATGTGTGTGTGTGTGTGTGTGTGTGTGTGTGTGTGTGTGTGTGTGTGTGTGTGTGTGTGTGTGTGTTTGGTATAGAGCAATTTTTACAGACATACTGATATATATATATATATATATATATATACATATATACATCAGTGCATATATAGATACATATATACACACACACATACCTCCCCCATATATATATATGCAGAGGTTATATTTAATTTGTTGGGATTCAACAAGCTTAAACATTTTTATAACTGATATAAAGTACTCAACAATGTAGTGGAGTAAATATACAATATATTAACAAATTGAAACTATATTTATAAAACTATATTTATTTTATTATACATATTTCAAGGGCCAGCAAGGCAAATTATGGTGCGCTTTCATCAGATAAAATACAATACAGATTTGTTTTATAAATAAATATTGACATACCCTGAAAAAAGACAACCTTAACGGTTGGAGCTTCCTGGATAGTGGAGATATTACATTTATTGAGGGTGATAGAAAATTATGATTGAGTATGCACATGAGTGTCCGAAAGATTGAAAAGATAACGGTTTATTTAAATTAAACTGTTGTAAGAAGGTGATATGTGATGGAGAGAGAAAAAAACCGTTAAGGTTGTCTTTTTTCAGGGTATGTCAATATTTATTTATAAAACAAATCTGTATTGTATTTTATCTGATGAAAGCGCACCATAATTTACCTTGGTGGCCCTTGAAATATGTATAATAAAATAAATATGGTTTTATAAATATAGTTTCCATTTGTTAATATATTGTATATATATATATATATATATATATATATATATATATATATATATATAATAGTGCATTGGAGTCTTATTTGCATTTAAGCTGAACAAGTCGAAATAATCTGAGGTAGTCCCTATACACTCGATGATGTGAGAAATAAATTCTTGGTATCAGAGAGGACTTAGTTACCATATTAGAAGGAAACACCATGTTCACCAATTACAACAGGTAACAAGAATATATATATATATATATATATATATATATATATATATATGCGTATATATTCCCTTCCCTTTGGTATTCGTATATATATAATAGATAAATAAATATGATACAAATGAATCTCAGTTGCTTCATTTTTGTGGCGTTTGATTACAGAATTGGATAATGATAATTGCATTTTATATTCCTGAGAAAATCTACAGAAATGGGATATTTTGGAGCTCTTATTCATTACAGTATCTCTTTATACTATCTGATAGTTTTTAGCAATTCATTGAATTGTTTTATACTATTTCACGTATATATTATAGTAATAGTAATGTCAGAGAAAATAGTTGTAATACCTCTCAGTTTGTGAAATGTCTCTAATGGTAGATATGTATATCAAGAAACTATTTTTGATATCGAATGTGGAATGTATCCGATTTTCCTAGAAAAAGATTGAATATATCTGAACTAAAAAAGACAATGTAAGTTCGCAAACAGACACAGACACAGGCACACACACACACACATACACATACACACACACACGCACACATACACACACACACACACACAGGCACAGACACAGACACACGCACACGCACACACACACACACACACACACACACACACACACACACACACACACACACACACACACACACACACACCTATACGTACTTATGAATGTTTGTGAGTTCAAATACTAGCGAGGTTAACTTTGCCTTTTTATCATTTTGAGTTCAATAAGTGAAGTACCAGGAACGGAGAATTTGCATTAAAGCATCGGACGTGTTGCTTTTCAGTATCTGAGTATTTCGAGTTGAAACCACACGTCTTCATGCCAGGAATTTCCACTAGCAGATAGTATCAGCAATGGAAAGAACAATGGAAACATCGTTCCCTTTGTCTGATCTGATGATCTGCTCGTTTCCTTTCCTTTAACTCCATAAAACAAGAACTCTTCGGTGTTTTGTAGACGGTGTTTGATATTTCCCTTTCATAAATGAAACTATTTATCCACAATATATTATTAATCATATGAATACACTCTGGGTTTATGTTGTTGAAATGTTTCACTTAACTTCTTTGCAATAAACAATACATATGTTTATTAAATGTAATACATTTTTATATATGCACAGCACCAGTTTCTTATATTGTGCGACTCTCCCTCGACTTTACTATTTCACCATCTGGTTTTTTCCTCCTCCAGTAAATATCTCTTACAGCCTCTCTCTCTCTCTCTCTCTCTCTCTCTCTCTCTCTCTCTCTCTCTCTCTCTCTCTCTCTCTCTCACACACACACGAACTAATATTGATTGGCAGTATCGGTAGAGGGTCGGACGTCATGCTTTCCAGCATAGTTACGTCCCTTTACGATCTGAGTTCAAATCCCGCCGAGGTTGACTTTGCCTTTCATCCTTACGGGGTCGATAAAATAAAGTACCAGTAATGCACTGGGTAATTGCTGGCCTTGTGCCTAAAGTAGAAACAATTATATCTTAAGGAGTCTTGTTTTTATTTTATTTTACTTTTTTGCTTTCCTTTGCCGTTTTAGTTTCTTTTATTTACAAACATTTCTCAAGCTTTATAACTATTTGTTTGTGTCTTTTTTTTATGGAGGCGCTATTTATTATCCACCGTACATTCTACACTAAATTCGATACCATTTTATTTTTATACAGAACCCCATGGCTTCTCACACGAAGCCTCATGCCTCATGCTATCCATGTAAAAATCTCCATATGCTCCCAGTCTACTAAAAAACAGCCGACATCCTACACCAAACATCATACAGCATACACAAAACATCCATTGACTATATACTTGAAGCTCCTTCAGTATAGTGGGGGTTTTTTTCTTGCTTTATTCTTTTGCTTCATTTGTTTAAAAAGCAAAGTTTTCTATGGGGAGATGTCGCTTAATTACCGCTGGCAACCGTGCGGAACAGAGAGACCAAAAAAATATTACCTTCTAAGTTCTGCGTTGTTTAAAAGGCAAAGTAAGATGTTTGCTGTTTCCGCCATTGACGTCTTTATGGCCACCATTCAAACAAAGTAATAAATAAACAAAATAAGTAAATAAATAAAGAGTGGGAGGTAACTTTCACTGGAACCTGACAGTATGAGCAGGTCTGCAAATACCAGCTGTGCAGGAAATGGCTCCGACTTGGTACTCAGATGTCTATTATATAACAAATCTACAAAAGAAATTGGAGTCGGTCTGTAAGTGACCAGTCACGGTGAAAATATAAAGGACACAATAATATATAATAACTAACATCAATTCCAAAACATCAACAAACGACGTTAAAACAACAACAAAACAAAACAAAACAAAAAAGGGAGCTAGATTAACATTTTTAGGAAAAGAAAGCTAAATATTTGAGTAGAATATGAAAATATTGAAAGAAGAAAATGAAATGAAAATAAGATAGGATTGTAAAGTAGATGAATGGGAGATGTTAGCTTAAAAAAAGAAAGGAAAAGAAAGGAAAAACCGAATATAAAGAAAACTAAGAAGAAAGCTCATGCGTCTGTAATCTAAAAGGAAGGAAACACAGAAGAACATGTAAAAAAAAAAAAGGTTCTTGGTGTTTGGAAGAGACTAGAAAGATAAGAGCAAAATTATCAGACGTCTCGGTGGGAAAAGGAAAAACTTTCCAAAAGTATATTTAACATTTTGTTTATTCCTTTTTCTAGTTTCATTTATTAGACTAAGGCCATGCTAGGGCACCGCATTTGAAGGGATTCACTAGATATCGTATCGATCTTAGAACATATTTATTCAATTCTGGTACTTCATCGATCTCAATTTTGACGAATTGCTAAGTTACGGGACATAGATACACATAGTAAAAATGAACCAACATAAACCAACTCACACACATATATACACACACACACACGTGTGTGGGTATGTATGTGTAGCAATACATACTCAAGAGAAGTACTCAGTAAAGTGTATATAAGACACCTTATTCCTTCAAAGCTCGTGATATACTTCCTCGTTACACCAAGAGACGCCCATGTTTATTTTAATCGGTATTTCTTCATCAATGGAGGACTATCCAGTGATAAACACAAGATTCTTTTTTTTTTACTCGTTATTATTTCTGGCTCAGTTTTAATTATGTTTTGTTTTTCCCACGTGGTATTATTTCTGGCTCTTTGTGAAGATCATTAAATATTTTGGAAAATACTCTGTACGTGTTATTGTTAAATATTTTAACCTGAAATTTGGAACTCTATCAATTTCTGGTGCTTTTAAGTTGGTGTTGTGCCCCAACTATTGTATTTTGTTTGTTATTTCTTCCTTCGATTGTTCAGGTGTTGGGTGGTTTGAGCATTCTTCTTCCTGGCGATCCCTTCGCTGTCTAACCCCTCCCCCAAACATTATTCTCTTCCATGTAAATGTATATGCAGGTGTTGTCACTGCTTTCAGAAACATCAAAACTCAAGCCAACAAGATTGACATGCCAGCATTTCATGTTTTTCACAAGCAGAGACAAAGTTTCTTCACCAGAAGCTTCACTAGTCCTCAATGTTCACTTGAAAGTTAAGAAACTTCGAGATGTTGTGACCATAGAATCTGCAGAGATTTGTGGACCATGGTTAGGTATGATCCCGAACATCAATATTTTGACTGTTCTGTAGCCCTGCGCTAAGTATTGAATAATGCTTGATACCTGGCTAGTTTTGTAGACAAATAGACAGATCGATGTCGTAGTTTTTATCGTCCGATCATAATACGGGTCTATGTATAAACATATATATGAATATATATATATATAGAACAATTGTTTCACCTTATTGAGTACCTTACTTACTGTGGTTACCCCTGATTCAACCCGTAATAACTTATCTTATATATATATATATATATATATATATATATATATATATATATATATATATATATATATATATATATATATATATATATAATGCAATGAAATACCAATGACCGTTGGCAAATCACTGATGAGGGACTCATTTTATAACATGTTATCCATGTGCAACCATGCAGTATTCTTCTCCCCATATTTTTCATATATATATATATATATATATATATATATATATATATATATATATATATACGTATATATATATATATATATATATATATATATATATATAATATGTGACCTGTGACACTAAAATTCGTTTGTTTGAATTCATATGACTCCAGTTCCCCAGTGAATTAACAACCCAACAAGGAACTGGGCATATCAGAGTATTGACAATATTATACACCTAAACAACATATGTACTTGTCTATACCATACTAATTCAAACTGCCTGAAGAGGTCACAGCCAAAGATGGCTGTCACTGAAATATATATAGCAGTAATAAACGAAGCTAAATTTTAATCATTTGACTTTTATTTAACTTTATTATATATATATATATAATATATATATATATATATATACACACATATATATACGTATATATATACATATATATACATATATATATATATATATATACTTTACTAATGCACGCACCCACATACACACATACATACATAAATATGTTACCGTTGTTGGTTGGAATCACCAATAAACTCCAAGAGAACAAATTTCTCTGACGTTCTTTTCTATTAAAATAATATTTAAACAAATCAAAATTAAAAACAAACAAACATTACCACCAAAACAACTGGAAGTAGCGTTGTTTCCTACTGCCAGGAAGACTAACCCT
>OZ024758.1:10559326-10571826 GCA_964016885.1 Eledone cirrhosa
CGCCATCACCATCACCACCATCATCATCATCATCATCATCACCATCACCATCATCACCACCACCATCATCATCATCATCATCATCATCATCACCATCCCCATCATCACCACCATCATCATCATCATCATCATCATCACCATCCCCATCATCACCACCATCATCACCATCATCATCATCATCATCATCATCACATGTGTAGTGAGTGTAGATTGTTATATGTGTTTGTATAGTATTTTGGGATATTTGAATAGGTTTATGGTTGTGTGTGTGTGTGTATGTGAGTGTGTATGTGAGTGTGTAAATACAAGAGTCTGTGTCTGCGTCTCTGTGTGTTTATGTATGTATAAGGGGTTTTATGTACGATATATGCGTAGAACATTAATCAGTATACACTGAGGATGAAAAAAAACTCAGAGCTGTATGGGAGCCTCCCAAAAGTCAGCTCAAAAGTGACACAGAGGAGACTGAGGTTAGCTGGACATGCTCACCGACATCCAGAGTTGACATTGCACTCAGTGCTCCTTTGGGAGCCCCTACATGGACACACTGGAAGAGGTAGACCAAGGTTAACGTATGTTGATGCCCTAAGGACAGACATTGGTCTGTTGGAGACGCAGGACATGGCAGCGATAATGAGGGACAGAGACCGCTGGAGAGAACTCTTCCATGGATCTCGGTAATTTTACCCGCCTTAGATAGATAGATATGCGTAGAGTCATCTTTAAAGCCAATTTGTTTGTTAGCGTACATTAGAAGATTTAAGATATATTTATTTAACGTAGATATTTCACGATGCTCCAGTTTACTCAGCTGCAGAAATGGGTTGGACGCCACTGGTGCCAAGCTGTATCAGACTTGGCCCGTTCCTTGGGCATCATATAATTGTTTCTACTTTTGGCACAAGGCCAGCAATTACCCAGTACATTACTGGTACTTTATTTTATCGACCCCCGTAAGGATGAAAGGCAAAGTTAACCTCGGCGGGATTTGAACTCAGAATGGCAAGGGCCGTAACTCTAAGCGACCCTCTACCGATACTGCCAATCCACCACATCATATAATGGCGTGGAGACGGGAGCTTGTATGCATGGGTGACCGCTGGTCTTCCACAAAAAAACCTTACCCGGACTTGTGCTTCCGAGGGCAACTTGCAGTTTTCTATTCCCAGTCCTACCTGCACAGAACGGCGGCCCCTCTAGAACACTCTCCCTTCCCAAAGGAGTCGCCCAGTAACAGTTTAAGCAGTACCTCAACGACATCCATATCTCCGGGTTTGCACGGCTCTGTGGAGGACATAGGGGCACTGTATCTCCATTCAGACCCACCGAGTTAAACAGAAAGTAACCGAAGTGCTTGAGATTCAAAGCAAGATACATCCGGAGACATATATTCCAATTTAATACATACATTCTCAAACGTAGACACAAACACACACTCAAACACACACACAGCCCCGTTCCGTCACGCACACACACACACACACACACACACACACACACACACACACACATATATATAACATACAAATGAAGTGAACTGTATTGATGTAGATTGAGATATAGATATGATTGAACTTGAACCACTGAAGTATCATAAAGTATTTTCCTATTGAAGAACCCGTTCGAATAAAAGATCTAATGATTTCTTCAATCTCAGGAACGGTTGATCTTAAACTAAAGTCTAAGTAGTAAATAAATATAGCGACCATTTATCTGTCGTTTAGATCATCTGTACACTACTTAAACAGCAATTGAAAAATATGCCACCTAAATGTTCATAAAGATCTCAAAGATGATTATCAACAGCTCTCTCTCTCTCTCTCTCTTTCTCTCACCCTGTCTCTCTCTCTCTCACCCTATCTCTCTCTCACTCTTCTTTCTGTATCATTTCCTTGCTTCTATTATATATATATATATATATATATATATATGTGTGTGTGTGTGTGTATGTGTGTGTGGAAAGAGAGAGAGAGAGGGAGTTAGATAGATAGATAGATAGATAGAGAGAGAGAGATGTAAAATCATTTTCAAACATGGTTAGGGTTTGATTATTGTCAACGCTCTTTCGTCACACATTCTCTGACCTCCTCAGCGACTAATTTGTTATTTTTTGTTCCTCCTTTGTTCTGTCGTACACCATCTTGTTTTTTTGTGGTTCCACAAAATCATTGACGGTGCAGTGTAATACCGTCATTGTTCAAGGTGTACTTTTAGGTCAGATTTCCAAAAAAATGATCGTTATATTCATAAGATGCTAAAGTTGGTTCGATAGTTGAAACAATCGACATAAATAAGGAAATGTTTAATTAGAAACCACTTTTATATATTAGTCACCCGCTTGTTCCCTCTTGAAAACCCTTCTGTTTTAAATACTTAATGCAGTTTTCCAGACGAGCCTGTAAATACGAACAGATGTAAAACAATAGTAATATATAGTATTATAATTAAATTTTATTCAAAATTAGTCTTTTGAACTTTGCCTCATTAATTTCTACTTATTTTTGATATTTTCATGATTTTTCTAATAATTTCTCATTATTTGAATTATTTAATTTTCTTAAATAGATTTCTTTAATCCGCTACGCTTTGTTTATTTATAACTGCGATTATTTTCAATGTTTTCTTGAAAAAATTCTTACATTATTCTCGAAATTCTTATTTTTATTTTCATAATTTCTCAAAGTTATTGTTTTATAATTTTCTAAGCATACATATTACCAAGGAAATTAGGGAGACATACACAACAGGATACATAAGTCTATGTCTAACTATGCAGAGGAATGGTAAACATATTAGCTTATGTATACTTTATAATATTCAATTTCTCCCTCTGTGGCCTGAATTCAAATCTCGCTTAGCATGAGCTTGTCATCATTTGTTCCTCTATGTGGTCGACCGCTTAACACACTGAAAAGAACAGCCGATAGTACTTTACATCTATCCCGATCGTCTACGCGTCTATTTTTGGTGGCAAGACGAACAGAAAAGAAGACAAACTAAAGAATTCTCCTCAAGATTGAGATGGTGGATATTTAGTTGCGATATTTAGTTGCATCCCTTTATATTCTGAGATAATATCTTGGGGTTATCATATTTGCTTCAGTTCGCCAAAAATACCGTATTTTTATCATTCAAGTATTTATTTTATTCCAGATATAACACAAAAAACAGGTTTTCAAAATACTTTTGTCGATAATTTTTTTATTTACATCTCACAAAACACAGTAAGAACATTTTTCATTTAAACAAATCAGAAATGATAAAAAGAATTATTTAAACATTTCCAAAACATTATTTTGCATCTCCAATGGACATATAATAATTAATAATTAGGATAATAATTATATTTATTGTAAAGTTTGCCGATAAAATTGTAAACGTTTGAGTGAATGTAATTTTGATCAACAAAAGTCATCGTTAATTTTAACTCTGGTATTAAATATATAAAAACAAGTTTGGTATTCTGATTAAACAGAATGTTCCTAGAATTCTCATTGATTGATCTGTTATTGTTTCCTCCAAAAGATGGACATCAGCTAATCTTAATCGAATTCATGTGATTGAATAGATTTAGCAAAGGTGATTGTGTGGCTAGTAATGAAGAAGTGAGGAGTACGTTAGAAACGAGCAAAGTATCCGAGTTTACTGTCTCGTGATAACATTTACTTCCCGTACGAAAATCCTCCTCCACTACCTTTTCCTCCACTGCCGCCACCACGACCTCCACTACCGCTGCCTCCACCACGACCTCCACTACCGCTGCCTCCACCACGACCCCCACTACCGCTGCCTCCACCACGACCTCCACTACCGCTGCCACTACCACGACCTCCGCTGCCACCTCCTCGTCCACCTTGGTTTCCATAGTTTCCACTTTGGTTGCTGTAAGATGATAAAAATGAAAGAATTAGGAGAAATTATATATATATATAAATACACACACATATATATATATATATATATATATATATAATTGTTTCTACAATAGGCACAAGGCCAGAAATTACCCCAGTGCATTACTGGTACTTTATTTTATCGACCCCCGTTAGGATGAAAGGCAAAGTTAACCTCGACGGGATTTGAACTCAGAATGGCAAGCGCCGTAACTCTATGCGTCAAAGCATGGCGTCCGACCCTCTACCGATACTGCCAATTCACCCCCTATATATATATATATAATGAATTATCGAAGTCAGTGGTTGCTGACCATTTTATACCGTCTTTAGGGATATTTTACCTGATTTTCTAAACTGTTATTTATATCAATCGACTGTTTTTACAGTTATGTTCCGTGTTTTTTGGTATTCCCCACCTTTATATCTTTATATTTAGTATTATTTTCATTCTTATTATAGGGTGTGGATTGGCAGTATCGGTAGAAGGTCTGACGCCATGCTTTGCAGCAAAGAGTTACGGCCCTTTATGATCTGAGTTTGAAATCCCACCGAGGTTAACTTTGCCTTTCATCTTTACGGGGTCGATAAAATAAAGTACCAGTAATGTACTGGGTAATTGCTGGCCTTGTGCCAAAAGTAGAAACAATTATTTTTATTCTTATTGTCCAGTTTAAGGGACTTTATTATTGTCCCTGATGAGGTGATGAGCTTAAGTAAGTTAGTAATCAACATTATCGACTGCTTCTTATTACTGAAACACGTGTAAAAAGTAGAAAAGAATGCTTACCCTCCTTTGTTTCCTCCACTTTGTCCTCCACCATTTCCACCACGGTT
The DNA here is from genome assembly GCA_964016885.1 of Eledone cirrhosa. Classification (NCBI taxonomy): domain Eukaryota; kingdom Metazoa; phylum Mollusca; class Cephalopoda; order Octopoda; family Eledonidae; genus Eledone; species Eledone cirrhosa. The sequence continues at coordinate 10,564,057 of OZ024758.1, forward strand.
TCCACCGTTGCCCCATTGATTTCTTCCTCCGTCATGTCCACCACCTTGACCTCCATGGTTGCCTCCCCCTTGTCCGTATCCACCAGTTCCTCCACCTCCTTGGCCTCCATGATTGCCTCCACTCCCACCTTTTCCTCCACCCCACCCTCCTTGGCCGCCTCCATGATTGCCTCCACTCCCACCTTTTCCTCCACCCCACCCTCCTTGGCCGCCTCCACGATTGCCTCCATTCCCACCTTGACCATATCCGCCACCTCGTCCGCCTTGGTTTCCACGGTTGCCTCCATTTCCACCATTCCACCCTCCTTGACCGCCACGATTGCCCCCATTTCCACCTTGACCTCCACGGTTGCCTCCATTTCCACCTTGACCTCCACGGTTGCCTCCATTTCCACCTTGACCATATCCACCACCATTACCACCATTCCAGCCACCATTACCACCGCCACCATTACCACCTGTACCTCGCCCAAAGTCTATGGCACTCTGAGGCACCCGTAAGTTTCCACAGTTAGTGTTGTTCAGGTAATCGCACACCTGGATCTCAGGATTAAAGACAGTACCCGGAGCACACTCTTGCACATCATTTAAGTAACCGAGATTACATTCGTAGTACATGTGACACTGTTCATTGTGGCGTTTCTTGAAGTCTTCTGCGTAGTCCCCGCACACTTCATTGGCTAGAAAAGAGAATGAAAACATTGTTAATGACCAAAAAACTCTTCTTCCCTATTTTCCTATATCTTTCACCTCTATTCTCAGGGTCGGCATCTTAGTATTTAGAGCCCTAGATTAGACCTACAAAGTACACCTCTTTCTCCTACATACATAGAAACATACATACATACATACATACATACACACACACACATACACACGTACATACATACATACATGGTGGCTGCCAACTCGTTTTCGAGTACGGCCACTACTTTATATCCATGTACGAGGACCCCTACCGATGCGCTGAACGAGTGTGACTTTTTAGTCCAGCCAGCGACTTGAAAACTCTGGTACAAACACTACACTTGTGACAATTATTGACACATAGTACTGGGCCCATGGTTCCATGTGACGACAAGTGCAGAGAGATCTCCAGATATAAAGCAATGCCTATGCTGTGAAGCTTTTATAGTGAGCAAAGGCACTACACAAAGCCAGCCCCACTCTCTTAACCAAGATGATATTTACCAAAATGGATACCATCAGGGTTGCAGGTGTTATATCAGAGTTTTCCTTCTCCTAGAATTCTATGTATACATACATACATACATACATACATACATACATACATACATAAGGAGAATATTTATGCAGAACTGATGAGAAATCTGCAGATACTCCACCCTGATTACACCTTCAGATTTATGGCTGCGATTATTGGGCACTGGGATATGTTAGTAACTGCCTCAATACAAATCGTGAGAAGCTAGGCTTCACGGGAACAGAAAGAACACAACTAGTTAGGAAATTACAAGTACAATCCATTAATGGAACAGTAAAAATATGTAAAACATTCCAAAAATTTTGCATCTAATAACTGCATATACACATGTACAGATACAAAGCATATACACATGCACACATACAACTCAAAACATCCACATCCACACATACAATAACATCCATATCTACACATGCATGCATAGATACATATCTACCTAGTTGATGTTGTGTAAATTCCAATGAGAGAGTCTTGTGTCTATGTTAGAAACCGACTCTCTCTCTATTGGTAAAACTTTGTGAAATTATAAAACCAGAAGAACATGCATACATACATAATACATACATACATACATGGTGGCTGCCAACTCGTTTTCGAGTACGGCCACTACTTTATATCCATGTAGGAGAACCCCTACCGATGCGCTGAACGAATGTGACTTTTTAGTCCAGCCAGCGACTTGAAAACTCTGGTACAAAGACTACACTTGTGACCATTATTGACACATAGTGCAGGGCCCATGGTACCATGTGATGACAAGTGCAGAGAGATCTCCAGATATAAAGCAATGCCTGTGCTGTGAAGCTTTTATAGTGAGCAAAGGCACTGCACAAAGCCAGTCCCACTCTCTTAACCAAGATGATATTTACCAAAAAGAAGAACAAGTCAACATCATTGGATACCATCAGGGTTGCAGGTGTTATATCAGAGTTTTCCTTCTCCTAGAATTCTGCCTTGACAAAGGCTAAGGGGTCATACATACATACATACATACATACATACATACATACATACATACATACATACATACATACATACATACATACATCTTGCTACTACCTCCCCATGAGACACGATGGGATAGCTAGAACGATCTGGAACGCACTTCGGAAAACAAAATTAACAACGAGGAAGAATATATTGAGACAGATGGCACTAAGGAATACTGGTGGAACCTGAAAATAAAAAAAACTGCCACCAAATTAAAGCACAACCGGCCTGATATTGTTGTTTGGGACCACACATTGAAAACGTGTTCTGTTGTGGAGATCAGCTGCCCACTTGATGTAAACGTTGTCAGAAAAACATACACACATACATAGACATATTCATACATACAGGAGTTTACAAATCCAGTATCCAAGATACACCTTTAGCTTCATACCCATCATTATTGGAGCTACGGGTTATATACCAACCCGCTTGGACCAAAGTATGACTGAACTTGGATTTGCGGACAAAAAGCGCAGCTCCCTAATTCCTAGTCTACAAATGGCTGCGATAGCTGGCACCTTCAACATTTGCAAAACATTCTTGCGATTCAAGGGATGACAATTTCTTTCCTTTTACAACCTTGCCACCAGGAAGGTGGCCGGTCAAAAAATATACTCGAAATTAAGAGAAAGAGATAACATACATACAATACATACATACACTATAATACATATATATGATATGATACAAACAGGCAGATATACATACAATACCAGTAATATACGGTGTTAATAGTACTTACGTCGTGCTCCGTTACATTGTACGTTGCCTGGGTAATCACAGTACTTCTGGTCATCGTTGAAATACAATCCTTCCGGACATTGAAGTCTCTGTTCACCATTGTTTCCTTGACATTCAAAGTAATAGCTGCAATCTGATTGGTCAGCACGTGCACAACTTCCTCCGCCACCTTGTCCACCACCACCACCACCTCCTTGCCAGTTGCCTCCACCACCTCCTTGACCACCTCCTTGACCACCTCCTTGACCACCACCACCACCTCCTTGACCGTATCTGCCGCCACCACCGCCGCCGTTACCACCACCGCCTTGTCCCCTTCCTCCGCTACCTCCACTACCACCACCGCCGCCACCTTGACCCCATCCTCCGCTACCGCCACCACCTTTGCTGCCACTACCGCCACCGCCACCTCTTCCACCACTGCCACCACCATGACCATATCCACCGTCGCCACCACCACTTTGTCCTCCTCCACTTCCACCTCCTCCGTTTCCACCTTTTTGCTAAAAAATAAAATAAAATGAAATAAAATTAATTTTTATTATTTAGTAAAAAAAAACAGCAACAAAAAAACAAGGGCGGTGGATTGGCATTAATTGGTAGAGCATCTGACAAAATGTTCTGTGGCATAGAGTTACGTCCACCGAAGTTAGCTTTGCCTTTCATCCTTACAGGGTCGATAAAATAAAGTACCAGTAACGTACTGGGCTCGATTTAGTGGATTTTTCCCTTCCCCAAAAGTGTTGGCCTTGTGTCTATAGTAGAAATCATTTAGTATAAAATATTGAGCTGTGGATTGGCAATATTATCGGTACGTCTATTGAGGTTCTGAGTTCAAATCCCACTGAAGTTAGCTTTGTGTTTCATCCTTAAGCTCGGCAGAAAGCCTAGAGACTCTAACGACAGTACCAATCCACAATAACAATCGATCTCTGACGTATATATATATATATATATATATATATATATATATATATATATATCTTTTTTCTCTTTTTTTTTCCTTTTTTCTTTCTTTTCTTTTCTCTTTCTTTTTCTCTCTCTCTTTCTTTCTCTCTAATCCAACGACTTATTTAAAATATCCAATACTAATAATAATATAAGTAAACAACTCCACTATCCGGGAGCTTCCAACAGTAATGGTTGCATTTTTTAAGGGTATGTCAATATTTATTTATAAAACTGATCTATATTGTATTTTGTCTGATGAAAGCACACCATAATTTAACGTGGTGTCCTTGAAATATGTATAATAAAATAAATATGGTTTTATAAATATAGTTTCCATTTGTTAATATCGTATATATATATATATATATATATATATATATATATATGTAGAGGTTATATTTAATTTGCTGGGATACAACAAGCAAAATATTTTTATAACTGATATAAAGCACTCAACAAATTATTGGAGTAAATATACAATATCCAGGAGATTCCAACCAGAATGGTTGCATTTTTTATGGGTATGTCAATATTTATTTATAAAACTAACCTATATTATATTTTATCTGATGAAAGCGCACCATAGTTTGCTTTGGTGGCCCTTGAAATATGTATAATGAAATAAATATGGTTTTATAAATATAGTTTCCATTTGTTAATATATTGTATATATATATATATATATATATATATATATATATATATATATATATATATATATATATATATATCGATCCCTGTACTTGACAGGTATATTTATTTTAATGGAACTGGAAGGATAAAATAAAAGTAGATACTAATGGGATTTGAACTCAGAACGTGAAGAGATGTATGTAAAAAAGACATTTTCGCCTTTCTGGTGATTGAACCAATCTATAGTATAAAAAGGGTTCATAACTCGTGTCCAGTTGGATCCCGGAGAAGTAGAGAGATTAGAAATATTTGTTTCTACATTTGGCACAGTTAACCTCGGCGGGATTTGAACTCAGACCGTAAAGGGCCGTAACTCTGTGCTGAAAAGCATGGTGTCTGACGCTCTACCGATACTGCCAAGATTAGAAAAGTTCCTGTGAGATTGTAAATGCATACACGTACACTCACACATACACATATGCTCACATAAACGCGCACACACACATATACAAACAAATAAAAAAAAAGTACACAAAAATAAATTTTTTAAACATACCTGTCCACCACCAGACCAATTATTACCACCACCACCGCCAGGATTGACACCGTACACTGCAAGTACATGACCCATGATAACAGATTAGATTATGTCTTTATATATATATATATATATACATACATATATATATATATATTAGAGCAAACATCACGGACGCTCTATCTCAAAATTATTTTTGAAAAGCATTAGAAATGCGCAACCGGTAAAACTTAAAACCAAAACTGAATACTAACCAATACTATTACTAATTTTCACTTATTCCTAATTAAACTATTTTTCACTGTGAACAATTTGTCAGCGTTTTCTTTTCCGTTTACCAATATATATATACAGTTTTACGAAGCATTGAACAACTTTAAATTTTGACTATGAAATAGTTGAACAAGTAACAAGTCAGGCATATAAACTTATAGAGACGGAAAGAAAATAGACAGAGCCATCTGCAGGAATCGAACCCGTATCTGCTGCATGTCGGACGACTGCATCTTCAATATGTTATATAATATTTTAGTTGAAATATATAACCAATTATATATATTTAATGAAAAACATACACTATGCAATGGTTTTGCCATTTTGACCGTTAGCAAATATTCAGCAATTAGGGGGTTGGGGAGGGGAAAGGTTAATATAGTATTCACATTACTAACGAAGCATTAACCAATTTCCTTTGTGACACGTTTCATTTGATGTTGACGTCAAATATTAATCTTTAGTTTCCACTCCTCAAGCTATGTCGACACTCCATACATGCACTTCCCCCATATATATATAAATATAAATATATATATATATATAAATATAAATATAAATATATATAAATATAAATATAAATATAAATATATATAAATATAAATATAAATATAAATATATATATTCATAAGTCTGCATATACTTCTATAATATACATGTATGAAAGTATGTATAAATATCTGTATCTCTCTCACTATATATATATAAACATAAAAAGGGTTTCAATAATTTAGGGCCTAGAAGTGTGTAGAATCTATTCTATATGCATGTGCAATGACTAAGATTAAACTCCTGTAGCTAATGGCACCAGATGAACGGCCTTGATTGGCCAGGGTTAACTATTGAAGTGTTCCAATGATTACTAACGTCATAAGCAGGTCACGTGGGTTAAGGTATCAAATGTCTTTAATCATGTATTAGAGAGGTCTTCCTTAAAATTCTTTAGAAGGAACATAAGTATTTGGTAACAGGTTTAAATTTAATTAATACACTTGAAATCACATTTGATAGGATTATAGCGGCCTAAAAAGGCATTAACTTCGGAATAGCACGAGTTGAGTACGTCTGGCATCATACGTACCCCTAGTTTTCCTTAAAATTCCTTTGACGGTATTTGATCCTGTAGTAACAGGTTTACATTTAATTGACTCTAGAATTCATATTTGATAGCATTATAGTGTCTGATAGAGGAATGATAGACTTGAGACTTGGAATGGCGTGAATCAGGTACGCCTGGCACCTGATAAAACAGACAACGAATCGAAAACATTTAAGAAATTACCATGCGAACATCAGTCGAATCAGGCCCAACAAATGTATAATACCTCGACATTATACTTAACAGCAAACTAAATAACAAGCAATGCAAGAAATACGTCAACCAGCACTGCTTCTCCATCAACAACGAATTGAAAATAAACACTTTTCATCCAACTGATTAGAATACTTACACTCCATCTTAAGTATCTATTACTATTAAGTATCTAAGCTGAACTGTAGGACGTCATTCTGGGAGAAAACTCTGATATAAAACCTGCGACTCGATGAGAGCCATCGATTTTGACCTGCTCTTCTAGAAAGAAGATACTTGTCCCTGTTGTTCAGAGAGTGGGATTGGTTCAGTGCAAGGACTTTCTTCACTTAAAAAAAAAACGAAAAAAAACTTCAAACACACATCACTTGACCTAAACTCCTTTCACGTGTGTTGCGTGAGCAAGTCCTTTTCTTTCTTTAAAGGAATCTAAGTTATTGTCAGATCTAAAAATCATGTTCCTGTACAATGTATAAGAAAAAGGTCAAGAGATGGTAATTCTTTAAAACTGAGATGCAGCCATTATATGAATATATATAAGTAGATATGTGAAGGCGTGTGGCTGAGTGGTTAGAGAATTGGATTCGCAATCGTAAGGTTGTGAGTTCGATTCCTGGACCAGGCGATGCGTTATGTCCTTGAGCAAGACACTTTATTTCACGTTGCTCCTTCTACCTGGAGTTGCGACCGATAGATAGTATTAGCAATTGGAAAGACCAACGGAAACATTGTTCCCTCGGTCCGATTTGACGAAAGTCGATCGTTCCTATATATATATATATATATATAATTACTTACGTTGTCTTTTTACAAGTCTTCGAGCAGGAACATAGTTGATGCAAAGCAAAAGTCCAACAAGAACGATAGCTTGGTGGAACATCCCCATCTTTAGACTGGAAGAAGAAGTAAAATACATTTAATTCTCAATAACAATAGGTATATAGATATAGATAGATAGATAGATAGATAGATATATTTCTTTATTAGCCACAGGGGCACAAAAGAAGGGGACAAATACAAAGGGGGAAGTTTACATACAATAAAAACGTGTAAAATGTTATCACAGATGGAATTTAAAAGTTAGTCGATTTTGCCCAATAGAGG
>OZ024758.1:10581826-10606826 GCA_964016885.1 Eledone cirrhosa
AATATGTCCACCATGATTATATATATATATGTATGTATGTATGTATGTATGTATGTATGTCAAAGGGCAAAGGAACTCTTAAGAGTCAATGGCGATCCAAAATCACCGGGAGAGATGACCCTTAGCCTTTGTCAAGGCAGAATTCTAGGAGAAGGAAAACTCTGATATAACACCTGCAACCCTGATGGTATCCAATGATGTTGGCTTGTTCTTCTTTTTGGTAAATATCATCTTGGTCAAGAGAGTGGGACTGGCTTTGTGCAGTGCCTTTGCTCACTATAAAAGCTTCACAGAACAGGCATTGCTTTATATCTGGAGATCTCTCTGCACTTGTCATCACATGGTACCATGGGCCCAGCACTATGTGTCAATAATTGTCACAAGTGTAATGTTTGTAACAGAGTTTTCAAGTCGCTGGCTGGACTAAAAAGTCACACTCGTCCAGCGCATCGGTAGGGGTTCTCCTACATGGATATAAAGTAGTGGCCGTACTCGAAAACGAGTTGGCAGCCACCATATATGTATGTATGTATGTATGTATGTATGTATGTATGTATGTATGTATGTATGTATGTATGTATGTATGTGTGTGTGTGTGTGTGTGTGTGTATGTGTGTGTGTGTGTGTGTGTGTGTGTGTGTGTGTGTGTGTGTGTGTATGTGTCTGCTCGCTACCTCAAAATAACCAATGATATTGATTTCCTACGAAAAGAAAAGAGACAGGTTTTTGTTGTGAAAATACACAGCTGTATCAAGGAGGTGTTATAACAGTTGTTAGAAACATTTAAACCATCAACCAGAGTAGGCGTTAAGCTGGAGAACACCTCCTCTGGGGACGGTGAAGCATACATCACACACACGTGTCTAGCTTCATGGAGACTTACCAGATTTCATTTGAGGATTATTATAATGGACTTCCAGCAACACATATCGGGAGATGTCACCTCCAATAGGACAGCCAGCTTCTGCTGGTAGATGTAATGGCTGAAATTAAACGGAGAGACGTTATTTTATATATCATAGAATGGAAATCTTGTGTAAATCTTCATTCAACAAATTTCAATTTAATTATTTAAAGATGTCTTCACTCTAAAAAGCTGCCAATTTACCCTAATGTTAGCGCCGATCCTGCGCGTGCGCACGCACACACACATACACATACACATACACACATTGATTTTGTTTAGTTATTCGCAGAGATTCACAAAAGATGTTATATGCATTCAGAACGAAACCTATTTGTGCACACATGTTGCATCACACACACATGCATTCTCTCTCAAAATACACATACATGCATCCATTCACATGCACAGACATATGCATTGATATGGAATAAGCATTCGAACATCCAAATATAGACAATAAAGACCACTTATAAAAGAATGTGTGGGAAGATATGTATTCATACTTTATTAAACTCTTCACAACTGTCCGCTACGTTTATCTAAAAACTTTGCATCATATTATTATGCAAGAACCATTGTTAAGTTACGTTCCAAACACCATCTTGATAATGAAAAAGTTTTGTTACTAAAACTCTGCATATTATTGACTACTTAAAAGGGCGGTGGATTGGCAGTATCGGTAGAGGGTCGGACGCCATGCTTTCCAGCATAGTTACGTCCCTTTGCGGTCTGAGTTCAAATCCCGCCGAGGTTAACTTTCTTTGCCTTTCATCCTTACGGGGCCGATAAAATAAAGTACCAGTAATGTAGTGGGTAATTGATGGCCTTGTGCCAAAAGTAGAAACAATTATTGACTACTTAAAAGTTTATTTGAAAATCATAGACAGTGTTTTTCAATAGATCTATCTAACGCAGGAGGTAAGCCATGCTATTGAGAGGTGAATTGAGAAATGTATGAATAGATTTGTGCTTGGAAACATTAGGATGAACGGTGATAGATATGAAAAAATACTCACTGCAGCACCCATGGCCCATGCTCCTATGACTTGTCGACAAACACTGAGTTCTTTAGGTTTCTCTCCCACAGATTTTGGTCCATTAAAGTAGGGTACTGTTTCACCTGGGCGTGTCTCGCAGTGAAACACTTCGATGTGATGAACCAAATCTTCATTACCTTTCGTGATGACACTTTCAAACTACAATTAGATAAATAGGTCGTGGCAATCAATTCACCTAAATAAGAACTGCTGCTAGTACACACACACACACACACACACACACACACACACACACACACACACACACACACACATACACACACTGGTCTGAGGAGCGGAGGAATTTATCCTGCAACCGGAGACCTCCAGGTCGACAAAAAAAAAGTACCAGTAAAATACTGGTGTCGATTCTTCCTCTATATCCCTTTATCACTTCCATTCTCACTCTCACTATTCTTCTCTGGAAGAAATCTACTGTATTCAGACCTGGAGAGGACATGGGCTCCGCCGGGTTTAAAATGATGCCATAGAAACGCCGCATATCACTACAGCGTCCCTACGACTCCTCTAAGAGTTACAGGAGATAATATAAGAAAATACCTGAATGATATGATGTCGTTCAGAAATGACTGGAAGTTCTGTAGTGTACCACCAATATGTTGTTTCATGAGCTGGAACTGTTACCTTACCAGAGAATACAAAATTGATTTGTCAATGATTGTCGCAAATTTACAAATATTTTATATAATATAGGTGAACATAGACACGTATTAGGGTTTTCTCATTATCTCTGCATTATACACACACTCACAAATATATATATATATAGGAACGATCGACTTTTTTTGTCAAATCGGACCGAGGGAACAATGTTTCCGTTGGTCTTTCCAATTGCTAATACTATCTATCGGTTGCAACTCCAGGTAGAAGGAGCAACGTGAAATAAAGTGTCTTGCTCAAGGACATAACGCATCGCCTGGTCCAGAAATCGAACTCACAACCTATATATATATATATATATATATATATATATATATATCACGATAAATTAACGGAGGCATAGGCCCTCGCTAGGTATTTATTTACGCTTTAATTTATATTTTTAATTATCGTGTCTATAGTCTGCCTTTCATAGGTTATAGATTCCATACACTGGTGGTTTTTTCCCTGTATTATTGATAACGCACTATATATCTCTCTCTGGTGTGTTACCTTCTCAACATATTGTATGTATATATATATATATATATATATATATATATATATATATATATATATATAAATTGAGACAAGTAAACCCAATTGTCTATAGTTAGCATTCTTTTCACCTTAGCGAATCTGGTCCCTTACGATTTGAACACATATATGTCTGCGTTCGTTTTTCTTTTATATTCTATTATAATATACGGCTCGGAAATATCTCTTTCTTAGAGGTATTTTGTTGTAAAAGACTATTTTGAGTTCCTAACTCAATATATACCTTATATTTGAAATTATTAGAAATGTAAGGTATCGCCGTATTTTGACTAAAGAAATTAAAGAAATTATTTAGCCTGATAGTGGGGTTAAGAACCCTCGGAGAAATGGAAAAAGATGAGTATTGACGTACATATATATATATATATATATATATATATATATATATATATATATATATATATATATATATATATATATATATTCATATGTAATGTTATACATACATTAGACCTCGGATACATCCTCAGTGTTGTATTCAGTTGACACTACCGTAGTTGATCAAGCTCCAAATTGTGTCCATGTGGCATATATACTACGGACAGCACTGGTCACGTCACTTCCACCATAACCAACTAGATCTTCCTCCCTTGTTGCTTCTAGAGGGACGAAGGCTTTGAGAAGGGAATGTGCAGCAAACCCTCTACGGTCAACCCGGCATGAACCGGGTCCGCCTCCGTTGCTGCGACAATCCTCAATCAACTTCTGGTACTTTTCTCTCGTCTCTTCAAATTCTCCTTCCATCTCCTCCCAGCTTCACTAGAATGAGCTGCCCTGTCACCTTGGAAACCAATATAGTGTTTGGTCCCAACAAGGACTAAGTGATATGAGAAAGAATTTTCAGCTTCCTTCCCAGGTCAACTGTCATCCATGACGTCCTGTGTTGTGACAAGGAAACCAGTCGAGAAAGAACATATTAGAAATAGTAAGAAATACAGACGAATGGAAATATAATGTCCAAGAATACCTACCCTGGGGGTTACGATATTAAACGTCCAGGTATCCTTGGGATGTCTAGGGGCCGGAGTATCAGCTTTCAAAAGGAGCACCCGCTGAAGTCCAGGAGATAAGGCTGTAACATTCTCCCCTTCTGGGTAATGAAACTTATTATCACCTATGAAGAATACCACGTGGATTGTTCCATTCTAAAATAGAAATATGTAAAATATATAAACTATTGATGTATCGATTATTGACCTGTACAGAATGGTTTCAAACTATTCTTAACAATGGTGTTAAGTGCGGGTTAACAAACCTAAGGACGTAGTAAGTCAAAAACCTTTTTTTAGTCATATGAAATTATATCGGTAATACAAATAAATGTCATAATTGTGGTTTAAGGGATGGCGTTTTTTTCTCGGGGTCATAACGCCAAAAATTTGATTCACATATCTAGTAACGCATTCTTTTACCTCACTCCAATTGACTCACTTGTATATATATATATATATATATATATATATATATATATATATGTATTATGTATGTATATTTCTAGGGCGGGTAAAATTCTCGAGATCCATGGACAAGTTCTCTCCAGCGGTCTCTGTTCCTCATTATCGCTGCCGTGTCTTGCCTCTCCAAGAGACCAGTGTCTGTCCTTAGGGCATCAACATATGTTAACCTCGGTCTTCCTTTTCCAGTGTGTCCATGCAGGGGCTCCCACAGGAGCACTGAGTGCATTGTCAACTCTGGATGTCGGTGAGCATGTCCAGCTAATCTCAGTCTCAGTATGTGTATGTATATACGTATATATATATGTTTGTGTGAGCGTGAGGATGTGTGTAAATATTCTAGTACTTACGTCAAAGGGGAAGTCGTAACTATCAGTCTCAGTATGTGTATGTATATACGTATATATATATGTTTGTGTGAGCGTGAGAATGTGTGTAAATATTCTAGTACTTACGTCAAAGGGGAAGTCGTAACTATCACATGTATCAAATGGTCTTTGATATTCAATAACCATAGCATGTCGGTTTACTCGACCAGAGATTAATTTATAATCTTGCTGATCATCAATATGGAGAAGACCTTTGCTGTCCGTCCATGCATCCTACAATTAACAAAGAAATATATATATATAGATGCGACGAAAACCACAAACCCTCCATCTCAATTCTACTTTTGAAAAGCATAAGAACAGTGAAACCGGTAAAGGAAACAAATAAATACTTTTAAAAAGACTCCAGTTGCATTTTCGATTTCATCTTTTTTCCTTATACTTTCACTCGGACATCTCGTTTTTTTTTCATTTTAAAAAACCCTTATTTTCTTATATATATATATATATACTGAGCACACAACACACACACAGAAACAAAATGGCGTAGGACAGAACAAAGGAGAGGCACAGAAACAAAGAAAGGAATCCCCAGTCACTGAAGAGGTGACAGAGTGTGTGACGAAAGAACTATGACTATATATAAACAACTATCTGGTTGTGGAACCAACCAACCAACCAGAAATTTATAAATTTATAAATTTATAAATATATAATAAATTGAAGTGAAAGCAACTGGTGCGTGTGTTTCTTATTGGCAAATGACCCTCCCAAAGTATAACAATATCGGTTTCAACACACGATTTCAGATAAAGAATCTTGCTAAACAAATTCAGAAACGAAATATATATATATATATATATATGTATATACTGAGCACACAACACACACACAGAAACAAAATGGCGTAGGACAGAACAAAGGAGAGGCACAGAAACAAAGAAAGGAATCCCCAGTCACTGAAGAGGTGACAGAGTGTGTGACGAAAGAACTATGACTATATATAAACAACTATCTGGTTGTGGAACCAACCAACCAACCAGAAATTTATAAATTTATAAATTTATAAATATATAATAAATTGAAGTGAAAGCAACTGGTGCGTGTGTTTCTTATTGGCAAATGACCCTCCCAAAGTATAACAATATCGGTTTCAACACACGATTTCAGATAAAGAATCTTGCTAAACAAATTCAGAAACGAAATATATATATATATATATATATGTAAAAGTTCTATTTAAATTGTTGGGATACAACAAGCAAATATTTTTATAACTGATATAAAGCACTCAACAAATTATTGGAGTAAAAATACGATATTAACAAATGGAAACTATATTTATAAAACCATATTTATTTCATTATACATATTTCAAGGACACCAAGTTAAATTAGGGTGTGCTTTCATCAGATAAAATATAATATAGATCAGTTTTATAAATAAATATTGACACACCCTTAAAGAATGCAACCATTACTGTTGGAAGCTCCCGGATAGTGGAGTTGTAGCTTTAATTATATTATTAGTATTGGATATTTTTAAAATAAGCCGTTGGGTTATATATATATATATATATATATATATATATATATATATATATATATATATATATATATATATATATATATAAATATATATATAAAGAATTAAAAAGAACAGAAAGATGCAGTAAAAGATATTTATTCGGTTCTTACGTACGTTTCAATAGACATCTATTTGCCTAGATCTCGCTACATCTATAATATTATATATTTAGTAGAGCATTCGATATCCAATGCACAATCGATCCCATATCATCAGAGAATAAATCTCTTTTACTGCATCTTTCTGTTCTTTTTAATTCTTTATACACGCCCCGGAATATAGCTAAACTGGATTATACACCTTTTTTCTGCATTTCGTTGAGCACCACTCTGTTGTAAGCTGACATTCCACTACACGGTACATAACACTGTGTCCTGGAAAACATTAATGCACTCGTGCATAACCAATTATATATATATATATATATATATATATATATATATATATATATATATATATATATATATATATATATACGGATTAACAAATAATAGTTAAATGCAGTCCACTTAGGTGAAGTCCAGTTATGGTATTCCAGGTAGTGGATGATATTAGCTCAATGAAACAAATGTAAGCTATGTGATTAAATACTTTTTTGTATAGCAAACCATGTAAACCTTCTTTCCTGATTTATATATATATATATATATATATATATATATATATATATATATATATATATATATATATATATATATATGTATATATATATATATATATATATATATATATATATATATATATATATATATGTATATATATATATATATATATATATATATAAACGTATTAAATAGTAATACTTGTTGTATAAAATGCAAACTATTAAATAGTCAGTTATTCGATTTGACCAATATTCCCCAACACAACATTAACCGATTCATTGTAAGAAGCGATTGTGTCTCAGTCTGTTCTGACAGGTTATTCTGACCTCCCGACATAATTTCTGCCCTACCCTAATCTTTAATTAGATGACACTCAAATAATAACTGCTTAAAAACATTGTAGGTAAATAGACATGTCTAAACATTTAACACTTCCCCTCTAAATACTGTTAAGACAGCCAACCAAATAAACGACTTCGTTAAATGTTACCACCACCACCACCACCATGATAGAATCACTGCCACCTCCGTTACCACCACCACCACCATACCACCACCACCATCATGATAGAATCACTGCCACCTCCGTCACCACCACCACCACCACGCCAGAATCACTGCCACCCCCGTTACCACCACCACCGGCACCACCACCATCATGATAGAATCACTGCCACCTCCGTTACCACCACCACCACCACCACCACCACCACCATCATGATAGAATCACTGCCACCTCCATCACCACCACCACTACCACCACAATGATGATAGAATCACTGCCACCTCCGTCACCACCACCACCACCACCACCACCACCACCATCATGACAGAATCACTGCCACCTCCGTTACCACCACCACCACCACCACCACCACCATCATGATAGAATCACTGCAACCTCCGTCACCACCACCACCACCACCACCACCACCACCACCACCACCACCACCATCATCATCATGATAGAATCACTGCCACCTCCGAGGGAGGGGTGGCGAATGTCGATTAAATCCAAACCAGCATTTGATTGGTAGTTGGCATTTTATCAACATCGAAGGATGGACATTTGCCATCGGCCATATTTGAACTGAAAGCAGAGACAGCCAGAACGAATATCACAAGGTATTCTATTCGACGTCTCAGAGAGAGAGAGAGAGAGATAGAAAATGAAAAACCAGGAAGATAAAAGGAAGATAGACAGATAGAAAGAGAGAAAGAAAGAAAGAAAGAAGTAAATACAAAGAGAAGAAAGGAAAGAAAGAAAAGAGGGAAGGAAGGTGGAAACAATGTGTGTGAATGACATGATACGCCTTAATATTAATCTAGAATTGGTAGTTATTTATTTCCTTAGTCATTAAGAAGACGTCAACGAGAAGAATTGTTTGAGCACTATTGGGAAGTTGTTCCAGATGATTAGTGATAACATCAAACGGAGAATGATGTTGTTTAAATGAATGGAGGGATTCGGGAACATTCTATATTGTTTAATGAAATGGGGAAGGCTTAGGGACATTCTATATTGTTTAATGGAATGAGGAAGGCTTAGGGACATTCTATATTGTTTAAAGGAATGGGGAAGGCTTAGGGACATTCTATATTGTTTAATGGAATGAGGAAGGCTTAGGGACATTCTATATTTTTTAAAGGAATGGGGAAGGCTTAGGGACATTCTATATTGTTTAATGGAATGAGGAAGGCTTAGGGACATTCTATATTGTTTAAAGGAATGGGGAAGGCTTAGGGACATTCTATATTGTTTAATGGAATGAGGAAGGCTTAGGGACATTCTATATTTTTTAAAGGAATGGGGAAGGCTTAGGGACATTCTATATTGTTTAATGGAATGAGGAAGGCTTAGGGATATTCTATATTGTTTAAAGGAATGGGGAAGGCTTAGGGACATTCTATATTGTTTAATGGAATGAGGAAGGCTTAGGGACATTCTATATTGTTTAAAGGAATGGGGAAGGCTTAGGGACATTCTATATTGTTTAATGGAATGAGGAAGGCTTAGGGACATTCTATATTGTTTAAAGGAATGAAGAAGGCTTAGGGGCATTCTATATTGTTTAAAGGAATGGGGGAAGGCTTAGGGACATTCTATATTGTTTAAAGGAATGGAGAAGGCTTAGGGACATTCTATATTGTTTAAAGGAATGGAGAAGGCTTAGGGACATTCTATATTGTTTAAAGGAATGGAGAAGGTTTAGGGACATTCTATATTTTTTAAAGGAATGGGGAAGGTTTAGGGACATTCTATATTGTTTAAAGGAATGGAGAAGGTTTAGGGACATTCTATATTGTTTAAAGGAATGGGCAAGGCTTAGGGACATTCTATATTGTTTAAAGGAATGAGGAAGGCTTAGGGACATTCTATATTGTTTAAAGGAATGGGGAAGGCTTAGAGACATTCTATATTGTTTAAAGGAATGAGGGTGCGGTGGTATTTGAAGACAGAGAATCTGAAAAATTACTGCAAAGCAACCTAACCAACATTTTAATCATCTCCTCTTGATGATGAAATAAATATAATCAGAAATAAAATATATTATCCAGTTGTTCATATACTGACCTTACAGCATTGTTTGTTGTTTCCGTCCACCCAGTGGACAAAGAAATCGGCGTTTGTAGATTTTCCATATGATGAATAACCAACTCCAAACCATTCATCAGGTGTTAAAACTGCTAAAAGACGAAAGTTTACCACTTTTCGACTATAGTCAACATCCCACCATAAATGGAATCGACGTAGAGTGTCCAGGTATACATTGTATCGATAATGTTGGCGAGCTGTGACTTTAGGGGCAGCTTTAAGAACTATTAACAACATAAGCAACACCTGGCAGTATTGTAACCAGGGTTTTAGTCGTGTTAACATCTGAAATATAGAAATATTTATACATATCTTATTGCATTTGGGTTTTAGTATATATGATAAGGTATGTTAATACATATATATTTCTACACAAGATTTATGGTGCCATGTAAATGTCTTCTTCTTCTTCTTCTTCTTCTTCTTCTTCTTCTTCTTCAAAAGGGGTTAGCGATAGGAAGGACATCTAACCGGAAAACGTTGCCTCAAAAAGGGTCCCTTAATAAGTATGTAGTGTATCACGGAAGCAGCAAGGTACATTAAACCACTTGTTGTTGTTGTTGTTGTTGTGGTTGTGGTCACTGGTCGAATCACTTGCATCATCGGGCTATTTAATGCGGGCTGACTTAAGCTGAAACCCCAACAACAGCAGCAACAACAACAGCAACAGCAACAGCAGCAACAACAACAATAGCGGCAACAACAACAGCAGCAGCAACAACAACAGCAACAACAACAGCAACAGCAACAACAACAACAACAGCAACAACAACAGCAGCAGCAGCAACAACAACAATAACAGCAACAACAGCAACAACAGCAACAATAACAGCAACAGCAACAATAGCAACAACAGCAACAATAACAGCAACAACAACAACAGCAACAATAGCTGAATCCCAACAGCAGCAGCAACAACAACAATAACAGCAACAACCACAGCAGCAACAACAGCAACAATAACAGCAACAACAACAACAGCAACAATAACAGTTCCCCGTTAAATCTAATTACGTTACCGTTTTAATCACGACTTTAGCAACATCAATGTTTTAACGCCTTCGTATATAAGATGTTTATTAAGTATAATTGTTTTCTCTCTAATCAAAAATACAATTAATTGCACAGAATTCCACTGGAAAGATGAGTCAGTAAGAAACACAATCTGTCACGTTTCCTCGATATCTTATTGGACATGGACGATGCCTACATCGTTGACATACTTAAATTTGATCTTTATATGTATGTATGTATATATATATAGTAATTGTTTCTACTTTAGGCACAAGGCCAGCAATTAACCAGTACATTACTGGTACTTTATTTTATCGACCCCGTAAGGATGAAAGGCAAAGTCAACCTCGGCGGGATTTGAACTCAGATCGTAAAGGGACGTAACTATGCTGGAAAGCATGGCGTCCGACCCTCTACAGATACTGCCAATCCACCGCCCTATATATAGTAATAATAATAAATTTGAAGACTAAAATCCAAAGAGGGCTCAATAAGGATAAATATATATCAAATATATAAGAACCGTAGAACAAATATTTATTAAAATAACAGATTAAAGTTTAAGCAAAGAATCGCTGCTTTCACCCTTAACGGGATCTTCTGAATATATATATATATATATATATATATATATATATATATATATATATATAGTAACGAGTAGGACCCCGACGGCTGAGCTCAAGCCGTTTCGACGGGTAATTCTGGACTAAATGCAGTCCAGAATTAGCCGTCGAAACAGCTTGAGCTCAGCCGTCGGGGTCCTACTCGTTCCTATTACCCACTCTACTACCCTAAGTATTGAGTACTTTGGTGCGTTATGGTCCACCTGGTTCCTTACCACATTTTCTTCGTTATATATACATATATATATATGTGTGTGTGTGTGTGTAAATATGCATGGATATATATATATTATATTGTGGTTACCCCCGATTGAAACCGGGATAAACATATCTATCTATCTATATATATATATATATATAGACAAAGGATTTGCTTCGAAATCGCTAGACGTATCTGAGGAACTTGCGAATCCAGAGTCAGGTTTGATCCACAAATAGATCGCACCTCGAGCTGTTCACCGGAGACACAATTGTAATACGTTAATAAATTGTGATTCGATGCATCACTGATTCTTCGTTTTCCATATTATCTATCTCTCTCTCTATATATATGTATTTTATATTACTTTTTAATGTCAGTATATATATATTTAATGTCAGTATATATATATTTAATGTCAGTATATATATATATATATATATATACAGAGAGAGACTGGCATTAAATGTCACACTAAATGCAGCCTTATTTATGCGACACCGGATCTATTGTTGAGCGGAGATATGCCAAGTCATGCTTTTATAAAATTAGAAAACCAGAAAAGATTAAATTGAAATTATTTCCTGTCAATTAGATTAAACAACTTTCATAATAGAATGTAATAAACTCTACACAAACCATACAGGTTTACTATAAATATATATATATTTGTTTCAATTGATTATATGTGTGTGTGTATGACACACACACACACACACATATGTATTAATAATTGTTTCTACTTTAGGCACAAGGCCAGCAATTACCTAGTACATTACTGGTACTTTATTTTATCGACCCCCGTAAGGACGAAAGGCAAAGTAATAATTGTTTCTACTTTAGGCATAAGGCCAGCAATTACCCAGTGCATTACTGGTACTTTATTTTATCGACCCCGTAAGGATGAAAGGCAAAGTCAACCTCGGCGGGATTTGAACTCAGATCATAAAGGGACGTAACTATGCTGGAAAGCATGGCGTCAAACCCTCTACCGATACTGCCAATCCACCGCCCTGGCAAAGTAATAATGACTTCTAATACAGAAAAAATGAAATACATTTAAAAGAAGACGTGAATGAAATACATTTAGACTAAACCCACAGTAATTGATGCTATTTTATTTTATCGATTAGAGAAGGATGAAAGGTAAAGTTGACCAGAACGTAAAAAGCCAGAATAATTCTGCCAATCCACTCCCCTTGAAGCTTCACAGATTATTACCGACATTACACAGTGTGGGAACTGTGGTGAAGATCTCATTGAAGGACAATTCTCAAGAACTGTAGATAAAGTCTGCTGCTGCAGGTGTACTTAGAAAACTTGGCGGTGTTTTAGTCAATCCAATTTTCGGTGTTCAGGTGTTGCTGACTCATCACAGAGAGGGGGCATGTCGTAGGAAATGATCTAGTATATTGCTCGAAAATGAAATTAATTGTGAAAGAAAAACGAAGGAGGGAGAAACGACCCGACCATCACCGAAACTATATTGTTATTGTAGTTGTAGTTATTGTCAGAGGGCATACAAACGAGGGAAACGAGTAACAAGGGAAAGTGTAGAAGAGGTAAATTGTTGGATGTCAAACGTAAAGTAAATTTGTTACTTGAGATGCAAAACTGTACTGTCACTGCAATCCTGCCCTCAAATTACAGCTTGGGATCTTTAAAATAATACTGAAAACATTGAATAAGGCTTTGGTGGTTATTTCTAAATATACAATAGATCTTCTTAGCTGGAAAGTATTTTATCAATCAGGGTTAACAAAGAAAGTAATTGATGAACCAGGGTTAACAAAGAAAGTAATTGATAAACCAGGGTTAACAAAGAAAGTATTTGATGAACCAGAGCTACCACAGGAATAAAAAGCAACAAAACAACGACAGTACATAAAAGTAATATAAAATATAACTCACTCTGCCTTTTGTCTTTCGTTTTTGTTCCCTTTGGCTGTATTTTCTTTTCTAACTTTCTATTTATTATTTTTTTTACTTACATTATTCCTTCCAGAATTAAACAAAGCTGAAGATAGTATTCAAATACATATATACATATATAGATATATATATCTATATGTACATATGTATATATTTTCTCTTCCTTAGAAGATTTGTGACTTTTCGTGTGATTCTGTCGAGTCGTCTGCTTTTATTCAATTTCTGTCGTCTGCTATTTTCGACAACTCCCATCAACAGCCGATACTACAGACCAACTGACTAGAGGCTGATAGTTATTGGATGTTTCCTATCAACTATTTTTGAGTGGGAATGATTGATTTGTGTATATATATGTATGTGTTCCTTTATGATAGTATATACAAATGTGTATGTCTGTGTGTACGGTGTGCGTTTATATTATATTTCGTTTTGTGTGTTATCTATTACACATGTATACGTGTGTTGTTGTTTTGCAATGGCTAGGAATGGCTGTGAGGGTGGTGTTGGGCTGTATCGATGCCACTGAAAGTCAATGTATGAATATGTATGTATGTGTGTGTGAATATGTTTATATATCTGTGTGAATATGATCAGTTCTGTCTTTCTTTCTTACTCTCTCACTTTCCCCATCTCTCCCCCACTCTCTTTGTTTCTTACTCTCTCACTTTCCCCCATCTCTCCTCCACTCTCTTTGTTTCTTACTCTCTCACTTTCCCCATCTCTCCTCCACTCTCTTTGTTTCTTACTCTCTCACTTTCCCCCATCTCCCCCCCACTCTCTTTGTTTCTTACTCTCTCACTTTCCCCCATCTCTCCCCCACTCTCTTTGTTTCTTACTCTCTCACTTTCCCCATCTCTCCCCCACTCTCTTTGTTTCTTACTCTCTCACTTTCCCCCATCTCTCCCTCACTCTCTTTGTTTCTTACTCTCTCACTTTCCCCCATCTCCCCCCCACTCTCTTTGTTTCTTACTCTCTCCCTTTCCCCCATCTCTCCCCCACTCTCTTTGTTTCTTACTCTCTCACTTCCCCATCTCTCCCCCACTCTCTTTGTTTCTTACTCTCTCCCTTTCCCCCATCTCTCCCCCACTCTCTTTGTTTCTTACTCTCTCACTTTCCCCATCTCTCCCCCACTCTCTTTGTTTCTTACTCTCTCACTTTCCCCCATCTCTCCCCCACTCTCTTTGTTTCTTACTCTCTCACTTTCCCCATCTCTCCCCCCACTCTCTTTGTTTCTTACTCTCTCACTTTCCACATCTCTCCCCCACTCTCTTTGTTTCTTAGTCTCTCACGTCCCCCCCCCCTCTATATTTGTGCTGTATGTTTCTGTCCTGTCATCGAACATATGCGCACATTTCGATCTGAACTAATTTATTTGTATATGTGTGTGTATATGTAAGTCTATGTGTATATGTGTGTGTATATGTAAGTCTATGTGTATATGTGTGTGTATATGTAAGTCTATGTGTATATGTCTGTGCGTCTATTTATGAATGTGTTTGAATTTGGGCGTGAAAGAGTGTATGTAGGGGGTGTGATATAATATGGGGCTGGGTTTAAGATGCACTTCTGAAATTCTTTCTCCAATCTCTTTGAACAAACACACATACACACACACACATAAATATATATATATATATGCGTGTGTGCGTGTGTGTGTGTGTGAATATATGTGTATCACAATAATAGTTGGATAGAAACAAAGGGAAGGAGAGAAAAAAGAGGGAAAAGCAGCGGTGAGAGAGAAAGAAAGAGAGAGAGAGAGAGAGTGAGTGGAGGGGTGGGGGCAGAGTAAGAGGGATCGTGTCAGAGAAGAAGAAAGAGAAGAGTGAAAGAAAGCGAAGAAAAAAAAGTGGAGAAGAAATAATTATTTCTACTTTTGGCACAAGGCCAGCAATTACCCCAGTGCATTACTGGTACTTTATTTTATCGACCCCCGTAAGGATGAAAGGCAAAGTTAACCCCGGCGGGATTTGAACTCAGACCGTAAAGGGACGTAACTATGCTGGAAAGCATGGCGTCCGACTCTCTACCGATACTGCCAATCCACCGGAAATAATTGTTTCTACTTTTGGCACAAGGCCAGCAATTATCCCAGTGCATTACTGGTACTTTACCGGAAATAATGGAAGAAGGTATGTGAGGATATAATTTTACAACAGAAACGGTAAAGAAATATATAGATGGGAGGGGAGAGCGACAGACCATCGGATAGACACACACACACACACATGCACATGCACACACACACATACACACACATATACATGTGTGTGTATGTGTGTGTCTATATGTATATATTTGTATGGTTATATATTTATTTAATCTTTGTATTGTCACGTAGCTCTTATATATATTTATATATATATATATATATATTTATATATATATATATATATATTTATTTATATATATTTATATATATATATATATATTTATATATATATATGTATATATATATATACACAGTGGTGGACTGGCCAAGTTGCCAGGTTGCCCAATGGCAACTTGGCAAGAGCCCACAGTACCATTGCAAGGCCCACTGTAGTATTTTAGGGGCCAATACTTTGCTTTCAAAAAATACCTGAAATCTAAGAGAAAAAAGTAAAATAAAAAAAAAGATAAATAAAACAATTGAGCAAAGCATTTGGTCCACCAATTCCCCAGGGAATTACTAGAAACCAAAATATACGATAGTGCAAGTAACTGGAATCAGTGGTTGTACATTCTACTAAATCTAAAGTTTAGTGTATTCATTGATGCAACCATTAGTTGACTTTAAGTAGGAGCAATAACATTAAGAAAGACATGAACGACACCACAACACTTTGGTTTGAAAATTTTGAAAGTAGGTTTGGTTTATAAGTATGAATTTTCATAAGATTTTCGTAGTTGTCTCTGTGGTCTAGCGGTAGGTATTAGAGACGGTGGAGATCCTGGTCTTGGGTTCAATCCTGGTCAAGAGGTACATATAGCCTTTTTTCAGTTTTTATTTTACAACCAATCGAACTTCAGGCCAGGATGACCACCGTTTATGATTCCTCCAACTACAAAAGTATAATGAAAATTGATAATTATAAACCTACTTTCAAAATATCAAAGTCGACCCTAAATATTACTTTTATCTCTACGAAAGCCATGAACGACACCACAACCTTTTAACTTTGATTTTGAAAGTAGGTTTATAATTATAAATTTATATATACATTAATTATCAATTTATATATATATTAATTATCAATCAATTATATATATATATATCCAGAAGTCGACCCTGTATATATATATATATATATAGCTGTAGTATATATATATATATATATATATATATGTATATATATATATTTAAAAGTTAAACAAGGTTCAATGAATACATCAAAGAATGACTACCATGACTGAATCTTAACCATCTACTATGACAGGGTATGTCATGCATCAACTTATTTTATCTGATGAGGACGTACTGTTGAACTTAACTCAGTACCTCTGAAATATGTATAATAAAATATACTTGAGCACAAGAATATCTATTTTGTTAATATTTTGAATTAATATATATATATATATATATATATATATATATATATATATATACTACAGCAATGACTGACTCACATGCAATCAAATATAACGTGTTAGTAGATAACATTCTTTCAATAAGGATTTTAGGGGCCCATGCAATCGCCTACAGATTGAGACAGTTTCCTTCACTTGATCTAACGGAACATGGCGGAAGTGACAGCTAGAAGGAAAGAAGGCCTTATCAGTACTTGGTTGGTCATTTCTTTATTCGACACCAGTAAACTTCGGCAGGACCTGAGACTAAAGTCAACTTTGCTTTTTATGCTTTCGGAGTCGATAAACAAATTACCAATCCTTGGCGGTAGTTCTAATGTTTGTCAAAGACATTAGTGCTGACAAGATATATTCTAATTTGCCTTTCCTTAAGACAACAGAGGTGATTAGAGAGGATACTTGCTTTCATTGCATGCATGAGGGACTGCTGTTCACCCCCTCACAATTAGATCTAACGGGATCCTCTCTTTTACTGAGTTTCCTGAATACGTAGTTTTGTTATAATAGCGATTGTCACGTTTACATTTGTTTTCGTTAAAACTCTCAAATCTTGAAATAGAATTCATTTATTTCAAGTTTGTGTCATTTATAGAAAGAGAGGCAGATCAGTGGTTAAACCCAGTTTAGAAGTGTTTAGGTATCCTTAGCTCCACATTCTAGAGGGGAGGGGGATTGTATGAGAGGCACATCAGGGGTTAAACCCAGTTTAGAAGTGTTTAGGTATCCTTAGCTCCACATTCTAGAGGGGAGGGGGATTGTATGAGAGGCACATCAGGGGTTAAACCCAGTTTAGAAGTGTTTAGGTATCCTTAGCTCCACATTCTAGAGGGGAGGGGGATTGTATGAGAGGCACATCAGGGGTTAAACCCAGTTTAGAAGTGTTTAGGTATCCTTAGCTCCACATTCTAGAGGGGAGGGGGATTGTATGAGAGGCACATCAGGGGTTAAACCCAGTTTAGAAGTGTTTAGGTATCCTTAGCTCCACATTCTAGAGGGGAGGGGGATTGTATGAGAGGCACATCAGGGGTTAAACCCAGTTTAGAAGTGTTTAGGTATCCTTAGCTCCACATTCTAGAGGGGAGGGGGGATTGTATGAGAGGCATATCAGTGGTTAAACTCAGTTTAGAAGTATTTAGGTATCCTTAGCTCCACATTCTAGAGGATGGGATTGTATGAGAGGCATATCAGTGTTTATGCTCAGTTTAGAAGTATTTAGGTATCCTTAGCTCCACATTCTAGAGGATGGGATTGTATGAGAGGCATATCAGTGGTTAAACTCAGTTTAGAAGTATTTAGGTATCCTTAGCTCCACATTCTACAGGATGGGATTGTATGAGAGGCAGATCAGTGGTTAAACTCAGTTTAGAAGTATTTAGGTATCCTTAGCTCCACATTCTAGAGGATGGGATTGTATGAGAGGCATATCAGTGGTTAAACTCAGTTTAGAAGTATTTAGGTATCCTTAGCTCCACATTCTACAGGATGGGATTGTATGAGAGGCAGATCAGTGGTTAAACTCAGTTTAGAAGTATTTAGGTATCCTTAGCTCCACATTCTAGAGGATGGGATTGTATGAGAGGCATATCAGTGGTTAAACTCAGTTTAGAAGTATTTAGGTATCCTTAGCTCCACATTCTACAGGATGGGATTGTATGAGAGGCAGATCAGTGGTTAAACTCAGTTTAGAAGTATTTAGGTATCCTTAGCTCCACATTCTAGAGGATGGGATTGTATGAGAGGCATATCAGTGTTTATGCTCAGTTTAGAAGTATTTAGGTATCCTTAGCTCCACATTCTAGAGGATGGGATTGTATGAGAGGCATATCAGTGGTTAAACTCAGTTTAGAAGTATTTAGGTATCCTTAGCTCCACATTCTACAGGATGGGATTGTATGAGAGGCAGATCAGTGGTTAAACTCAGTTTAGAAGTATTTAGGTATCCTTAGCTCCACATTCTAGAGGATGGGATTGTATGAGAGGCATATCAGTGGTTAAACTCAGTTTAGAAGTATTTAGGTATCCTTAGCTCCACATTCTACAGGATGGGATTGTATGAGAGGCAGATCAGTGGTTAAACTCAGTTTAGAAGTATTTAGGTATCCTTAGCTCCACATTCTACAGGAGCAGATTGTATGTCGTCCCTATAATGTTTCACGTTTATTTTGAGACGAAAAATATTGAAGAAATTTTTTTAAAATTATTAAAAAAATAAGTAACCCCCCCCCCCCCCAAAAAAAAACCGAACAGATTTCAGTCACATATCGATGTATCACCCTCCACACACAAACACACACACACACATATACATATACATATATCTATATACACACTCTCTCTCTCACACACACACATATATATATATACACACACTCTGTCACACACACACATATATATATGCACACTCTCTCACACACACTCACATATATATATACACACTCTCACACACACATATATATATACATATACACACTCTCACACACACATATATATATATACACACTCTGTCACACACATACACTTAAGCATGCATTTTAAAGTTTGATGCACATTCGGAAAACCAAAATATATTACTTTCTTTCTCCTTCTCCTCCTCTCCTCCTCCTATCCCCCTCCCCCCATTCTTCACATCTCTCCTTTCCTCTTCACTTTTCCCCTTCTGATCCTTATCTCAATCTCACTATTACTCGGTTTCCCCCTTTTCTTGGATAACACCTTACACACTCATACATATATACGCGCACACACAAACACACACATACAAACAAACAAAAACCTTAACCCATATACACACACGTACATTCGTAGACATTTACACGCCTTTATCTACACATACACACAAATATATATGCGTACACTAACGGATGTATGCTCACACACACACACACACACACGCACACACACACACACACACGCACACACACACACACACATCATACACCTACAATGTGGTACACACAAATTCACCAACACACACTTACGAACGTACACCCACACTTACACACAAGTACACTCATAAACGTATACTCACACACGAATACTCAAACAGATGCAGAGAGTGAGAGAGAGAGAGAGAGAGAGAGAGAGAGAGAGAGAGAGAGAGAGATGTGCAGACAATAAAACACCTTAATAAAAATCTACCATCCCTTTCACAAACACTCCAAACATTCTTTAATATCGTAGTATTATATAAGGTGATGTTGGTGATGATAGACGAGTAAACAACTCTTTTATGTAGAATGGTGGTATAGCTCACCAGTAAACAACAGTTTTGTTGGCTAATTCTCATTCAGTCACATGTAATAGTGCTATTGACTAAGTTAAGAGAGACTCGGTTGGGACACGAAAGTCATTCGTTCGGAAATGAAGACGTAGAAAATAGGAAATTGATTTTAAATGAACAGGACTTAATGTCTATACGATTCTTCCTTTTTTGGATCTTTTCCTTTTGACACACATTGTCTGATTTTATTATATATTTCCAGACAGATTTAGGTTTGAATTCTGATTACAAAATAATTTCATTTTTAAGAAATTAATAATAAAAACGGTTATAATCATATAATTGTTTCTACTTTTGGAACAAGGCCAGCAATTACCCAGTACATTACTGGTACTTTATTTTTGGGGGGGAGGAGAAAGTCGATTAAATCGACCCTAGTGCGTGACTGGTACTTTATTTCATCGACCCCGTAAGGATGAAAGGTAAAGTTAACCTCGACGGGATTTGAACTCAGATCATAAAGGGCCGTAACTCTATGCTGTAAAGTATGGAGTCCGACCCTCTACCGATACTGCCAATACACCACCCTGGTCAGAATCATATAAAGATGTAATTTTAATTTAACTGTCAGTTCATCAGTTAAATCCATCGTCACCTCATAATAAAATAGTTGTAATCCCTTAAAGAAAGGCCAGGGGTCTTAACAACTCTTGCCTATTGTCTTTGTGGGAGATTTGATATTCCCATACATACAAGGTCAACAAATTTGAGGGGAGAGGAAAGTTGATTAAATCTCCCCCAGGGAATTACTGGTACTTTATTTTATCGACTTAGGAAGGAAGAAAGGCAAAGTTAACCTCGGCGGGATTTGAACTCAGAACATAAAGAGTCGGAATCAAATATTATATTTTGTCTGTCGCCATAAGGATCATGTCAAACCACCACCCTAGAACAATGATGATGATTATGGTGGCCATGGTAGGGTTGGTGGTGGTAGTGATGGGGTTTGTAGTGGTGGCGGTAGTAGTGGTGGTGGTAGTGTTGGGGATGGTAGTGGTGGTGGTAGTAGTGGTGGTGATAGTGATGGTAGTGTTGGTGTGGTAGTGGTGGTGGTAGTGTTGGTGTAGTAGTGGGGATGGTAGTGTTGGTGGTGATGGTGGTGGTGGTAGTGTTGGTATGGTAGTGGGGGTGGTAGTGTTGGTGGTGGTGGTGGTTGTAGTGTTGGTGCTGGTGGTAGTGTTGGTGTGATAGTGGTGTTGGTAGTGTTGGTGTAGTAGTGTTGGTGGTAGTGGTGGTGTGGTAGTGGGGGTGGTAGCGTTGGTAGTGGTGGTGGTGGTGGTAGTGGTGGATCTATATATTTTTAACAATTCTAATATGACTTCTTATAATCAATTTAAAATGTCAAAACTATAAAAGAAATATGAAAGATTTGTGCCACCAATTCCAGTATTGTTATAAAAATATAAGCAACGTCTATCTGTCTGTTTGTCTGTCTGTCTGTCTGTCTGTCTGTCTGTTTGTCTGTCTGTCTGTTTGTCTGTCTGTTTGTTGGTTGGTGTTTTAACATTGAATTGATTAAATTTGGATGACTGATGACTAGAGTGAAAATATAATGTAGGCAGGTGTTTCTATTATTGAGATATGTTAGGTTACAAGTAGCTAGTGTTTGTGTGGAGTAGAATAATACATATATATATATATATATATATATATATATATATATATATATAAAGAGAGATAGAGATAGATAGATAGATAGAGAGAGAGAGAGATAGAGGAATAGAGAGAGAATGAGGGCGGGAGGTGAGACAGAGGGGGTGACTGGGCATAAATAACTACCAATAACTGGAATTTGTGTGTGTGGGCTTTCATTTCTTTCTGTGTTAACTGTCTAAATATGTATGTAGTGTGTATGTTAGTTTTGTCTTCCGTGTGTGTATGTGCGAGAGCGAGAGAGAGAGAGAGTGAGAGAGAGAGAGAGTGAGAGAGAGAGAGAGAGAGAGAGTATGTTTATGTGTGTGTATATGTTGTTGTTGTTGTTTTGTTGTTAAATGTATGAATGTGTGTGTGTATATCTTTATGTGTGTGTGTGTGTGTGTGTGTGTGTGTGTGTGTGTGTGTGTGTGTGTGTGTGTGTGTGTGTGTGTGTGTGTGAGTCCTGTTTTCATGAGGTGGTTCGGTGGTGTTAAAGTAACGGAGGTAAGAACTGAAAAGAACGAGGTGGGAAAGTTCTGAGGGAAAACATTAATTCTTATTCATAGCGTAGAGAAAATTTGGGGCGGAGCCACTGCGCTCTACCGAGTCAAATAGGGAGAGATGGCTGGTAAAGTAATTGACAGAGCCGAAATATCCAGAGAGTCGGTTCCCAGCCGGATGTCTCCAAAGAGTTCCGTACAATGATTAGTTCAGTATCAACTATAAAAGGTCTGGTTGGATGCATTCCAACTTTCAAATGATTTTGAATTCTACTCTCCATGAATTTACACCATTGGATCATTGTCTTGGATCTTGGATTGCTCAGGGTACTTCGATATTTGATTATATATATATATATATATATAAAGGAACGATCGACTTTCGTCAAATCGGATCGAGGGAACAATGTTTCCGTTGGTCTTTCCAATTGCTAATACTATCTATCGGTCGCAACTCCAGGTAGCAGGAGCAACGTGAAATAAAGTGTCTTGCTCAAGGACATAACGCATCGCCTGGTCCAGGAATCGAACTCACAACCTTACGATTGCGAATCCAATTCTCTAACCACTCAGCCACACGCCACACTATTTATAAAACAAATTTTCTATTTTATCTGATGAGCGCGTACCAAAGTTTTTGGTACCCTTGAAATATATATAATAAAATAAATATGGTTTTATAAATATAGATTCCATTTATTAATATCATTGATATTATACTCCAGGTAACTTGTTGAGTGCTTCGAATCTGTTATAAATAAATTTGTTGAATTACCAACAAATTAAATATCTCTTTGCTTATATATATATATATATATATATATATATATATATATATATATATATATATATATATATATATATATTTCGTTTCAGAATTTGTTTAGCAAGATTCTTTATCTGAAATCGTGTGTTGAAACCGATATTGTTATACTTTGGGAGGGTCATGTTGCCAATAAGAAACACACGCACCAGTTGCTTTCACTTCAGTTTATTATATATTTATAAATTTATAAATTTACAAATCTACAAATCTATAAATTTCTGGTTGGTTGGTTGGTTCCACAACCAGATAGTTGTTTATATATAGTCATAGTCCTTTCGTCACACACTCTGTGACCTCTTCAGTGACTGGGGATTCCTTTCTTTGTTTCTGTGCCTTTCCTTTCTTCTGTCCTACGCCATTTTTCTGAAAAATGGCGTAGGACAGAATAAAGGAAAGGCACAGAAACAAAGAAAGGAATCCCCAGTCACTGAAGAGGTCACAGAGTGTGTGACGAAAGGACTATGACTATATATAAACAACTATCTGGTTGTGGAACCAACCAACCAACCAGAAATTTATAGATTTGTAGATTTGTAAATTTATAAATTTATAAATATATAATAAACTGAAGTGAAAGCATCTGGTGCATGTGTTTCTTATTGGCAACATGACCCTCCCAAAGTATAACAATATATATAACAATATATATATATATATATATAGATAGATAGATAGATAGATAGATAGATAGATAGATAGAGAGATGAGTGTATGTGTGTCTATATACACATACACACGTATATATATATATATATATATATATATATATATATATATATATATATACACCCAGGGATAGATATATAGACAAATATATACAATCATACCTATACATCTCTTCATATACCTTTCTCTTCGACTATCTATCCATAAATGACCTCTGACTATAAAGCAGCGGTTCCCAACCTTTTATAATAAATTCCACCGTAATCATATAGCAAAACAGTATGACCCCCCTCCCCCCCCCCTCCAAAAAAAATTTAAAATTTTTGATATTATTTTTTTATCCAGAAATAATTTTGGCATGTCTTTTTATTTGTGAAGTAAAATTATAATTAGAAAAGGTAGAAAGTTGATAAAAAGTTGAATATAAAAATTTGAAGCAAGAAAAAGAAAAAATTATGTTAGGAAACTACTCTTCTTTTTTATGTATAAAACGTTGTGATTTTTAGTTAATTCCCGTGGCTCCCACAATAACTTGCTATGGCCCACCAGTGGGCCATGGCCCCCTGGTTGGGAACCAATGTTATAAAGGAATATATGGCAGGGATCTAAGCCTATCGCTTGATGAGTCAACTGATTAACAGAGAAAAACAGTCACAGCAATAAGACTACTATATTCCACTCAGTATTCATGAATAAACGAATACTAACATGTCAATATAGATAAAACTTCACACACACACACACACACACACACATATATATATATATATATATATATATACAAGTAGGCATTCCTCTATACTCATGCGGTAATTCCTAAATAAGCAGAACATGTCAATAACAGACATATGCAATAAGATGAGGTTGTACGTAGCTCCTTACTTTGAAGATGACGTTTTTACGTCTATTTACCATAAACTGTACTGTCTTCCTCTGAACACCCAAACACCCAGTCCAATGGCGTTTCCTTGATCACATTCAATGCAAAGAAAATTAAATTGTGCGGCTAATTTTAC
>OZ024758.1:10611826-10614326 GCA_964016885.1 Eledone cirrhosa
AAGGATAGATATTATGTCTTTTATTTCCAAAAGATTTCTTACTTTCGGAGTCGACCTTGTTGCTCTGTCAATGAATAATAGCTCATAAACCAGGTGATGTTTCTGATCTCCAGAATGAAGCCATTATTGACGGCTTCAACAAACGACGACAACTACAACCACAACAGCAGCAACAACAACTACAGTAACTGGCTGTAGGCTTTGTCTAGGGGACAACGCTTGTCATGTTAGATATGCTAATTATAAGTTAAAAGACGTCAAACATAGGATATGAGCAATTTAAGATGAGGTGAGTAATGTAGAAATGACCTTGGTGGGATTTGAACTCAAAATGTAAAGAGTCAAGCACATATCGTATTGACATTTTACTAGAAAGATCTATCAAACTTGCCAATCCATCCACTACCTTAAAACAAGGTATAACTGAAACAAGGTGTCGCGGCTGACCGTTGATCTTATTTGTACTCAGAACATTTACAAGGAGAGAAAGTAATATTTAGTTAGAAGCATTTCTATATTTATGACTAATCTTTGCTGTTTCCTTTTTTCAATTTAGAAATGTCAAGTTTCTTTGACTTTGAACACATTTTCAATTATTCTTGCCGGACAGCTGCCGAATTCTTCTCAGCTTATTGATTGTACAGAACAAGTCTTTGACAGTTATGAATACAATCTTGTATTAACCAGCATGCGTTCTTTCTATTCTTCTTTTGTGTCTTCTTTCATTTATATCCAAACACATATACACACATACAAAGACAAACACGCATACACATATACTTTCAAAGACAAGGACACATATAATATTCCACAAAAATACAAACACACACACACATATATATATATAATCACATAATTTCATATATTCATAACATCCCACCTAAAGATAGACACACTCACGCATCTAAACTATAATGAAGTAAGAAGCGCGGGACTGCGTACGGTTTGTATTTTTTTTATCCCATAAGTAAAATAAGTTGGATTATTTTGAATAAATAATGAATGAACATTACATAATTTATCTACTAAATTTCGTGGTTGTTCATTAAATATATTTTATTATTTAAAGATTCACTTCTTTAAAATTTTCAAAAGTCAACACTTCCGGTTAGCGATCGTTTAAATAAATATTCATATATATCTGTCACTAATTTTCTCCTAATGCAGTTTATATATAATATCGTCTTTTTTTTAATGTATCATGGATTACGTTACTGATTACATAAGACAGTTTAACACAGTCTTCGTTCAATTTCTGTGTATATTGTCAATTTCGATTTTATTTGATGTATCATATCTACATGTATATATACTTGCGTATAATATCAATATACACACTACACATGCTAGCAGAAAACCATGTATGAAGATATGAAGATGTAGGCATGTTGGCTTTGGAATAACTTTATAAATAAGAGGTTCCTCTGTCAAATAACAAAACTGCAAGTGACTCCTTGCTATCGTCTGCTTTGAAAACTATTCAAATACTACAGATTATAGATTGTTTTACTCCCCGAATTATTTCTCTCCATTTCTTCCTTTTATCTATTTTATATGTTTTAAAATAGGTTTTTGTTTTTACCAATAGAAGTTCTTTTCATTAGCAATAGCCCCAATATGGTGAGGAGATATACATACATGTTAACATGTGGATTGATATATAAGCAGAGAGGGAGGAAAGTAAAATGAAAATAAAACGAAACGAATAAACGAAACGAAACGAAAGAAAAAGAGAAAGAAACGATAATAAAATAAATACTTGGGATGTTTCCCGATGTGGAGCTAATATGGAATCACTGTGTACAGCTATGTCAATGAGAAAGAACAAGCAATGTCTTCTAATAATTTATTAATCATATTTAGTTGTTGACTTGGAATGGAAGCTTTAAAGAGCAGCTGTTTGCCAACGAAATATCATTCAAGAGAACCAGTTATGATGACGACGACAACGACATCGATGACGACGGCGAAGATGATGATAATGATGATGACAATAATAATAATAATAATAATAATAAGGAAACAGTAACAACAATGACAACAACAGCAGCAATTTTGTATTTTTGAAGGATTAATTATGAATGAATTCTTCAAGAAAGAATTTGCTGAATTCATACTTAAAATTGTGAATAAAAATAACATAAATAAATAAATATATAAGAAATAAATAGACCTTAATTGCTAAAATGATAATCAATAATTGCTTAAAATAGAATAATAATATTTTAAAAATAATTCATTTCATTAAAATTTTCTTTTCTTTTTCAACAACATTCAAAAAAGTTCTTTCAAAGTTTCTCTCCTGAATAAATCGTAGGCTTGGAAGACGAATTCATTGAAATAGCTTCCAGTGTCAAGTTTTTGTTTTATATCTCAGAAATAAAACTGGGATCGTTGTTAGAACTCATACAAGCACACACACACACACACACACACACACACACACACACACACAGAGAAAGATACACACACACACATACATACACACATACACGCATGC
>OZ024758.1:10616826-10621826 GCA_964016885.1 Eledone cirrhosa
AAATAAAGTACCAGTGACGTACTGGGGTTGATTTCATTGATTTTCCTCCTCTCTCAAATTGTTAACTTTGTGTCTAATCACAGTCGATTAGTGTAAATAACTACGTACTTTAGAAAATTGGGCAAAATCGCCCCATAGATGGAATGAGGCCATCAGCTCTTTCGAACTATCGATCTCCGTACCTCATGTTACAACAGTGGATCACTATAGATAATAACAACTTTAGAAAATACACTTAAGGACGGAAAAAAGAGGCCAACAGCCATTACAGTGAAACGAACTCTGATCTCTCGAATGCCGACTGTTGTATACATTAAAATATTCAAACAAAAGAAAAGTCACCAATAGTGGAAAGACTTCCGAGGGTCACTCGCGGAGAAAGCCCACAAAAAACTACGGTCACCTTGACCAGTAAGGTTAGT
This sequence comes from Eledone cirrhosa, assembly GCA_964016885.1. Classification (NCBI taxonomy): domain Eukaryota; kingdom Metazoa; phylum Mollusca; class Cephalopoda; order Octopoda; family Eledonidae; genus Eledone; species Eledone cirrhosa. The sequence continues at coordinate 10,617,249 of OZ024758.1, forward strand.
AACCCCTCCAAGTTGACACCCTCCAAATTTACAGATGCACATTCAGAGCAGCCGGCTTACTCGGACCATGCTCGCCAATATCATTTACCTTTCAACAAACTGGCTGGAACTGGAAGGCAGTATTTTCCTTTTCACCCCCATTCTCTCTCTCTCTCTCTCTCTCTCTCTCTCTCTCTCTCTCTCTCTATATATATATATATATATATATATATATATATATATATATATACGATATTAACAAATTGTTGTATCCCAACAATTTAAATAGAACTTTTACATATATATATATATATATATATTCACCCTGTCATAATAAAAATAAAGATGGCCGCCTGGGGTTGATTGTCCTTTCTTTTTAGAAATACATCAAAGGCAGATAATTTAGAAATTAGGGTTTTTTTTTCGTAAAACCCCTGGAAGTAAGATCAAGGGAGGTAGCTCTTGAGAGAACACAGTCAAGATTGAATAAAAATAGAAGAAAAATATTTTTTTCTAGCTGACTCAAAGAATGTGTTTAATTCAGTTTAATTTTTCTGTTATTTTCCATTAAACACTCTGTTTGTAGAAAAGTATAATAAAATCAAAGCTGTCGCAGCAATAACACCAGAAAAAGAAATAATTAAATAAGTGACAAGTTAAGTCTTCCCAAGAAACACAAGTAAAATGTTCAAACAAAATCTAAGAATATATTTCAAGGGAAATAACCACTCCATATTTTATATGTAGTTGTTTCTCTTGGAATTCTAGAATTAAAATAGAAACGCTGTTGAATTATTCGATCTTGTCTCTACTTTGTCATGTATAAAGACAAATTTAACGATTTCTAACATATGAGGGGAGGGGTGGACTTGATTTAGTCAACAGTTTACTAAACTTGTTTGGACTACTATCTCCTTATAAAGAATATATTTCACTGTTAAGGTGATAACATATTACACGTTCTCATATATAAACAATCTCAAAAAATGTATACACATTTCAACAGCAGATAACCAAAGTGGATATACATTTTTGGGGGACACGCTGTATATATATATATGGATGGAACCAGTTTTAAATTAGTTAGACCACATTAGCTGCTAAAAGGGCAAGAGCTCAGCCTTCGGGCCCCGACTCTTTCTGGCTATATATATATATATATATATATATATATATATATATATATATATATATATATATATATATAGATGAGATTCTACAGGACTAGAACTGTTTCATTCTTTAGAAATCACCAGGAATCAGTTCTAGTCCTGTAGAATCTCATCTATATTAAAACTTTTATACTCTGCAATGTATTGAGTACCTTACTTACTGTGGTTACCCCGACTCAACCCGGAATAACTTACCTATATATATATATATATATATATATATATATATATATATATATATATGTGTATGTGTGTGTGTATGCATTTATTGAATTTAATTTGACAGGTTAACGAGCAACATCTAATTTGTATTCTTAACCCCCCCCCCCACTAATCCTTCTTGTACATCAGTAATCGCGATACCGCTCCCTTTACTTTAGTATACCTGCCTTGATTTAGTATGCTACTGCTCCCTAACGGTTTGTAGCCCCCACAATGGGAACAATTGATTTACTGAAACTCGTTATATTTCTAGCCCCCTATTTTACTATCATAGAAAAAAAGAAAGCAAATATTGATGCTGATGGCGCATAAAGAAGAAGAAGGAGGAGAAGGAGGAGGAGATGAGGAGAAGAAGAAGAAGAAGAAGAAGAGGCTTTTAGTCTCATTATACTCCAGAGGGCGGTGAATTGTCAAGTATCGGTAGAGGGTTGGACGCCATGCTTTCTGGCATAGTTACGTCCCTTTACAGCCTGAGTTCAAATCCCGCCGAGGTTAACTTTGCCTGTCATCCTTACGGGGTCGATAAAATAAAGTACCAGTAATGTACTGGGTAATTGCTGGCCTTGTGCCTAAAGTAGAAACAATTATATTCCATATGTGAAACACTATATATATTCAGTATATATATATATGTGAAACACTATATATATTCAGTATATATATATGTGAAACACTATATATATTCAGTATATATATATGTGAAACACTATATATAAACAGTATATATATTCCTAGAATGCAGAGAGCTCCCTTGCGGTATTTTTCACAACCATATTATTGGATCCTCCTTTATACATCTTTATCAACGTTCTGTCAACTATTCTCTACATGGCTGTCAACGTTCATTAAATAACAGCCGATATAATTACTTCTAATCAAGCCGCTCTTCATTTTGGAGAGCCTTTGATGGAAAAACAGATTATGAACTGGAAACAAATAGTTTTTAATACTTAAGTCTTCTAACACTTGTCCACTTAAGCGGTTTAAACCTCTCCACCTTCTAATATCAAAACCACTCTGTATTCATTGTACAAGAACTAATTACAGTTAGATAAAGTTTTTGAAGAGGATAAACCAATATTTCCATGAGTGTGTGACAGCAAATACAATATATTACATAGTGTGACAGTTTTAATCAGTTTACCAGGGATACAGTTCTATTAGTGATCCCCTCTGGCTTCCCAACATTCTCTACCAGATATTTAGAGAATGCTGAGGATGGCTCTGAACATTAATCAGTATACACTGAGGATGAAAAACTCAGAGCTGTATGGGAGCATCCCAAAAGTCAGCTCAAAAGTGACACAGAGGAGACTGAGGTTGGCTGGACATGCTCACCGACATCCAGAGTTGACATTGCACTCAGTGCTCCTTTGGGAGCCCCTACATGGACACACTAGAAGAGGAAGACCAAGGTTAACATATGTTGATGCCCTAAGGACAGACACTGGTCTGTTGGAGATGCAGGATATGGCAGCGATAATGAGGGACAGAGACCGCTGGAGAGAACTCGTCCATGGATCTCGGGAATTTTACCCGCCTTAGATAGATAGACAGTTCTATTATAGTTAAATTAGTGGTTGTAGTCCCCTGGTGTATTACTGGTATGCACAGTATATTTGAGGACTCTTGCGATGACTTTAGAATAGAAGAGTGTTTATTGTTTTAAATTAGAAGCTCATTTTGTTCTGCCTTCATTTAGAATGAGATATAAATATTCTCTTTAACATCTCCATTAATTGTAGAATTGTAGAACAGTAGAATTTCGTAGTTGATGGTACGGGGAGATTTTATATAATTGTTTCTACTTTAGGCACAAGGCCAGCAATTATCCAGTGCATTACTGGTACTTTATTTTATCGACCCCGTAAGGATGAAAGGCAAAGTCAACCTCGACGGGATTTGAACTCAGATCGTAAAGGGACGTAACTATGCTGGAAAGCATGGCGTCCGACCCTCTACCGATACTGCCAATCCACCGCCCTGATTTTATATAATGAAAGCTACACTCATTGCACAAGTCATCTCTCACCCACCCCCAAAAGCTATTGCAAATCTCCCCGTCGGATAGGGAGATTTGACAGGTCTGGCACAATGATAATCCCATCAATTAAGTTTAGACATAGTCGAGATAATTGAATTAACAATATTCAAAGATTAATAATATTATTTTAAAAATTTAACGGAAGTCGGTTTTTTCCATAACACATCATTATTTATAGGTGGATTGGCAGTATCGGTAGAAGGTCGGACGCCATGCTTTCCAGCATAGTTACGTCCCTTTACGATCTGAGTTCAAATCCCGTCGAGGTTGACTTTGCCTTTCATCCTTACGGGGTCGATAAAATAAAGTACCAGTAATGCACTGGGTAATTGCTGGCCTTGTGCCTAAAGTAGAAACAATTATTTATAGTTAACATTATAATCTTCCCTAGCTGTGAATATGTTCATATTAACTGGAATATCAATTTATAATCTTGTGTCTAAGAGATTTATAAGAATTATATAGAGCGAAATTTTTACAAAAGTGTTTTTGTTAATATCCTCCAGTTAACTAAGATATATACAATATAATATGTTTCAATAATATTCATAGAAATATATTTCAAGAGGTAATAGCAATATATTAATGTATTGTCTCTCTGTAGATTCTACATTATTAAACTTTAAGATATAATAGAAACGAACAATTTTACACACACTTATATAAAGCAAAATAAATTATGTATGAATAATGATAGAATAACAATATAAACCTAACAAAGAGATATTTATTTGTTCATTGTAGTGAATAATGTGCTAGCTTCCATAATGTTCACATTCTCTGTTAAAGCCTATATTAATTTCACTGTGTAAATATTGAAAAAACGAAATTAATTCGTAGGATCTACAACATATTTTTTAAATGTAAATGAAAATAGACATATAGAATGGTAATAACAATAAATATAAGAGGACAAACAAAACTAATTAACTGAAGCAATATTTTTTGTCCGGTCGTAAATTTTGTAAGAATTGATTTCTTTGAATAGAAACAAAAACAAACTAACAACAAGAGTCTATTGAATTAATCTAATATATTTACTCGTACTTAATTTATCAACCTCAATGTAAAATAAGACAAAGTTGACGCCAATGGGATTTGAGTTGGAACATGATTAAATACTGCAAGGTATTGAGTCTGATGTTCAATATTTTCTGTTAC
>OZ024758.1:10634326-10639326 GCA_964016885.1 Eledone cirrhosa
TAGAAACAATTATCTGAGTTCAAATCCCGCCGAGGTTAACTTTGCCTTTCATCCTTACGGGGTCGATAAAATAAAGTACCAGTAATGCACTGGGGTAATAGCTGGCCTTGTGCCAAAAGTAGAAACAATTATCTGAGTTCAAATCCCGCCGAGGTTAACTTTGCCTTTCATCCTTACGGGGTCGATAAAATAAAGTACCAGTAATGCACTGGGGTAATAGCTGGCCTTGTGCCAAAAGTAGAAACAATTATCTGAGTTCAAATCCCGCCGAGGTTAACTTTGCCTTTCATCCTTACGGGGTCGATAAAATAAAGTACCAGTAATGTACTGGTTAATTACTGGCCTTGTGCCTAAAGTAGAAACAATTATAATAAAGGTAATTATTTATTTAAATTCCGTCGATCCAAATCATTTAAAATAGTATGACTGGTTTTCTTTTTATTTTATTTAATCTACCCGAGACGTCTGACAATAGTTCTTCTTATTCTTGTGTATAATGACATTACTAGAAGTTTGACATTCTAATGTGTTGGTTAATGATAACGTCACTTTGATCATTCAGCTAGGAAACATCATCATCACCACCCTAACAACAGTAAGTGATCCATAACTGTAACAAAAGGAAAACACCAACTATGATTTATATTGATAAACCAGAGAGGACAGACGGACGCGTGCACACACACACACACACACACATATACACAGATACACAGAGACACAGAGAGACACAGAGAGACACAGAAACACATATACACAGATACACAGAGAGACACAGAGAGACACAGAGAGACACAGAGAGACACAGAAACACACACACACACACACACACACACACACACACACACACACACACACACACACACACACACACACACACACACACACACACACACACACACACAGACACACATTTATACATATACACAGACACACACAGAGACACAGAAATACATACACAGACACACACACACACACAGACAGACACACACACACACATATACACAGATACACAGATACACACACACACACAGACACATATACACAGATACACAGAGAGACACAGAGAGACACAGAAACACATATACACAGATACACAGAGAGACACAGAGAGACACAGAGAGACACAGAGAGACACAGAAACACATATACACAGATACACAGAGAGACACAGAGAGACACAGAGAGACACAGAGAGACACAGAAACACACACACACACACACACACACACACACACACACACACACACACAGACACACATTTATACATATACACAGACACACACAGAGACACAGAAACACATACACAGACACACACACACACACACACAGTCACACAGATACACAGATACACAGATACACATATACACATATACACATATACACACAGACAGACACACACACAGACACACAGATACATAAACACATACATATATACATACACAGTGAGACAAACACATATATATATATAAATAGACAGTTAAAGAGTAAACCAATCTTAAATAGAGAGATAGTGGTAGGATAGGAGAAATTGGTGAAGGTATTAGAGCTTATGGTCTTGATTTGCTTAACTACTGAATATATATATATATATATATATAATTAGCCGTCGAAACGGCTTGAGCTCAGCCGTCGGGGTCTTACTGGTTCCTATTACCCACTCTACTACCCTAAGTATTGAGTACTTTGGTGCGTTATGGTCCACCTGGTTCCTTACCACATTTCTACGCACCAAAGTACTCAATACTTGAGGTAGTAGAGTGGGTAATAGGAACCAGTAAGACCCCGACAGCTGAGCTCAAGCCGTTTCGACGGCTAATTAGCCGTCGAAACGGCTTGAGCTCAGCTGTCGGGGTCTTACTGGTTCCTATATATATATATATATATATATATATATATATATATATATATATATATATATATATACAAATATAAATTAGCGAGAATCGTTTTCAGCTCAGGAATTAACGAAAATCAACGTCCGATATGTGTGGCAAGCGCTCGATGAATCATATGAATCAGAGCTACAACATACGTTAAGGGCCAAACACACTGGGATGATGGTTAAACATATCATCCGCACAGCCAAAACAAAACGACCAAGTAATTCGGGTCAAGCAATAAAAATATATGTGTTGATACTTATATATATATATATATATATATATATATATATATATATATATATATATATATATATATATATATATATATATATATATATATATATATATATATATATATATATATATTTAAGAGTTAAACAAGGTTCAATGAATACATCAAAGAATGAGTTTTACAATCATCATCATCATCATTCGTCGACTACTGTCGAGATGATGGATCTCACTCTCATGCCCCAGTATTCCCTGTCCCCCATCGCTGCCCCCAGGTCCTGTCTACTGATTCCCGTATCCCTAGAGATAAGGTCAGGGAATGACAGCCTCCTAGTCAGGCTGGAGTCAGGGTTCCAGAGCAAGAGAGCGGATATGATTTCATTGCTGGAAGCACTCAACAAAAAAATGTTTTCCAGAGTTATCAATATTAATTCAATATATTAACAATATAGATATTCTTGTGATCAATTATATTTTATTATACATATTTCAGAGGTACTGAGTTAAGTTCAACAGTACGCCCTCATCAGATAAAATAAGATGATACATGACATAGTAGATGGTTAAGATTCAATCAAAGTAGTAGACTACTTTGATTGAATCTTAACCATCTACTATGTCAGGGTATGTCATGTATCATTTTATTTTATCTGATGAGGACGTACTGTTGAACTTAACTCAGTACCTCTGAAATATGTATAATAAAATATAATTGATCACAAGAATATCTATATTGTTAATATTTTGAATTAATATATATGTATATATATATATATATGTGTGTGTGTGTGTGTGTGAGGAGAGAGAGGTGCGTATGTATATATATATATATGTGTGTGTGTGTGTGTGTGAGGAGAGAGAGGTGCGTATGTATATATATATATATGTGTGTGTGTGTGTGTGTGTGTGTGAGGAGAGAGAGGTGCGTATGTATATATATATATATGTGTGTGTGTGTGTGTGTGTGTGAGGAGAGAGAGGTGCGTATGTATATATATATATGTGTGTGTGTGTGAGGAGAGAGAGGTGCATATGTATATATATATATATGTGTGTGTGTGTGTGTGTGTGTGTGAGGAGAGAGAGGTGCGTATGTATATATATATATATGTGTGTGTGTGTGTGTGTGTGTGTGAGGAGAGAGAGGTGCGTATGTATATATATATATATGTGTGTGTGTGTGTGTGAGGAGAGAGAGGTGCGTATGTATATATATATATATGTGTGTGTGTGTGAGGAGAGAGAGGTGCATATGTATATATATATATATGTGTGTGTGTGTGTATGTGAGGAGAGAGAGGTGCGTATGTATATATATATATGTGTGTGTGTGTGTGTGGAGAGAGAGGTGCGTATGTATATATATATATGTGTGTGTGTGTGAGGAGAGAGAGGTGCATATGTATATATATATATATATATGTGTGTGTGTGTGTGTGTGTGTGTGTGAGGAGAGAGAGGTGCGTATGTATATATATATATATGTGTGTGTGTGTGAGGAGAGAGAGGTGCGTATGTATATATATATATATGTGTGTGTGTGTGTATGTGTGTGTGTGAGGAGATATGTATATATGTATGTGTGCTTGTTGCTAGTTTAGCGGCTTCACACTTTTGGAGAGTAGCACTCGTGTTGCTCAAGTGGCCATCATTATATAAGTGGATTGGCAGTCTCGGTAGAGGGTCGGACGCCATGCTAGGGCGGTGGATTGGCAGTCTCGGTAGAGGGTCGGACGCCATGCTAGGGCGGTGGATTGGCAGTCTCGGTAGAGGGTCGGACGCCATGCTAGGGCGGTGGATTGGCAGTCTCGGTAGAGGGTCGGACGCCATGCTAGGGCGGTGGATTGGCAGTCTCGGTAGAGGGTCGGACGCCATGCTAGGGCGGTGGATTGGCAGTCTCGGTAGAGGGTCGGACGCCATGCTAGGGCGGTGGATTGGCAGTCTCGGTAGAGGGTCGGACGCCATGCTTTCCAGCATAGTTACGTCCCTTTACGATCTGAGTTCAAATCCCGCCGAGGTTGACTTTGCCTTTCATCCTTACTGGGTCGATAAAATAAAGTACCAGTAATGCACTGGGTGATTGCTGGCCTTGTGCCTAAAGTAGAAACAATTATATAATTTGATGTGATTGTAATATTTGCACTCAGGTTTTCTTTTCCCTGGTTTAAGTCCTGAGGTTGCGGTCAAGTAATGACGTTTGCAGACGAAATGGATTAGAGAGACATATTTATAAACCACCATATGGGCAGCAGATGGCTTCCTTTAAATTCCTTCTCTTGTTGTCATTACAGCAGCAGAATTCTCGCAAGGAACCTTTTAGGGAGAGCGGCTACATGGCAGAGTCGTTGGGGCGGCAGATTTAAGACATCACTATTGGTTCCGGCTCACCGTGAGCAGAGCTCAAATCCCACCGAGGTCAACTTTCATACTTCCATCCTTCTGTGGTCGATAAATAAAATGTTCCAAACTAGAGAGGAATAAATTGTCTTTAAATGCCCTCACCGTGTGGTAGGACGGCGTAACTACGATGCCATCAAGAGACCTTTCTCGTTCTTTTTCACTATACCACAACTAAAAGAAATAATTATTTGTTACATTGATAGATTTCAGGGAATATAAAATATTTCGCCCATTTACAATATATTACAAAGAGGAAAATGCGATGACTTTACATTGTGTGTAAAACTGATGTTAACAGCTTGTCTTTAACCTCACATTACCATGCTAAACCTCTTCAATTTCCTTTGATTCTGCTTTCTGTCTAATTCCATCATTAAACCCACTTTGTCCATTTGTTAAGTTGTTTTTAGATCAATTATATATACAAGCCGCAGGTGTAGTTATAGGCTTCTGTGTATGATTGTGGTTATTTCCACGGGGGTT
>OZ024758.1:10646826-10649326 GCA_964016885.1 Eledone cirrhosa
TTGCTGTTAAGTCTTTAGTATTTTTCTATATCTGCTATACTAAATTTGGAATAGTTCATTATTTGCACCTCTATCTATTTATCTATCGATCTATCTAGGTATCTATCTATCTATCTATCTATCTATTCCTTTCTCTCATCATCTCTGTGTTAGTTTTAAATATATATCCTATCCTAACTATATAAGTTTCTACTTGAATCAGTCTCCCCGAAGAAAATCCTTCTAATGTGAATATAATTCAGGTTTTAATTATTTTCTCTTTATAGTGAGCTGTTATTGATGTTTTCTATTTTTATGTTGCAAGGTTGCTAAATTTATTATTGAGAATACTCAGCATACATACTGTGTTTCCAATATCCATGATTCTGTTTAGCTGTCAAACCTTTTCGCTAATTAATCCGTGCCATGCTTACATTTTTCTTCAGACCTGGAGAGCAATGGATGCCGCCAGGTTTTTAATGCCCCCAAAACACGTCGTATGTAATGGCCATATCGCCGCTATCATTCCACGAGGAGTTGTAGAAGCAGTGGAAGTGAGGTTTGCATGCTTAAATTTTTCTTCTTCGCATTGCTGTTTCCAATAACTGCTCGTTTTACCAAAAGCCGTTCTATATGGTACAATTACACTTCTGGCAATTTTTATTATTTTCCGTTTAAAACAACCTGATGGGTCGACAGAAACCTTATAGGGTCGGACAACATCCTTTGTGGTATTTGTTCCGGCTCTTTACCGTGTGAGTTCAAATCTCACCCAAGTCCACTTATTCTATCGTGCCTCCGAGGTCTACGAATAAAGTATCAATAAAGTACTGGGATCGAATAATCGTCTTTCCCGTCCCCACCAAAAATGTCTCCCTTTCTGCTTATATTTGAACAGCAAACCTCACTTCCACTGCTTCTACAACTCCTCATGGAATGATAGCGATAGGGCCATTACATACGACGTGTTTTGGGGGCATTAAAAACCTGGCGGCATCCATTGCTCTCCAGGTCTGAACGTAACCTATTTTATTCCAGATAAAGATGAAGAAAGAAGAATCGAACTCGATTGAATCTACGTAAAAATGCTTGACTCCTCGAGTTTTCCCAAACCTTCTGCCACTTGTCACACCAGCCAATATATATATATACAATATACAAGTGGAACCCGTTTCTTCTACAACAACTACAACGGTACGCGATGGGGCCCACTCACAGCCCCGGTGGACAGAATGGAGAAAGCGTTTCCCCGGAAGACGGCGAGGGAGATGCGTTGAAAGAGCCACTCCAACTCGCGGGGCTCACACCTGCGGCTGGCCAGCTCAGCGCCTATGGTGGTGAGTAAGGAGGTAGCCCTGGGGCCGAGGATACCAGAAATCTCCACTGCCAGGGGTACGACCGCTGGACTTGTAATTTAACAATCGTTCCCTAAAACAACAAAGCCAAAGTTGGCCTCGACGGGAGGCGAATCGTGATTAATTCGAATCTGAGTTTATCTTAACCCAAAACTGAGGAGTATACCAATTTCAGCTCTAAAGAATTCGTTTTGCATTAGTCTTTGATAGACGCGAAGTGTAAGGATTATAGTGTTAGGGTTAGGATCATTTTCACACAGGTTAGACTCCCTCACTGCACGTATATGTCCTTGAGCAGGAAACTTCTTTTCACACTTCCAGAAAGCTGAAGATGAGTACCACCCCCATCACCACCAACTGGGGTTAACAGAGATTGGCGACCCTTAGATGTCGGTGTCTTAGATTCTCAGTCATGGAACGTAAATAAACCCTGGATAAGCTCCGACCTAATGAATCCTTAGACTTGGGAGTGACTTTAACTTTTAGCTAGGCTGGGCTTAACATCTCAGGTTATTCTGTTTCATCTCCCTTGTGTATTTTTATTGCACAGTACATTTCTATATATACAAGTTTTCAAAATATGATAAAATTCTGGTTTATATTGATATCCCGGCAAACCCTTCCAGTATTTGTTTCGAGGGGTCTTTCCTTGGATCACATGTTTAACTTTTTTCTCGTTTATTTTATTCTCATATTTTATGTAGTTTATATTTATTTCATTTTCTATTATTCTAATCAGCTCCTTCTCTTTCTGTTTCGCTGAATAAGAATACCTCTTTATTTCTTGACGCTGTTCGGGTGGAACCAGGATTCTATAGATACTGCTAAGAATACACAGTAAGTTAGCTTATTTCTTTTTCTATTGTTGCTCGGGTTTGCATCTGTGGAATATGGAAAAAGGATCTTTTGAAAGTTCTGCTTCTATTTCGCTATTCTTTCCTCAAGTCGTTTGATTATTCCTATCTTGGGGATATTTTTCTATTCATCGATATTTATTGATTTTGGTGCCAACTCTGTTATCATTTTACTTATTGTTTCTAAGAGATATTTCCTCGTTGTTGACATTGTATATTCAGCTTCAGTGTTGTATAGAGCAATTCTTTTTATTATCGAGTCACTGGTTAATACATTTCCTTCACAATCAAGAGGTTTACGGTTCAATCCCA
>OZ024758.1:10659326-10684326 GCA_964016885.1 Eledone cirrhosa
TTATTTTGGGAGATTCTGCACTTACGTTTGTTCACAGATCCTGATAGGGCATTTTGTTTTTACATATATTTCTAAGAGTGTCTACAAATATCTACCAAATTGTTTCTATATCGGTAGAGGAATCAGCGCGTGAAAGATCCTGAATGATTGCACCCCAGTTTGCATTATGGAAATCCCTGTTATCAAATAGATGGACTAGAGAGAGAGGTTATGGCGTTTAACTTTCGGCTGATGGAATCTCAGGTCACAGAGAACGATGTCATGGTCTGAGAAGAAAGGTTTCTCCACTGTAAGATAGTGATTGTGTGCTTACTAAACACTAGGTCCAAAATATCTTTTCCAACCACTGAATTATTGTTATATAAGCTTCCAGTGTCCCCGCATTGCCTGGTGGCTTAGCTGAGAATAGACTCCCTGATGACGTAAGGCTTCTCTACAGGTATTACATAACTGTATTTATCCCCTTACAGAAACTAATTAGTTGGAGTGAAATTTTAGTAAGTCAATTTTCATAACTTTCTTATTTACGTCTTTCATATAATTGTTCTGCATTCCCCTGCATAGAACTACAACGTTACTAAGACAAAACATATATATCTGGTAGCGTAGGTATGTATCTGTATACATATGTCGGTAGATATATTAATTCTTTATATATATATATATATATATGATTATTTCTGAAGACAGCATATATGTGTGTAGGTATGTATATTCCCTCTGATAGTTTGTAAAATTTTTACATAGATCTATATGATATACATACCAACACACACATATATATCCTAGAAACGATCGTAAAATGATGATTTTTTAATATAAGGAACTGTTTCTTTGTTTTTATTCATTGTTTTTATTAATTTATATATATATATATATATATATATATATGACATCTATATTGTTTTCTAATTAATTAATCCAAAACTTAATTCCATCGAATCACGTACCTCAGAACTCTCTCTTCTCCATATAGGCAAATTATATTTGTTTTTCTTGTAAATTCATTTTATAATTGGAAATAATACTTAATGACTTTAGTTAAATTCGCTTTTGTATCATCCCCATCACATTATCTCTCTCTCTTTTTATCTTGCTTTTCTCAGATTTAGTAAATTGCTTTTCAAACCCTGCGTTATTTTTTGTTAATGGATATATCGCTTTTCGTTATGTCGTCTTCTAAATTAATTTCCGATATTATTATACGGATTTTTCTGTTATTTTGGTTTATTATTTTATATTTTTCTTTTACCTATATTATCTATATAAACAAAATTTATTGTTTTAGTTGCACATCAGTTTTTCATGTATGTATAATGCGCATATATACTATGAATTATACACACGCATTCTCATGTGTGAACATATATGTTTCTATAGGAATATATATATATATAAATATATACACATGCACACACACGTACATGCATATATATAAACACACACACACACACACACACACACACACACACACACACACACACACACACACACACACACACACACACACACACACACACACACACATATGCATATATATATATTCATATGTGTGTGTATATAAATATATCTATATATTTGCATATATATTGTATGTATACATGAATATAGACAAATAGGTATATATATATATATATATATATATATATATATATATATATACACACAACAGCGGCAACAAAACACACACACACACACACACACACATATATATATATATATATTTTTTTTCTGTGTGTGTCTTTGTGTGCGGCTGGGTGTGCGTATGTGTGTGTGTGCGTGTGCATGCGTGTGTAGTTATATATATATAGATATAAGTTTATATGTACACATATCTATGTGTGTTTATTTAATCTTTCACCTCTTCAGAAATGAATAGTTAAAGGTTATTTCATTTGTGGTAATTGGCACTACAGATATTATTATCAATATTTGGTGATGTTATTACCATTCTTCTTACTTCAGGCGTTATTGCTCTCCATTAATCTCTTGTCGTCTAGCCATACTTTTGTTTGCTGTGATACTTACTGTTCACATTCCACTATTATCTGATTCTTATGAACGCATGTCATCCGCTGAATTCTTTTTATTTTAGTCTATCTATTTTTTTTTATTAATTATCACACGGAAAAATATCATTCCTTAGTTACATATGTAAATTATTTTCGTAATTTAACTGAGACAAAAATATTTAAAAAAGATGTAGTCCCATTCGATGTCTGTTAATTCCAATGTAGCCCTCTAGCAGAAAATTGATCCCAACTTAGGGTCATGTGCTCAATACCATAAGGTTTATTGTCGTTGTTACCATAATTTTCTTCCGTATAGAAGCCCTGTTATATCTACAACTATAATGTCAATATATCCTTTTTTTTTTTTATTATGAAAAAATTTGATTTGATGAATATTTGTCAGCTATTTCTAGCATGTCTTGCGATCGAATAACTTCACATTTGACAACAATTTTATATCTCAATGAATATTAATTTCACAAGAAACCTAAAATGATCTAGCGTGTATATATATATGTATATATATATGAGAGAGAGAGAGAGAGAGAGAAGCATAGATTTTTGTTTGCTTCGCAATCGAGTTAAGAAAGTCAGGTCGTATAAGTATATATATATTCTGTTTATCAAACGTACCACTTCACTTTTGAACTATAGCGTTTGTAAGACTTCACAAAACATATGATGTTTTATCGTATCCAACGCATTACCATATTTTATATCTCTTTCATTTTAATGAATTAAATATACTCAGATATTATGATATCTAACGAACGAATAAATTAATCAAACCCACACCATGATGTATTAGATTATCTTCAGTTTCATAGAGTGAAAGATTTATAAAAAAATATAACAAATTTGATCTTTTCTTTCTCTTATTTTTCTCCTGTCAACTCCTCAGCGCCACACGTCTATCTCCCTTTCTCTCTGTCATACCACACATATGACATATCAAATGTTTATTTTATTAAATAACCAATGTTTTAAACACTTGAATATTGAATTATATATTTTATTGGGTCTTTTTTATAGTTATGCAGCGCAAATTTCAACAGGCAAGTGACAAGATCTGAGACCATGTGTTAAAACTAAACTAGTTACATCGTGTAAGTCACACTTTAGACATTATTAGAAGAAGAAATAACACACACGTACACGCACACGCATGCACACACACACACGCGCACGCCCCCCCCTCCACACAGCTTCCCGGTGTTAAAATGTTTCTTTGCAATGTTTACAGCCGACCTACTGTGACCAAGCTACAAACAGTATGTCGGTAATTTTGACACCAAGAAATAAATGATAAATGTGAAATAGATTTTTACTGCTTTCTATGTTTTGGGAATAACTAAAGTTACTCATTTATGACTTTATTGTAGATAGAAGTGGTCTGTTTTAAAGGTTCTAAAGTAAATATCCACCTATTAATCGTCAATAATCAAGCAATATCTGTGAAATAAATATTTATTCTCTTCTGTTTCGTTGGATATTTCTATTGAAAGAGCATAAACAGACAGTAACTGTGGTGATCTTCTATAGCAGGAGTTAAAGTTACATTAGTATATTCTGGGGGTCTCCAGCTTGGGTGATTACGAACTCAAAGCTTTCACAAAAATCAATTTGGGGTTTCGTGATAAGAAATGGGATTCCTACAGAGTTTGGCATTTTTTGTGGAGTTTACTATGGCACATTAAAGAATCAACTTTAATATGTTATTATTTTATTAAATTCAATAGACTTTTTATAAAGGAAAAAGGTGTATTCTTTATATTACCAGTGTATACACACACACACACACATATATATATATATATACTCACACACATACACACACACACACACACACACACACACACACACACACACACACATATATATATATATATATATATATATATATTCACACACTCACATAAACACACACACATATATATATATAATACATATATATATATATATATATATATATTCATAAATGTATGTATGTATGTATATATCATACAGTATCGTTGCAAACCTCTGAAAACAACATAGGAATGTCATACATTCCTATGTAGAGCTGACTAATAAAATACAAAGCTACACCACATAACACAGATGAATATTTCAACCTCGATTGAAAAAGAAAACAAAAATTATTATTTGTATAATTTTAAGTGTTCAACGTAAACAAACATATCAGCGTTTCACAGTTTCCCTTTGATGGTAAAACACCAAACTTTCTCCTAATGACGGCAGTCAAACACAGCCGCAGGAAAGTAAACACAAAATTCCTTTAAATAGAAATTTTCAGAAACGCTAGCATTCTTTTATCTTTTATTTTAATTCATTTACTTTCATTTCTTGGCTCCTTTATAGTTGTGCATCTTCGTTATATAGTTGATGCAAACATATGGTTAATTTTGTCTCATAACACATCACCAAATAATGATTACCATGGTCTTGTATATTTTATGTATAACTAGAACGATTTGAAGTCTTCGGCTCAGTTAAAATATATAAATTTACTTGAACTTATTCGGATCTCGCATAGGTACAACATAAATCGATATTCCTGTCCTGAATATCGATTTACTATTGTACCTATTATCATAGGTATGTTGTGCTATGTGACTACAGATTTATAACAACCTGAAAATGCTGGAGTTTCCAGGACAGAACAAAGTCAACTATCTCGCATCCTCCCAATCAAACGAGTTTCTTGCAATAAACATATGCACAAAACCACGCAGGCACGCATTTGTGTACTGGTATGACATAAGTGCAAGTATATAGTTACACACACCTGATATATATTTACAAATTCTTGATTTAAACAAAACAATCTTACCACTATAACCATCCTGAAATGTGTCTTATCTTATATTCAGTCGGGACCCATCAAAGAGGAGATTATCTAATATTTTCTTTCTGTAACATCCTCTAGAGTGATTCGAGTAAGATTTGACTTCTATTTCTAGAAACTCAAAAGCCCATAGTGGATCTTAAAGAGAGAAACCGGGTTATTAGATGGCCGTTATTATTTAAAATTGATCTTGAGTCCTGGCACGGAATCTGCACTCATCTAGAATAGAAACTGTTTTTACATCCGGAAAAAATATAATTTGGTATCCTATTGTTTCGGAACAATAAATTATCCTATCCGATATTTTGCAACTCCGCCGTTTCCACTGTCCTATTTCCGGTAATATTATTAAACATATTAAATTGTTTAGAACATTGAAAATCAAAGCCAGGCAGCTATACAAAATTAAAATGCCAAATTCTTTGGTGTTTATCAAATCGAGTCTCCGGCTTTTTGCAGTTCCCTAAACAGGAACCAAATTAAAATCCAAAGCAATAAAAAAAAAAAAATGAGACATTTTTTTGGAAATTCCAGTCAGAATTGTCAACTACGATCAAGCCTGGTTTAAATGAAATATAATATTGATTAAAATAATTTGATTGATTATAATTACTCGGAATTTAATTAATGAAATTTATTTTATTGAGCAAAGTTAAATCTCTGAAATGTTTTCTCTCCATTTTTAATTTCGTGCTGGGATATTATATAATTGTTGGATGTGGAACAATGGTTGCGAGATTTATAATTTAGAAAATATAGCTTAATTATGGACATAAACACTTAAACAAACAGAAAAATCATGTATGTAATATTTTTTTTGTTGTCTATATTTTCAAAAAGCATTTGTGAAGTAATTTGTAATATATGAACATATTTTATTCAGGAAATAAATACAACTACATTTATAATATCATAATCACAAACAGAAAAAAAGAAAGAAAAATGAAAATACAAAATGTGGGGCAATAATGGTGAAGTGACAAACTTTGTATCTTTGGCTGGGCGGCCTATCCCAGCTGTGCTACAAGGACAATATGACAAAAGTGTTGGCCCAGAGCACTGCCTGCGATACCCGCTACATCAGCCATTCAGCTTCGCACAGCACCTTCCTCAGGGTAAAACATGGCGTTTCGGAAAATATGTATGTATGTATGTATGTTTGTGTATGGGAGGGATAACATCTAAAATACTATACATTTAATACATACTCACATATACACACAAACTGATAAAAGTTTATATAAGTTAAACAAGTATAAAAGGAGAAATATATTATATACAACAGAAGTATTCGCAAAACTGTTCACATAGCTTTACATTAACCCCGAGGTTTTCACATGTCAACTGATTTATAGAATTCTCACTCAGAGAGAAACAGCATAAGTAATTTTATGTTAGAGTGTCTAGGAAATAATTTAAGAATAATAAAGATCATCTTCATGGTGAAACCACCCCGAGAAAACAACTAAAATCTGTAAGAGACTATCAAGATAGTGAATCTATAATGAAAGAAAATATACAAATGAAACAGTTTGGTAATGAAATCCTCACAATACCGCATGTAAATTAAATTCTACGAAAACAGCGTTACTCACGTTCCTTAACAACAACAAACGCTGGTGTTTAGGTAGCGCCCAGTAAATAAGAAGAAATCAAAAGAGATCTGATGATGGGGTGGTGATTGTGGCCAAACAATTTCTATAGCTAGTTAGACTGCACTAACATCTCAATTGTGTATAGCCACGAAACAAATAACTTGTTCCAAAGATTCTGTATCGATATGTCGATATTAAACAACCTTTGGCTTCACTCCCCCTCCCCTCTCCACTTTTTTTCTTCAATGGTCAACTTACATTCTCAATGTTTTGTAATACTATTCTTATAATTGAATCGTATTGGAAGTAAGAAAAAAATTAATAAAATAAAACTAATTAAGTATATACAATAAAGTTTTTACTTGACAGCTTCAATCAAATAAGCGATACCCTATCGATATATCGATGTAGACACACAGGCAAAACATTTTCTACAACTTATAACGTTTACTGTAATGAGTTAATGTATAACGTGTGATTAAAATTCATCAAGTGGTGTTTTACTCTTAATGGATTATGTATCAAACATCAACTTATTTTGTCGGGTGTGAGTTGTTAGAGGAGAAACACCAAACAGCCTGTTATATTGGACAGCTAATCAATGATGGAATTTAAATTGTAAATTTCCATTAAGTTTAGAAAAATAAACATTTTATTCAATTAAATATGTTTTAGTAATAAACCAGATATTTGATATATGATATAGCAAATATCAATCGAAAATATCCGAATTGTGGACGATTAAAATGAATCCTGGTTTCCTATGTTTGAATCATCCTCAGATGATGTAGGAAAATATTTAAAGAGAATATCTTTTTGAATGATCCACAATACATTCCTGACACTACCAGAAATGTGTAATACTTTTTAGGTTAAAGGAAATTAGATTGTGGAAATATATTATATTAATATTATCGGTAGTGGGTCGGACGCCATGCTTTGCAGCACAGTTACGTCCCTTTACGGACAGTTCAAATCCCGCCGAGGTTAACTTTGCCTTTCATCCTTACGGGGTTGATAAAATAAAGTACCAGTAACACACTGGGATAATTGCTGGCCTTGTACCAAAAGTAGAAACAATTATGTTTTTACAATGTATGAGATTTCCTTAAGTAATCCAAGGCCCATGGATGGATTCATATGAATACTCCTACTAAACAAGAAAGCTATCATTGGTAATCATATTTACTTAATACGTCTGGATATAATTAGAATGTTGTGTTGATTCATTAATATATCTATCTATAGTTTCGCCTTTGTTTATACTCACTAATTGATTGAGATATGTAGGGGGTCAATTATCGGGGGTTCTTGGATAATTATTGATCGGTATTGAACAGAATTACTATTTTCGAGACGAGGACAAATCCCTATCAACACTCACCATATTTATTTATTTCATTAAGCGCCAACCACACCTCACCCTACCCCCCAAATCCCTCCCAATGACGATCATCACTGTCCCCCCCCCCCCTCACCATCTTTATCATCATAATCATCATCATTATTGTCATCGAATTATTCCTCATCTCCACCACAGACAAAGTGAGAGGAATGAGAGAGGGAGGGAGGGAGAGAGAGACTCAGAACTTGTTTGGTACAATATTTTTGGAGCCCATAAAGATAAAATGTAAAGTTGACTTGGTATTTAGTTTAGAATGATGAGAGACAGAATAAATAAGGATTCTGTTAATCGAGCCCCTTTATTAATACAGAGCCGATAATATTATTGGTATTTAAATCTTAGATACAGACCTATCAACTGTCCCCGTCTGACGGGGAGATCTCCCATCAACTCCAGAGTGGCTGGGAGATGTATTCTCTTGCGAAAACGGGTATAGATTTCATTATTTAAAATATAACCCCGCCGAGGTTAACGTTGCCTTTCATCCTTACGGGGTCGATAAAATAAAGTACCAGTAATGCACTGGGTAATTGCTGGCCTTGTGCCAAAAGTAGAAACAATTATTTAAAATATAAGGGCGGTGGATTGGCAGTATCGGTAGAGGGTCGGACACCATGCTTTCCAGCATAGTTACGATCTGAGTTCAAATCCCTTTACGATGTGAGTTCAAATCCCGCCGAGGTTGACTTTGCCTTTCATCCTTACGGGGTCGATAAAATAAAGTACCAGTAATACACTGGATAATTGCTGGCCTTGTGCCTAAAGTAGAAACAATTATTTAAAATATCCCCATTTTGCTTAATTTCTCCCCGTTTTGGGGTACAGTTTTTAATGGTACTCCCCGTTTGGGTTTTTAGAGTTGATGTTCAATTTTAAATAAAATATATTTTGTGGAGAGAGATCAGTGATTTCCCGTTCAAGATCTAATCCGGATGTAATATCTTACAATGTCCAACTAATGTAGAAAATGTTTATAATTATAAAATACAGTTGTCGAAGTGTCCCAAATGATTCCTGTAAGATAGGCTTCAATTTAATTATTAATTCAGCAGATAGAGATTGGTAAATAATTTGCCAGAAAACGGAGGACAGTGATAATATAAAGGGTAACACATTTAGTCAGTATTGGAGAGATGTCTGGTTTAATTCCATCTGATTGTATTATGTTTTCATTAAAATCTAATAGAAAAGACATCACCCACATTTCAGATTTCCCAGTTTACATAAAGCTAATAAAAGAAATTAACTATTGATGCACACACAGTCATTGCTTCATATATATACAACAATATCCTCTTTGTAATGTAACTTCAATAACATTTTTAACAGTTTAATTCGATGAATTTAAATGATGTTTACTACATTACTCAATATTTTTTACTATTCAATTGTATTTGGCGATGTTATATTGAATTAAAGTATAAATTGTTTGCTTTTTTTTATTACATGAAATGAAATCTAAAAGACACTATAGACGTAATAAATTTGCTTTTAGTTGCACAAGTCATTTGTTTTAATATTTAATTCCATTCTCTGAGAAGTATTTTATGAAATCTCCATGGCTTTTATTCCCACGCTCAACGTTTGGTAAGATTTACACCTACGTAGGTAAAGAAGCAATCATTTCTACTGCCAACAACCTTCTTCTCTGGAAATTCATATTTTTCTTTTACAGTTTTTATGAACTATATACAAAGATATCTTAAAATACATTTGAGATTTATTTAACGTAAACAACGACGCATTCCTATATGAAAAATTTTATCATTTGATAAATCGGTGTTTTGTTTTCTACCTGACGCCGTGTTTTCTCTTTGTCTCATTCTTTTAATTTATATACATAAACACCACACACATACACAATCACACGCATATACAAACACACACATACACAAACACACATACGTATACATATATTAAATATCTTTTTGTCTTGCAAACTGCGTAGATTATTGTTCGTTTTAAAGATAAAAAACTGAATTTTATAGTTGGCTTTACGACCAGAACTCTCCCATAATATATATATATATATTATGAGAGATGTTCTGGTCTTGAAGCCAACTGATAAATATATATGGAATTTTTTCTCTCTCTCTTTCGTCTGCGACTTCACAAAACTTATGTTTACCGAATTCGTAGACCAGGCCCCTTCTTCTTCTT
Organism: Eledone cirrhosa; assembly: GCA_964016885.1. Taxonomy (NCBI): domain Eukaryota; kingdom Metazoa; phylum Mollusca; class Cephalopoda; order Octopoda; family Eledonidae; genus Eledone; species Eledone cirrhosa. The sequence goes on from OZ024758.1 coordinate 10,669,347, forward strand.
CTTCTTCTTCTTCTTCTTCTTCTTCTTCTTCTTCTCCCCGTCAGACCTGTGCGAAATTCCTTCCTTGCTCACATTTCAACCAGGTTTGATGGTCCTTTGTCTCTTGTTCACGATTTCACCGAGTTTATATTCATAGAGATCTGGGACTTGTCTATTTCTTCTCACTTTCCGTTGCTTAAACCATTTTGTTTGTTACCCTAACGTCCCCTTTATTTACGTGTCCCAACGACTTTTTTTAGCCGTTGTTGTTCGCACCAACCTGAGGCATATGGCCCTTAAAGCGATGAAATGCCTGGGACGGTTGGAGGGTCACTGATGAAGGACTTACTTTTTCATATGCACCACCATTTGCAACGCGCAGCCATCATTATTATCATATATATATATATATATATATATATATATATATATATATATATATATATATATCTTATTCTTGCCAACTGAATTGGCTAAATCTAATTAGACAAAAATACTTTATCAGTTGTTGGCTTAAAGAACAGATCCTCTCGCATAATGTATATTAAACAGTTCACAATATTTTTGTTTATGTCTATTATCTCATCCCTGTTTCTTTTCTATACAGCTATTACTCGTGTTCTGAAATCACCACAGTGCTGAATGAATATATATATATATATATATATATATATATATATATATATATATATATAATATATATATATTTATATATATAGACAGATAGATAGATATCTTTCTTTATTTGCCACAGGGGCGTACAAAAATGGAACATTACAAGACGTGACGGCGGGGGGTTTTACATAAAAATAACTTTAACATTAATAAATAACAATAAACTATATATAATAAAATAACAATTGAAATCCCCAGTAGGGGTGATCGTTACTGCAGGGTTGTTTTACACCCCGTGGATAGAACAACCCACAACACCAGGAACACGTTTTGTAGGTGTTCCCGTCTTCCCCCTGTTTATCTTCCTCAACCTACAGGTTTATATACAGAGAAGGCCCATTCACTCGGGCCATTTTTGCCACATTCACCCACCTTTCAGCAAATTTACTGGGGTGTAGCACCCCCTCTATCCACTCTCACCTTCCTTCTGATAGATAGATAGATAGATAGATATGAAGAGATACGAAATTTGTAAAACGAAACCAGTTAGACCACAGGAGTGTTCTTTACTATAACTGAATACGATGTACGTATGAGGGTTAACATTCTATATGAAATCGTGTAAATGCGTAAATATATAGCGATATAAATAAAGATGAATATGGAAGCTTTATTTCTAAGCAGATATATACACCTATATGTTAACAAGGGACTGTCAGTGTGACTACTTGTTCTGTTCATTTTTACTAGTTTCTTTCACTCTATTACTATCTGTGTGTTTGTTTGCACTGTTAATATGTCAATGAATTGAGCTACAATATAATTATTATTTCTGTCACTTCATAATTATGCACATTGTATTATGTACACTAACATTATTGTCGGTGAATCCTAAACATTTTATGATGTATAAATTAGTGGCGCAGTAAGAAGCTTCCGGTTAACTAATTGCTCGGGAAAATCATTCAGTTTCCATGACTTGAGACCTATATTAATATATTTATGAAATACTTGCACGTATTGGTATGACATATACCTGTCCAAATTTGTATGTGGTATTCTGCCTATGTAAGAAATAACTGAAATATTAAACCATAATTTCTAACGTAAATTCAAGACTAGAATATACGAGAGAGTTAACATCAAAGATATCAACAGTGAAATGGTAAAAGGCAACATTAAGCTTGAGATATCTAAAGGTAAAGATCCAGAACAAAATACCTCAAGATATGTTATCGAATAACTGTCTCAATGTACATTATTTACCAAAAAATGAGAGTGCCAGCGTCATCTCTCGATCTACTCGAAACAATACCTCTCAAATCATATATAAGTCTTAAAGAATTGGAAAGCACATTGGTTAATGAATTCCTTGGTACATTATTTCTAAAACATAGTCTGTGTTCGATTCCTTTCGTCCTTTGCCTTTCAACTCCTGCTAAATAACTATATCACCCTAGAAGTGTTTGGCAGATAATACATAGAAGAAGTATAGACATGCCCGAGCACTTGATGAACGCCGTGCGAGATATGGGAAGAGAAAGAAGATAAAACCTAAATATAAACGAATATATAGAAATTTATAATAAACAATAGACATGTTTCCAAAGCAGAATAAACTAGTACATCATATACAGAATACCTATTGGATATTTCAAGTGATCGACCGTTCAAAAATATAAGCTTTCATAAACCAATGAAGGAAGTGCGACAGAATTATCCACTTCCAATTCATTTAAGCGCTGCAAAAGAAAACTACAACAACAGAAACTAACACATAATAACTGAGCTCTAAATACACAAAGAAAACAGATCATATATAACTCGGAGATAAAGCATAACATGAAAATCAAATCTTAAAAAAGGGTAAAGAAATAAAAGCCTCAAACGATAGAAAATATAAATATAGAGCTACAACAAACATTTACTGAAAAGCCGACACTGAACAATAAACATAACAAAAGCCCAAATTTTAATAGCTTATTCGTTGTTTAATCATCAATGAGAGGATTCTATCAGAAACAATAAAAACCAGAATTTACCATAACAAATATGAACAGAGAATCACGAGGAAATATTAGCAAAGATCCCCACGAAGAAAGGCTTTTTCACAAATAAATTTATACATTCAAAAGCTTAAATTTATTCAGTAGCTATGACAATACCGATAGAAATCGATTTAGTAAGGCTCTTTTCAGTGAAGCCTACTAAAACACGGAATTAATAAGAAGTTAAGATAACCGCCATTCAGCGAAACAAGGGGTGTGATATAATGTAAAAAGAAAGATGATTAAAGAAAACGAAACAAATATGAAAATATAAGAGTTAAAATGAAATAAGACATCCTCGATATATAAAGAGAGAAGAAAGAGAGTAGTTATCTTTATGAGGGAAGGAGAGAAAATAAGTTAGACATATTGAGAGAGGAGGAAGAGAATAGGTTAAATATATTGAGAGAGGGGTGAGAAAGTAAGTTATTTATAGGGATAGGGAGACTACGCATCGAGTGTTTGATTTGGTGAACCAACAATAACTTGATGTCACAATCCCTAAACTCTCTCTCTCTTTCTCTCTCTCTCTCTCTCTCTCTCTCTCTCTCTCTCTCTCTCTCTCTCTCTATATATATATATATATATATACGGTTCTATCCTGTACGGTTCTATCCCGTACGGTTCTATCCTTAGAAGGTTCTATCCTGTACGGTTCTATCCTTAGAAGGTTCTATCCTTAAAAGGTTCTATCCTTAGAAATTTCTTTCCTTAGAAGGTTCTATCCTTAAAAGGTTCTATCCTTAGAAGGTTCTATCATACAGATTTTTCAACGTACCAATATTTTGAAAAACCTCATTCCACTTCTACGTACTAATATGAAAACCATTCTAACCGTAACCATCCCTTCCAGTTATAGGAATATATTATCAGATATTTTGTTTTTAAGACGATTGAATATGATTCATGGAACATTTAGCTGCTATTTCTATAGGATTTAGTAGATATGCAGAGGTTCCATCATTGCCCCACCCCTGGGTAAATTCTGTCTACTAGTATGGTGTATTTATGTTTCGTCACGATCTTTATCGGAACCAATGCTCATTTAATTATTGGCATCAATAAAAATTGGTATCCGAAACATTAAGCCACAGGCGGAAGTACATAAAAATGAAAGCATTGCATGACGAAAAACCTTAACATATAGACGAATATCAAATAAGCAAATCAACTGTCAAACCAACATTATTATCTCAAAATTTACAAGGAAATTTAGCTATTATAAAACCACTTTAAGATTTAGCGAGAAAAAACAAAACTCGAATTGTAGAAGCGTGGGCGAAATATTTTATAGTTTTTGCTTTCCTAACTACATACAAGTCAGAAGAGATAAAAAGTCTGTCCTCAAATGTAATAATTTCTAATTTAAGCATGAGGCCAGGAATATTTTATGGGGAGGTAATATCGATTTATCGAAGAATAAATGATAAACCTCGATGACATTTGAACCTAGATCGTAAAAGTCTGGAACAAATACTGCAAAACATATAGTTACGACCCTCTTCGTTCTGAGTTCAAATCCCGCTGAGGTTAACTTTGCTTTTCATCCTTACAGGGGTCGATAACATAAAGTACCAGTAATACACTGGGATCAATTTAATCCCCTCCCTCCAAAATTGCGTAAATCATAAACCATTATTTCCGTAGTTTTATTTTAATATGTGCTTTCACTGTACAACCAGGCGTTCTGTGGTGCACTAATTTGCTTTCATTCTATGTTTTTCTGTTATAATGCAAGCATTTCATATAAAATGTGTTCAGTGATAGTAGAGATAGTTTATGTATGTTAGATATCTGTATTCGTGTAAGTTCTCTGGCTTTTGTTATATATTTGTGAGGGTCTTTTTTAAAAACCATTCCCAAGAAATCTATTATTGTAAAGATTTAAATATTCTGAATATCTCTATTTCTCCATCATTATATTTGCATATCTTCCCCATTCATGGCTAGAAACAATTGATTTATTGTTCGTCGCACCCTCCATAGTTAGGTTTTGTATTCGGTTTCATTACATGCTTTTGTCAGTCCTTCGGTTTCGGCATTAAATCATTCCCTTCTCAGCCTATTTGCTGAGTTGTATTTTTTCTTCATTCACGCTTGCTTTGTATAGTCATGCAAAGTATTCGCCACGTAGCAACTTTCCTTGTCCTCGTGTCATCATGACATCGTGTAATACAGTTTTCAACTAGTTTAGTATCTTTCCATCTTTTGTTTCTACATTCTCTTCACAAATATCTGCTACCAGTCTTTGTTTTATGTTTAACAACATACTTTCACAATGAAATACCAACACTATCACCACCAACACATGTATCACCAACACAACTTCAACCAAGCACAGAAGCGGTTAAATCGACAACAGTCATCGTAGAAATTGTAAAAAAAAAAGAATTGATATTACTATTTAACATCTACACAAGCGGCAGCAAATTTAATGGCTTTTATCTTGGTTTTACAAGAGCAACGAATATATTTATTCAATATTACCTGCTGTAACAGAAATAAGTCTTTGGAATTCTAGACAAAAATACAAAGTTTATAGGGGACCTGATAAAACGAAACACACAGGACTTTAAAATAGAGTGTCACATACAGTTGAATCAACTGTATTGTGAGTGTTACAAAGCTCAACGTTGATGCCAGGGAAAATACATGGAAGGCCTGTGAGAATACGATATGACATATAAGGACATGAAAGCAGAATGGGATTGTGATGGATCGCTGTCTCAATGAAGAGAAGATAAATGGGATCATCAACATCCTAAACGCTTGAAAATGTGTCTTACAAATATACATAGGTCTGGCAACAGGGTTACCCCCAATTCCAAGCCCTTATCAACTCTTCAAAGCACACATTGAAGATAACAGGAGGCAGGAAGGTAAAATACTGCGCCCTACATTGAAACTGCTGAACATGTCTTATCTGTTAGGTTTGCATGTCCCTACTGAAAGATTTATGTTAGAATAAGATAATAAATTTGAACACATATCATGGCCTGTTGTAAACTGAAAAGATTTAGAAGTGTTCTCACTAAGATTGCTTTTCTCTCCTTGATTTCCAGATATCTGAATGTTATCTTATACCTGACTGAATATTTCACAATCCGATTATGATTGTCATGATCTAAAACATATATTTGCCCAATATATGATTTATTAAAGATATTTGCTGCTAATCTTAACACACACGCACGCATATATATATATATATATATATATATATATATATATATATATATAACAAAGGAATTGTGGTAAGGAACCAGAAATACTTTTTCCTATATATATATATATATATATATATATATATATATACGATGATATTAAATAAATGGAAACTATATTTATAAAACCATATTTATTCTATTATATATATTGGTACACTTTCATCAGATAAAATACAAAGTTTGTTTTATAAATAGAGACATACCCATGAAAATCCTACCTAATCGGTTGGAAATTCAATGGATAGTGAAATAAACTGTTGAGTGCTCTAAATCAGTTATACACATTTATATTTGTCGGACTTTCAACAAATTAAATACCTCTTCTACTTATATATATATGTAGAAGTTATATTTAATTTGTTGGGATACAACAAGAAAATATTTTTATAACTGATATAAAGCACTCAACAAATTTTTGGAGCTTCCAACCGACATGGTCGCATTCTTTAAGGGTGTGTCAATATTTGTTTATAAAACTGATCTATATTATATTTTATCTGATGAAAGCGCACCATAATTTGCTTTGGTGTCCTTGAAATATGTAAAATGAAATAAATATGGTTTTATAAATATAGTTTCCATTTGTTAATATATTGTATTATATATATATATATAGGAAAAAGTATGACCCCGACGGCAGAGCTCAAGCCGTTTCGTCCAGAAATAGCCGTCGAAACGGCTTGAGCTCTGCCGTCGGGGTCATACTTTTTCCTATTTCCCACTCTACTACTCTAAGTATTGAGTACTCTGGTGCGTTATGGTCCATCTGGTTCCTTACCACATTTCCTTTGTCATATATATATAATGTACATAAATATAGATATTGTAGTTGACAAGTGTGGACTAAACGGGAAATATCTATCATAAAGTCACATTCTATTATAGTTTATTATACACGACTGTCCCAAACAATACACTAATCATTCGACAGAGGGACAGAAAATGAATGAGAGATAGAGGGAGACTTTGAGAGAGTGTTTCCGGAACGAAGCTTTCAAATACATTTCCTTGTATATGTTAGCAATTATCCGCTGAAAAATCAAAGACATTCAAGTAATTAACTCCCTACTTATGCAACTTATTGTCCTAATGAAATCAAATAAAGAATCTCACAGAATTCAATATTTCTACACACACACACACGCACACGCACACGCACAAAATCTAATGAAATAAATAAGGTTAACTTGGTTTCATAATCAGTGATATATACAGGGTTTAGTTAATTATATTTAAAGAAGGTTCAATCCTGCAGTCTAGTTTATTAAGTTTGAACCTGGATCAATAACTAGGATCATTTGCACAGCAACAACAGAGACTAACCATTATATACAGGGCGGTGGATTGGCAGTATCGGTAGAGGGTTGGACACCATGTTTTCCAGCATAGTTACGTCCCTTTACGATCTGAGTTCAAATCCCGCCGAGGTTGGCTTTGCCTTTCATCCTTACGGGGTCGATAAAATAAAGTACCAGTAATGCACTGGATAATTGCTGGCCTTGTGCCTAAAGTAGAAAAAGTTATATACATATATATAGTAAATTTTTTTAAAATTTAAAAAAAAATTTTTCTTATTTTACGTCTTTTATATTATTGTTCTGCATCCTCCTGCATTGAACCACCTAGGTACTATGACATAACCTGTGTATTTGCTGGCATTAGCGTACATCTGTGCGCTTATGTTAGTAGATATATTAAATTATCTATATACATATATATATATAGATAAATACAGGGTATCCCAAAAATGTATACATACTTCAACAGCATTCTAATAAATATTCCCTGTACAAGTAATCAAAGTGTGTATACAGCTTTTTGGGACACGCTATATATACATATATATATACATATATATGTATATATATTTATATATATATATAAGTATGCTAGCAGCCGACGTGCACGATAGTTATATCTGTATATATACACAGATTTGATAACCGAGATTACACCGATGTATATATAAATATAAACATATTTAATTTGTAGTTATGTACAATTGTCATAAAATAAGAATTTCCCTATAAATTGAAAACACCTTAAACGCCTTTAATCGATTTTTGGACCTAATTCAACCTCCGTCATGAAAATTGGAAGAATTTCTTCATCCATTAAAGTATTTCTATTTTATCATTTGCGGTTAATTCAAGTGATTTTAATAGAATTGCTAACATTATATTATGCATAAACTCTTTATAAATATATACCATAAATTCGTATCTCTACAGAAACAGTACAGCATATAAGCAAAATAAACATGTATTGAAGTATTTGAAAATATCGTCGCGTCAATGCAGATAACTACAATAATAGTTGATAACTATAAATATTAGATGACAACTATATAGAGTTGAATAAATCGAATAAAATCCGCAATTTATACAAAAATTGTCAGTAGTTATCTATTATTATTATTATTATTATTGGATTGGTAGTATCGGTAGAGGGTCGGACGCCATGCTTTGACGCATAGAGTCACGGCCCTTGCCATTCTGAGTTCAAATCCCGCCGAGGTTAACTTTGCCTTTTATCCTTACGGGGTCGATAAAATAAAGTACCAGTAATGCACTGGGTGATTGCTGGCCTTGTGCCAAAAGTAGAAACATTTATTATAGTCAACTGCACGGTGGTGACAATATTAAACAATTTTAAAATTTTCTAATGCTTCATACATTACTAAATATTGTCCATATATTGAGTTGTTTTAGCAAGATTAGCGGCGTTTTACTGACAATTTGCTTGACACATCAAAAAAGCCAGCAACCTCATGGACATTTTAAGATACGACTAATTGAGCAAGTAGTAGAATTGTAGGATTGGCAAACTAAACACCTTTAAGTGTGTACTCTCCCAATGCATTAAGTTGTATTTCTTGATTGAATAAATGTATTTAAGAAATACATTTTAAGTGTAAATAAAGTCACAATGTATTACGACACATCCTAAAGGAATTACATTAAATTGTGACTACGTTTCTTAGTGCTCTTTTTTTCCTCTTTTCCTCTGATTTACTTGAAGTAAACTTTCTAACTACATCATAGCCATATCTGAGCTTTTATATATATATATATATATATATATATATATATATATATATATATATATATATAGTGTGTTACACTTATTCTCCTCATTCTTCAATAAGTAGGATAACATCAGTTACGAGGAGAGGAGAGACTGGCGTGCATGGGCGACTGCTGGTCTTCGACAAACAACCCTGCTCGGACTTGTACTTCGGAAGGGAACATTCTAGGTGAAAATCGTATGGTCATTCGTGACCAAAGGGGCTTTTTACCAATTATATATCATTTCATTTTACGTCCGCTTTTCCCTGCTTGCAAGAGTGGGACGGGAACTGATGCTGGCTTGATTTCTACAACTGGATGCCCTTCCTAACACCAACCTCATTTACAGTGAGTGCTAGGTGATTTTTTGCCGTGGCACCTCCACGACCACTTTGCAGTGGATTGATAGGGACCCCAATCCTATCATCTCATTTCTACAGCTGAGTAAACTGGAGCAATGTGAAATAAAGTGTCTTGCTCAAGGAAACAACACATCACCCGGTCTAAGAATTGAACTCACAACCTTTCGATTGCAAGGCCAATGCTCTAACCACTAAATAATCGTCTATAGTAAACTAAAACTCAGATAAATGTGAGAATACTAAATTGTGTTCGAACATGTGATAAATCAAATGTAATTTAACGAGTGGGAAATGCGACTAGCACGAACAGACGAGATAGGATATAGACGGGCGAAAGAAACCTGGCAATGTGACAAACACAACAATAACAACAACTCCTCCGATCCTAACCTGATTCCTTCTACTGTGATGGATTGGTTGAATTGATGGAAACTCGGATGAGATGCCGTGTAATAGTTTTTCAACTATTTGCTGCTAGACGTAATACGTCACACGGTTTAACGCCATAGCTTGACAATAAGGCCACAACCTTTAACGGTTTCATGTTCCCAGTTTGAGTATATATTCTTACATCCTCTCTATCCATAATTGAATTTTTGTTTACATTAAATATGGATATAATGACTCTATCGAAGGATGCACTCGAAATCAATGCTTTATGATTCAATATATGTCTGCCATAAGGCGTTGATGTGGCAGAATTGTTAGAAGGACAGATATAATATTAATAGTATTCATTTCTGCTCTCCACACTCTTCTTAGTTCAAATTTTGCCCTCGTCATTTACGAGGTCGATAAATAAAGTACGTAAGTGAATCCGTCCTTATGTCTATCACTCGCTTTCTCCCTATTTCCCGAAAAGAAATCAGTTGTGTTGAGACGAGGAGAACGATGGCTTTACCAGAAATGAATGAACAAATGCTCAAAACACGCCGCCATGAAGAGTTAAGGGACAGATAGATGTCTGATGAGATTGATGTCTGATGAGATTGATGTCTGAAGGGACAGATAGATGTCTGATAGTTGCGTGTGACAACCATCTGTACTTGGAAGGTAGAGTGAAGAGTAATATCAGCTGCATAGTTAACTGTAACATCAAGTAGGTCAGTAATAATCAATGAAGAACTCATAGGTACAGCATATATGTAACTGAAGTGTGTAGCTGTAGTTATTGAATTATTGTTTGAAAAGTGAAATTTTACAGTAGAAATATGTCTACAAGTTAAAAAAAGAAACTTGATAGTTTAAACTTATATATGCAATTGCAAATGAAACACAACTACACACAAACACATACACACACACACATATATAAATATATATATATATATATATATATATATATATATATATATATACATACACATCACATTAGAAGCAAATATATATACATGAAAAGGCATATATAGATTTACATATAGACAGACGGGCGTATATACATACATCAATATACAGTCCCCCACCCCATATATGTATATATATATATATATAGTGATGCACACATAGAAAGCTATACATGGACATATATATATATATATATTCACACAGTTCAAGAGTAACCAATCTTAAAGAGAGATATGGAGATAGGAGAGGAGATATGAGAGGAGAGATTGGTGAATTAGTTAGAAGCCAAACTAAAATATGTTGACAATCTTTTAATAATATCTTCCTTGTGAAAGTTGTGGTCTTGCTTTGCTTAACTAATGAATATATATATATATATATATATATATATATATATATATATATATATATATATATAACCCCACATACTTATAAATACACACTCACACATATATACATACATACACATACTTATATACAAACTTTATTGAGGTAATAAACTTAAAATTAGACATTTAATAGTCTACAATGAACGACGATTCAACATGTAACCAATTCTATGACTTTATGACTATATATATTAAATATACGAAAGTTTAAATCCCAAATACAAAAACCTAAAGATAGTATTGATTATTTCCAACTTAACTTGTGCTGGCACCTAGATATTTCGGTGAAAATTCCCTTCTTCAATCACAGCTGAACATATTGAAAAAGTATATATATAGCAGTTGGGAATGTCACGAATAGTTCGTATATAAACTCCTATAAAAAGGATAAAAACTATGTTGTATTAGGGGTTATGATTTTATGGGATTTAAACAAATGCTAGGAACGTTTCCCTTATATAGCAAAGTAAAACGTTATGGATTATGTAAATCATATTACTTCCCAGTTATTTGAGGTATGTATATACACATGTGTACACACAACTAAAGATATATATATTTATATTTCGTTGTATATGCATTCACATAAACACACACACACAAGTACATGTATAGATGCATACATACATATATCAAACGTGTGTGTGTGTGTGTAAATGCATATATAAACATTTACATACATATATACATACATGTATACGTACATATATACGTACACGTTCACAGATATAAATGCATTAAAATATTTATTAAAAATTTTGTTTGGAAAATGGAAAAAACAAACATAGCTTGTTGAAAATATTTTATCATAGGAAAATCCAAAATTATAGATAAAGTGTAGGTGTTTAATAAAACTTATAATAGATGAGAGAAAAAAATAGAGAAAAATATATATTTTCCCAGCCGAGTAAAGATAAAAATTAGATTAGACATTGAGAAATTGTAAATATGTTTACATCAGATATATTATGGCAGCATGATATCATTAAATTGTTGTGTCAGATGACAGTTTTTGAAATATTTAAAATATATAAATATATGTAATATTAGCGATTGATAACGTATCGAGAGATAGATCTAAAAGAGGGAAAAATAATATATATATATATATATATATATATATATATATATATATATATATATATATACACAGATTTATAAATATGATAAAACTATATCTGTATAAATACAGAGTGTATAACTGGGACTGCACCATCGTGTATAAATATATACACGTATCTAATATGTAGACATGGAAACATGCCAGAAAATACGAATTTCCCTGTAAATTGAAAAAAATGATAAACATCTTTCGAATGTTGGATCTAATTGGACTCTCATCTGAAGACGTATATCGTCAAATCAAAACACGAGAAAAAGACACACACACACACACTCACACACACACACATATATACATATATATGTATATGTGCGTGTGTGTGTATATATATAACTGTTTTCAGAAAAGGAAGGTAGGGGCAAATACCTCAGTTAATTCTGGTACTCAAACAAAAGAGAAATAAAAATGCAGAACAACTCTGTAGAACCCCCCCCCCCCCCCCCCCCCCCTTTAACAAAACTCACAAAATATTTTAGTGACTCTTTGGCTTTGTACGAACCAAGGTAGAAGACTATTGGAATAAATATCTAAACTCATTTCCTGATATGGAAGTTTACAAACACTTAGCTACATTCTGTGTATTCTCCATGAAAATAATTGATTTAGAAATAGATATCACTTGATTATAAACGATTTGTAGGGAGGTAATTAATTCGAAATCTTGAGCGAGGTAATCTTTGATCTGTTATTTAAAATAGAAGCTTAAGAATGTCATGAATCATGTGAGAAAGACCTGTCAGACTTTACCAACGAACTGTATAGGAACCAGATTCTTGTTCATGAACCCCTAAAATACCTTAGTGAACTGTTTACATTTGTACTAACGTAGGTTGGAGACCACTTGGTATAAATAATGCGAAATAAACAGTTTAGAACAATTTAGCAAATTACGCAAATAACAAGAAAACGTAGGACGACTATTTCTTGTTGTTATGTTTGGTTGTAAAACGTAGAAAAAAATGTCACGTCTCTCTTTATCTTCACTCAGCAGTAGCAAGATGAGGTAATTCTTAATTATGTTTAACGGCATGCCTGATAATTGTTATGTCATTTAATAAAGGAAATTTGTTTTGATGATGAAAGGAAATAATACTTTTAATCGATTTCACTATTTTTATATTCTTCTCAAAATAAAATCTGAAAATGCTTAATTGCCATAATTACTGATTACTGATTTTAATTAGTGATTAAAATTCTTGTTCAAATATTAATAAGATTCCATCCCTCGTCCGATTATATGATTAAATCCATTCCATATGGAATGGATTTAAAAGAATAATAACAACGTAGAAGATAATTCCGAAACTAAAATTTTCCCGAGCCTTTTTTTCTCCCTGCCTACAGCACTTCATCACCTGTCCATCCTCCCCCTCCTCCTCCGCCTCCTCCTACTTATCATCATCATCCTCTCACCATCTCCTCCTTCTCCTTGTCACCAACATCATCATCATCATCATCTCACCGCCTCCCCCACCACCTCTCTCTAATGTGTAAGATGCTGTAGCCAGCCTACTGCATAACGTGTCATTACTTTATGTTAGTGGTTTATTAAGGTAAACCCGGTGCATTATCAGCTTTTATGGGCGATGGATTGGCAGTATCGGTAGAGGGTCGGACGCCATGCTTTCCAGCATAGAGTTACGGCCCTTTCCATTCTGAGTTCAAATCCCGCCAAGGTTAACTTTGTCTTTCATCCTTACGGGGGTCGATAAAATAAAGTACCAGTAATACACTGGGTAATTGCTGGCCTTGTGCCAAAAGTAGAAACAATTATTAGCTTTTATGGCAACGGTCTCTTCTGAAATCTTAACAGCTTAGTGAAGAAATTCAGTGCTAAACCTGTTTTCAGTTTTATTTCTCATATTCTATTGTTGACATCAAAAGCAGTAATTATATTATATTCTACAAACGCCACTATTAGAATGCAATTTAAATTTTCTCAGACTAGACTTTTTTTTATCGATGATTAAAAGATTGTTTTAAAACTGAAATTACAGTTATTGATGTTTAGATCCAAATCAGCAGTATTAATAATAGGACCATGTAGTCTCAGGATCGACTAAATGCACCAGAGTGGTGCCCCAGCATACCTGTAATCAGGTAGATGACTAAAATGTCTAAAACAGTGTAGTGTATATATATATATATATATATATATATATAGGAACCAGTAAGACCCCGACAGCTGAGCTCGGCTTGAGCTCAGCTGTCGGGGTCTTACTGGTTCCTATTACCTACTCTACTACCTCAAGTATTGAGTACTTTGGTGCGTTATGGTCCACCTGGTTCCTTACCACATTTCCTTCGTTATATATATATATATATATATATATATATATATATATATATATACATAGCATATATATAGGCAGTAGCACAAAGACAGAGTTTAAGCATGATAGAGATGTATAAGTATACGTTACACGTTTATATATATATAACGAAGGAAATGTGGTAAGGAACCAGATGGACCATAACGCACCAAATTACTCAATACTTAGGGTAGTAGAGTGGGTAATAGGAACGAGTAGGACCCCGACGGCTGAGCTCAAGCTAATTCTGGACTAATTCTGAGTCCAGAATTAGCCGTCGAAACGGCTTGAGCTCAGCCGTCGGGGTCCTACTCGTTCCTATATATATATATATATATATATATTTACATATATATATATATATATATATATATATATATATATATATATATATATATATATATATATATATATATTTACATGCACACATACACACGCACATGCACACACACACGCATATATATATATATGCATATGCATAATACAGATGGTCACGAACGGAAGTCTTTCATC
>OZ024758.1:10689326-10691826 GCA_964016885.1 Eledone cirrhosa
TATTTATATATATATATATATATTTATATATATATTTATATATATATTTATATATATATTTATATATATGTATATATATATACAACAAAATCATAGACACATATATAGAGACTGAGATGGGGAGAAATATTTAGATGAGACATGTTTTGAAATAAACCAAGAGAAAGAAGATAAAGAAAGAATAGATATGAAGAGAGAAAGGAAGTAAAGAAATAACAGCTATAATTCATTGAAATATAACTATATGAGTGGTATATCTACACGATTTATTGATTTTAATAGCAAATGGCCTTTCACTTGCAGAAGGAAAAAAGCATTAACGAAAGATTGTAACAATGTTAGGAATTCACCTATATAAAGATGTAAATGAAATATATACAAATATACGAACAACGACAACGACAGAGAAAAGACGGAATATTTTTTGAAAAAATTTAATGAAAATATAGAAACATAAATATACACGTGACAGTATCTTATAGAAAATAGATTTTATTATAAATTTGCAGATTCTGAAGCAGACGGAAAACTTTTTAAGTCATATCTATTTATTAATTTTGTAAATATCGACACTCCTTACATCTCTATATCGACACACACACACACACACACACACACACACACACACACACACACACACACACACACACACACACACACACACACACACACACACACACACACACACACACACACACACACACACACACACACACACACACACACATACATAATATATAATATATATCCCTGTCATAAATATTTCTTTCTAGCCACGTTTATAATGCAAGGTAAACGTAGATTACAACAATCTGACTTGTCTCCAAAATCGAGCAAACATCAGGAATTCATTCGTTTTGGGGTGCAGAATTTCTAGCCATTTTAATCAGGTTTTTCTCAAATTGAATTATTGTGTATTTGACATCTTATTGATTATATCTAAATGTTTGAATGTGCGGCGCCCATTGTTGCTATTTTCTTCTCGTTTCATCACCATTGACCTTTCTTTAACATTTCACACCCTTATCATACATGAACCGATTCCATCAATAGAAACCTAGAACATAATCTGCAATCAGATCGTGTCAAGCTTGTTTCCTTCAACAACAAAAGGGAAAAAAAATAAAAAAAAATAAATATGAAGCCTCCGAAACTCGTTATGAATGCAATGCCTTTCCATCACTGATAATCTCTACATTTGATCTTACATCTTCAACATACCAAATAATTAACCACAGACTACTACTTCTCCTCAAAACCAGGAAATACTCCCAGTAGTTGCACAATTAATCAAACTATACAACACACAAGTAAAACCTAAAATGGAGGAATACTGCTCCCACACCCTGAAATCGTTTACTAATACTTTCAAGATTCTAGTTTACAGGTCTGATATTTCTTAGTGTCCCATCTTTTACTTCTACAACAGTTTCCAACTTGACTTATCTTGTACCATCTACTTACAGGTCCACCCGAATTACACGTCTCCTACCCCACATAATATGGGTGTCATCTCCTTCAAACCCCTCTATATCTACATCACCGAGTGCTTCCCCTTTAGAAATTCATCTCTCTAGAAATCATCTCTCATCGCCCTGTCAACATGTAGTTATTTAAGGACATAAATCCCGGCAAACACCATTTAGAAGACCCCCTCCCCCGGACTGCATGAACGCAACTTATTTCTCCAGACCAAATTGTACATTCCAATGGATTGTTGCAGAGACAACACCTTTCATCATTTCTCAAACATTGCACGGCAGATCGTTGTACGATAATTGTAAATGACTATGTACAATGATCGTTGTACGATAATTGTAAATGACTATGTACACACATTCTCACATATTGCTTTTTTTTTTTTTTGATCCATTGATATTTTACTCGGATCAAAGTGCTACTATAATTTAGATTACTACTATTATTGTTGTCATGGTTGGCTTATTAGCTCTATAGACTATTACCACAATTGGCTCCTTCAATATATTGATTGAGAAGTCTGATAAAGAATTAGTACAAATAGAAACTAAAATATTTAGAGTAGTCAATGAAACTGACAGAACGCTGATAAAACAAAACACAAAACAACAACAACAACAACAAAAAATAAAACTTAATAAATTAATAAATAAACGAATGGAATTCGTGACATCAAAAGAGACGCGTAATAGAAAACTCATCGAATATTGGAGACATAAGATGACTTATAGAATAAAATAAAATAAATGTAATATAATCAGTGATTATATTTAGGTTCCATCGAGATTTTGTGATAATTGTAGACAGCAGACGACCGAGACATTTATTTATAGGATTTCAGTATAATACAACTTTTATGCGGTGTAAATAACGCCCTACTTTACTTTGCCTTTTGGATCGTTCAATAAGTATTAATTGTTTCTACTTTTGACACAAGGCCAGCAATTATCCAGTGCATTACTGGTACTTTATTTTATCGACCAACGTAAGGATGAAAGGTAAAGTGTAACCTCGGTGGGAT
>OZ024758.1:10701826-10714326 GCA_964016885.1 Eledone cirrhosa
CTTTTGAATTCGCTCACCATTCTCACTAGTCTGAAACTGTAGATTCAGCAGAATTTCTCAGATCTTGATGAAAATGCGAAAGCATTAAAATTCTTTCAGAATCCATTTGACTGCATTATCTAGAACAGACGTCAAATCTTCAACTGAAACTTACTGACGTGCTGTCAAATGAAATGTTAAAAGACAAATATACAAGAGCAATCGTAATTAAGGTTTATAAGTAAATGCCGCTGAGGCGACATATGTACTTCTTTAAAATCGTTTTCTCTGGGATATGTGTCAGTATTTGACACAATTTACATATCTAAGATTTCAGAGATAAAGTATATTTCAGAGATAAAGTATATTAAGTATCTTTATATCGGTGTTATTTTAAGTCTTTGTAGTCAGTTTATATTACAAGAACCGCAATTCTTTTACTTAATTAAACCATATTTCCCCTTCATAATTATTTAAAAAGAGTTTAGAAAAGAAGAATGTGGCAACTGTTGGAAGAAATAATATTCTAAGCAAAGATGAAAAACATTTCACTACTGCAGAATAACAATAGATGTTTGCTCACAGTCGAAACCGACTGAAGATCCATAATTTGAATCTCTCATATTTCTTTTACCAGACATTGAATCAATCAGAAGATATGAGTAGCCATATTTATGCTATATAATGTGTCAGAGAAGCGGTGGCATGTTTCTTATTACGCTCTAAGTTATTAAAACCTCTGCATAGAACGATATATAGTTAAACTACGTGAATATCATATAAGTCTCACTGGTATATACAATTTTCCAAATCATACCCATATATTTCTCCATCAATCAATCCAAGAATCAATATTCCCTTATAAAGGTGATGAATCATGCTCCAAGATTTGTTTGTGTGAATGTCTATTATTGTGTAGATTGTACAGCTTATGGGGATTGTGAGATTTGGCGAGTGTGTGCTTCTGGTGATATATTTGTATTCAAATATTGCAAAGCTTGCGATTTTAGCTGTTAATCACACCTCGAAAATTTCCTATTGAACATTTATTTCATCGTATAGAAGAATTTATGTCGTATCGAATGAGACAGTTTTTTTAAAAAGAAAATCTTTTGGGAATAGCAAGGCTTCTAATACATTTATCAATTCATACATCATTAATAATATTTGTCTCTATTTGTGATGTGAAAAGGACAATAATATGCAGAGAAAAATGGATTCAGCTCAAAATCTCGAATGGATTCAGAAAAGAAAACAAAGCGAATAGTCAGACAATCTAATCAGACAAATGAAGAGTAAAAATAAAGAAATGATTGCAAAGAAAAACATGAAGAAAATCATAGAAGAAAAGAAAAATATTTTATTTGACGAAGAAGAAATCTCCCATAGTTTAAAGTTGGTGGAATACAAAGTTGTGATGGTGGTGTCTTTACAAATGACGTGGAAATGAAAAAAATAACGATAAAAATACCAATAATGAAGTTAAATGTGAAAATAGCTGAAATGGTTTTATATTGTCGATAAAACTAGAAATAACTTTGTAGAGACTTAGCAATTGCCTAAATATGACGGGTATTCTTGGTAAATAAATGTACAGTTGGTGTGGAATACTTTACAAGTTTACAATACCGACGATAAATTATGAAGAAGCCATATATATATATTTATATACAATATATTAATAAATGGAAACTATATTTATAAAACCATATTTATTTTATTATACTTATTTCAAGGGCAACCAAGGCAAATTTTGGTGCGATTTCATCAGATAAAATACAGATTTGTTTTATAAATAAATATTGACATACCCGGAAAATAAGAGAACCTTAACGGTTGGAGCTATCCAGCAAGCTCCAACCGTTAAGGTTGTCTTTTTTCCAGGTATGTCAATATTTATTTATAAAAATCATCTTATTTTATCTTATTTTATCTGATGAGGACGTACTGTTGAAGTTAGCTCAGTACCTCTGAAATATGTATAATAAAATATACTTGATCACAGTGAAGTTCTATTTTTGTTAATATTTTAAATTATTATATATATATACTGTATATATATATATACTGTATATATATGTATATATATACATATATATACAGTATATAAATATATATATATATACAGTATATAAATATATATATATATATATATATATATACTGTATATATATATATATATACTGTATATATATATATATATATATACTGTATATATATATATATATATATATATATATATATATATACTGTATATATATATATATATATATATATATATATATATATATATATATATACTTTATATTATAAAATATTGGTGTTGTGACTATGAAAAAAAATCAATACTTTAAAAACCAAGATATTAGCCTAGAATAATCGCCATTATTCCAGGAAACGTATAACGCACGATAGAATGTGTGATCAGAATATAATGGTTTACTACAGTGAAAATGTCCTTTTGATACTATAGCCCTATAAAATAGACTATTGCAAAACACTTGACTTGGCTTCAGTTCTTTCAGTTTCTAAAGAACCGCCTTATGTCCCCATTCTATATCTCTTTTGTGTGTAAGTATGAAAAAATAATGTTGGCGCCATTTTTGATTCGGCTTTTCTAAAGAATATCAACTTCACATTTCTTATTTTCTCTCTCTCTTTCTTTCTCCATTAAATTTATCTGTTTGATGGAGGTCGTGTTTTTGTCTCTGTTTTTCTTTCATCGCAAAGTAATAAGATGTTCGCAGATGTTCCTCATAGAATGACGATGATACTAAGAACATTTAGTTGAACTGCAAGTATACGTTTTATTGGTTTAATCTTGTAGCTTATAATTAAAACATATATGTAATTAAGAGGAAAAAACATACACAAATAAAGATTGGTTTATATTAGTTATCTTTCGGCTATTTCTGATATAAAATATAAAGGAAATGTTTGGGTTTACATCAAAACACAACTTTTATTCAATAGAACATTATACAGATAGGTGATTTAGTGCAGTAGTCGTGTCGCTTGGTTTTTATTAATAAACTTCTGAACAGTGAATGACCGGGTGAGCGGGGTGGGGGTATATACATGTAACCGCAGCTAAGTAATTGTATAACTTCCAGGTCTTTCGGAAACGAATTGAAAGTAAATTTGACCGAAGAATTCTTTTCAAAGGCTGGTCCGATGCTGTCCAAATATTCTGTTCAAAGAATCTTTGAAGTCATATTATTCAAAAGAAAGAGCGACTCTCAATGAATGCTCCAGTGCAAAATTCTAGTGTGGTTACCAACGATGATGATCTAGCAGAAATCAATCTCCTTAAGTAACACACCGAAATTTTCACCTTATTACTATTGGTAGAATCACTTTTACTACCATTGATATCAACATTGCTTTTAGTGCGTCTGTCTCGGGAATATCTACGTAAAAGTGACACGGCGTGAGTTCATTCTGTTTTGTATCATCTCTCTCTCTTTCTATCTTTTTATATATATTGATACATATTGGTAGATAGATAACACACACACACACACACACACACACACACACACACACACACACACACACACACACACACACACACACACACACACACACACACACACACACACACACACACACACACACACAGGTATATATGTACAGTCCTGTGTATATATTGATCATTGCCAATGACAAATGCATTAATAACAGTGAAATTCAAAGTTATGTAAACACACTTTGGTTGTTGGTGGAGGTGTACTGTGTAGTGGTCGGGATGTGTTGTTGTAAACAACGACCTTTGAAGAATATATTCATGGCGTCCCACTCTAAACTGATATCATTTAGAAATATATCACATGAAAACGAAAAGTATCTCGTATGAAATATGTATTTATTTCCACTTGCATTCAGAATGTCGGTCACTTTACAATTATGTTACATAAGAGCATGTTCTAAAAACAATTGTCAAAACAAAGCACTAAAGATACACTAAGATACGTGTTTACGAAACATCAACTTCTCCACTGAGTTGGGCAAATCACAATCAACATAGAAGCTAAGTCCATTCCGAAAACACCCCTGCATTGCCACTTGTCATCTGTTTCATGACACCTTTCACATCTCCGTCAGTACATACATACATACACACACACACGCACCCTTGCAAGCATGGAAAAGCGGACGTAAAATGATGATGATATATGCATATATACACACACACACACACATATTTCTTGGTTATCATGCATCAAGGTTGGTTAGTCGATGATATAGATTGATTTGATAAATTTGATACACACATTATTGTCAGTCAGAGAACGAAGAATCTTTCTCTCTCTGACTCTTTCTATTTCTCTCTTCTTTCTTCCCCATCTCTCTATTTATCTCCCTCTCTCTCTATCTATCTATCAATCTCCACCTTATAACCTTTCTTACGATTTATTCTTTCCTCTAACACACACATTCAGACAGGTTTTCTTCCCTGGCACTCTCCCTCACTCCAATATTGTTTTACTTTCTGGCTACATGTAACGAGTGAGCTGTGAATTGTGATGACGGATGGCCTAGAGATCTAGTGCGATGTATAAGTTACTCAGAAAGAGAAGTGTTTCGTGTGACAGGCGGTGAATGAAAGGACTAACAGTGTAGAGTGGGTTAAACAATCGTTTTCGCTTTTAGAAATTGGACATACACAGATAAGAATTTCTCGTAAATGTACAAATGAATTAATGAAAATCTGACAATTGGGACCTCGATACACAAACAAAGTATAGGATATGAGTGTATCGTGGAACAAAGCGTGCTCTGCAAATCGAGAAAAATTAATTCTCTTTTAGAAAGCGTACAACAGTGAAATATCTGTGAGCTCTTTTCCAAATCAATGACTGGATTTATCTCATCTGAGAAATCAATACAATAGAAATCAACAGCAATGATAGTATATATTAATATAGTATGTATTAATATATACAGCGTATATGTATGTAGTAGGGACGAAAATGAGCAGGAATCAATCAATGAAATGTTGTCATATCTGTTTGTTCGCTCATTCTGCTTCTCCGAAGTACAAAACCTCAGGTGGATGTTGTCTTATATCCCCAGAAATTATGTTCAAATATGAAGCCCAGCATGCCCATTGGAATCAGATTTATCGTGGTATAGCTAACACTACAAACAACCAAACTTGTGACTATTCGTTCCAGTTCACATGGGAAGGTAACAGAACAAGACAAGAACACTTAGGACAAATTGTGCTTTTCGAAGAATTGCACAAATGAGACAAAAACAAACGCTACAAACCAATTAACACCAACTGAAAAGGAAGAAATAAAAGACATAGTCTAGCCAAGAAGAGAAAACTAGAAGTAAATAGTTTGGACTTTTATTTCTACAAAGAGATGGCAGGGAACGTGTAGTGACATGTTAGACCTCGTTTCTGTCTGATTGTTTCTCTTCTCTTTCAGTTAAAAGTACATTGTAGCTAACAACTAACACCAGTCGAATGTCATTAGTTTCAATAATATAAATATAAATATTAAAGAAATACTTAACGATTTAAATAAAATATATTTTGAAATACTGATTAATCATTATTAATGATATGAGACATTTATCAATTCATTGTTAATGGCAACTATAACATCTATCACTGGTAGTAATTTATTCATTTATTTGTTATAAACATTATATTGAGTGAGTATGGTCGAGTAGACAAAATATTCGAATGTTTTAATGTATTGTGTGTTTATATCTCACTAGAGTCTTTTCATTATTTTTGTTTTATTATGAGCAAAGTTGACACGTCTACTGTTGCCGATGATTTTGTTGTCTGCCAAAAAATAATAATAAAAAATATATATATATATCAAACAATAAAAAAAAATATTTGAAATTCAGATATTTAACAAATAATTGATTACCGCCACATTTCAACGACGCCCGAAGGTGTCTTCTACCATAGTTTAAATTTCAATAAAATATTTTAAGGGGAATTTCGGCAAATGTGTGGAAATTCGTTGTATTCTTTTGTTACTGACTCTATTAACAATATTTGGAAAAGTATGAACTCTGCAACTTCCACTTACTTTCTAATAAAATACTGGAGCTTTGTGTCCGGTTAAAAGTGTACTAATATTTTCAGAATAATATTTTAACATAAATCATCTATAAATATACATCAGTAAGTATATTCGTATGTAACAATATTTTAATGCAAAATCTTTACACCCATTAACTCTCCCTTTCCGACGGAGAGATCTCCCACCCATTTTGGGGTGGGTGAGATATGTCTTCTCTTGTGAAAGTGGGTATAGCTTTCATTATGTAAACAAGTTTCTAAGCGGAATCGTCTAAAGAAAACTAAGTGGAACTAATAATTGTAATAAATTAGCTGACATTTTACTCTTCAATTATGGATTGATAATTGGAAATAAGCCAAGACAATACGCCTTTACTCTGCCAAATATATAAATCCGCATATGGCCAGATTTTGTGTATTAAGAAATTAAAACCATCAAATAGGAAAATTTGTGATGCATAATCATGCGATTTATTCAAGGCTAATTCCTCGAAAAGTTTTACCTCGATTTATAATCTTTAGTAAGTCATAGAGAGACACGAGTTTCATTCATTACACAAACCAACTATTCTTACCAACATTTAATATATAACTCTCATGGAGACATGACGTATATTTCATTGTTCGAGAGAAATATTTTCAGAATAAGTTTTATAGTAAAAACACGATGGGCGGAGCACTGGAAGGTATATTGTAACATTTAATTACACCGACGCATGATCAGAAATAGAATCTTATTGGAGTTGTTAACAACTTTCATCCTTCCTGGGTAAAGAAATGGCAGTCAAGTACTGGGGTTGAAACCTTCGACAATTTTTCTCACAATATTTATAGACTGGAAATTAATTTAAAGTCTGTATTTGGTGTAAGCCAAATTTATACCATAAAAATAATGTTTTGACGAAGAATACTAATTTCTTTTACCAATGCGTAAATGATTTAGCCGCTACAAATCTTATAGAACAATTTTAAACTATGGTCCATGAATACAGTGATTAGATTCCAGCTTACTATTCTAGGAATAGAACTTAGATAAATTTCTTTAAATTTGCTTATTTGCTTATTCAAATCCAATATACTTAGTTACGCAGCTAAGATAAGACTTTAATTATCTTTAGTTAATTATCTACTCCATTCTTTGCTTCATTAATATTTCAAGCTTCATTATATTCTTTTTCAATATAGTATTTCTGACATTTTTTCTTATATTCAGTCCAAGGAAAATTTAATTTAATTTTCAAAAATGGGTCTCGTCGCTAACTTCCATTGAGAATGAACTACTTTACTTAGCCTTATAAAATATTTAACATGTGTCACCCTAACAATTTTATTTATTGTGTTATGGTGTATATTAATTATGAATGATATATTTATTAAAGTATATGCCACCTTTAAATTATACACACCTTTGTGCTTTCAACTCATTTCTGAATGAATTTTTTTTCAATTGTAATTAAAAACGAATTCCTGAAAAATAATACAATTGAATGTAAACAATCTAAAATCTTATAATTTAAAATGTATGATATTCCAGGATACAAATAATAGAGATAGGAAAAGAAATTGCCGTGGTTCAAACACCGCGATTCTGTTATTAAAGAATAGCAAAACTAATTACCGTCACCAAAAATTTAATTAGTGAACACTAAAGTAATTGGAAATTGGAAAATTTTTTGCAAACTTTTTAAGTTATAAGATTATCGATATACGTTGTCTCTGATTATGTCGATAATTCTTCTGTTTCCCGCAGAGGGGAGTGAAATGTCATCACGTTTAAAAAACTTACAAATGACATTAGATGCGTAGGAAGTATTCTAGAATAGAAGTATTCTAGAATAGAAATTAACATCTAAAATCTTATTACACTGATGAAAGAGTAATACGTGTATAAGGAAGTGTCTATGTAATCACCCATGAAATTATATCGGGTCGTCTTAATAGACGACATATTGGATAATGTTTGGAGTTGGCTATGACGTAAAATAGGGTGTAATGGATATGATTGGAATACATTCATCGGAGATTAGCTCAATTATAGATGACTTGTGTTAAGTCAAAAATAATATCTTGTACAGTTGGAGATAGAAATGGTAATAGACAGGAATATACAGTTGAGTTTGTTTGCATCACCAGTATCAACATCGTATGTAAGTGTGTGTATTTGTGTATATATATATATATGTTTGTGTATGTATGTTGGTGTATATATATATGTTGGGAGCTTCCAACAGAAATGGTCGCATTCTTTAAGAGTATGTCAATATTTATTTATAAAACTGCTCTATATTATATTTTATCTGATGAAAGCACACCATAATTTAACTTGGTGTCCTTGAAATATGTATAATGAAATAAATATGGTTTTATAAATATAGTTTCCATTTGTTAATATATCGTATTATATATATATATATATATATATATATATATTTATATATATTTATATATATATATTTATATATATATATATATATTTATATATATATATATATATTTATATATATATATATATTTATATATATATATATATTTATATATATATTTATATATATATGATACAGTAGCGCACGAGCCTGTGCTCTCCTGCATTGAACCTAACCCAAATATTCAAATATTTTTATTTATAATTTGATTATTTTTGTCTCTAAACATTTTATTTTTTTAGTCAGTTCTACCAAATTTAAAAACAAATTACGACATTGTACCCTGGAATTACACATTACACGGACAGTGCGATTATAAAGCAAATTAACCATAATTGTGCAGTGTGTGGCGCTGGCATCACACACCCAAACTTATGAAACACGATGAACTATATCGTTGCTAACAGATCAATATGCTAATTAAAGCAGCACAACCCAAGGAAAACATCAGGAAAGAAATATATATTTTCTCTAATTACAATAATATATATATATATGTGTATATATGTAAACACATACACATGTACACACACACACACACATATATATTCAAGTGTGTAAACATATCTATTTATTTATATAATATCTATAAATTTAAGCAGTATATTTTATTTTGTTGTATTTCACTTTAATTATAAAACTGATTTTAAAAATGATATAATTCATCGTATTTCATAATGTAATTACATTCAACGAGACTCTAGAAACTGAATTGAATTACTATATTTAAATTGGATGGATATGTTTTCGGATCTCTTGAACTTGTCGCCATGTTGATTTTCTTTTATTGATCATCGTCTGGTCGATATATACAATCTTACTAGTATTTTTGGAATTATGTAATTTAATAAATCCTCTCTCCAGACATACAAAAGTTATTCAATAAGCTATACTAAAGTCATAGCTTTATGAACAAAACTATTGCTGTGTTGTTGCTATCCGAAATTCGACGAAGCGTTGACCCTTTAAGTTTTGGCAGAATCGAGCCGCCTGGAGATTTATAGTGAGAAGATTATATAGAGTGAATGGCTGACAATGGATAGACGTGGAAGAATGATAGAGGAGAGAGGAAATAAGAAATCAAAAAGAAAGAAACACACATTAACGGAAGATAGACAATTAGAAAAAAACAGAGATAATAAGGAGATAAGTGAAGGGGGGAAATAACGTAAAGTGAAAATAGTGGAGAGAGAGAAAGAGAGAGAGAGGATGACGTCTGGTAAGGGGAATTCTTAGCAAAAGTAAAGTTCGATACATGATTTTATGTTTGCATGTAAATTAATGTAACCCCTGAACAAAATAGTTGCAAATATTTGAAAACATTTAAAACAATGGATTTCTAAAAAATGTAGAAATATAAAATATTTTTATTTGATGATGTAAAGGACATGAAACCATTTTGTCGTAACTTCAGGGGGTGTTATAAAACATCTTTGAAATGCTTTCCATTGATATTCTAATGAGAGTATAATAAAGGAATCTATAAAGAACGTTAAATAAACAAATATGCATACTAATAAGCCACTAATTGGCAGACTCACTAAAGCATCGGATTAAATGCTTTACGATATTTCTTCCGGTTCTCTTCGCTCGGAGATAAAAAACACTCCGAGGTGCCATTCATAATATATCATACCAGTCCACAGTAGTTGATTGGCAGAATTGGAAGATATTCGAACGTGACACCTTGTGTTATCCCATCCGGCAATTTGTGTTCTAAGTTTGACTACGATGCGATGGATGCTAGGCAGAGTAAGCCTTTGTTTTTCCCTTGGGTAACATCACTGGTGTTGTGGAGGGGGTGATTTAAAAGAGGATCTGCAAAGATCCTATCAATCGAATTCCACTGACGAGGCACTGGTTAATATAAAGCTATATTACAATACTAAGGCAGCAAACCATTGGGATTGAATCCGGAACGACGCGGGTTGGAAGTGATACTCTTCTCTACATAAATATGCTTGCATGTTTCACAATATTTATATTTCCAAATCAATACCTTAATATATAGACATCTCTCAAATAAATACCAATAATTTGTTAAGGAGGTTGGATATTTAGAGAATAAATTAAGTTCATGAATTTATTTAAATATTACATAAACATTCATCTACTGAGTCTCTGATATTTGCCCTCGTATTTATTTTGCCAAGTCTATACGTCTGCAATAGTTGACTTGCTTCCAAATATTCAGACGTTCTGACATTTATCAAACTGTTTTGTCACAATTATGTCTGTAATGAAACAACTTTTCCATATTTTTACAAGTAGCGATCGTCCTTGTTATATTCCAA
Source organism: Eledone cirrhosa (assembly GCA_964016885.1). Lineage (NCBI taxonomy): Eukaryota > Metazoa > Mollusca > Cephalopoda > Octopoda > Eledonidae > Eledone > Eledone cirrhosa. Next base: position 10,712,575 of record OZ024758.1, read on the forward strand.
ACCAGACAGATACTTACATATTAACAAATCAGGGAGATCTTACTTCAGCAATGTTAAATATATCGAAATATAGATGTAGCATAAATTTGAAACTACCAGTCTAATGCGTATAACTTGCATAGTTTTGGCTATGTAATTAATTAAATAAGAAATATATACTGGTACTTTATTTTATCGACCCCCGTAAGGATGAAAGGCAAAGTTAACCTCGGCGGGATTTGAACTCAGATCGTAAATGGACGTAACTCTTTGCGTCAAAGCATGGCGTCCGACCTTTTACTTAAATGTTATAATTGTTTCTACTTTTAGGCACAAGGCCAGCAATTACCCAGTGCATTACTGATACTTTATTTTATCGACCCCGTAAGGATGAAAGGCAAAGTTAACCTCGGCGGGATTTGAACTCAGATCGTAAATGGACGTAACTCTTTGCGTCAAAGCATGGCGTCCGACCTTTTACTTAAATGTTATAATTGTTTCTACTTTTAGGCACAAGACCAGCAATTACCCAGTGCATTACTGGTTATAATGTCGGTGAATATCGTGCGGAAGAGTTATTCTTCTCCAGGATCAAACTGAAAGAAATTTCATTGAATTTTACATCATATACGTTTAAAGGCTGACAGACAGACAGACAGGCCAACCGACAGACAGACTAACAGACCGACAGACCTGCAGACAGTCAGGCATACAGACAGACCGATGGACATGCAGACAGTCAGACATACAGACAGATGTTGTTAGATAGTTGGTTGTCAATGTATATAATTTATATAAATTTATTGATAGATAAATTGCTTTTAATAATAACTTAACCACTGTCATTTCATTCTGTTATTCCGTCATCACATGTTATCTGTTCTTGAGGTTTGGAGACGATCAAGTGACTTTAGGTCAAACATTGCTGTACATATGAAGTTATGTTCTAAACATTCAAAGACTTCTTTTTAGTTGAGTATAGAATAAAAGGAATCTTGAAAGAACGTTAAGTTACGATCGTTTATAATTAAGTATGGATGCAAATATACATAGACGTATTCAAACATTCCAGTATGATTATGTAATCATAAATATTGAAATAGAAATGATACGACTATATTTAGGAGAAATATCAGACAATTTGCTGAGACCACAAGATATTTTCCCAGTTTTTATTCCAGTAATTACGGAAGCAGATATGGCGACAATGTTACAATGTTCACTACGCAACCGTGTTGTACTAGACTCGACACCACTAGTTAGTACCTTGCCAAATCCAAGTCACGTGTTGATTTGTAGCTTGTGAGGGGAATTCGGTGGATAAAACTATACACACACACGCACACACACACACACACATATATATATATATATATATATATATATATATATATATATACGTGTGGTTTGTTTGTGTACACACACACACACACACACACACACACACACACACACACACACACACACACACACACACACACACACACACACACACACACACACACACACACACACACACACACACACACACACACCAATATATAAATATATATCAAGTAAGTATGTTTTGAAACAGTGAGCGAGTTTGAAATTAGAAAATATATAGCTTTCACCGTATTTTTGACTAAAGGAATTTTTTTAGCTTGATAACGGGGTTTAGAACCCTCAGATAAATGGAAAAAGATGAGTATGTACGTCAATACTCATCTTTTTCCATTTATCTGAGGGTTCTAAACCCCGTTATCAAGCTAAAAAAATTCCTTTAGTCAAAAA
>OZ024758.1:10719326-10736826 GCA_964016885.1 Eledone cirrhosa
TCCGGAACAATTTTAGTTTTTATTATTAATGTTTATGTGAACAAAGCAGGGATTATATTATCGAATGTGTCTTTAAAAGCGGACCAGCCTAATGTATTTAGGACTACCTTATAAAATGTTTCTTATTTTGATATAGTAGGGAGTGATTAGAAGGTGGTTTGCCTGCTATTTCTTGTAACTCACCTGACTCAATGGCGCTTTCCGGTTAGTTCTTGGCTGGTCTCCAATTCAGTTAGACATAGCAAACATATTTTTGATCTAAAGCTTATAGAGAGAATTTATTTTCTTTGAATACACATGGAAAAAGAAATGGGACATTAGCTTTTGAAACGTCTTCAACACTGCTGACTAAATTATTTATTTCAAAGTCAATTTGATTACTTCTACACCAAACATTTGTAGCAAACTCACAGTTAATACAACGGACGGTTTTCTTTAGTTATTGTTGTTGTTGATGTTGCTGTTGACGTTGTTATTATCGTTCTTATTATATTTGTTCTCATCGTCGTCTTTGTCATATCATCCTAGGAGCGCGCTGATCGCTAAAATCTACTATGAAACGTCCAGAGTCTCAACAATTACATTATATATTTTGTAAACCGTTAAAGTGGTTTTTGGTTGTTATTTTTAGCAGTTCAAACCCTAGAGCAAAGACTCCGATACCTCGATCCATTGTTGATAATAATTTGAATGTATATATTAATATCGTCATTGTGTATGGATCTATAGACAAAACCAGACTTTGTGGTTAGTTTTAAAACATTGATATTCTGATATTCCAGTGCGGATTGTTTCAGGAAACATTTAACAGACAATTAAGTTGATAGTCAACTTGAAAAAAAATTATATCTGAAGTATTGCATTTCAGATTTTATATTTTGATTAAGATGCTTGCAGAAAAAAAAAAAAAAATCATTTCTAGGTGAGCAACATAGACTGAACAAAGAAATCAATTACACTATTGATCTGATTTTAACATATGCAACTGTAAAAGATTTTTATCAAATCAACTTCAACAAGAACTGTCTGTCTATAGAGATCAATCATAATATGAAGTATTAGAAATAACAACTATGAAAATAAATAACTGATATTAGGTGTGGTTCTTTAACAGTTGGGAGTTATTTAAAAACAGTATATTTGTGAACACGTTATTACGTATGTCTCCCTTATTTTGGTAGTTAGCTATGGTGTAGGTACCTTAATGAGTAACGTGTTTAAGGTCTGATCAAGGCTATGGCACCTCAAGACTTCTAGATGCCCACCCCCTCTGGTATTATCAAGAATATAAGGATAGCTTCTAGTAAAATAGAAAGTGATATAATAATATATTTCTGTTTTTTGGGATATATCGACAAATGTCTGCTAACTTCGGAAAAAAATCTAATATCTAAATATTGTTATTTTGTTTATATATGAAATTATGTATATTGCTTTGATTCCCATTCCAATCAAACCTATATCTATCTATCTATCTATCTATCTATCTATCTATCTATCTATCTATCTCACTATATATATAATATATACAGGAGAGAGAGAGAGAGAGAGAGAGAGAGAGAGAGAGAGAGAGAGAGAGAGAGAGAGATAAACATATATATGTGTGTGTGAGTGTGTTTGTGCTATGCATACAATTCAATAGCCAATTGCTTGCCAGATGTTTTGTGCATTATCTCTTATCTTTTGATCATATAGTGTTTGTTTTAAAGTTCTAATTTCACACTTCTAATCTCCTCTGCAAACATTGATCTACAGACTATTATGTCGTGGTCGACTTAAGCTCACAACCATATCTACATCTGAAAAAACAACAACAACAGAGACAATAGTAACACTGTAAAGATTTATAAACATCATTAGCAATAAACAATACAGAAGTTCAATAAATAAAATATGTTAAATTGTAACACTAGAATAACAAAACATTCTTTTACGAACTGTTAACTATAAAAATACACTTCACAATTCCTCTTATTTGAAAAGGGCGACAAAGCGCCGACATATAAAGTACAAGTGTTTTGTTTCGTATTTCTTTGTTTACTCACGTTTTCATTCTTATATTTCTAATTTACATTATACTGGTTTACAATTTAAATAACATAGAAAACTAGAAGTTCTTGCTATCTTTTTTTAAATCAAATGTACCTATTATGAAACAGTAACACCTTCCTTCCCAAGCAAAGTATGGTGCCTGACACCTTTACCAATACTGCCAATCCTATGTCCTTATTTGATGATACGTATATTAAAATCTAAGTAAACATCCAATATCTAATCATTAGTTATAAGATATGTTGCGAGAATCTAAGAACTACAAGAGTGGCATCATTATAATACAGATTCGTAGATTGCTTCAATTCCATTACACAGTTGGGAATATTTAGTTTTATCTTCAATACTTAATATTGATAAAACTAGAGGGAGAGGGGATCTAGAAGACCTTAAAAACGTTACTCATTATTGAGGCCACCAATGAAATAATTTTAAAAACTCTATATTTTGCATGGGTTATATGGACCGAATTGATAATATATTAGAATAATTGAAATTTCACTGATTTCAACTTTGCAATTCTGTTGAGGTCGATAAAATAATTCCCAGTTAAATTACAAACCTTTTTAGAATTGTGAATATATAAAAAAAAAAAAAAAATATTTCTCACAAAATAAACCAATATTTAGAAAACCTGGAAACAAATGGTTTACTGCATGCATAACCTATATTTCGGATAGAACGAAATGTGACCAGAAAGTGAATGTGATTTAATGTTGGAGTAAATTCATCGCACGCACGCAACTAATCTTCTTGGGAAAAGCATAACATTGAAAATGTCCAATTTTTGTCTCTTTCTAAATTGAGGGTCTTTATGGCCAGTCAAACGATAACAATTCCTCACTAATTTGTTGGTTTCCATCATTTGTTCATCATTTCTATAACATTTAATATTCAACTCTGCTGGTATAATTGAGTTACAGCTTTCTCTGACGATTCACAATTAAACGAATTCAATCAATGACAATTTAGCAATGGAAATTACACTATGGAAATTACCTTGATTCTTATTCATTTTATGCGAACACAACTGTATTTCAGTATTTTTCTTTTCCTATTCACATTAGAAGATTCTGTTCGTTGCTGAAGACCTTTAAATTTTCTCGTATTCCTTCTGTCTTTCAACCCTCATAGAATTATCAATGAACAGGTTCAGGTTTCCAATACAAATAAACCAATATTTAATTAGATGCTATGAATGAGGTCGTTTGTACTAGAGGTAATCTCTAGGGCGACCCTGACTGAGAATCAACGTGAATTTCTAAAGGACACACTTTCACCCCTATATCCTCACAATACTCTCGGGAATGTCATGGAAAACAACTGCTTTCATTCTGGGTTTTTTTCCATTTCTTTAAAGTGTAGGGAAATAATGTTTTGCGAATCAGAAGGAAATATTAGATTCTTTATTTCCAAAGCGAGAAATAAGGATCTAATGTTTTAAATAAAATAAAATGCTGTAAATAAAAAAATAAAAAAATTCAACTCCTATTTGATATCACCGAAGAACGCTATGAAATTATAATAATTTCTTGTTGACAAATTGCTTTATATGAAATGTGAAGCGAAGTTAAATGTTGATATTAACGATATACATTGTATCAATTACATTGTTGTACGTACATTGAAACGTGACGCTTATAAAGTAATATAATTGTTTCTACTTTTAGTACAAGGCCAACAATTATCCCAGTGTATTACTGGTACTTTATTTTATCGACCCCGTAAGGATGAAAGGCAAAGTTAACCTCGGCGGGATTTGAACTCAGAATGGCAAGGGCCGTAACTCTATGCGTCAAAGCATGGCGTCCGACCCTCTACCGATACTGTTAATCCACCGCCAGTTATAATTGTTTCTACTTTTGGCACAAGGCCAGCACTTACCCAGTGCATTACTGGTACTTTATTTTATCGACCCCGTAAGGATGAAAGGTAAAGTCAACCTCGGCGGGATTTGAACTCAGATCGTAAAGGGACGTAACTATGGTGGAAAGCATGGCGTCCGACCCTCTACCGATACTGCCAATCCACCGCTTATAAAGTAATATAATATCACTAACTGGGAATTGAAAACATACTTTACTTTCGTCTTGCTGAAGTTTCACTTCTAGCATTCCAGTACTTGCTAGAATAGCAACAATATATCTTTCTTTAACCCCAAATGAATAATGTATTGTATATCCGGAAATCTAATATCAAATATTACATTTGTAGTAAAACATATCTCAACACGTCCTTCTCAATTGTTAATATTTTGAGTTTAATAATCACAATTGTCGACAAGATAACGGATTGTTATATGAAAACATGTTTTGTGTTTGTAATGTTTTACGCTTAGAAATGTACGCTATGAAATACGTTTAATTTATTTAGAGTAACATGTCTTATGGCTGTAAAACATACGGTATATATTTACAGGTATATGGACTGATATTGTACATGTTAGATGTAGTGGCCATAGATATATTTACAGTCACTGTTAAGATATAAAATGGAACTTTTGATGCTCAAGCTGGTGCATTATCGATTTAGATTTGTGTTAAAGTTTTCTAAATGTAATTCCATAACAATAGAGAAGGATATTGTTAGTAAAGTTATGAAAGTAATCGACGATTTATGACCTATGTTCTTAGGTTATTAACTTGAAACAAGTGTAACCTTCTAAGTTGGAAGTCTTTCGACTAAACACGTTCAAATTTACACGAATTATGAGCATAACAAAACCGAACAAAATGATGTAGTATGATTAATTTTAAACAAATGTATGAAACTGCTTTTCTTAATATTGTATACACTGCATGAGTCACAAACAGCAACTAAGACTATTTCGTTTAAATAGTTTTAAATATCATTCCTATATAAATCGTGAAGTCAAGACAAATGACTCCGGGAGTCTGTAGTTTTATTAGTTTCATAGCATGCAGTGTGGACTTTCGCAGCAGAACAAGAGATAATATTTCAGTGAACAAAATTCGAGAAGTAGCTCCGATTCCTTATCGTAATACTTTCTCATTTCATTTGTCTGACGACTCATAAGAAAGAAAGCCTTTGTGCCATGAGAGAGTAAACACATCTATATAAACCATTTTGTTGAAAGAAAAAAATCAATAATCAAAGTTAGATTATTATGAATGCGGTAAAGAATGACTGAATAAAGAATGTATTTAGAGTTTCTACATAATATTCAATTTAAATTTCACCAACAGTCCATGTCTATATAATGTGGAAAATCCTGAAGATTTTTCTCCGGCTGAAATGTTTGTTGTTCTGCTAGAAATCGCGTTATATAAATCATAGTTTTGATTGAATCTTCGGAGATATATAGGAAAACGGCAAGTGTAACGATTTTCGATAGTTTCTAGCTAAATCGTGAATTAAGTTTTGTTTGACCATATGAAGGGTTGTGGTTGTTTTTGCTAAGACAGGTCAGACGTGATTTAGAAAACCTATGATCACAAACATTCCATTCCGTCTGTTTACATACTTTAAAATACTTTATTGAATGTGCCTTTCATATCTAACAAGGTAAGGTATGATTTGCGGGAGATTTAACAGCTATTTCTAGTAGATAGCGTGACTGTATAGAGATTTTCTCGTTGGCTCTATCATAGAACAAACTTGAGCTAAGAGCGGAAAGCTAACTGTAACACTTCTCGCTAACTAGTGAAGTCACTAAAATAACTAGTTATTACTTGAAACGACATGATACAACCAATTTGTTATTCTCCCAATTATCAGACAATCTTACAAATATACCTCTGCTGTCTTCCTCCCTATAAACACCCATCGACATCAAAATGATTTACTGAATGTAGTAGTGTGTACCGATGTTATTATATTATGGGACATGAATCAGTAAATAGTTTCCCTTTGTTCATAACATTTAGTGTATTAGTTTTTATGCCTATCACTACCGCAATTTATAATAGAATAGTTTTTGTCTCTAACTTCAAAAAGCTTTGAAATTAAAGCAACCACAATACAATTTTTAATGTACATCTTAAAAGTGTAAATAATTCCAGAAAGACATTTTATTTGGGAAATCAAAATTATAACATACTTTCTATTATGCTGTGGAGGTTTAACAAGTTATATTAATAAGTGAATAAATAAATGAAATATTATTTATATTAGTTTTTGGTTCAAACCAAAAATATCGATTACATAGAATTGATATATTAGGATGACACATGAAAGAGTAATGGTTCGTTCTCTCCAAATATATTTTATGTATATCGTAACTAACAACTATGAATTGCACGAGATGTTAAACATACATAAAACTAAGAACAAGAGAATTTCATTTAAAACCTCCTATATTTAGAAAACAAATGATATGAATATTGTTTGGTTTTATTTTGTGTAAAACAATTCCAATTAAAATAGTTTCTGATATATTTTAAAATCCAACGAAACAAGATAGGCATCTTATGTCACGCTAGTGTAAAACAGAAAGATGTTTCGCGTGGGGAAATTGCATTTTATTGTACATACTACATATACACACGCAGATGAGAGGTAAAAATTGTATGTGCCTTTGGGCTGCATAACTTTATTGTTCGAGTTCAAATTACGCTGTGGTCGTCTTTCTTATCATTATTCCAAAGTTGATAAACTAAACAAACAACCAGCCGAGTGCTGCAGTTGATCTTATCGTCTGTATCCATCAATCACATTTGTGGCAGTGTGGCTGTTAGAAATAATATTGAAACGAACTGAGACCCGAAACGTCAGCAGACATCAGTACAAATATATTGAATTAATATTATTGTAAATACCGCATCTTATATTTGATTTTAGATTCCCTTCATTTCCTGACTTATGAATAAATATTAAAATTGAATGTGTGCATACATTTACACCACCAGCACCCCCTATATATATATATATATATATATATATATATATATATGTGTGTGCGTGTGTGTGTGTGTGTGTGTGTGTGTGTGTGTGTGTGTGTGTGTGTGTGTGTGTGTGTGTGTGTGTGTGTGCGCGCGCGTGTACATGTGTGTGTATTTATTTATAAACCTATTTCTATTTACGTTCATACATTACTTATTTTAAATCTTCTGATTTCATGCGAACAAATACACATACAAACATTAGCGCTCAAACACCACTACTGTTTGATTAAAGATAAGAAGAGAATGGAATATTCAATAGTTTGACCTAAAAAGAATGTGCCCGTGCTGCTTTCGCCAGCGAAATAGTCAGATAACTTACAAAACAAATTTGGTGTTAAGGCTTTGTTTAAGAACATTACTATACATTTAGATAGAAATAGAAGAGAAATACTAATTCTTATGACTTCAACCGAAACGAGCCTATATCTGAGAGACCCCCAAACGTTTTAAACCATCGCTCAGCGAGACCAGACATGTCAAAAAATCAGTAAACGGGATATAAACTAAACAAACAGTAAAGAAATAAAAATATGTGTGTGTGTCTGCGTGAATAAAAAATAAACGAAAAATAGTATATCAAACGATACATAATGAAGATATATATTAGTTTAAGGCTGTATATAGTAGGAAAAGAGTCTTAACGTTTCAGACGCTAGTCCTTCATCAGCAGATAGAGAAATAAAAGAATAAATAGAAAGTAAGATATAGGAGAGTGAAAGAATATATATATATATATATATATATATATATATATATATATATATATATATATATATATATATATAGAAAGGATGAATATAAAATGAAAGTGCTTTTGTTAAAAAAGGAATCTATTAGGTATTCTACATTTTCTCCGGAATATAATTTATACTCGTTGAGCAAACCTGCACGTACGCTGTTCATCTCTAACGTAACGATATATTATCACTACATTATTGATAACCTGAAATTTTATATATATATATATATATATATATATAAAATCTCCCAGAGAAACGTCAGGTTTTGGCCAATATGTTCTATCTCCGAGCATGGTATCATCGACCACTTTGGGGAATCCTGCTCAATCTGCTAGCTTGATCTGTTAAAAATAACTGCCATACATCTCTTTAAAACACGCACTATTGTCTTACAAAACAAAGGTAGATTAGATAGTGTATTTCTGAATACAGAATGTCTAAAATATTATGTTTCCGGTTAGAAATCCTTTAATCATAGGCCTAGCTTTGAGGCTTAGCAACAGCAATCGAAAGAGACAACATAATTATGGCTGGTCTATTGCTTGCATGCTTGCTGCTTGTTTGTTATATTCTCTTCAATTATGTGATATATGTTAGAGGAAAACACCGGAATACGGATACATTAACTCACAGGTATTGCAGCTTTGACAACAAAACCTAATAAATATTTTCCTTGTTCACTCCTAAATTGTGACTGTCATTCGAGTAGCTTTACATCTTAATTGTTTTATGTACTTTTGTAATAGAAATTGCTTCAGCAATTTACGCTTTTTATTAGGTCTTTTTTTTCTGGCTTTCCTTCAGATCGTTCATGCTTCTTTTTGTGTATTTTTTTACTTAGTTACTACAGCTGTTGTTTGTAAACCTATTGCTTGTTAGTGCTGGTAATGCAGACACACATACACACACATACACACACATACATACATACACACACACACACACACACACACACACATATATATATATATATATATATATATATATAATGATAACTTGTTATCCCATATATATATATATATATATATATATATATATATATATATATTATCCCATATATATATATATATTATGCACTCTTTGTCTAACAGTGTAAGATATATCTAAATCAAGACTTGCACGTTATTGACGCTTGTCATTGAAATCCTGTCAGATTTGCTTGCTTTATCGGCGTTTTCTTCCCTTGTGTTTAGATTTATTACTGTGTGTTGTTTTTGCAAATGGAGTAAGGATTCACAAAGTAGCGAAGTTTAGATAGATGTTTAATCGCCCTGGACTTTGACTGGTAATAGTATTAATCTGTCAGAAGAAATATGTCCATAGCTTGATAACAATATATATATTCCATAATCTTTCTGCATTCTCTGGCGAGATGAAATAGAACAGCTTCATAAAAAGGATGAATATATATATATATATATATATATATATATATATATATATATATATATATATGGGAAAAAGTATGACCACGACGGCAGAGCTCAATATATATTTATATATATATATATTTATATTTATATATATATTTATATATATATTTATATATATATATATATATATATTTATATATATATTTATATATATATTTATATATATATATATATATATATATTTATATATATATATATATATATATTTATATATATATATATATATATATATATATATATATATATTTATATATATATATATATATATACAATATATTAACAAATGGAAACTATATTTATAAAACCATATTTATTTCATTATAATTTGTTGTATTTAATTATAATTATAATTTGTTGAGGGCTTTATATCAGTTATAAAAATATTTTGCTTGTTGTATCCCAACAAATTAAATATAACCTCTCTCTCTCTCTCTCTCTCTCTCTACACACACACACACACACACACACACACACACACACATATATATATATATATATATATATATGTGTGTGTGTGCGAGAAAAACCAGAGATCCTCCATCTCAACTCTACTTTTGAAAAGCAGAAGAACTGCGAAACCGGTAAAGGAACCAAATAAATATATATATATTTTTTAAATAAGACTCCAGTTGCATTTTTGATTTCATCTTTTTTTCTTTATACTTTCACTCGTGTAGGACACCACGGTTATTTTTCATTTTGTAAAAAAACCCTCACTTTCTAATATATATATATATATATATATATATATATATATATTTCGTTTCTGAATTTGTTTAGCAAGATTCTTTATCTGAAAACGCGTGTTGAAACCGATATTGTTATACTTTGGGAGGGTCATGTTGCCAATAAGAAACACACGCACCAGTTGATTTCACTTCAATTTATTATAATAAATTTATAAATTTAGGAATTTATAAATTTCCGGTTGGTTGGTTGGTTCCACAATCAGATGGTTGTTTATATATTGTCAAAGTTCTTTCGTCACACATTCTGTGACCTCTTCAGTAACTGGGGATTCTTTTCTTTGTTTTTTGTGCCTCTCCTTTGTTCTGTCCTACGCCATCTTGTTTTTTTGTGTGTGTTGTATATATATATATATATATATATATATATATATATATATATATGCAGAGGAGAGAGGAGCCAATCATGATAGTAGGACAGAATATTGAAGAATAGAAATAACAACAGATATATCGATAGGAATCTCAATCGATCAACCGATGACATATATAGATAACTTGATCAGCAAATAGATAAATACCGATTAATCACACAAACACACAAGCATATACATATATATATGTATATGTGTGATTATATATATATATATATGTGTGTGTATATATATATATATATATGTGTGTGTGTGTTTGTCATATATATATATATATGTGTGTGTGTGTTTGTCATATATATATATATATATATATATATATATATATATATATATATATATATACATATATACAGATAGATAGATAGATAGAGAGATAGAGAGAGAGAGAGAGAGAGAGAGAGAGAGAGAGAGAGAGAGAGAGAGAGAGAGAGAGAAGCCTGTAAATATCGAAATATAAAAATAAAATGAATTAACTATATTCTTGGCAAGTATATACTATTAACTACATAATTTCCATAAATCAATATATACTTTAGCAAATAAATATGCAGTTCCATAAAATCGAAACATTCCCCATATATTTAGATATAGGCCACAGCAATAATTGGAAGGAAATATGTAAATATATGCAACAACATAGATGTGTAGCAGAAAAAGACAAATTGAAAGATGAACAAAACAGATAGCATATGAATATGCACCATGTGATAAGTTTAACACTGGTGATGATAATTATATGAATACACATAATACAACTATGTAATTCAAAACAATATACGAATCTCTATTTCACTCGATAACCTTGATAATCTAGTTATATATAATCATGTTAATTACATTACTATGTTAACTTAAACAACTGTTTCTACTTTTGGCACAAGGCCAGCAATTATCCCAGTGCATTACTGATGCTTTATTTTATCGACCCCGTAAGGATGAAAGGCAAAGTTAACCTCGGCAGGATTTGAACTTAGATCAGAAAGGAGCGTAACTCTGTGCTGCAAAGCATGTTGTCCGACCCTCTACCGATTACACATCTGAAACTCAAGTGATATTATACATACACACATGCAAAATAGAAATAAATGTATATATATATATATACGCATAAGAATTATCAACAAATGCTATCGTATTTAAGCATGATTTTTTATATCGAATTGATAATTATTTAAGGAAGATAAAACTGCCTGACCTACTTATAAGCTAACACAATTCTTATAGTGCAATACTGTTATCATTACTGTTATCATATCCACAACATTAATATATATATATTAAGCGTTCATTCACAGGATATAGAGAAATATGTTGCTTTAGATGTACTACTATATGTATATATATATGTATATATATATATATATATATATAGCAGTACATCTAAAGCAACATATTTCTGTATATATATATAACGAAGGAGTTGTGGTAAGGAACCAGATGGACCATAACGCAGCAGAGTACTCACTACTTAGGGTAGTAGAGTGGGTAATAGGAAAATGTATGACCCCCAATGGCAGAGCTCAAGCCGTTTCGACGGCTATTTCCGGACTTAAAATAGCCGTCGAAACGGCTTGAGCTCTGCCGTTGCGGTCATACATTTTCCTATATATATATATACATATATATATATATATATATATATATATATATATATATATATATATATATATATATATATATATTTATATATATATATAACGAAGGAAATGTGGTAAGGAACCAGGTGGACCATAACGCACCAAAGTACTCAATACTTAGGGTAGTAGAGTGGGTAATAGCAACCAGTAAGACCCCGACGGCTGAGCTCAAGCCGTTTCGACGGCTAATTCTGGACTAAAAAAAATTTTTTTTTTTTTCCTTAGTCCAGAATTAACCGTCGAAACGGCTTGAGCTCAGCCGTCGGGGTCATACTGGTTCCTATATATATATATATATGTAGGAGCAAAATGATGACGGAAACATTTATATGATACCAATAGATGGAAATCAATGCTTCATTATTGAGCCTCCAACTATTAAAGGTAGCTTATCAACAGTATTTCGATGTGCTTGCAGATTTGGTTCACATACATAGTAAATATATATACATACATACACAGACACATATATATATATATATATATATATATATATATATATATATAATGTACTCATACATATTAATGTCTGTTATCTACCTTATAAATATATGCTATTTATCTCTCATAATTGTTTTAATTTTTAAACAATCAGAGATCATAGAAATATATGGTTGACATTGATATTTAAACGTTTACATATTTCATACCTTGTTTCCAAAATATATCCTTGCTAGTTTGGCGTTCTCACGTTTGAGTTATCTGACCAGGGTGTACAATATATAATTATTCGTCGTAGCACTAATATGCAAGAGTATTTATAAGTCATGTAGATTTGTATTAATGATCGGTGGATTGGCAGTATCGGTAGAGAGTCGGACGCCATGCTTTCCAGCATAGTTACGTCCCTTTGCGGTCTGTGTTCAAATCCCGCCGAGGTTAACTTTGCCTTTCATCCTTACGGGGTCGATAAAAATAAAGTACCAGTAATGTACTGGGTAATTGCTGGCCTTGTGCCAAAAGTAGAAACAATAATGATTGCTGTGTATGAAATTGAGTGTTGGTTCATGAATGCATAAGTTACAGTTTAAATACGGACATACTCATCGCAATTCACTATAATTCACATTGACTTCGTATTTAGAGATATGTATTGAATAGCTTAACAATTATATTGGGTCTATATAATAGAAGAAATATATGATATATAACATTAAAACAATATCTATATTTCATGCTAGAAATATTCAATTACAGAGATGTTTGTGAACGTGGAGACACTAGTATGGATTTCCAACGATTTGATTAATGTGAGAACAATATGAATATTGAAATATATCTCTGACACTTAAAACGAAATAAGAAATTCCAGGAAACATTTCCTGCATTAAACCTTCAACAGTAAATCCTATTTAACAAGCATAAACCCGATAAAAAACGATCAGAAATGAAATAAGACACTAGTCATCTAATTTAATTCATCTTTAAAAGAGTTTTCGAAAATAAATGTCCTACGCAATATATATACAAAATCATAAACTGCTTTTAACGAGTGTGTATATATATATATATATATATATATATATATATATATATTATCTCTGTAATTAGATATACAATTAACAATTGCTTGGGTAAGAAATATATGATAACATACTTGAAGAGAAGTTAATATACATAATAAAATTCCCAGTGTGTGTAATATCATGGCTTTAGAATGAATTATATATTCAATACTGTACACAATAAAGATACGATTATTTAGGAAACGCTCAATGGAAAATATTGCAAATTGTAGTGGTGTTGTTGAATATCATGAATTTTCCAAAGAATTGAAAATATCCGGTTGTTTAAAAGAGGGCGTCAATAGGGACACAACATCCATTAATTTTGAAGCTCATTATAAACATAAGGAATTGTAGCTTTACAACTTGTGTCTTGAAACCACTCTTAGCAACTAAACCTACAATATATCTTCCTTCCTCATCAACACCAAATAAACTTTAACAATCATGACAAATAACTGGCCTTAATATTCTTTTAAAACCTTCAATATTACTAAACATAGATCTTTGTCTGAAAAATGTCATCGATTTGCTATTGAATAAAAAACATTATTTCTGGTTTGAGTATCACAAGCAACGCATTTATATTATGGGTTTTATAATCGTTGCAGTTATATGTAGTTTATAACAACGCGAGAAAATAACTTTAAATGAAATTCGTGTTGATACTGTCTTGGTATTTTGTCGTCTTATTTTCTCACCTTATAAACTAAAAATAACGGTAACAACTACAACACTCATAATGATTTATAGTGACAGGCGTGCAGTGTTAAATAGTCAAAATTAAACTAACTATACTAAATTCAGTTGAATTTTCTATTGGAATATTCTATTGGAATATATTTACAAAAAAATACGAAGCTGATTAGTCAAGAAGCCTGATTCGAAATCGTGAGGTTCTGGGTTCGGATCCACTTCATGGGTGGGCATCTAGGACAGCTATCTTTATAATTTTAGATATATGGGTCACCCCAGCTGTCTGAATAACTTTTGACAGTCAGAAATTTGTATAATGAGATCATTACACCGGATCAGACTAGACCAGGGCAGTTGTAACCACCCAGCCCCTCTCGAATCCCCGTACGCATGTATCATTGTGATACGCAAATAAAAGTATTTCCTGAGCTTCATTGATTGCAATATACTAGAAATGTGTGAGAGAAAAATACCTAATAAAATCTAAAACTAGAATATTGAAAAAAAAAAATGTGTTAGAAGATTGAGAAGACGAGATATTCAATGTCTGCTACTTTGTTGATAGAAAAGAGGAGATAATGCCATAGAAAAATCATATCAGAGAGAAATATAGAGAAAAGATTAAAGTGTTAGAGCGGAGGAGGAGTGTAAGAGATGGAGTGAAACGGTAAGTGTGAGTTTGCGTGAGTTTTATTGAGTTGACAGTTTTATAACTCATTTGATATATTTCTGCTACAAAGCCATCAACAACTAGAATAAGTGATAACCCATATATATATATAATGTTTTGTGCGTATATATGTATATATGTATGTGTATATATACATATATGTGTATATAAATACATATATATTTATATACACTATGAAGAGAGAAGAAACATTTAGATATAATTAGTAATAAAATGTATCATACCTAAACTGTTCCTAAATTCCTCGACTACGTAGTTTCGTGGCATAAACAAAAACAATATATCAAAGATATAGAGTCCTTGCGAGGTCTGCCGACTTATCAAGAGGATACCTCATTTTACTAGTCTCAAGAACGCGTCTACACGACGTGAGAAAGAATCCCAAAAGGCGGAGGGGGAGATAGTCACGCGATATAACGGTCGAGAAACAGAGCTAAGCCTCTTATAACCACGAAGAAAATACCACGGAGGCGGAGGGGGCATTCATATCGAGGCCGTAGAAGAGGTAGTGAAGAAGGCGAGAAGTATGAGTAATGGAAGCTTTCCAGTTGTCCCCACACCTCAAAGATTGCTCGACCAGAGGGAGTTATTAATATATTTAGAAACACACAGATACATGCGGACACACACATATATACATGAATGCATCCGCACCCAACTCACAGTTGGGTGCGGATGCATTCATGTATATATGTGTGTGTCCGCATGTATCTGTGTGTTTCTAAATATATATATTTATATATATATATATATATATATATATATATATATATATATATATATATATATATATATATATATATATATTTATATATATATAAATATATATATATATATAAATATATATATATATATAAATATATATATATATATATATATATATATATATATATAAATAAACGTTTGTATTTGTAAAGCCAAAACAATGCAGAGATGGATATAGAATATAAATGCAAATGCAAAAGATAATGTTGACAATTAGTCTTTTACCTTAAATTTATTTAAATATCCTGAATTTTCGAGATACTATCTCTTCTTCGGAGGGAAGTAAAGTAGTTAAATCAGCGTTCTAAATAACTGATTTCCTGTCAGCATGACTTGGCAAGCTATTTAGAACGCTGGTTTAACAACTTTACTTCCCTCCGAAGAAGAGATATTATCTCGAAAATTAATGATATTTAAATAAATTTAAGGTAAAAGACTAATTGTCAACATTATCTTTTGCATTTGCATTTATATTCTATATCCATACCTGCATTGTTTTGGCTTTACAAATACAAACGTTTATACCTCATTACACAATGCTTCAAGTGAACTATAACTTCCTCCATATATATATATATATATATATATATATATATATATATATATATATATAAGATTATTAGAATTTAGCTTTGAGCATAGCTGTATACAGATATGTATTGGAATTTCGTATTTCTAAAGAAATACGGTATGTTTATAAATAAACATTTAGAAAGCCATAGCTATGCAGCAAAAACACCGGTGGCTGTCGCCACCTGGCGGCGTCCAGCAGAAGCAGCAAGGGGGTGGGGAGAAAATCGTCGATGTATCTCGAACCGAGCTAGTTGTCTTCAAGATGCTCCCTCCTGCTCTTGCAACTGCTGGACTTTGAAAACAGTCGAGAATATATAGCTTTCTGGTCTGTGTGAATATATATATATATATATATATATATATATATATATATATATATATATATATATATATATATATATATATTCACACAGACTATATATATATATATATATATATGACAGGAAGTGATGTAGAAGGAATAGTACAGCAGTTTTATTCTATCTCTGGTTTTCATTTTATCAATGTCGAAGAGATCAAAATATAAAAACATGTCATGTGCTCACGACAGAATTATGTAATCAGTGTTGTATGTCCGTCGGGTTATCACCTACTTTTATCATTCAATGTTCGTCTGGAAAAACAAGTTAAATTTAATAGCTGAACGGATTTACTGTGTAATCTGATTTTAGAGTTTCCATAGATATTTTAGTAATATATATTTTTTCTTATCTGAATTTTTACTGTTTTGGACATAACCTTTACCAAAAAACAAAATATATTGCTATCTTACGAAGCAGTATCAGACTAGCTTTAGACTATTTTGAGAACTGAACAAGTTTGACATGAAATTAGGATATATTTGGTTTTTTTACGCTTCCCAAGAACAGAATTAAGTCGTATTTGTGCATGTGCATGTGTTTGTAAAATTATATTTACTACATGGTGATCAATACCCTTAGCCATTTAAGGCTTTGAGTCATCAATTCGCAATTTGGTGAGAATATACCAAGAGATACTAAGTGAAGTGAGGTTGCGAATTCAATTCTCGGACCGGGTGATGCGTTGTGTCCTTATTTTTCACGTTGCTCCTTCTGCCAGGAGTTGCGGCCTGTAGATAGTATCAGTAATGGAAAGACCAATGGAAAAATTGTTTCTTCGGTCCGATTTGATAAGGTCCACCCCAGTAGGCAAGTAAATAAGATCTGGGATCTTATCAATAGATCAGAGCGATGCCAAGAGATGAAGGACACAAAAAAGCTATTCTGATTATTCAGGTTTATTGTTTCTGACATAGTCAAACACATCCAGCAATAATAAAGAGTTAAACTGTTAAAAACACAGCATATTTGAAAAAGGAAAAACGTGTCAGTGCGAACATATATACTATGTAAACAAAACA
>OZ024758.1:10751826-10754326 GCA_964016885.1 Eledone cirrhosa
TTTTGAATTTACACTACAAGATGTACATTATTCTGTTTGTAATTTTTGATTCACACTTTACGTTTGGTAGTAATATGTTATATGATTAGACAATTAGATTTTAAAACCATAGCAATTTAGGCGGACCTATTTGCATTTTACAATTTACTTTGTTGGTTTTCTCGCGTTTCTTTTTTTTGTATTAGACATTTCCTATTTGGCATCTAATCATACTGCATTACGACGTAAATTTTCAATTGTATGAAATAACATCTTAATAAGTTTATTTGCATATAGAAGCTATTTTAACGAGTTTCTCTGGCCATGTAAATAACTGCTATATCATTCAGAGTGGATATTGATTGAATGATAAGCAATGTTATAATATCGATATGATAAACGATCTGAATAGCTAATAACTTTAATAATTAGCAGAACATAATAAATGAACGGATTGTCTGTAATCGAAAATGTAGTTACTACGTATAATCAGTAATTACACAGGCGTCATTGAAAAGGCTTCTATGTCATCACATGACCTAATAAAAATAGGAACGAAATCTCTTCCTAACCTCACCCTACACAACTGACATGATTGATGTATAAATAACTAAATACTGCTTCAACTGAGATTTATACTTCTGTATATTAAACTATAAATAAAGAGAAGTATTGCATACCTGATGCACATTTGCTATATACAGAAAACAAAACAAATGTATGTAAAATATTTGTGTATCCTTCAGTATTAAACAGGAAAAGGCGGTGGATTGTTAGTAACTGCAGGACGTCGAACATGCGGTTTAGAGTAACGGCCGTTTATATTCTGAGTTCAAATCCCACCGAAATTAGCTTTGCCTTTTTTTTCTTACGGGGATCGATAACATAAAGTACCAGTAACGCACTGGGTTTGAAATATTCGACCCGCCCCTCAAAATTGTTGGCCCTTGTGCAATACATATATATGCTACAAATCACTACAAGAGTAATATTTTCTTCTTCTTCACTAACTTATTTCTGAAAGGGTCCTCAAACACTCCTTCCAGCGGGTCATCTCAGAAGCAACCGCCCCTAACTGATCTGACTGGATCCCCAAGCGAAACCAGCCAAGCTCATGGTTGTTATCCAACTGTCTTGCTCAGGGTCTACTCCTGGGTCTCTTGCCGGTTGGTTTTACCTGTAAAATCTGTCCAGCGATTCTTTCCTGAGACATTCTAACCACATTCCGATAGTATCGGAGCTGTGATTTCTCAATTCGAGTAATATGAAATGGATTTAATATTTAACTATATTTGCAAATTATATTAAGCCATTAATTTAGAAGTAGTCATTTGGTAAAGTTGTGACGAATCATATCGATAGAAATGAAATGAAACTAATCTGGTCTTAGGGATTTCAATTGTAATTCTAATATAAAGAAAATCCGCAATTCAATTGAATGTTAGTTGCGCAGTGATGCATTAGTTTCTTCGATATTACTCAAAGAAGAAAAGAATAATAACTGAATGTATTCCGTAAATACTGGATACATTAGTCATACGGACATCTGTAAATGTCAGTTATGGATTCATAATCACAAAAGGGCTTGTCATTTTGAGATAATTACTAAACGATGTTCTAGAAAACAAAAAGAGCCCTGATTTTTAAGTAAAATTAATTCTCCTTCGTTGTCGTTATAATACTTTAAACCCAAACATTTTAATGCACAATCAATTTATGTAAATTTCAATTAAAAAGTGATGAGGAAATTTAAGGAAACACAAATGAGCCAATATTAAAATATTCCTATAAATCACTATAGGAGCTTCGGCTTATTCTTAAAGCAACTTTTGTGGTCTGCTTCTCTAAGTTTTATTCGAACACAATTTATAATAATTAAAAAGAAATCTCCATACATTGTGTATTTACCAGCAGACTCGTACGGGAAACGTAATCTATTTATAACTTTGGAAAGTTAATATAAATAATTCTTTCTAACATTGGCACAAGGCCAGCAATTTGAGAGAAGGGGAAAGTTGAATGTATCGACCCAGTGCCAGGAACTTCAATGGTACTTTATTTTATGGACACCGGAAGAATGAAAGCCAAAGTTGATTTCGGTGGGATTTGAATACAGAACTTGGCATTGGTAAGAGTTTATTTTAAAGCAATGATAATGTCACATCTATCTCAGTGGCGGTGGGAGTACTATCGGTATCATTTATTTGATTTTTACTGAGAATATATTGGCTAAAACCTATATATATATATATATATATATATATATATATATATATATATATTAAAGCAATGATAATGTCACATCTATCTCAGTGGCGGTGGGAGTACTATCGGTATCATTTATTTGCTTTTTACTGAGAATATATTGGCTAAAACCTATATATATATATATATATATATATATATATATATATATATATATATAGTGTGCGTGTGTGTATGTATATATGGATATGTATATGAGAGAGAGAGACCAGATGCTAAACGGAAGGGTAGATAATATCGAGATATATATAGACAG
>OZ024758.1:10759326-10761826 GCA_964016885.1 Eledone cirrhosa
ATATCATATTGTATTTTTCTTATTGATAGAAATCTATCGATATTCAATGAATTAAGAAAGGTCTATATTTGTTAAAATAAAGTCAATATAGAATGGCGTGATATAATAATGTTTTATGAGTTATTTTTAACATAGTCTCCACCGATAAATATATGAAATAAGTTGATTTCATAACCCTCCCCGTCCTACCCCTGCACCTTTGAATTCAATCGACATATGGCGGGTATATATGGGAATATTACTTTAGAAGAAAGCAGAATACCCTGTCTACGCTTTCATATGTCTCATAATACACAATAAAATTCATTTTCAGAAAGAATATTTTATTAGTTTTTATTTTACTTTTCTCCTCGTATCTCAAAGAAATGCTGACACAAATGATGGAGTGTTTAAAGTAATGGAAAATCTAATGTGTTGTTAATTCAAATCTACTGCAGAAAAGACATTGAAAAACATCATTATGCTATGGGTGAAATCTCCACTGAACGTCACGGCTATATTGACCGATTGACCAAATATATACAACATATCAAAGATTGATGTGCAATGTCTTATAAGATAGAATTATTAAATCAAGGAGACTGAGAACTAAAACGGTTAAAAGATTTTTGTCGTTGCAACATATCATTATAGCAACATATACTTAATATATATCGGACAGACTGCATATTTCGTTATATTCCATTATTTCAACGAATAATCTTGCTATAGCAATACTTGCTTGAGAGCAGAAATCAGCTATTTAAGCTACCAACATATAATATAGAAGGGTTAGATATATTATAGCTAAACGCTAATGTAATTTACATCGAATATTTGCATTAAAATAGCCAGTTGTATAAACAAAATAATTCCTCTGTAATCGATTAATGTAATAATGAATCAACTAATCTTTTGGGCATGTTAAAACATTGATGAAATGATAATTATTTCCAAGTAAATATCATATAGTAATAGTCATGTGAGGAAAACAAATTTCTTAAATTCAATTAAGAAACTGTTCTCTTATTACAGAGAGAAATTATTCCGTAGATTAAATGTATTATTCTAGAAATGAGTTCCGCATTAAACCGAGAATATTTTGGTATTGAAAGAAAGGCTTCGATTTCATATTTAAAAGCAATGCAGTAAATCCAATAAATATAGATATTAGTTTTCTGCATTTTCATCCTTTGTATTCTAAAATTATCTCATATTTATCCTATATCAGATGTTTCCAACGTTTTCACGTCCAGTTAGGACCATGAGGTGCTCGCACCTGGTGGTCTCTATACCAGAGAGCCTCTTCCCACATTTGAAGAGGAATATAGTGAAGAGATCTTTTGTTGATATTCATTGATGAAACAATTTGAAATGTTCTGTTGTTATTCTTGAAATAAAATCTAATCCATATAACACTTCTAATGATCATAAAGCTGTAATGTCGTTCACCAGTCTGATACATGATCGATTACAGTTGTTAAAGGAAAAGGTGAATAGTCGATAATACAATTCGCTTCAACTAAGAAATTATTAGTTTGCTAGAAGCAGGTTAGAACTAAACCCAATAACACAGTTTAAAAGTATCAGAAGATTTTGTATTATGTTTCAGATGTATTGTAATGCGATAGTGCATATCTTGTTGAAGTCAAAAATACATTAGCTTGCTCTGTTGCACCACTGCACCCTGATTTTGGTTTCCCTACCATTATAATTGGTAGTAGCACAGCTATGTGCAGCTATGCACATGTGAATTTAGTATCAGCAATTGATAAGAATGATGCTAATGGACAGATAAACGTATCACAACGGAATTCTTGTAATATACAGAAACATCACAACGAAATTCTTGTAATTAATAAACAGAAATATTACAAAGAAATCCACGAAAGTCATAAACATATAAACATCGTAACAGAATGTATATAGCTCATAAACATAGAAACATCGCAAGGATATTTATGTAACTCATAGACATTTAAACACCGCAAGGCAATGCATGTGACTAATAGATATAGGAGAATATAAATTATTTCTCCGAGACCAAACTTCTATAAAGCTGTTATGTAAAAGCCAAGTGTGAGTAATCTAGAATAGTCATATTTTTCACTCGTAGCTATTTAACGGTAAATTTTTGTATATTAAAAAACACCTTGCTACTTCTTTTCTATAACGCTAATGAATTCAAATAAATAATATTGGGGTTTTGTAAAAGTCACCATGACATATACAAGATTAGATATATAGATGTAATGTAGCACGAGTTGTGTTATTTTGCTTGGCGCTTCCAGCATGCATATATATATATATATATATATATATATATTATGTGGTATATATATATATATATATATATATATATTATGTGGTATATATATATATATATATATATATTATGTGGTATATATATATATATATTATGTGGTATATATATATATACACACACACACACATGATATAGAAAGCGAGAAGGAGAGAAAGAAAAAGAGACATAGATACATGCCTACCTATATACAAAATT
>OZ024758.1:10769326-10816826 GCA_964016885.1 Eledone cirrhosa
TTTACAAGGCACTGGGAAGGGCAAGGTTTTATATTATTTTAGCAATGGGAATTGTTCCGAAATTTCTTGCTTTATGAACTCTGGACGTCGGTGATGTAAATACATACTAAAACCGTGCCATGATATTGCCTTACCAGGAGTTTAACAGTTCTTGTAATCCATTCACCAGGAACATTCAATCTGTTACATATAGTTAAATACTTTATGTATTAACTTAAGTTACGTTTATTTCTCTTTTCTCTTTGTTTTCACACTCTTTATTCGTTTTTCTTTTCACACTTATATCTATATAAAGAATCACTAAACACACACATCTATGTGTATATACATACGGTATATACACATCTATCTATGTGTATATACATATGGTATATACATTATTTACATTCTATTTAATCCGATGTCTAGTTTATATTTTCACGTACAACTTGTAAAATCTTACCCTCCCGTTTCTCTATTCTTTAAAGTTTTAATATTTGCTCTGTATACTTATTTACTATGATTGATTTGAATATCAGCGCCATCTACTTGTAGAAAGCAACACACAAGCTGCTACCCCATAAATATTGTGTCAAGTTTCACATCTATGTCAATATGACAACTAACATAAACGCCCACATAACAACACGTGTAGGTGTACATACTCATAAATTCAACAAAACATATATACACAATTCACGAATATGTTCGTATACTAACATAAACATGTACATAGATTACAAATGCACTCAGATATATAAACATACTATTTTATACTTATATACATAGCAACATATATACACATGCAATGTTGCTGAAGAAAATAAGCCAGGTGACAATTCTGAATACAAAGTACACATACAATAGCATATAACATACCTGACACATTGGGTTGTAAAACGATTGACGTTATTTTTACAATTTAAGACTAAATCTCGCTTAGAAATTGCTAAAATATAAAAATTGCCAACTGATCCAAAGTCAGTTAATTGAAATATTTTAAAAATTGCAGATGGGCATAATATCTTGACTTTAAGCAAACCTGATAACGTAACAGACATGTTTCACCATTCACATAACTTACCAGCGAAGCGTATTCTACTCAGTCGGCTAGCCCACTCTAGATCTCTATAAATGTTTCAGCCTTTTTAATATATATGTAGCTGGAATACATTCTCGGCTGTGAACATTTTTATGGTCGTATGTTATCGTTTGAAGGAGGTTTGGCTGCTTTTTCTAGCAGATCAAACGATCACATATCGACCCAACCCTGTACTTCATTGACTTGCGATTCAACTGAAATATTATTCTAAAACTATATTTTATTATCTTGAACATTACTGCAATTAATCTACCTAATTAATTTAGAATTAATTCTTAGACGAACGTTATTACACTAAACAAGAAAAAGGGGAGAGAAGTAAGTACGTGACAATTCGAAACCGTGATGTGTTTTCATTTTCCGTGGGAACCTATTCCTTTTACTTGCGTTGCCAGATTTCTTAGGGAAATATTTGAACATCAATTTCACTGGCCAAAGAATATTAGACTTCTTGTCTATTGAACAAACTCTCTTTCAGCGGTAAATATCTCCCACACACCACTCAAAAACCTAAAATATAATAAAATAAAGACGTGTAGAGAATAGAAATAAAATTAAAAGAAGAGAAATATCGAAAATGTAGACATGTCTGAATATATGAATGTGAAGTTGTATGCTGAAAGATAATAACAACAAACACAATAGAAAACAATAGAATTGTGAAGTTGCCTTGTCACAACGAATTATCTTACAATTGTGAATAGCCTTCCAGAATCGTAATGGGTTTACAAAATGAATGAAAATATATTTAGATTTAGACCAGAGACAGTGACAGCACATATAAGAGAGAATCAATATGTGACAAGACCTTGAATGAAGTACTATCATGAGAAGTTATATTATAGAATCAGTTGAAAAACAATGTAAAAGAGAAGAGAAATCTGTGATATCCTGTAATAAGCAATTAATTGTTAAATTAGCCTGTCGATGATATAAATCCATGAATAATATAACAACTAAAATACAAAAATATGAAGGAAGTTGGATAAAAATAAAAGGGGAGTAAGATTATTTTCATACAGAAAAAGATATATTTGGTGCGAGTACATATACAGTAAGAAGTGAACTATGTTTGAGAATATATTTTGATATTTAAAGAATTCTTACTAAATGTATAATACACACCAGGTTTGAACTATCAATAATTTTATCTCACTCTCATACAAGAGAAGCTATGCTGCTCCTAACAATCAGTTACAGAACTAAAACATTAACTGGATGTTTATAGCACATTGTTTAGTGTTTCATTGTTCAAATTAAAGCTCCATAAGGGGCTGACTGTGTTTTATGTCTTTGTAGCGACTGTAATTTTATTGACAGTCAATACATTATAGCTATTTAATAAATTCTATAAAAGTATCCAGGGAAAACAAAATAATTATTACTTCTGACTATGACAGGTGGGCAAAATAAATAGCAGTCGATCCAATACTGGTGTCTTTGTAATCGACTATAACCGAAGAGTAGGGGTCAGTAAACGCCTATATATATATATATATATATGTATATATATATATGAATGTATGTATATGTATGTATACAACGTAGGAAAGTAAGAGATATAAAACATTTTTAATTTGGTAAATACGTGAAGTAAATGAAATGCGCATTGTCCTTGTATAAAATGTTCAGATTTATATACATGGTTTCTCTCTCTCTCTCTCTCTCTCTCTCTCTCTCTCTCTCTCTCTCTCTCTCCCTCTCTCTCTATATATACATATACATATACATATATACATATGTATATGTATATGTATATATATGTATATATATATATATGTATGTATATATATATGTATATATATATTTATATATATATATATATATATAAATATATATATACATATATATACATACATATATATATATATACATATATATACATACATATATATATATATATACATACATATATATACATACATATATATATATATATATATATATACATACATATATATATATATACATATATATATATATATATATACATACACACACATATATATATACATACACACACACACATATATATATATACATACACACACACACACACACATATATATATATACATACACACACACACACATATATATATATACATACACACACACACACACATATATATATATATACATATATATACATATACACACACACACACACACACACACACACACACACACACACACACACACACACACACATACATATATATATATACACTTATTCAAATATTTTATGCTACCCTTAATACAAAAGTGCTCTTTCAACATATCTATAATATATATTTATCATGCAAAGTAGAAACTATTTATTTACTCTCTACTTATTGATAATGTTTAATTGATGTCCTTGCTAAATGTTTGAACTTTAAAATGCCATAAAATACAACAATAGGTGCATTGCATATAAATTATATGCGTAAAATTGCAAGCTAGAATTATATTTCATTCTGTTAATATTGTTGTATTAGTTTAATAGTTTCTTCTTCCTTATATTATCAATATTGAATGTAGAATTGACATAAACTCCTCAGTTATAATATTATGAAATTAATACTGCTGTCACAGAACAGCTTGTTGGCGTCAGTATAATATTTATACAAGCGTGTCTTTTTTGGAAGCACTCACTGCATTTCTGAACAAGAAACGTGCTTACGATATAAAATATATAGCCAAAAGTTAAACATGGTCGCCATATCGACTCGAATGTCATTGCTATTTAGGTCTCCCTTGCTGAGAGCGTATCTATGATTTCTCATCGAAAATTGTATATTCTTCGAGCAAAGGAAAGTTAATGGCCAAACAAGAATATTTCTTATGAAATTACATTGGTCATTTTCTCATAGGATCAATATAAACGAAGATAATTCTCAGAAAGTCGTTTGCTTTGTATATGACTAACTACCTTTATGATATGACTAACACAAATGTAATATATAGACCGTTTGAGACACATATACAAGCTCATGAGTATTTCTATATACGTTAGAAGTCACGTATAAACTCAGAAATATAAATGAGATGATAGTATTTGTTTTAGGCGAATTGATTCACATATATAGTAAGCTAATTGACAAATTTCCCTGAAGAGTAGATTCGCTGAATAATTTAAATTCAATTAAATTATCATTTCATTGAGGGTATATTTATCAATGATCTTCAAAATATCTTAATATATTCAAACACGTAGCATTGAATTTGTTGATATATTCACCTTACTATCTAACGAGATTGTAGGTCAGTTTTCATTTCGAGTTAAGTGCGAAGTTTTATGATCAAGTTTTGCCTAGTACTGATATGTTCCATTTTTATAACCCTACCAGTATTGCTAACATAACTAGGGTCACACTCTACATCATTTCTATTTCTTAAGAATATGTATTTCTACGACAAACGAGCAGAGGTAGCATTAATGCATGAAGTAGATATGTTTTCTAGGTCCCGCCAAACAATCTGCCTTTTAATCCTTTTGATAAGTCTACATGACTCAATTCGATATTCCTATGTGGTGGAACCTCGAAGTATCAGCCAACAATTCTTTTTTGTTTCGTAATATGAGTGTGTGTATGTGTATATGTGTGTATCTATGTTTATGTGAGTGTGTGTATCTGTGTTTATGTGAGCGTGTGTGTATCTGTGTTTATGTGAGTGTACACACGTAGGCAGAAACACATTAAAATTAATAGATTACATACGTCTAATGCTATTTTCATTAGAAGAAAGCTGGGTTTCTTTAGATGTCTAATATTGATTCGGAATTGATTTATAATTTCCATAAGCAGGTGAAGTTTCATTTCTGTAGTTGAATTCGTGAGCAGATAATAACGCATTTTCATCCGTTTCTAGAAGAAAACGCAGCTAGTTTTAAACTAATTTCTGTAATTATACTTTTAATTTCCATTATCGAATTCAACATAGAAGCTAACTTCATGGACAAAACGAAGGACTTTGCAATGAGTATTAAAACTGAATCTCTTCTCTAGAGAGTTTGCTTCGGTGTTCATTTATTTAACAATATAGGACCGCTCTAGAAAGTTGTTACGTAAATTGCTGATATAATTTATACGAGGCTAACACTGTTTTATTACTACCATCTAGAAATCCTCCAAACGTAGACATCCAAAAAATTGATATTGTTTCTTATCAATTCAAGTTATCTTTTCGATTAAAGAACAGAATTCTTTTTCATGAGGAAATAATTTTGATTTTCACTAACAATAAGTAAGTTAAATAGAAACCATTTTCTCAATATGATAATTGCTAGAGGTGCCTACTAAGTATTTTGACAGCAGTTTAAAGGGAGGTAGAGTAATAGAAATATTTTAAATATGCTCTTCATTTTGATCTTCTTTTTAATATGGCAACCGGATATCAGTCAGTTATTAATATCCGGTTCATCAGGAAAAATTTAATCTGGTTGAAAAACCATTTTGTGTTGGTACTTTATTCTATCTATATTCTGTTTTATCGGCTACAGTGAAAGAAATTGTTTTCAATTACAAATATACTCGTATATATTCTAAGTTTATTTTAATCAAATCTATTCAAAATGATATGTTCTCAATTTATTCATCTGTCGATAGTATATTATGTTTTAAATTATACCAAATTTTCAATAAGTAGAGATGACCTTCAGTAAGTGGAACAGAGAACAATTATAATCTAAGTGGATTTACATATATTTCAGTGGGTGACTTGAAGTGACCCATTAACCCTTTTGTTTAATCACACACACACACACACACACACACACACACACACACACACACACACACACACACACACACATATATATATATATATATATATATATATATATATATATATTGTTACGAAGGAGAATTTAATGTCAATCACCAGCTGCAAATGGTATCACTCGAATTCGTCTCACTGCTCCCCTGATCTACAAAAGAAAGCAAAGAAAAACGGACAATGGATCACGTGACTGATTTGAAGCATGAAGCACGGTTTTTCTTTCTGTTGCCAATGCAGAGTGTTTCATCCAGCATGGTGCGTCTATTTCTTCCGTTTTAAGTTTTAAGCAAGTTGGCTTGCTGGGCCGGCTTGCAGCAGCTTCCTAGATGCTGACTTTGGACTCTTGGAGCCGTGTTATAGTTGGAGACCGCAGTTTGGACAACAATATATATATATAACAGTAGACCAACTAGTTAATCAACTTACACGAAGTTGAAATCCTCCCTACATCGATAGCTTAGAGAGAGAGAAAGTGTTCTTTACTAATATAACATGCTCTCCAACTCATTCTTCGAAAGAAGGATACACATCAAGTATTGTCTCAATAGTCTTTTGGATTGTGGATCTCATTCACACTTCTTCTATACATCCTCCTTACACTCATATAAACCAAATTAAGACTGACATATTCCTAGCTCTCTACACGTCTATTTAACAGGCAGCTTATTTTATTAAATTTAAACTAAGAGTTCTTACATTAAAACTGAACGACGAAAATATTTTCTGGATAACTTCACAAGATTTGCTCACATATGGAAAGAAAAGAGAGAAAAATGAGAGGTAAGTTAAAATTCCAGTTGTTTTCAGAATATGTAATATCCATTTACACAGTTTTATTTTATAGCTCGGAAAAACTGGGATATAATTAATGATATTTAATGATGTATGTTTAATTGATTTCGCGATATCGTTTCTTCTTTGTTCATATTATCCAGGCTTCATTCTGGTCATTGGACATTGAAATGTCGATTTACCACTGGTTTTTATCCCCCTCCCCCCAGTCAATATCTATTATGATTATGCGTACAAACGAAAACAGAAACACTACACATATCTCTATGTATCGCTATATTCCTACATTTCTTCAGAGCTTTTATTTTAATCACCTATCATATATTTTCCTATGTCTGAACTGAACCAGACTGCTCAATTTATTTAAATTTTCTTTATTTTATTTTGAGTGCGGATGATTTTCTTCTATAATGAACAGTTCAATTCCCTTGTTTAAAATGGCTTTTATCTCTTCATCGTTTACAATAAATCAATAACGTTGTTTAGCATGCTTTTAACCACTTAATTCAAAGCCAATTCATAAACTGCATATTAGAATAAAGTCCAGTCGCCAACATCATTAGATGCTTCAATTTTAGTATTAAATATTTTGGTTTTTTTTACCATGTTCATTTTTCGTTGTTGTTAGCTTTGGAACATTCCAGAGAAATGTTTCCTTGGAGATGTTCTTTTGGAGTAATTACAACTTTATTTGATCCTTCCTTTAGCATTTTGACGGTGTCATTTACAACCTTAGAACCTATTCAGCAACAACGTTGCTATTAAGTCAGTAAAGATGGATGCACCCCTTCCATTTCATTAAAATTAACACAGAACGTCGATGTCAGCCTTCTACCTCGAAATCTCCCCAATGACTAATACTCAGCTATTAAACCGAAACCATACTTTCTTAGTTTTACAAACACTACGTGTAGAAGTTGCTGATATTTTCCTGTTCAAGCTGTAATAATGGTTTCTGATTTAGGCACAAACCAGCAATTTGGGTGGAGGGATAAGTCATCTACAAAGACTGTCCTTTTACCATCCTTTCCAGGGGAAAATGCTTTTCGATCCACAAAAATTAAAATCCAAACCGTAATAATTGATTTGCCGTAATTGACCAAGAAATAGTTTCACCAAAAAATAGATGGATAAAATGCAACGATTATCTCAGGAATATTTCATATAACCTCACAAAAGTCACGTGAAGGAAATTGGGTAGACAGAATCTATTTGGATGGAGTGAACATGTAATTCAACTGTAACACTATTTCACACTGTGTAACACCGAATCTCCCTGAGAATTACGTTAATTTTAGCAGAGTGTTTTGATGATTTAACAAGTGGAATACTTAACGTCTACATCGTTGATCGTCAATTTTATTAACTTCGTCTTCTCGAAAATATTTAACATGAGCCACGACGTCATTCCTCGCAGAATAAAGACATAAACATGCTAATCATTCTGTGTTGTATGATTCCATTTATAATATTTCAACGCATTTATCTTCTGCATCGTATATCATATAGATAACAATGATATATTACCAAGTGGAATATCTATTATTTATCACCACAAGAGAAAATATAGAAATAGTATATACACATAAAAATGTGTGTGTATATATTTATTCATTTATATCTATTTTTATTTATTTATTTATTTTTATTTATTTTTATTTTTCCCTTCTTTTCATGTTCTTATTGTTAACTTCCCTCCTTACTAACCCCCTCTTATTCCCTCTCGGAGGTCCTCTCTATTTTCCTGATGAAGGGCTTATGTCCGAAACGTCGAAACCCCTCCCACTCTCAGCAAGCGTGAACCTAAAACAACTATGTACGATTGACGCCTGCGTTTGTTTGCTTGTCCCTTTGGACTATATATATATATATATATATATATATATATATATATATATATAGTGTGTGTATATATGTGTCTATGTATAGAGAAAAACCAGACCCTCCATCTCAACTCACCTTTTGAAAAGCAGAAGAACTGCGAAATCGTGTAAGATAAATATATCTCTCTATATATATTCATATATAAAACACTCACTCACTCACTCACTCTATTTATATAGTATATATATATATATATATGTCTGCATCGTATATAGTATATATGTATATATATGTCTACATGTATATATATGTATATATATATGTCTGTAGATGAATTGCTCTGGTTTCGATTATTAAAGTTAATAATTGGCTGAAATCTCTATTGGTTATTGATCCAATTAACATATAAAACGACCTTCTGTATTTTTAATACAACAATACTTCAAATAAATACGTTATTTAGATAATCAAACACTGTTTACTACATGTAGAAATATAATATATATTTAGCTATTAGCACAATTCTATAAAATACAATCGAGAAACCAGAGGTTTAGAGAAAGTGAGACAAATAAATTCTGCGACTCATAAACATGTTTTAATTAGTTTTAATGCCTACACATATACATAAATATTCATTAAAGTGAGATACACGCACGGCTTGGAGCCAGGGTCGGTATCTTTCTAATCTCTATAGACTCTGCATCTCCCCATGCATTGAGTACTCCCATGATTAATGGTCCCCTCGGTCTCACCACCACTCATTCTCTCTGACTCTCTCTTCCCCCCTCTCTCTCCCTCTGTCTCTCTCTCTATATATATATATTTGTGTTTGTGTGCGGATATATATATATACATATATATATATATATATATGTGTGTTTATATATGAGCATTGGACACTGTCTGTATACATTTATATACCTATTATGCACAGATGGGATTATAAATTCTACAGACACAGACACGCACACACACACACACGCACACACAAACACACAAACACACACACACACACGTTTGTGTGCCTGTGTGTGCTGAAATTACCATGCTGTCGCTACTAAGCAGGTGAAGGAAAAATCTAAATGTAATCACTCTAATAGACACATGTTTTATGTCAGTTCTTAGAGTGTCAATTCCATAGTAATTATTCGTTGTGATACAAGACAAGTAGGAGACCTGCAACAGCTGCGTTTTCTGTTGATGTTGTTGTTGTTATATCCAAATCAATCCTGATTGACCTGACATATGATGACATGTATTGGATCTATCACTAACCTGTCTTAAGTTTGGACTACACTATCTGATGGGTCATTTCTTCTTTTTTTTTTTTTAGACCGCGGGTGTAATTTGAGGGAGACCTTGTTGCTATTACTAACCGGTCAATGTGGTCATGGCGTGGTTTAAGGTGGTGTGTGTGTGTGTGTGTGTGTGTGTGTGTGTGTGTGTGTGTGTGTGTGTGTGTGTGTGTGTGTGTGTGTGCGTGTGTGCGTGCGTGCGTGCGCGCGCGCGCGGTTTAATAAAGCCAATGGTTTATTCTGGTCTGTTAATGTCTTAATGTGGTGAATGTCATGTTTCCTACTAAATTATATATTTTCCTTTATTTTACATTGGAACCATACACTCTGTTTTATTGTTGAGAACAGCCTTTTAAATATGTAAATTTTACTTCTATGAATTACATTGTCATCAATTTTACAGTTGCACTATTGAATTATGAATAGGTTTCTTCTTCATCATCGAAATAATTGGTGACATTAAATATTGCTTTCCTGTTGGTCAGAATGATAATGGAGATATCTTTTAAAGTAGGAACTATATAACAAGATCTTGATAGGATTTAAGCGGAAATATATAAAGGGAGAGAGAACATGTCTATATGAGAGAACAGAGTTACAAGAAGCTATGATATAATGTGATTTAATGTGGTGATTGTTGGGAACAGGAGTGAGGTTTAACAGTTGGTTCGGTTCAGGCTGAACTAATTTACAGCTGATGGTAATGAGATTGAATCTTAGTGGACTGCGCTGATCTAAAAAAACGAGACATTGTAACCTATAGAAAACCGACACACAAACATATTGAAGTGGGTGGTTAGTTGTTATTTTTAGCAAGTCAAAAGGACTGAATACATAATATATTTATATATATATATATATAATATATTTATATATATATATAATATATTTATATATATATATATATAATATATTTATATATATATATATAATATATTTATATATATATATATAATATATTTATATATATATATATATAATATATTTATATATATAAATATATATATAATATATTATATATATATATATATATATAATATATTATATATATAATATATTTATATATATATATATATATAATATATTTATATATATAAATATATATATAATATATTTATATATATATAATATATTTATATATATAAATATATATATAATATATTTATATATATATAATATATTTATATATATAAATATATATATAATATATTTATATATATATAATATATTTATATATATATATATATAATATTTATATATATATAATATATTTATATATATATAATATATTTATATATATATAATATATTTATATATATAACATATATATATATAAATAATATATATATATAATATATTTATATATTTATATATATATAATATATTTATATATATAACATATATATATATAAATAATATATATATATAATATATTTATATATTTATATATATATAATATATTTATATATATAACATATATATATATAAATAATATATATATATAATATATTTATATATTTATATATATATAATATATTTATATATATAACATATATATATATAAATAATATATATATATAATATATTTATATATATAAATATATATAATATATTTATATATATACTATATATATATATAAATATTCCGGGTCAATATTTATTTATTAAAAAATCTGTATTTTATCTTATGTATATATAAATATATAAATATATTATATATATACATATAAATATATTATATATATATATATATATATAAATATATTATATATATAAATATATTATATATATATATAAATATATTATAAATATATTATATATATATATAAATATATTATAAATATATTATATATATATATAAATATATTATAAATATATTATATATATATATAAATATATTATATATATATATATATATATATATATATATATATATATACGTGCGTAAATACTTACATACATATGTACATATATATATATATAATATATAATATATATAAAATAAATGTCCTCTCAACAACCATATATATAAAATAAATGTCCTCTCAACAACCATTGCCTCGATAAAAACTTAATTTATGAATGTAAAATTATAACTAGCACCAACTCCTTCACCTATTTTGGCTCCACTTCCACCTCTTTTAAAGCTCGTCTCTATAATCATCATTCATCTTTCAAATACAAACTTAAAAGAACTAACACTGCTCTCTCAGAACTCATATGGTCCTTAAAAGACAAAAACATTAAATATAACATCTTTTGGAAAAAGATTTCTTCTGCATCCTCGTACTTGAACAGTTCTCTATCTAAAATCTGTAATCTCTGCCTAAATGAAAAATTTACCATTATCTCTAACCTAGAATCCATAATAAATAGACGCTCGGATTTGTTTTCCATCTGCCTTCATAAATTCCATAGAACTTTTCACAAAGTATACAGTTAATATTCAATTCTTTATCAATTTAGAATCTTTTCTCAAAGGCACATATACATACACCTCTTTAAAATATACCCATCTACCTTACTTTAAAGGGCATTATACACTCTATAGTACTCGTTTATTCATTTACCTCATCCTATCTTCTCGTAAAACAATAACATTTGTTTTTGACATTTTGAATATTCATCCGCAATCATTATTATTTTTTTTTTTTTTTCCCTCTATCATAAATCTTTTTAATCTCAATTTCATCCTTAATTTATTATTATATATATTTTTTTTAATATATACTCATATATTCTTTAAAATATACCCATCTACCTTACTTTAAAGGGCATTATACACTCTATAATACCCGTTTACTCATCACCCTCATTATATCTCTTCGTAAAACAATAACATTTGTTTTTGACATTTTGAGTATTCATCCGCAATC
Organism: Eledone cirrhosa; assembly: GCA_964016885.1. Lineage (NCBI taxonomy): Eukaryota > Metazoa > Mollusca > Cephalopoda > Octopoda > Eledonidae > Eledone > Eledone cirrhosa. Next base: position 10,781,961 of record OZ024758.1, read on the forward strand.
ATTATTATTTTTTCTCTCTATCATAAATCTTTTTAATCTCAATTTCATCCTTAATTTATTATTATTATTTTTTTCTCCCCATCAACGAACTCATTATTAATACATATGAATTCAATATAAAAACTTTAACTTCACATTTTTCTCAAATCCTATACATAAACATTTTCTCTTTGCTAATTTTAAGATTCCTACATTTCTCCTTTTGAATATTCACCCACAATTATTATTTTTTTCTCTCTATCTCCATACATAATCTCCCTTCGTTATTTTTTTCTCTCTATCTCCATACATAATTTCCCTTCGTTAATTTTCAAATTCCTTTAATTTATACATTATCTTCCAACGGTTCCCAACCTCTCTATATTAAAACATTATATCTTTTTCTCAGTTATAAAAACTATCTCTTTCTATCTATCACCCATCTCTCCCTTTCCACCTTCACTCTCATCTCCTCCCCTTTTTTTCATCCTTTCCACCCCCACCCCTCCCTAAATATAATATATTTTTTCCTCGCACATATCCTCCCTTCGTTAATTTTCAAAATTTTTAATTTATACAGTATCTTCCAACGGTTTTCAACCCCTCTATATAAAATATATCTCCTCTCTGTTATAAAAACTATCTCTTTCTCTCTATCACCCATCTCTCCCTCTCATCTCCTTCCCTTTTCATCCTTTTCTCTCCCCCCCTCTCTAAATAAAATATTTTTCCCAATATCACACATCAATCTAAAACCACTTTTCATATGTTGATTTAAAACCGCACTATCAACAAGTGTTTTTTTAGCCTTCATATCATGTTCTCCTGTTTTATCTGATGAAAACACAAATATTATTGTTTGATGATGTTTGTTTTTGAAATGCGCATAATAAAATATATTGAACTCCTTTAACCATCTTTTGATCTTATATTATGCATACTCCAGTCCCACAAACTGTAGAGTGCTTCTTATCCGATATCTGCATTGCTTTATTGTACTACAATAAAACTCACCTCCTACATATATATATATATATATATATATAATATCATATCATATATTGAGTTAGAAACTCAAAATAGTCTTTTACAATTAAATAGCTCAAAGAAGGGAATCTTTCCGAGCCGTGTAATACAATTGAATATACTAGCTAACTTGGTAATTTACAATTCAAACACTTGTATTGGTATTCATCCGTCTCTCTCTCTCTCTCTCTCTCTCTCTCTCTCTCTCTCTCTCTCTCTCTCTCTCTCTCTCTCTCTCTCTCTCTCTCTCTCTCTCTCTCTCTCACATATATATATATATAATGTGCATATGTGTATGTACATAGATATATATCCATGTGCGTGTATATAATTTTTGTGTATGACAGAGAGAGACAGAGAGAGAGACAGAGAGAGAGAGAGAGAGAGAGATACAAAATATGAGGAAAACAATTGGTTAACTATCTACTAGAAAATGAGTAAATTCTAAGTGGGTGGTGGTGGCGGTGACGGAAAAGATCACAAGATTTAAGGACAATGAGATGAAGGAGAGTAAGAGAATTGAGTTTGAATTTATTATGACTTATAATTAGATCTAGAGATGGAAAACAGTAAACTAAAACGAAAATAAAAACGTGGAAAATATAAGAGCGATATTATAAGTAGCAGGATCGTAATATAAACTAAAAGATCACTTGAAATATAGCAATGTACGAGGTCTGTCGAAAATGTGTCCGACGTCATTACTTCTCACAGGAAAAATAAAGTCGGATACTTTTTCGAAAGACAGACACACACACACGCGCACGTACATGCACATGCACATTCACACGCACACACACACACACACGTGGTGGACTGGCGAGGTTTCCCAATGGCAAGTGGACCCCCTTCATCTCCTGGCAATCAATATTTTTAGACCCAGTCCGCCACTATATATATATATATATATATAAAATGTTCAAATACAATAAATGAGTTGTAAGTCGAAAATAATATATCAAAGGAGGCCATAGTAAATATAGAATCGATATTTCCAATAATTACTGAAAGTGAAGAGGCTGATTAATCAGAATAAGTTACATGAAATTAGAGCGGATTCTGAATTTTTGTTTTCCTGAGTAAAGAAGAAAGATCACCAGCAATTGTCTTTAAGAATAGAAACAACGAAATGAAGTCGATTTGTTTATTTAATTAATTTCCTAAAGGAAGAATGGAGTACACACAAGAAAATTAATTTTAGAAATATGTGTGCTGCTTGATTGCAATGGCACTGAAATGCTGAAAATTCTCGTGAGTAAATTGTATGATCTTAGTTGTTTTATTGGTTACAATTTCAGTAGGAAAGGAATAAACACAATTTACTCTTATTCCATCTATTTGTTTTCCCTCAATTAACATTTTAGTAGAAATAGTGAGATTCTATAGAACAAACGTAGTAAATAAGAGAATGCATATAATTATAGTTAAAATTGCGTAGAACTAACGTTGTAAATAAAAGAATGAATTTGATTATAGTTAAAATCTAGTCAAATATAGTAGGCAATAAATTCTTCAATTCTGTCATATGTATTCTATCATATTTCGGTATTAACACACTCGTTTCAAGAGAAAACATAAGTGGAATGTAATGAAGGGGCTTTTTAAAGATTGCATTTTGGTTTTTAGGTTAGAGCAATTTTTTCTAGTTGTAAATAATCCATGGGTGCAAATCAAATAGGGGTCTTTACATGTGACTTGAACTGTTAAAAAGTAAGGAAATATTGGATAATGTAATCTGAGATGATTATGGCTGAGTGGGGATTCTCATGACTAGAAGATCAATAATTATAGGTCCGCTCAGACAGCAGAGACCAGCAGGAAAAGAGTAACAAGAAAAACAACACAACAATTCTCCTTCTTCTACTCATATAATCTTTGCTTACCATTTTTTCATCAGAAAAGTCAAAGGAATGAAAGAGGAAATACATATCAATATTGATTCAATAATTCATTTTGTTAGGAATTCTAAATCATGCAAGCGTTAAAAATAATGCATGAATATTTTCTTCCATAACTCTATATATATATTTGTTTCTCTCCACTAACCTCTAAGGCTTTGTGTTTTAGAGAAAGGGAAATAGAATATTTTAGCATTTCTACACAGACATCAAAGGGTTCCATGAATATATGTATAACCATATATTTGATTCAATTTTCTATAAGTCTTCCCCTTAAATATCTTTAATTTATGTATATATTTATTTGCTTAGTCACAGGAGAAAGGATTTCCCAACAGATCAATGATAGACTGATAGGATAAATCATATGATGGTATAGAAGATAGCAGTGCATCAAATACTTCATCTCGTATATGGAGTACTCCCCTCATATTTAAAACAGCCTAAAAGCTTTCAACTAAGAGGTTAAATCGCACAAAGAATCACATCAGAAATGCAAGTTCTTACGTCTCTTCTAAAACCTATAAGGTTTTTAGACGCGACTTAACCCTCCACACATATCATATATGTGTATACAATAAATACATATTATATAATATATTATTTGTGTACACACACACACACACACACACACACACACATATACATATACATATACATATACATATACATATACATATCATATATATATATATATATTATACACTCTCATTTAAGTACTTCTATGAAAACGCCTTTTCGTAATTTCTGAAATCATTTCTGAAGTTCAATTAACGTTTCAGTTTCAATAAATAATATATATTATTTTATAAATTGATTCTAGCTAAGGAGACATAAGACACATTAATATTTCAATCTTGTATTTACCATAATATCATATATAATATTTTGTTGTCGTCGCGTCTACTTCAATCATTCGCTTGAAAACATGTTAGAAAGCTCGAGCATTTTCTTACTAAGTAGTCTTTAAAGATTCACTGTCCAATTAGTAACGTCATTTATTCTAAAGAAATATTACTAAACAAGAAAGTCTTCGAATTTAATGTCTGAGATCATTTTGGTAATAATACAATACTAATGAGAAGATATTCTCTCAATATTTATATTTATAAATAGGTAGTGATCAAACAATATCACTAGCTATATCTAACATTTTGGTGTAGGACCTATATCATAACCTTCTGAAGTATAGGTTTTCTATAATTTATATAATATTTGCTTTCACAATAATAGAGTAAAATGATACATCGGCACATTATTGGTAAAATATACACATTTAAACCTTACATAATCATTTATCTTGTCAGCATCGGAGTTGTGTGTAGAATGCCACATTTTGCTAAGCATGTTGTGGTTATAATGAAACTTTAACACAGTTTCTGTACCAGCCACGGGATACCTCATCTGCAATGGATGGTTTGGTTAACGTTGAGTTCTTTAATATATTGCATCATCGTTTGCCAACTCGAAGCTCCAGTTCTATCCATTGGTAAACAATAGAATCCGAAAACCTCTTGGTAAATAATATCAGAAAATAGAAATTACAACACGTTTCTAAATTGCTATAAATTGGTTTTCTTATATTAGTATTTGTATCTATTTCACATCATCGAATTTCATATCAAACTAGGAATGTGAATACAATATATGAGTATTGAGTATTGGAGCTAACCAATGCCACAATTTATATTAGGTACATTTGTTTTTATTTGATTCGTAAAAGAAATTGGTTCAAAAATACTCCTGTTTACGGATTCCACATAACAGCAATCTTCTAAAAATAGTCTTATATGTTTTATGCTTTAGCATTCTTTGGCAAATACGGTTTTTATGTTCTTTTCATGTCGGTTTTATTATATTAGTTCTTGATTTTACATTGCTAAAATAAAATTTGATTTTGTGATACTTTTATTATGTGTTTTATTTTCATAGAATATTGTGTAGTGTTATGAAAAGAAATGATATCAATTTTATACCAAGGGAACTAAAAGAATTATATCATTGTTTTTTGCTTTCAAAAAATTCCCACAGGATGAACATTTCCCCGAATGATGCCCCCATTATAGAGTTCTGTCACAAAGAAAAAAATATTTGAATGAACACTTGGGAGAATATTATGCTCCTTCTTATTCCATTCAGTTAAAATTACCATTCCTATTTATTTTTTGTATTCAATTAAGACGAAATAGAATAAAAACATTATATTGTTGAAAAGCTAATGTGAAAGAAATAAAAACGAAAGCTATTATCCAATGACTTGAATAGAAAATATAGCGGGAAATCTTTAGACATTAAAAAGAATGAATGTCAATGTAAAAATAATATAGGAATTTAAACTTTTATGGAAATGTGCCCCAGGTCATGTCATTAATTAGTCAATAAATGCACACTGAAACCGTAGAAATATACTTTATATTGGGGTATTTATAGCAATTATGTTGTGTTAATTATAGTAGAAACGTTAGAAAATATTTCAAAGACTTATTATAATCTGTTGACTATCAAAGGTTATTTAAACAATTCTCGCATTTGTCTATGAAGGAAGACAGGCGGGAATTTCAAAACATTGATCAAATAATAATATTATATTCACAGAATATAAATGGAGCTAAATGAAACTTACTGGTATTCATACGTATGTATATATGAAGTGGAAGCTGGCTGAAACGATGCAGCCGGCTGTGCGAGAAGAATTCTCTTTGGATATAGGCTGAGGCTTGATCAATCCCATCGGCACCATCTGGATAATGATATATGCTGTAAGACTCGAAACACTTAGTGACTCAAGGATAGAACAGTGATAATGAGTTCAATTATTCATATCTGATTAAAAAGAAAAAGGGACCTACGGGGTCATTAGAATGCCAGTTGAACATAGGCCGTGATTTGATCAGTCTTGGTCGGGTCAACTGAATAAAACTGTATGTTGTAAACCCGATACAGACGATGTGCCCAGAGCGCAACACTTACGATTATCAGTCCAAGTATTCCCTCCTTACATGTATGGATAACCAGACATGAAGGGTGGATTAGATGTTATCTAAAATATACAATATTCCATTGCAATATTTGATTTATGGGAAATTGAAAAAAGAATTCTAAAATTTTTTTAAATTTTTATTCTGGTTAGAAATTTATATTAAGTTTTGTATGAGGTGCAGAAAGAGAAAACTGTTTCTTGAAAGAATACATATAAAATTTACACGAGAAAGTTACCGTTAACCAATCCTAGAAGCATATTTACTTGAAGGCAATAAATTTAAATTGTCATCTAAGCAAGTAATAAATTCAAACACATTTTAATATTTACTTTGGAGTTTATTCCTGTCACAAAATCAGCGAATTCTCCACAATCAATACAAAATCTAATACTTCCTAACAACATTAATCTAAATGTTAGTATAGTTTATAATTTAGGGTTGAAAATCTCCTTCTACTTATTCCTGAGAGGGTCGTCTGGGCAGAGTCCTCCAACACTCCTTCTAGTGAGTGCCGTCAGAAGCAACCGTTTCCAACTGATTCGACTGGATCTCCAAGCAAGACCAGCCAAGTTCATGGATGTTATCCAACCATGTTTCTCGGGGTTTGCCCCCAGTAGGTTACCTGCCGGTTGGTTTTGCCCGTAAAATCGCACTGTCACTGCCTCCGCCTCTCCCGCTCTCCTCCCTATTGTGAGCAAATGGGGGGCCCAGGCTCTGGCCACCCCGCACCCTCGGTGGATGGTGACGAGATGCGCTGGATGAGTCATTCCAGCTTGCGAGGCTCACGCCTGTGGGTAGCTGATGCTGGTCAGTAGGGATCTGAAATATAGTTTAGAAGGAAAAGGGTTAATTCTAACAATTAGTTATATATAAACAAATTTCATTTTTTTCATCACCCCAGGGGACAGAAAAATAGCAATTAGATGTACCCCTGTTTCAACTCTGTGTGTCTTCATCAGAGACCACGCATGCGCTTAATCTGGTCACAGACAGAGCTATTATTATATATGGTGATAACATCAAGAATTCAATTAATCAATGTGTCTAATTTGCATAATAGTAGTTGCGGCGGCGGCTAGGAAGACACTTACTAATTAAATTATGATAATTATATACACTAAAAGTAAACAATACAAATATTTGAGATATCGATGTGATATGTAATCTGATACACGTGAAAAAATGTAAGCTAATGTTGCCCTCATCGTGTGGACAGAGATAAAGCGCGCGCGTGTGTGTGTGTGTGTATGTATAATTTGTGTGGATGTATATATATATATATGTGTGTGTTTGCATAGGAATCGATATGTATATGTATGGTATTAACTATAATGTATTCCAGACTTAAGCTCTGCACATCTTTCGATTGCAGTTGAGGTTAATATTTTATCATAAGAACATTTAATAAGTACGTAAGCGTCCCGGTTTTAATATTTAAATTAATATAATAATTGTTTCTACTTTAGGCACAAGGCCAGCAATTACCCAGTACATTACTGGTACTTTATTTTATCGACCCCGTAAGGATGAAAAGCAAAGTCAACCTCGACGGGATTTGAACTCAGACCACAAAGGGACCTAACTATGCTACTGCCAATTCACCGCCCTTAAATTAATATAATTGTTTCTACTATTGGCACAAGGCCAGAAATTACCCAGTACATTACTGGTACTTTATTTTATCGACCCCGTAAGGATGAAAAGCAAAGTCAACCTCGACGGGATTTGAACTCAGACCACAAAGGGACCTAACTATGCTACTGCCAATTCACCGCCCTTAAATTAATATAATAATAACTATTTTACTATCATCGTGTGTTGCTCACTCTAAGAAATTACGTACGATGGAGCTTTACTGGAGATTTTGTGGGACGGTTTTTGAAATTAGAACATGAAGAGTCGGAATATATTGTATGACATGAAGATCGATGGAACAAGCCATCGCCCGGAAGTGGACTTATTGACCCTAAAACTGAGGAAATGAAATGTTAAGTTGACTCTGCAGATTTAAAACTCTGAGCACAGAGGGCCGAAACAAATACTGCAAGGTATTTAATTAGACGCTAAAATTATCAATTCAATTTGCCGGAATTTGGTAGAATAGATCCTTCATCAAGTAAAAACCACTACATGAACTCTAGGTCTACGGCGTGAGGGTAACTTCCAGCTTCTTCATTTCACCGATCACTCTCGACAGCCCTAAGAAAGGGTCACTAGCAACGTCTCTTGTTCCTTGACGAAAAAGTTAAAATAGTATCTACCAACAAAATTAAATAGATGCAGTTTCACTACATCAATTTCTTGGCAGAAGACTAATCGTTTAGAAAGATAAGAATATAAACAAATTTCAAACATGACTAGTATAACCAACACAACTCTATTATTTTATTTTACTCTGGTAATCTAACCAAATAGATAAGCAGGTTTATAAAAGGTTTTATGAACTCTGTTATCGTAGGAGTGGATATTTCTACTTTTATCCCATATTATCTCAGTTTGCTCACTTAGCGGCGTAAAACCTATAATCCAATATAATCTCATATACATCTTTTCCGATGCTCTCTCTCTCTCTCTCTCTCTCTCTCTCTCTCTCTCTCTACATCGCTTTACTTGTCTCTCAATTGGTTCCCTCTCTCAATAAGGTTTCATGCATAGATTCTTCTGTGCGACTTTTAAGTTAATATCTGTGACTATCTACAAGATACACGCCTGCACATATGAAAATAAAAGAGGATACATACACACACAGATGCATACATACATATAAATCTCTCTCTCTTTCTCTCTTTCTCTCTCTCTCTCTCTCTCTCTCTCTCTCTCTCTCTCTCTCTCTCTCTCTCCCTCTCCCTATATATATATTTATATATATATATATATATATACACACGTGTATATATAACATCCCATCTAAATATACAAATGCACATACGTATGTATATATAAATATAGGTGTGTCTGTCTGTTTGTATTTATATAAATATAGGTGTCAGTATGTATGTATGTGCATAATTATAGATGTGAATATTAGAGTGGAAGTGACACTGAATGAGAAATACAAAGGATTAGTCTAAGATGTGTATCTTTAGAGATAATTGGTACGAAGCAGTGTTGTATTTCATTAACTTATATTTAGATATTCTGTGTCAAACAAGTTTTTTTTTTTACAGCTCCAGCCTGAATTTTGCTGCTTTCTTTCATAAGCAACGGGGTCGATTTAATGACATCTAAGCTGTCTCAGATAACTGTGCTTGATACGCGATTAGAAAATAATTAAATCTAAATACATAAATTATAACTTAATTGCATTGTTGGAAACATTCTGCTATAAATAAGCCAATTAGTGAGACAACTAAAGGAATAATTTAGCTCTTGTGATATATACAGAAATATGTGAATGGTTTGACCAATGTCCATATTTCACTTCAAGTGAGATTCGTTTCCTTCCCAAATTACATGGTGTTTTAACAGTGAGATAATAAATGGTGATAAAGGCAGGGAGAGGGGGAGAAATGGAGACAGTGGGAGTTTGATTCTTTTGTGTTCGGACCTTAGTGTGTATATATGTGTATATATAAAGAACGAGTATTCCATATAATGAGGACTGTATCATTATGCTCATTAGAGACTCATACATATAATATATACACATACATATATAAATATATATATATATACATATATATAAAGTTAAAATTGACTAAACTCCAGTTTAAATTAGTCAATATTGCTTTCTAATTTTGGTATAGAGAGGGGAGGAGTATTTTATACCCAAGTACTTTACTGGTATTTTATTTCATCAATCCAAGGAGGAAAAAAAGAAATTGCCCTCGGCGGGATTTGAAATCAGAACAAAAAGAGCCGTAATTAAATGCTGCAAAGCATGTTTTCCTGTTATTTACAATAGGATATTGTTGTATTACTATAGTTTAACAGTTGTAAATAATAAGTTAGCCCCAGTACAACTCATTTATTTCATAAATCCAATAGCTAGGAAATAAAACTGTATAAATATATGCTGATCCAATTTCTACATATTTCCTTATAAATGAATGTTTTACCAGCAGCCAAACCATTCTTTTTAATCATATTAATATTTCAAGATAAAAATTTCCTGCCAATAAGTAACGATTATAGTAAAGGATTGAAAGCCAATTACAGCCCTAATATACGTAGGAAAAGATGGGTCGGTGGCTATTATGTAAATCTCGACCCAATTCTCACTTCAAAACAGCAACAAACTTAAAAAACATGATTGCTGCTGAAAATATTTACCCTTAAATGACCATAAATTATCTTACTGCTTGTTTATTAGAAGATGAACAGTACACATATGTTAATATAGGCCCGTATGCCAGAGTAATACTGCATTGTATTTAATCATAGTCTGGTCTACATCATCAACATCATCATCACTTTTATTGTCTTTGTTGATGTTGTCATCACATGTGATTTTCTAAATCTATTCATGGTTCACGCGTACCCCCCCCCCCGCCAAAAAAACACCTTATTAGTTCCCGAAGAGAAAAGAAAGAAAAGAACATCATAAACAAGTCGGATGTTCCTAACTATTACAAGGTTGTATATAGTTTAACGATGGAAACATCTGATTGTGTCTGCTCACAACCCCATTAAAAACCCTTGGTGAAACACTGCCACATGTAGTACACACGCACGCACACACACACACACACACACACACACACACACACACACACACACACACACACACACACACACACACACACACACACATACACATACACATACACACACACACACACACATATATATATATTGTAATGATAATTCTAAAGACCAAGATCCGAAGAGGGCTCGATAAGGATTGTAAATATATATAAAATTATATATAAACCCATAAAGCAAATATTTATTATTTGAAATGCTTTGCTTACACTTTAATCTGTTATATATATGAGAGAGAGGGAGAGAAAGACAGAAACAGCCGCAGACAACTGCACAAGACTTTTGACAGGGAACGCTCATTTCTAGTATGAATGAAATAAATTTATGTAAACAAGCATTCTCTTATTTTTGTCTTACATTGTACATTGACGTTCCATGGATTTTACATACAATCTAAGAAAGTTTTTCGACTGATCCAGAAAAAGGTTGTACAGTTATTATGATATAGATTTCTAGTAACGTTATAAATTTTGAGGATGAATCATTCTAAAAAGAAATAAATGCCAACTTAATATGACCAGGGATTCCATTATAAGCTGGTGCTTAAAATATCGAAATATTTACAATATCAAGAATTCATGTTATGTTTTTCAGAAAATTTTGTGATATATTCGTTGAGCGTGCGTCTCTGTTGTAATAGAGTATCATGCTCTGTTAGCTTTCTGGAGAAAACACTTTGAAATCAAGAATGCATTATTAAGTTTAAAGGAGATGCATTACCTAGCAATACGATTTTAGAGGATAACCATTCTCTCTCTCTCTATACATATAATTTATGGGTATATATATATATATATATATATATATATATATGTCTGTGTGTGTTTGTCTGTCTGTGCATTTATAACCAGGCACTTACGTATAAACTCTCTCTCTCTTTCTCTCACGCACACACACTCAAATATACATATAGGTGTATGTATGTATGTATGTATGTATGTATATATGTATGCATGTATGTATGTATGTATATATTTGCTCAAATATTGAAAAGAAAACATAAGCAGAACAATAATGGAATCGTGTAACTAGCTACAATTTAAATGTTACGTGAATGGCGTCTTAATGAATTATTACAGCCCGGATGTGACTGTATGTTTTCTTTGATTTTTACAAATGCCTTAATGCGCGTCGTTTAGATATAAATTAGGGAACTATTTTAAATATAATGTCCGAATATCTTTTTTTATGGATGATTAATTATTCAATGATGCACGTTATTAAAATTTTGTTTCTAGCATTTCGTTATCATGCTGCTGTTGTTGCTGCTACTGTTGTTGTTGCTGCTACTGTTGTTGTTGCTGCTGCTGTTGTTGTTGTTGCTGCTGCTGTTGTTGCTGTTGTTGCTGCTACTGTTGGTGTTATTACTTTCCCAGAATCATCAGATCGTCGGAGAAAATATATTGCGGTATTTGTTCCAGCTTTGTACGTTTTGAGTTCAATTCCTGTCGAGCTCAGCTTTGTCGTTCTTCCTTACGGTGTCGATAAGATATAGTTCTCAAATATTCCAGTTTTTTTCCCCCTAAATTGCCTGCTTAGTAAAACTATTATTATTATTATAGTTGCATTTATCTTGCTTTATGTTCATACGAGTTATCACCAAGTCACAACCAGTGACCTCAAGAGACAACAAGGTCCGCCATGTTCAAGAAAGAACATACATTATTATTATTATTATTATTATTATTTTGTTCGTGGATTTGCAATATCGCTAGAGGGTCTGACGTCATGCTTTGCAGCAAAGAGTTACTGTCCTTTATGGTCCGAGTTCAAATCCCGCCGAGGTTAACTTTGCCTTTCATCCTTACGGGGTCGATAAAATAAAGTACCAGAAAAAAGGGCGGTGAATTGGCAGTATCGATAGAGAGTCGCACATGCTTTCTAGCATAGAGTTACATCCCTTTACAATCAGAGTTCAAATCCCGCCGAGGTTAACTTTGCCTTTCATCTACACAGGGTTGATAAAATAAAGTCCCAGTAATGTACTGGGTAATTGCTGGCCTTGTGACAAAAGTAGAAACAATTATTTTGTTCGTCCTCGTGTCGGAAATTGTTGCATGCACATCGCACTTGTACCAGAAGTCTTCATACTTAAAACATATATAAAGACTTCAAAATATGTTAAAACAAACAAGTTCAGAAATAAAAGCAATGAAAAAAATGTTGTTTCAAAACCATTGATAGCTTTAAGATTCTATTATTTATCCTGAAGTGTCGTAAAAATAAATTTAATTTTAACGAAGTAAGGTTTTAACATGGTGGAGGATTACCAGCTCACCAATGCATGTGATATTCCTTTCAAAATTCTCAATAGTTTTCTAATGATATATATATATATATGTGTGTGTGTGTGTGTGTGTATATATATATGTGTGTGTGTGTGTGTGTGTATGTGTGCGTGTGTGTGTATCTATGTGTGTGTATATCTATGTGTATTGATCATTAGTCAATATATTTCCATTTCATAAACACTTCCTATTCATGTAGGACTCATCATATATTAAAACAAAATAATATCATGTGAAGTGAGAGATGGCAAATATTGAACTGGAAATGTCGAGATTGCTTAAAATGTTGGTATCAGGACAGATAACGAAATTTAGATAGATTAAAAAACAAAAGGGATGGTGGATCAAAGTTGAAACACTTCCAATGGAACACCTCATGCACATCATTGTTGACTAGAATATTACATTATCATGTTATCAACCACCAATCTTTAAATATTTCGATAGTGAATTATACAGTTTTAGGAACTTAAACAGTTCAGTAACTACTTAAGAAAAAAAAACGCTTTGAAGAGAAATAATTGGAATTGAATAAAAGCCGAGAACAATATTTGCTATCAAAAGTTTCAATAGCCTTTAGATCGTATTATATATTCTCAAGTGTTGAGAAATGAAATTTACTTTTAACGAAGTAATATTTTAACATAGTGGATGATTAAATTCTCACTCATGCGTGCATTATTCGCTTCTTCATTTTCATTATATTTGTTTTTGTATATCGTTTACTTTTTCCGGTTTTTAATTGAACAACAGATTTTCAGTGGCAGGACCCATACTTGCAACAGAATGTAAATTCAAATTATTTCATTATGGCTGATAAATGATTTTATACTTCATTATCAACATCAACATTATTATCATTTATCACCAGCTGCATAAGCGGCTCACCACCCTCAACAGCCACATTACATAATTTTCACACTCACTTTACATCTTAAACAACCAACACCAATATATACACATAAATACTTGTGTAATATATCTACCACACAACAGCTACAATGAAAGATCATCAAATACAAACAAAGCCATCCATCAGACTGAATTAAATTCCGTACATCACAGCAACACCACAGTAAACAGATACTGCAGTAGATACATTAAACAAAACGATTATAGTCGTTTCCACATAAAAAACAAACACACATCAATTATATTACTGTAATACCCCGATAAAATCCAAAGATAACTTAGACATAATTTACCAGCACCAAACACAACATAAAGTAAAATTACCATTAAAACAAACAAGGAAATTATAAAGAAAATAAATCTCGGGATAGTAGACGAAAATTGTAAATATTTGTCTCCATCATAAACGACAAAATAAGTAGTAAAACTCCATACAAAATAATTATCAGAATTAACATGGCCACAGAACCACACATTATAACTTCAGATAATATACGTACACTCCATTATCAATAAGCAATGGCTCTTATGGAAGTTTAGTTTGTCGACAAACTTCATACAAGTTAAACTAGTTGTATGAGGTATAATAACTCTATATTCCGTATATATTTTTGTAAGTCCCAGGATTTTGTTTAATAATTCCCAAAGGCAGCTATTATAATAGGATTTATTTCGGGTTTTCCATCCTCACAATGTGTTTATCTTTATTTGGGGAGTTTTATATTTGCAGATATTTATATTTACAGATCTTTATATTTATGCCTAAGCTTTCCTGGTGTTCATATCAATATGAAAGCTTCTCAGCCATTTCCAAGGCCTCTATTATATTTAGCCTTAAATTAACCCTCACCATAAAAAGGATTCTAACTGCAACCAAACCATTGGGTCTATTGCTTTTTGTTTAATGTGTCCTTCCTTTCTAAACCTCATAGAGTGATGTTTGAGAAATATATGGCTCCAGTTTCGAGCAGATTGAGTGACCATATAGAAACTCTCAGGTATTTTCATGATCATATACAAAACTAAAGGAAAAATGATTGCTTCCCCATTACTTTTATATATTCCTTGTTAGTATTTTATCTCCCATTGTAGATTGTGTTACCTTGTTAAAACTCTGCCTTACCACAATTACAAGATGTTGTATTTTACTAGTTACGTTATTATTTTGATAAATTATTGACATTTTCAATTGGCAACACAATCTATTGAATCTATCTCTTCGAATAAATCATCCACATACAAATGACATTTAAATTTCCTTCTTCGGTATTTATAATCCCATTCAACTTTAAATCAGCAGTTTTGTTAACGTCAACGAGACGTTGAAGAATATCTTATTAATATCATCATTATTATTAATAGTAGTAGTAGTAGTAATGAGTGCACTGTTTAGGTTGTCCTATGTAATGGAGATGTTTCTAATATACATTTTGATTTAGAAAATATATTGCATTCTTTTATTCTCACTTCTTGCCACGTACATTATGATGACCGGACGCTAAGTATCCCAAAGTAGTTATGACAGTGTATATATATAATATATATATATAATATATATATATATGTGTGTGTTTTACACACACACACACACACACACACACACACACACACACACACACACACACACACACACACACACACACACACACACACACATCTAGGGCGGGTAAAATTCCCGAGATCCATGGACGAGTTCTCTCCAGCGGTCTCTGTCCCTCATTATCACTGCCATGTCCTGCGTCTCCAACAGACCAGTGTCTGTCCTTAGGGCATCAACATACGTTAACCTTGGTCTTCCTCTTCCAGTGTGTCCATGTAGGGGATCCCACAGGAGCACTGAGTGCAATGTCAACTCTGGATGTCGGTGAGCATGTGCAGCTAACCCCAGTCTCCTCTGTGTCACTTTTGAGCTGACTTTTGGGAGGCTCCCATACAGCTCTGAGTTTTTCATCCTCAGTGTATACTGATTAATGTTCAAAGCCATCCTCAGCATTCTCGTGTAGCACCCATCCACCATCTGAGTGAGTTTCTTGGTGATATATATGGTGATATTGGGGTATTTCAATACAGATCCTGGTAAAGATGAGACAAGCTAGTGATGCTATCCACTTTTCTTGTTACAGCACCATTTCGAAATAGGCTAAGGACTTTCTCAGCTGTTGGAGATCATGTTGTAGACTGTTAGGCTACGGGCTGCATAGCTAATCAATTATTAATAGAAAAAAGAACCAAGTTATACATTAAAACACATCTTTGTTCTACACATGTTTCAATATAGAGAAGTGGGCCATTCCACGATACATACAAGGTATTTGTTCATCGCTCCACATATCCTCTTTGGCGTAGAAGGTAGATAAGGTACGATAAAGGGAGTTGCTTGCTATATATCCCGTATTATCGATAGCCAGACAAGTTATTTCGCCCTGTTTATAAGGATTTATCATCAACGATATAAGTAAACATTGAAAACAGGGATAACATTGTGTGTTTCAATATTGTTCCAAGATTTATGTGCGCCAACGTAGAATAAGACACAAGAGGTTTATATCTTGCAACTAACGGTTTGGAGTCCAGAGAATAGCAAGGTAGTAGAATCGTTGGTGTGTATGACACAATGCCTTGTGTTCTGAGTTCCAATCCAACTGACATTAACTATACATTTCATCTTTTAGACTAAAGTACCAGTCAATAAGATCTGAATTCAAATCTCAGTGTGGCCTATTTGAGTGGTTGATATAATCAGTTTCCCACAAATTGATAATTTCATGATTTTATCAAATAATTAAAGTACATCTCCTGTTTGACGATACCTTCATCTACAATTGTCTCAGAGGTCCAAAAAGGGATCGTATCACCACCCTTTCCTTCCCTAAACGACACAAACGCATCGATATTAAAAATGGCGGTGGATTGGCAGTATTGTTAGAGGGTCGGACGCCATGCTTTGACGCATAGTTACGGCCCTTGCCATTCTGAGTTGAAATCTCGCCGAGGTTAACTTTGCCTTTCATCCTTACGGTGTCGATAAAATAAAGTACCAGTAATGTAATGGGTAATTCTGGCCTTGTACCAAAAGAAGAAACAATTATGTTTATAAAATATAGGTTATGTTCCAGTCTGACGCTTTTATGACTTCCCTCCCTTTATCTTAGCAAATATCTCATGGAATAAGTTTTGGATAATTTAAAATTATCATTTTAATAATAATAATAATGATTCTGATGATAATTGCATAGGTGTCTCTTTTTAATGAGACGTGATGTACAGACATACATTTTTGACGCTGCGTGGGTGTGTACTGAACACACACATACATACATATATATATATATATGTACATTCACGTATGTGTGTATATTTATGTATATATATATATATATATATATATATATATATATATATACATTCACGTATGTGTGTATATTTATGTATATATATATATATATATATATATATATATATATATATATATATATATATATATATATGAAAATGTTTAACCCCGACGGTAGAGCTCAAGCCGTCTCGACGGCTATTTCTGCGTCCAGAAATAGCCGTCGAAACGGCTTGAGCTCTGCCGTCGGGGTTAAACATTTTCCTATTACCCACTCTACTACCCTAAGTATTGAGTACTCTGATGCGTTATGGTCCACCTGGTTCCTTACCACACTTCCTTCGTTTATATATATATATATATATATATATATATATATATATTGTTATACTTTGGGAGGGTCATGTTGCCAAAAATTCAGAAACGAAATATATATATATATATATATATGCATGTATATATATTTGTGTGTGGGCAAGTATGTGTGGGCGTAAATGTATTTATGGTTCACACAATTAAATACATTTATCCATATACACACATATTTCCACATGCATACATATATTTGTTTGTGTGTATATATATATATGTGTGTGTGTGTATGAGTGTATTTATGTATTTGTAAATGTGTGTATTTGTATGTTTATAGATACACGTATTTAAGATAGAATCCTATCAACAGCTCTAACTAACTAACGAGCTGGCAACGAAGGCAAAATACTAAAAAGCTGTGATGGAAGCTACACAACT
Source organism: Eledone cirrhosa (assembly GCA_964016885.1). Classification (NCBI taxonomy): domain Eukaryota; kingdom Metazoa; phylum Mollusca; class Cephalopoda; order Octopoda; family Eledonidae; genus Eledone; species Eledone cirrhosa. The sequence continues at coordinate 10,799,833 of OZ024758.1, forward strand.
GTTCGTTTCGTTCTTAGATAGTTGTTAACTAATGAGATTAAAATTGATAACAGTTTGCTCATGAAATATCATTTACCAGCATCACTAAAGCGTTTCTAAACAGATGTTTCTGCTAATCTAGTTGCTATGTTTTTCCATAAGTGTCTCGTGAACTTAGACTTTTTATTATCTATAAAAGTATTAACAAAGGAACTGCTCTGTCCCTTTGTATATACTGTATCACATATTATAATAGATATTCGATATCACAAAGAAAAATATCTTCAGCTATTTTTAAGTTATTACAAATGGATTCCTGGCAAAGATTACAGACAATTACGCTAGACAATGCACTCTGACATTTCATTTCTACTGCTCAGTGGTTAGAGAACCAACAGTTGAGGGAGGGCGGTCCTCCATATGATAAATTATCGTGCTAGAAATAGCAGCCAAATCTCTATCAAATGACACCTCAGCATCTTAAAAAAAAAAAAAAAAAAAAAAAAAAAAACATTGTCTAATGTTTTAGAAACATATTCTGTAAAACTTAAGATGAGTTAGTTATGGCTGGAATGGCTTTGGTTATACGTCCTCTCCATCAGGACTGGCCTGGAGTTAATAACTGTTTAATACTTCTACGAGACTATATTTACCTGACTTGGAGAGTTAACACGTTAAAATCAAGTCCAATTTGGCTGATGTTGTTTATTGTGTTATTATTCATGACTGAAATATTATATATTCATAACATAATTTTTATGTTCCCTTTTACATATACAAAACTAAATAGGATGTCTCCAAAGAGAAAAACCCATAAAGAAGAGATAAGAAAGAAATAAGTATACTGTTATTCTGTTCTATCTGGAATATTGCCTTTCTAGTGATGTAAAATATGTTGGAGAAACTCCATGTAAAATAAGTACAAATCCCAAGAGGCATTTCAGTCTCTAATATAATTCAGCTTCACCGAGTTTCTAACTTATCTAATTATTGCTTGAACCTAAGTCTTTACTACCAATGGTCTATCAATGATTGAACCTCTGTGGTCGCGCAATATGCTAGAAATTGCAGCTAAATCTGCCTCATACCAAGCTATAATGAATTTAAACGTATGATCTGAGTTCAAATCCCGCCGAGGTTAACTTTGCCTTTCATCTTCACGGGGTCGATAAAATAAAGTACCAGTAATTGCTGGCCTTGTGCCAAAAGTAGAAACAATTATATATAGGATATAGCATAGCTTACATTATATCAGGAAAAACACCAGACCTGTCAACTCACCCTGTTCCTGTGAAAGAGGGTTTCTCTTGTGAAAATGGGTATAGGTTTCATTATGTAAAATCTCCCCATTTCGCCTCATTTCTCCCCGTTTGGGGGCACTTTCTTTCATGGTACTCCCCGTTTGGGCTTTTAGAGTTTGGCAGGTCTGCCTAAGTATTGGATCAACCTGATCGATAACACAAACTTGCGTAGCATACATACTCTTCAATTGTAAGACTGTACCATTTTTTAAAGTTTTGCTTATGTTTTGCCTGAGGCATCAGATATCACAACCCACCTTCTCCAATTATCTATTACCCTCCTCTTTCTTCTCCCCCTTTAAATCCTCCATCATTTAGACCTTCTTACATTACATCTCTCTATAACGTTCCTCTATATTCTCTCTAAACTGATATTTATTTTATTAAACTCCTGGTTATACAAAATGAATGAAAGTTACCGTTAAGAGTGGAACTCAGATATAAAAAGACAAATAACAAACACAAAGCACTTTTTTCGGGGGAGGGGGATTATTTACCAATTTTGCTCTCTAGCACCGCTAGTTTTGTAATGGAAACTTCTTAAAAGGTAATAGTTAAATATGATGTACCCAATAGGTTAATCTAGATTAGGGTATATTCAAGTGTATAGTCGATTATTTTTACTGTCAACATTTGACTGAAAGACAGTCAACATCGGATAGATTTGAATTCAGAACATTAAAGTAACAACAAAATAAAAAAAAAATGTATTTTTTGTTTGACATTATAGCAAGTCTACCATCCAACGTTCTATCTCTGATAGTTCTCAAAATTATTTTTTATCATCATCCATGTTGTTGGGCGTCTTTATTGAGCAGTCCACTTTGTGATGAAAAAAACATTCCACGTGTGTTCACCCTTGCTTTATGTATAGCAGAGAGTACTTTGCCCCCCAAAGATAAAGTGAGAGACTCTTATAGTTCATATGTTTGTATTTATTGTCAATACTGACAATATGACCCTCCCCAAATATAACAATATTGTTTAATTTCTTTTCTTAAAAACCTAGGATGTGATTTAACTTTTGAAACTTCGCTCAACCACGGGCTACTTCACTGTTGACTCGAAGACATTAAATGTTATAAAATAGTTTATAATATCAGACGTGTCAACTCTCTCCATCCGACGTGGAGATCTCCCACCCACTTTGGGGTGAGTGAGAGATCTCTTCTCTTGTGAACACGGGTATAGCTTTCATCGGTAGATTGGCAGTATCGGTAGAGGGTCGGACGCCATGCTTTCCAGCATAGTTACGTCCCTTTACGGTCTGAGTTCAAATCTCGTCGAGGTTGACTTTGCCTTTCATCTTTACGGGGTCTATAAAATAAAGTACCAGTAATGCACTGGGTAATTGCTGGCCTTGTGCCTAAAGTAGAAACAATTATGTAAAAATCCCATTTTGCTTCATTTCTCCCCATTTCGACGCCCTATTTTTCATGGTACTCCTCGTTTGGCAGGTCTGTAATACTGGCCGGCAAACACAACTTTCGGAGATATGGTGACACCTTAACAGCCCTGACTTTACATACTTTATATAAATAAATCATTAACAACTCGTAAATAAAATATAACTAACAGCATAGTTTAAATATGTAATAATTGTTTCTACTTTAGGCACAAGGCCAGCAATTACTCAGTGCATTACTGGTACTTTATTTTATCGACCCCGTAAGGATGAAAGGCAAAGTAAACCTCGGCAGGATTTGAACTCAGACCGTAAAGGGACGTAACTATGCTGGAAAGCATGGCGTCCGACCCTCTACCGATACTGCCAATCCACCACCCTTTTAAATATGTTTAATAATGTTATCTCTAGAGTTCTGGGACTTCTCTCGATATAATTCAAAGTTTTGGAAAGAATAGTTCCGTGGTAGCTTACAACGAAGCTATCCACTGGCAGAATTAGAAGAGAAATAGAAAAACAAATATATATATATATATATATATATATATATATATATATATATATATATATATAAAGACAACTGATACGGGCCAACCAAAAACCACTGGCTGCAATAAAAGCTGTCACAGAGTTTTTTAATCAATAAAACCGATTCACATTTATTTATGCTGTTGTTAGTGCTGCTGTTAAGTTACCGCTACTATTGTTGTTTGTAGTATTTCATGATTATTACTAGCAGGCTGCTTGCTTTACTCAAACGTTATTTAGCTGGAATCTGTTTGCGACGTATGATTCGGATAGACAGACGGTGGTAGTGTGAATTCGAAGAAAAACACTTTGTAACACAGCTTGTGAAAACTAAGTTCTTTTTAGCCTCTCATTTTATCTTTCTTTATTTCTTCTCCACTTTTTCCGTTCAGTTTAATTTTTTTTTTTAAGTGTATATCTACTTTGTGATACACAATTAAGTTAAGTTGCAATGTTCCCATATACACTCATAGAAATATACTCTTGTATTTAAAATCAAAATTGGCGTAGAATTTATTTTACAAGGTAAATACATTAATATTTATTTTTGCTATTCATTTCATCATTATTATAGAAACCTTTATCACTATCACCATAATTAATATTATTATTATTACTATCATTATTATAGAGTTGCCCAACAATAAGTTTCGAAAGATTTTTGTTAACTAAATAGCAAAAAAAAAAATATAATACAACAATGTCCACTGATTAACAATATAATAAATTAGGAAAATTGATTAAAATTTATCAGTGTTATTTTCAACATCATATATTTTATTTTATGTATGACTGTTTTAAATAATTGTATATCATATTTAGATACATATACCCTAATTTAATATTATATATACCTACATATATAACACAACTGCAACAGCTTAAGTATAATGAAACAATGACAAGTTACTGAGGAAGGAGAAAGAGATACAACTGCAGGAAGAGAAACTTGAAACTTTTTACAGTCCCATAAATGAGATGAGACTACTCTACATTCTAGTGGATTATTTAACTTGAAGTATATAAGAAAATATTTTAAACTGTTGATTATTAAAATGTGATTGTTTCGTTTCGAACAACAACGGTTGCTTTATCAGGACAAAAATGATAAAAAAAACAATGATAAAAATCTAAAATATCAACTGATGCAATTTCCGTAAAATATTAAGTTGGGACATTTTAAGGAATTCCGCGATTAATGCTAGTAATTACTTTTAGTGTGAGAGGCTTTCCTTCACTTAAATCTTATTGAATCTGTGAGCAACTCTTTATATATATATATATATATATATATATATATATATATATATATATATATACATACACACACACACAATATCTTCGATAATAACCAATATTGTAAAAAAGACGCACAAATCACGGATAAACACGAAAAAGAAATAAGGAAAAACAAACACATTATAGGTAGTGAAACCCTAGGCCGAAAAGTGGAGCTTGGATGGATAAGTACGTGTTTCGGCCGAGAGATGGGGTCGACCCCGAGTTCGCCGAGTTCAAGCGAAGAACCAGAGGGAGATAAATTTTGGGTACCACCAAATGTTGCTCAAAGGAAAAGGGCCCAGAGTTTGGTGCCGTTTACTCTGCACAGGAGCAGCATTGACGGTAAGTAATACATTCCCTTATTATACTTTTGGAAATACCTTTTATTTATTTAAAGGCAGCCACAAGGCAGATGACAATAAATAACTATTGAATAGGTCGGGTAACTTATCTTTGTTAACGGGGGAAAAAGTAGAACAGAATCGTCTGCTGGAATCAAACCAAACATCTATCATATACTAGATGACACGAAGGGTATTTTACTATTCCATTTACTCAGAATATATTTCGTTTCATGTAGAGAGTAGCTTAAAGTTTCCAGTTGTTGTCTTCCTGTTTCTTCTACAACAACTACAACGGTACGCGATGGGGCCCACCCACAGCCCCAGCGGACAGAATGGAGAAGTCGTTTCCCCAGTGGACCGCAAGGGAGACGTACCTGGAAAAGCCACACCAACTCGCGGGGCTCACACCTGCGGCTCGCCAGTTCAGCGCCTAAGGTGGTGAGTAAGGAGGTAGCCCTGGGGCCGAGACTTTAACGAAGTAGAATTATTCGTCAGTCAGGACTTAAAACATACAGTCTATATTGTATTATACGAGGGATTCTCTGAAGCTGAAGAACTATACACACTGTTGTATGACAAAAATATTCCGTATCTACCACGTATATATATAAACTGTTTCAAGCATTGCGTTAGAACAACGGGAATGTTGAAAGTTTTCAGTATTGTTGTACTTTATATATATGTATATATATATATATATATATATATATATATATATATATATATATATATATATAATACAATAACAGAGAAAGCTTTAAGCTAAACTCTGACTGGTAACCATCTCACTCAACAAACATTAGGATATACGTTAGTATAATCCCAATTTTGTGTTTGGGGTGCTAACTATATGTATTTTGTGGAAAGCCAGTTGTATTTTATATGAGATATAATTAAAATATATATATATATATATATATAATATATATATATATATATTATAGATATACATATGTACGGACATGTACACATATATTATGTACATACTGCCAGCATGCACTATATATATATATATATATATATATAAGTTTTAATATAGATGAGATTCTACAGGACTAGAACTGTTTCATTCTTTAGAAATCATCAGGATTCCTGATGATTTCTAAAGAATGAAACAGTTCTAGTCCTGTAGAATCTCATCTATATTAAAACTTTTATACTCTGCAATGTATTGAGTACCTTACTTACTGCGGTTACCTCCGATTCAACCCGGAATAACGTATATATATATATATATATATATATATATATATATATAATATATATATATATATATATATAAGTATGTATACGTAGAAATGAAATTTCGTTTTATTTTTTTCGTTTATATATATATATATATATATATATATATATATATATATATATATATGAGAGAATACCCTTTATTGTGATACTACGTCACATGCCACATCTAACAGCTATAGAGCGATGATATAAAAGTATTTATTTACATGAACATTTCGTATATAATTCAATATACAACCCCAGTCATATATATACATATATACACACCAGTTTATCGTAATACTACAGTCGAGTCAAGCTTCCTTACCCCTCCCAGTGAGTTGCCGCTATGGTAAACACCACGGAGCCGTGCGCCGGCTATACAACACATTAGTTTCTCAGAAGCAGGACTACAATAACATATGTACAAAGACATAATTTGGTCGTCCATGCGTAGGTTGTTTGTGTATACTGGAGGTGGGGAAAAGAGACGACACTGAATAAAGATAGACATTTACATACAATAAAAGAAACAATTGCATACAAAAAGAAACTCGTTTCCATTCACACACACACACACACACACACACACTCATATACACACACACATACGTACTTCTAACTCCCACGCTTACACAAACATGCCAATAATATGTTGAAAAATGTATTCATAATACATATTTACTCTCTCTCACTCACAGTGTGTGTGTGTGTGTGTGTGTGTGTGTGTGTGTGTGTGTGTGTGTGTGTGTGTGTGTGCTTATATATACAGGGTGTCCCCTAAAATGTATACACAATATTATTTGAATGCTGTTGAAGTGTGTATGTGTATATCTTTTTTGTGGACACCCTAAAATATATTTTCCGTGCTATTTCCAACTTCACCTTTTCTCTATAACCCCTGTTTTGTATAGAACCTTACTCCCCATTTCTAATATATCTATATATTAGAGAGAGAGAGATGCGTGAAATGATAATCCCAATCCTTTATTGTAGAACACAAGATACAAATATATTGATCAAGTAGAAGTTTTTAAAGTTATCTTTCTTTTGTTATAAATTATAACCATTCTGAGATTGGGCGGCAGTTTTTGCTGATTTGTCATGTCGAGTTGTTTTATTCTTTAAATATTTTACTGGTTTCAATCCTTGGACTGAGGTTATTCTAAGGCGATGTCTGGTACAAATCCGACCCCGGATTTGTGGGACTGCTAAGTTACGGGACATAAGTGCATACCCACAAACGTAAACATATACGCACGCACGTATGTATGTATGTATGTATGTATGTATGTATGTATGTATGTATGTATGTATGTATGTATGTATGTATGTATGTCAGGTCACCAGTTGGTGCTACTGGTAACATGTATCCCAGTACAACCTATCTCATGGTCGGGTCGTTGGCGACTAAACTGGCAACCCCACCAAGGTTTCTTGGTGAGGAGGGTGACTTTGGACATCCTGCAGGACTAAAAACAAAACCTGTCAAAGGGCAAGGGAGCTCTTAAGAGTCAATGGCCATCCAAAATCACCGGGAGAGATGACCCCTTAGCCTTTGTCAAGGCAGAATTCTAGGAGAAGGAAAACTCTGATATAACACCTGCAACCCTGATGGTATCTAATGATGTTGACTTGTTCTTCTTTTTGGTAAATATCATCTTGGTTAAGAGAGTGGGACTGGCTTTGTGCAGTGTCTTTGCTCACTATAAAAGCTTCACGGCACAGGCATTGCTTTATATCTGGAGATCTCTCTGCACTTGTCATCACATGGTGCCATGGGCCCTGCACTATGTGTCAATAATGGTCACAAGTGTAGTCTTTGTACTAGAGTTTTCAAGTCGCTGGCTGGACTAAAAAGTCACACTCGTTCAGCGCATCGGTAGGGGTTCTCCTACATGGGTATAAAGTAGTGGCCGTACTCGAAAACGAGTTGGCAGCCACCATATATGTATGTATGTATGAGAGTACACAAGAACAGGAAAGCAGGCACCTGTGGAGCTATAAGTGTTCATCAGACGACGACATGTGATGTTTGTGGAAGGGTATGCAGGTCGAGTAGTGATCTCACACGACACCTTGGGTCACATGGTACCATGGGCCCAGCACTATATGTCAGTGGTTGTCACAAGTGTAGTGTTTGTACCAGAGTTTTCAAGTCACTGGCTGGACTAAAAAGTCACACTCGTTCAGCGTATCGGTAGGGGTTCTCCTACATGGATATAAAGTAGTGGCCGTACTCGAAAATGAGTTGGCAGCCACCATGTATGTATGTATGTATGTATGTATGTATGTATGTATGTATGTATGGTACCAAAGGCAAAGCACTATGTGTCAATAATTGTCACAAGTGTAGTGTTTGTACCAGAGTTTTCAAGTCGCTGGCTGGACTAAAAAGTCACACTCGTTCAGCGCATCGGTAGGGGTTCTCCTACATGGATATAAAGTAGTGGCCGTACTCGAAAACGAGTTGGCAGCCACCATGTGTGTATGTATATGTGTGCGCGCGTGTGTATATGCGAAGGGTCTCTTTCAGTATTTGTATGTATGTATGTATGTATGAAACCAAGCGTAAACCTAATATAACTGTGTAAATTTGCCTCCTGTGTTTTGTTAGTTTCATTTATTAACTATGTATATATATACATATATATATATATTTATATATAAGAGATGATGATGATCGCGCTTAGGGTTAAAGCAGAAATCTTTTGTTTAAACTAATAATAAATAGATTAAATATATGCATATCATATATATATACGGTTTCTGCAATTTCCGTCTATCAAACTCCACTCAAGAAACATTATTGACACAGACATAAAGTATAAGTCACTTGCTCTAACTTCCTTACTACAAGACTGGAGCCAGAAACATGAAATTCTGAAATAAACTACTTAACTACACGACCATGCCTGAACATATAATGGAAATAATAAGCTATAAGAGAACAATATAACATATAGAAGCATTTAATATGCAACATCATGCGAAAGTATAATACTTAGTGACTAAACACGTGTCTCTTAAGATAAGGGTATGAATCGGCATTATAATGAAATCCAACTGAATTGTGTCGGGCACTCAAGATTAACATTTAGGGTTTGTAAACTAACATAAATATTGCTATATCGATTGTGTAAATGGCACTCACATACAGAGAGAGAAAAACCCACGTACACAAGGATATATATATATATATGGATGTATATATAATGTATTTTGCAATACACTTTATGCTTAATTAAAAGCATTTTGAAGACCGTAAGCTATTGTTTTAAAGTAGTGACAAATTCACTCACTTTGATCTCAGCATATATATTGCTATTTCAGAGCTCCAATTCTAATTTTTAATATATATATATATTATAAGATCAAAAGATGGTTAAATGAGTTCCATGTATTTTATTATGCGCATTTCAAAAACAAATATCATCATGCAATAACATTTGTGTTTTCATCAGATAAAATAGGAGGACATGATATGAAGGTTAAAAACACTTGTGGATAGTGCAGTTTTAAATCAACATATGAAAAGTATTTATTAAAATAAGATTAACAATATTTATTAAAATAACAGATTAAAGTTTAAGCAAAGAATCGCTGCTTTCACCCTTAACGGGATCTTCTGAAACTAACAAAGTCAATCTGTCAAATTTATTATTATTACTATATATATATATATATATATATATATATATATATATATAATATATTTACTTCATAATACGTATATTTCCAAATTTCTGGTCAGATTTTTTGCGCTATAAATGTAGGTGGTAGGTAACTGTTAGAGTACAATCTAAGATTGGGTTGGATGGTCATGGCTGGAGACCAAAATCCAAGATATGGAAAATCGAAAAGTGGCTTCGATAGAGTGGAAGAGACAAAGAGCTAGAATGAAATGATAGACAAAGAATGAGAGAGGTGAAACTAAGTAATGGTAATATTATCGGACAGTGACGTTAAAGATTTGACAATGTAATAATACAGTGGTGTCAAAAAGATGGCGTGTGATTACTTATAAATGGAAGACATGGAATAGTTTTGTGTGAGACTTTCTCTTATTCTTGTCAGTTTATTTGAAACAAGACGCTTCTAAATGGTTCTCTAATATTAAAAATTGTATTAGACATATACCAACATGTTCAGGGAGGCGTGATTGGACGCAAAATGATTAACAGCTTATACAAGATCCCAGTTAGATGGACAATTCAATACACGATTTCCAGAAACTGTAACAAAACGCTGGCTGACTCATCGCCTATTGAATATATTTTTCTCTCATAGATGGTCGTCAGGGGAAGGCTTAGAATTATGATGGAGCCAAAATATAAATGAATACCTAATGTTCTATAATGTCGAAAATCCTGGAGAAAGCTAGTTTTGTCAAATTATCTCGATGATGTGGCTAAATAAGTGTATTTTATTTAACTACTTGTACGTTTTAATAATTTAATAAAACGTTTGCATCAAAACCTATTATTTTCTTTTTGTGCATAAATACACATATAAATAAAATGGATACATACACACAAGTATCCTATCTTATCCTTTCCCCGATCGTCCAGTGGGATGCCCTAATATATATATATATATAAATATATTGTTATATTTGGGGAGGGTCATATTTGCGTAATATTGCCAGAATTAATAACAGAACACACTCACTGTTTGGTTGGTTTTCGCTTCTCGCTGTCTTTTATATATCTGTATTATGTGTATATATCGATTATCATACATAAAATACGTTTCGTCAGTTCATAAAGTATAGTGAGATATTTATCGGTATATTATATTTAGTGAATATAGTGTAATTGAAATATATCCAGAAAATCACTGGATCAGACGATAAAACATCATCTTTCAATGAGAATGTCCTTAACGATTTGTTATGAAATTCTGTTTTTTCTGGCGATATCATATCTTTTGATCATCCGATCATACATGATTATAGTGAGGGAACATAATTCATTACATATTAATATTGATTCTTAAGGGTGTGTAATATATATATAAATATATATACATATATTACACACACACACACATATATATATATATATGCACACGCACACATATTATAAGGATAGTTGACATTATACACACACACACACACCACACACACAAAGAAAAAACGAAGTTTCACTGAATTATATACTTTATTCTCAAAAACAAGATGGTGTAGGACAGCAAAGGAGAGGCAGAAAATAAAAGCCATTTGATTCAACAACAAAATCCTAACACACAGATCGCCAAATGTTAACCAGGAAAAACTCCTGTGACTGTTTGACCTGTGAGAAATAGCAGCCAAATCTCCCTCAAGCTTAAAAAAAGGGGGAAATTCTTCAATGTTCGTAAAAAAATAAATATATATACGATGATAGATTTATAACTGGATCGCTCTTGATAATATTACTTGTGTTCGATCAGTTGTTGACCAGAAGCCGGATAATAATATACATCCACATATATGTATATATAATATATATATATATATATATATATATATATATATATATATTATATGATTATTTAATATATTTTATTTATTATTATGTATATATAATATATATATATATATATATTATATGATTATTTCTGAAGACAGCATATATGTGATGGTATATATATTCTCCTTGATAGTTTGTATAATTTTGTACATAGATCTTTTGAATATGCATGCCAATTCTAACACATATATGTCCTAGAAACGATCGTAAAATAATGAACTTTTTTTGTTTAATATAAGGAACTGTTTCTTTGTTTTATTCATTATTTTTTTAATATTTTATATATATTATATATATATATATATATATATATATATTATATTGCATCATTTATCACTTACAATAATTGGATCTATTACATATTCTATCCATATCGATTATTGTATAATAATAATAATGACTTAGGGGAATTATATAGGTAGACATATGTTTACACTCTGTAATATTAATAGTAATAGATATCCCGTGATAATGAATAAAAAATATTTTCATTTTTCATATTGTTACAAATCACTAAGTATGTTAAGAAGTGATATATTCCATGAAACCGACCGACTGGAAAATTATTACTAACGACTCTACAAGACATTCGATATCAAAATATCAGGGGAAAAGATCGATAGAATTTTCATATATATAAATGAATAAAACGTCTGGATATTTTCTTTAAATTAAGATTCAAAATATTTCATACTTCTTTTGAAAATATCTTCTCTGATTCAACATTCCACGTATATATAAACGAAGCGAAAGGAGAAAGAAGTATTAAGCCTAACTATTTCGAGTATTAGGTTTTTGTATGTGAAATTCTGACCGCAGTTGTTCTCTTGGCATGTGTGGATTTGTGGTTGGATTTCAGAATTGTTTATGTTAATAGAAGTCATCATGGTATTTTTATATCTCCATTGAGAACTTACAGGTACAGATGGATACAATACTCCCGATAGCCGAATATATATTGTACATTCATGTTTAAGTTTGGTGCTTCTCTCTCCTGACATTTTTGATTCTATCACATTCTGAATGATATTACCATTGAAGGTTTCTACTTTTGGTATAGTACAATGAAAAACATTCTCCTTTCCTCTAGTCTAGCCACGCTAAAACCTAATTAAACCCCATTTTCTCACTTCAGACTTTCCACCAGAATTTGTCTCTATCATCCCGTCAAGGCGCCTCATTGATTTTCATCGGCTGTCCTTTCCTATCTCTGTAGATCACTGATTGATTTTAACAGTATTTTCTGCTATTTCTTTTTCAGTTAATCTTTTCTGATGGAGTGTCTTGTTGATAGCTTCTAACTCCTGTCTGAGTGTGATAAATCTATTTTCGTGTCTTTTTGTTACACCTCCAGGTTCATGTTGGTGTGAGGTGTAGCTATTTGTTTATATTTGATAAATTTCGCTACATATCCCATAGTTGTTTTAGATCAACGGTTTTACCAGTTTTCCAAATCGTTGCTGGTATTATCTAAGTGAATTTCTTTAGAATCCTCAAGACACACCATTAACAAATGCGATGCAGAAAAAATTTATAAACTTGGGACTATTTGCCAAATGATGATTCATTATTCTATTGCAAATATTCACTCCTATATTGTTAATCACCAGTGGGTCTCCTATCAATTCTAATCAAGTATGGTTTGTCTTCCTTATAAAAGAAATATTTTTTTTCTCGAACATGTTTACTAAGAGTACATTCCTCTCCGATTATAGTACATTTTCCTATCGTATAAGCTGCTATAAGCTCTTGTATCTTGATGTGGATGGTCAGCGTTATCAGGAACTATTATGGTAGCAGTCGTACCGAGGTTGACTTTGCCTTTCATCCTTACGGGGTCGATAAAATAAAGTACCAGTAATGCACTGGGTAATTGCTGGCCTTGTGCCTAAAGTAGAAACTATTATGGTAGCAGTCGGATTCTGACCTGACCACAGGTCTCGTGTCAGTGTGTCTTCTACGGATATCATCATTTACTGTCATCAATTTTGTGAGCATTGCAAATATCAAACCTTCGCCCTGTTATTTCTTAGTGGAGTCGTATTTTTGTGAAATAATATAACTCTTAGAGCAACCCCTCCCAGTATATTTCCATTCTAATAATTGTTTCTACTTTTGGCACAAGGCCAGCAATTATCCAGTACATTACTGGTACTTTATTTTATCGACCCCGTAAGGATGAAAGGCAAAGTTAACCTCGGCGGGATTTGAACTCAGACCGTAAAGGGACGTAACTATGTTAGAAAGCATGGCGTCCAACACTCTACCGATACTGCCAATTCACCTGCCCTATATTTCCATTCTAATAATACAGCTAATAGAGGGATGACATCTTTCTTATTTTAAAACAACTACATGAGTTACTGTTGAGTTCATAACGAGAAAAATTTAGTACAGCATAAATTTGATTTCTTCTATAAAAACAAGCAAAGGAAAAATAAGGAGTTTTAGTTAGGAGTAACGAAACTGTCCCTGAATTTTGTCGCTCCAGTGTATGTCGTTTTGTATCTAAACTAGACATGGGAACAAAATACTAAAAGTTTCTGGTTTAGAATTGTTTTGGAGTACTTAGAAGACATGGTCCTGTTGGATGGAGATCTCACATTACCCTTCTTTTATTAGGGGGCAGATGTACTAATACTGAGATATTGTAAATATGAACTTAAATGAAGTAACGAAGGCAAGACTTATGAATGAATGAATTGGTGAATATGGGAATAAGAATACGAATGAAAGAATTAATTTTATTGGTGAACAGTTGAGCAAATAAATGTATGATAAAATATAGTGAAATGTGTGTGTGATTGGACAAACTTGTGAATGAAATTATGAGTGACTGAATAACAGATATGTAGATGAAACGGTGAGTATATGAACATTTGATAAATTTATGAATGAATTGTACAACATAGAGAAACCTATATGTAGTTAATCACCTGCATTAAAATATGACAAGGTTACAATCAATTTATAGTCCTTCAGCTTATATCAACTTAACGAATCTCAACTATTAACATTAGTCGTCTCTTACCAATTCTTCATAACATATATAGAAATAAAAGCGTCCGCATACACGCATACATATATACGCTAATGGAAACAAACCAATAAATGTTTCTTAAGAATTTGTTTCAATAATAATCTAGCTACGTGTGAGTGTGTATTTGTATGTGGATCTATATGTATATATATGTACGTGTGACCGCAGGCGTGATTATAGATATTTTTCCTATATAGCATGCGAGAGTATGTTTACAAGTTTGTGCATGCTTTTGAATTTTGCCAATCGCATGTTCTACATATTTATCAGTTAACGTATATGTGGATATATATATATATATATATATATATAAAACTAGTTTGTTACTTTTCTACATTCGATATATATGTTTCATACACTGACTTCTCTAAACTTTCCTCTTGCTTTATCTTCATAAACTGCCAATGTTTCATTTTTATTTTTATTTTTATTTTTATTTTTATTTTTATCCTTTAACCTTTATATGTAAATTGCCATGCTATATCATTATGATGAATGTCATCCTACTGTGGGTAAATATATGCATATGTTTTTATATGTCTCTTGTGTTGAAAAAGAGGTCAAGTATGTTATAGATCACTAAATAGTTGCTCCGAAGAATCCAAACCTCGGTTTGGAGGAAACAATTGTAAGCAAATAAATGATTTAAACTGAACTTTGATTATTGTAATCTCTCTCTCTCTCTCTCTCTCTCTCCCTCTCTCTCTCTCTCTCTCTCTCTGACCATATGTGTGTGAGTGTTGGTACATTTGTTTGTCTGTGCACAGCTGTGAATAAATATGCGTTAGAGCGTAACACACACCCATTATATATATATATATATATATAATGGGTGTTTGTTACGGTCTAACGCATAATTATTCACAGCTGTGCACAGACAAACAAATGTACCAACACTCACACACATATGTTCACTCAAAATATACAAGGATCATTTCCCTTTCAAAACCTATCTAAGATGTCCACTGACCACCATTTTCACCAAAATGGTTGACTGGAAACGTGTTTCTTCCTCTTCACACTTCTTATCTTTCTATTTCTTTTATTTCTCGTTCTGATAAGGGGACAATGTCCAAAATGTTAAGAGACTCTTTTGCTACTATATCAAGCGTTAAACTATTATATTTTTTCATTGTAATGTTTGCTTTGTTTCCGTTTACTTTTCGCGCACACAGGCTCACACATACACACACATATATATATATATATATTTATATACATATATGTGCATGTGTACATTATATATATATATATATATATATATATAAATGTGCATGTGTACATTATGTATATATATATATATAAATGTGCATGTGTACATTATGTATATATATATATATAAATGTGCATGTGTACATTATATGTATATATATATATATATATATATGTATGTCCTTACTCTCTACAGAAACTAAGTGAAATGGAAGGTAATCACCTGAAACGTTTTCGTGAATCAGACCCACGAGATATAAGTAGTTTCACACCGATAGTTCACTAAGATGGCGACAGATAACGAACTTTCAACGTTTAACTTATTGTTCGGCAAACCAACATTACCACACCCTTAATATTAACAAACATACGTTATTAATGTATAGATAGATAAACGCATCAACGCGTACGTAATCGATGTGCCTATGTATTTTATTCTACACATGTCCCTTCCACTCTCTCACTCGTTCTTTTATTTACGAACATATATAGAAGCAATCGAGCAACAGGTCGAGCAACAGGTCGAGGATTCAATATGTGACAGCAGTCAATAATTTTTTCTATTACTCTATGACAAATGTGACATAAAAGTATTCAACATTAGATCGCCATTTCAGACAGGCAGACTGACGAGGTGATATACGGCTGAAACATGAATCCCTACCAACAAGTTTAGTCGCTCTGAAATTAAGTACGTCGCTTAGCCATAAATACAAATATCAGGAAATTTCTAAATATATTAAACTTTATAATATGCGTGTCGGTTTGTGTGTAGTTGTGTGTGCCTGTGTGTATATTTGTGAGTGGAGAGTACATTTTTATATACGTCTCCTTCCATATAATTGTTTCTACGTTTGGCACAAGGCCAGCAATTACCCAGTTACATTACTGGTACTTTATTTTATCAACCACGTAAGGATGAAAGGCAAAGTTAACCTCGGCGGGATTATAATGTTTTCATGTACATATTTTTACCTCTTCTATTCTCTATTTACTGACTGCCAAATTCCGACTGAAACCTATTTCATCTTTTCAAATAATAGTTACATTGTCCAACAATAATATTCTTTTGTTCAACTCTCTTCAAACAAGCCTTTGTTATCATATTTTAAATTCTATTTTTTCTTCCAATTTAATTAATCATCTGGAGATCAAAAGCAAGAA
>OZ024758.1:10824326-10841826 GCA_964016885.1 Eledone cirrhosa
GTCCCTTTACGGACTGAGTTCAAATCCCGCCGAGGTTAACTTTGCCTTTCATCCTTACGGGGTAGATAAAATAAAGTACCAGTAATACGCTGGGATAATTGCTGGCCTTGTGCCAAAAAGTAGAAACAGTTATTTTTTCTATTTCATATATGTAGATAATCGTTAATTAAAAATTTAATTTATCAATTCATTTATTAGAGAGAAAATATATGATTAATTTTCAATAGTATTAAGTGTATTGACTTTAAAATTATTATGGTTCTTTCGAAATGTAATTACAAAATATATAATTCTATAATAAGAAACTTATTTCCTTTAATATTGTTAGTATTCGGAATCATACATAATTTCTATACAACTAAATACTAGGATTGACTGATCTTTTCTTTCTTTGTACTGGTCACCATTGAGACTACCGGTGTCCTTGGTCCCTGGCTTGCCGTTTTATTTCGCCAAATTGGGCGTTTTGGAATTTTAAGGTCCTGAGTTCGATTCTTTTGCGGGGATCTTGGGCAAGTCTTATTTACTATAGCCTGGAGTTCACACCTGAATTATGGAGTTTCCATACAGCACCAGAATCACGGAGCTATATCTAGCAGGTAGCATCTGACCTCCTTTATTAGTTCCTTCTCTCTACCTGTAAGGGATATAACGTCCTATCACGATGTAACTTCCTAAGAAATTCGTTAATGGTGTGAATTAATGTGGAATGCTCTGCCACTTGCACACTACTTTGAAGATCAAGCTGTTCCGTTGTTCGAACACCTGAAACACTCGGCGTTAGAAGCGACGGAGATCCAACACAGTCCATCTGACGAACTTCAAAACTGTTTTCGTTGACCCCAAATTTCACTCACAATGACAATGTTGGCGTGAAATCCCGGCTATGGTAACTGACATTTGCCCAAGAATCCCCACAGAAGAATCGAACCGAGGATCTTAAAATTCTCCCAAAACGAATTTCTTAGCCATTCAGCTCTATTTCGTCCAATTTATAATTAACGAATGACTAAATCAATCATGTTCAATTACGTTTCTTTGTTTGATTCCCAAAGAAAAACTGGATAAAAAAATATGAAAAGCAAGGAATTATAAATTTAAAAAAGATATTAATTAAAAATCAAGAACAAATAAAATACCCCTTCATTCATCAGAAACGAAACGTTTTTAAAAATTATCTTTCGTGAGTAAATTGTTATATACACACATGCAGAACAAATTTCACCGAAAATAGATTTCTCACTTACGCCGACTGACATTAATAAAAACATATTTAAAAATGAATATAATGCTTCAGTAATTTGTGAATGTTGACTTCTGCAAAGATAAATATGTACTTATAATCAATACTACGATGTTTGATAAAGATAATAATATTGACTGTATGGATAATTAATATACTTAGCACTAGAGCACTTTAATCACCATGTACAAGCAAAGCATATATACAGAGAAATATATATATATATAATTATATATATATGAAGGTAAACAGAAAAGCAAACGTCACAGTACAATGAATAAATATATATATATAAAAAAAAAAATATATATATATACATACATATATATATTTATGTGTGTGTGTGTGTACACAGGGTGTCCCAAAATGTCTACACACTCCAACAGCATTCTAATAAACATTGCCTGTACAGGTAATCAGGGTATGTATACATGTTTGGGGGCAACCTATATATATATATTTATATATATATATATAATGAAGGAATTGTGGTAAGGAACCAGATGGACCATAACGCACCAGAGTACTGAATACTTAGAGTAGTAGAGTGGGTAATAGGAAAAAGTATGACCCCGACGGCTTGAGCTCTGTCGTCGGGGTCATACTTTTTCCTATATATATATTATATATAAGGCAAGTGGCTTAGGTGTTAGTGTTTGGTTGACGGTCGTCAGTTCCTAAGTTCGGTTACCGCTGGTGTGTTGTATCCTCACGGAATACAATTAATTTCTTGTTGAAAACTAGAATAAAGTAAAGTAATAAAAACAATATAAAACAACAGCTTACATTTTTACTGTATATTTTATTATATTTCAAGTTAAGAACTCGTTTTCCGGGGCTGTGTGTATGTGTAAATGAAGGAAATAGTGTGATGGTGATGACGAATGGTTAGTAAATAACGCAGTTCAGGTTATTATGATATTAATGGATGCATATATACAGCTTATGTTCTTCTGGTACAAGAAGATACCTGTTTCACCTGTGGTGGTTGCTTGATTATATTTTCTTTGTTTTTTTTTTTCTACTGAAGATATAACTAAATTGTTTTACGGTGTGCCCGCTGGAGTTAATCATTTTTGCAAGTGTTGATTACTGTCTGACACGGCGGCGAAATGAAGCAATGATGGATGATTGTTTTTCAAACCATGAAAAACATAGATCGATATTTGTAGGTGTAGTTTCCGATTAATCGATCACAAAAAAAAGAAAAGATATGTTTTTCACACTAAAGTAACCTGAGGTTGATAGAGAAATGAAAAGGTTGTTTGAAATTCATGCTTTTTTCTGAGCACGTCTGCGATGTAAATAAGTGAAATGCAAAACGACTCTATTTAACCTTGTTTTTCTTACACAAGGAATACAGTTATCTATTCATGGAATATTTAATCATTTTAAGCAACAAGTCGAAATAAATACTCTTTAATTGGAAACGCTACCACTTTTGTCTATTTCTTCTCTCTATACGCTTCTTTTTCTTTTATCATTTGAACCCAGCATTTATATATTAGCTTCTTTATTTTGCTTTCAGTCTGAAAGCTTAAGGACGTGAAAAGATGAAGTAGAATTAGGACACAGAAATAGGCAAACGTGTCAATATTTGTTCAGTAGATTCTCTGCTAGCATCCATTGCAATCGTATTGTTTAGTGGCACGTCTGTAAAAGTCAGAATGCTCTTGAAGCATCGCTTCCTAACACTTGAAAAGCCACAATCTACTCAATAAAACTTAACTTTCTTTCAGCCATTCCTTTCCTTTAACAGTGTTTATTCTTTGCATTATCATGTAACTTTATAATTAACAGTCTTTATTTTCCAATATTGAGGTGTATTTTGAAATGTCAATTCAATAAATGAAAGCATCAAAACATTAACAAAAAGAAGACATTGGTTTCTTATCGTAGTTAATATATAATAGATTTGAAAGTCTAAACTTATAAGTTAGCATATGATACCCTTTCAACCACCATGGCTCCGCTGTGTCGGGAAAATAAGAAGCAGTTTCTGTAAACAGTGACGCTCTTTAATTTTGGCGGCGCCAACTTAAAGAAATCTCTCAATTAATTTTCCTTAAACATGTATCTCTCTCTCTCTCCCTCTTTCTCTTTCTCTCTCTCTCTCTCTCTCTCTAAATAAATAAATAAATAAACACTTGGTAAACACAGATCTGTGCTGAGGGTACTCTCGAACTCCGTCTATGAATGCAGGAGCTGAGGGCTCATCAGGTGGTGAACTAACGTTGTAGATGTTTCCGCCCCTTCCAACGCAACACCAGAGTTTTATGGGGCCACCCACCCATGTAGGCGACAAAACTTCTCCACGACAACAGCACAATCTTAGGTGTGTAACATGTTTGGAATCCGTCCACCTCAACGCTCCAGAACAGCATGAAATGTGATGGGTCTGGTGTTATAACTGAACGAGATATCTTCATCTAGTTCAATGTGTCAGTTGAACCATTCATCTCCTCGTTACTCTGTTGGAAGCAATTCGGATAAAACCTCGGGTTTAACTTCGCTCAATCACCTTACCCGACATGGGCCTGAAAAAACAAAAAAGGCATTTGTCACTTCTCCCTCACTTCTGATGAAAGCTTTGAAACCATGAGCACTACATTTAAGAAATATGCCAATAAATGATATTTCTATAATGAAAACCTTACAAATAAATTACCTTGAGATGAACAAATAGAATATTCCCTTGGATGTCGTCCGTTACGATCACCACTCACACCGACCCATAATCGATTGTATAACATATTCAGCAGTAAATAATTCTATAACGTTAATATTCTTATTAACGCCTTAAGACTTTCTTAATGCTGAAACCTGAGTCATATGCTTGGTAAATGAATTCCATTATTTCTCTTCCAGCATTCATTTAACTCCAATCAAGCTCTGCTTAGTAGTGTAAAGAAAAAAAATCATTTTTTTTTTCTCGATCAGAACTTGAAAAGGAAATTGCGAATAAGAGGTGTCAGGGACTCCAACTTATCAAAGATGGAGGTAATTAAATAAAGCGGAGGAAAGGAGACAGAATGAGAGTGCGTGAAAGAGAAGGGGAAACGTCCAATTAATCTTGCGTAATGACTTTATAAAGTTCTAATTAGAAATTAGTGTTAGAATTTGCAGAGAAGTATATATTGATTTCTAAAGACAAAGTCAGAGTAATTACTTATGGTAAATCTAAGTGTCTTGACCATAGATACCGCAAGTATATATATATATATATATATATATATATATATATATATATATATATATATATATATATATATATATCACCTACACACACTCACCTATTATACACTTACAATATAACCGTCTGCAGCTCTTTTTATTAATTCGTTCAGAAACAAACACACTCTGCGACCCCCCCCCCCCGCCATCTCTTTTTCTCAATATAATTCTTACCACTTAACTGATCCTGTCACTGTGGAACACTCTCCCCGCCATCTCTTCTTCCCTTTCTCCTTTTTCATTACTTGCTCCATTTTTCTCCTTCTCTTCTTTAGCTCTGACAAACTTTCACTCGTCGTCTTTTCCTGTCATCCTCACTTCCTGTTTCTGCTACTCCTATTCTCTTTACTTCCGGGTTCTCTTTACTTTCTTTTCCCATTGATCATGAATGAAACAAGACGGGTCCTCTCCCTTATTACACATAAACCATTATTTCCCTACATGTTATCGTTCACCTCTTGTTACACTCTTCTTTGAAGTCTAATTGCTTTTGTTTTAGTTAACCTCAGTTGAAAGATGTTATTGTCAATGTCACTTTTTATTCCTTTTCTCCTGACGTATGACATGTTCTATTTTCTTCCTTGTATTACGTTTATCTGTCTTTCCCTGTTTATCGTATTTCTACTTTGTCATTATATAATGGTCATTGGTTCTGAGCCAAGCAGGGCCATTATTCACAGAACCGAAATTATGTTTGAGACTCGAGAGTAGCTGATGACAGGAATGTACTTGTCTGTCCCCTTTGTTTATATTCACTGCGGGTGCATTATATATATATATATATATATATATATATATATATATATATATATATATATATATATATATATATATAAGAGAGAGAGAGAGAGGGTATGCGTGTGTGGTTATGCATTTATATATCTCTAATTCAACGGAAGTTTATATAGCTATATATTAATATTCATAACTGTAAACGTGCTTTTGAATCGTTTAGATTTAAAGGCAATCTAAACTCTCTCTCTCTCTCTCTCTCTCTCTCTCTCTCTCGCTCTCTCTCTCTCTCTCTCTCTCTCTGTATGTGTTTAGGAGTGTGTGCCACATACTGATTTCTTGATGAAAATGATAATACAACATTTAGTTGGAATAAACTTTTATGTAATCTATAAAATATTCGTAAAGATTTCGAAAAGAATTATACATTACAATAGAAAAAACACAAATATTGTACGTGATTAAAAAATACATTCTAAGCTCTTCCCTCAGGCAGAACCGCCATTTTTCAGGTCTATTAGAGACGTGTGATAGGTTAAACTTTAGATAGCAATACAAGGGAGGTAAGTGGGGCATACTTCAATTTTTTTTCTTTTCCTCTCTAGAAACCATTGTGGATTCCAATTGGAAATTGATAACCGTCACCATTCCATAAATTAATAGATTTATCTACATTTATATATTCTCTGTTGCTGCCGTGACATTTATTAAATGGCAAAGTAACACATTTTTTTGTAAAGATGTTCCATTGTATCTCATTTGGCGAGATATTATCAGCAATTCACAGTGTAATGGATTTTAAAAGCGTATTATATTTTTATTCTTCTCTGTTTATATACATATGTACATATACATATATACATACATAAATAAAATATACATGCATATATATATATATATATATATATATATATATATATATATAGGCGGCAGGAAGAGGAGAAATGACTTGTATACATTTATGTATGTATGTATAGATATACATGTTTTCTATATATATATATATATATATATATATATATAATATGTGTGTGTATGTGGGGGGGGGGGGGTATGCAAGTAAACATAAGCAACAAAGCAAAGAACACAGTACAATAAAGAAATTTGTTAGTTTAACGCTTGATAAATTAGGAAAAGAGTATTTACGTTTCGAAAATAAGTCCTTCATTAGAATATAGAAAGGATATAAGGAATGAACGCATGAACTACTGTTTAATACGAGGCAAATAACTCGTGGAATGTTGATATTCCAACTAAATAAATGAGGGGACATTGACAGTTATCACATAACTATACAATTATATCAGAAACTTCAGTTGATTTCTTTTCGCTACAAATCTGCAATAATTGATTTAGTGACGAAAGAGCGATCGCGTTTTCTCGTTAAGTCTGTTACTATAACATAAATAATATAAAGATTAAAATGTATTTTATATTATATATTTTAAGATCATATAATATTAACATTATATATTCATTACCAGATTAAAATGTGTTTTTTAATTCACGTTGTCAAAATTATTTATCATCAGATTAAAATATGGTTTATTTATTTCCTACTTTGTTACAAAACTTCTTTATCAATTATCACAATGTGAAGACGTATCCTGTTGTTTATGTCTATTTTTTCGTTCGTTCTGCATTTAAAAATAACATTTCAAATGAAAGACTAAATTAATATTTTTGTGTTATAGTTGTTCAGGTTTTGATATTCTTGATGTTGATATTTACTGTTATTTTTATAGTTTAAGATGGGAAAGTGAAATCACATTATATTCTTTAGTAGGTTGTATTGTTTAATGTAAGGATGGGTTGATAAAAGAAACATTTGGCAATGGTTTCCAGCAGGTTGGATGACAGCATCAAGGTTCTATCGTGAAATAAAATAATAGAAATGATACAATTATTGAATAAAAACAACAACAATAATTGCTTCTGGCATTTTCATAATAATTGTTTTAATACAAAACTATTAATGATTTAACTATAATGGTTTTAAACAAATAAAGGCGATGTTTTTATAGAATATTTTTTATCAGATGGACATTTTTGGTCAACTTTCATAACCGTCATTTACAGCAAATCATGGTAATTTTTAGAATGAAGTTTTAAAACCTTTTTAACGTTTTATTAAATTGTGGTTTTCGAAGTTTTATATTTTCAACATCACTAATTAAGAATTTGCTCAACCCACAAAAAAAATCATTAATTACAATGATTCTTTAAAATTTTTAAATGATTTTTATTTTTCAGAATTGATTAAAGTAAAGGGATTTACACTTGCAATGCATTTATTTGACTACGAATATTTTGTATTCCAAGTTTTTATTTACTGTTGAAAACATTATTTATTTTCACAGTGAAAACAATTTACTGTTTAACTTTCACTTATAGTCACAAATATAATTATAAATGCAAATATAACATTAATACACACCAAATAAAGATATATTTATATTTTTAAAAAGTATATCTGTATATCCCCTAACCATTATCAGTTACTGGCTAAAATGTTTACATTTCATTGATTCTATTATCTAGAATATTCTTTGCTGATTCTGTATACCTTGTATGTGTTTCTGGTTATAAATAAATCTAAAACAAACCATAAATTGTTGAATAAAGTCGGTCAATGTCACCCTCCTGTTACAACTTCTGCATATAAATAAAACTTTCAGCTGCCTCCATTTATACGCTGCAAATCTACCACTTTAGTACTGACACATTATCACGGCTTGCCATTTTATAATTTAACACCAGCACACACTTAACTTGTGTAGGTTTGATTTATTTTCTCGCTTGTTAATTACCAAATGAATGTATTTTGAATTTATCCAGGAAATGAATGTTTCCAATGTAATGAGAAAATGTTCTGATCAGACGATTAATTGGTGTACTGATATCATTGATAGAGAGAATGAAAGAAACAAACAATGGAATCATATTGTTTGTATATATATATATATATATATATATATATATATATATATATATACACACACACTACTCCAGCGTATCTGAATTGCTCATTAAAGAGATAAATCAGATGTCACACAGCCATTTAGTATTCTTAATAACAGCTCCTCCTATAATTTTGTACTGGATACATTATATATATATATATATTCACACAAAAAAACACACAAACATCCTGTAGATAAAGTAAATTGTTTTGGACTGTGGCTCCCTTACCATAAAAGAAGTCCGATGAGTCAGGTCCGATCGATACACATCGAACTTTGAGCTGATCAATCGCGCGAAACGCAGAGACAATGAACAAATAGCACAAGGAATTTTGTATTGCGCTCTAACAACACTTCCAATTTACCACCTAGGCTGTGATATGCATTAGTGTAACTGTGTATAATACTCTGAAATGTGTAAAGCTTTAGGATGTATCATTACTTGTAATTTGTTAGACAATCAACATGTTAGTAAAAGTTCCTGGACAATTGTTCTCAATGAAGTATCTATGGTCCTGTCACTCCTGATATAATCGTAGGGTCACCGTATTGACATACGGTGTTTCTTACACATTTTAAGCCCGCCGAAGCCCACCCCTCTCCAGGCCTGAGTACAGCAGATTTCTTCCGGAGAAAGATAGAAAGTGAGAGAGAGGAAATGAGAGAGATTTAGAGGAGGAATCGACCATAGTACGAGACTGGGACTTTTTTTCATCGACCTCGAAAGCATGAAAGGCAAAGTTGACCTCGGTGGGATTTGAACTCGGAGAGCAGACAGCCGGAACGAATAGCATAAAGCATTCTATCCGACGTGTTAACGACTCTTCTAATTGGCCACGTATTCTCAGCGAAGAGAGACAGCTAAATGTGGAGACACAAATTAAAGTGTGGTTCAAATAATGGTCTGAGAATCAACACAGTTGTTTGAAAATCTAAAGAGCTGATCTTATATGTAGCAGCTATTTAAACACCCACATTCGATTAGATCGATAATGTTTTCACTCACTCCATTCGTAATTGTTTTGATCAAAGTAAACTAACCTATCAAGAGACATGAATACATTTCACTGGACGATTACATTGCAGCGATAGGGATGTCAACTTATTACAACCCATCACCTCCACCACCCACGCAAAAGCATACATTTTCAACATTTATTATCTGTTCCGTAAAAAAAAAAAGACACATCTTAACTAGACTACTAATTTTCCATTTATTCATGACAAAGGAATTCGTTTAATGTTCATATAACGCGACATGTCAGTCTAAGTGATATGCTAGCTACACCCTCTACAAACAATGCTAGCAAAGTCCACATTAACTACAGTTCTTCAAACATGACATTTATCTGAACAATTCTAAGCCCGAAACTAATTATACGGAAAACAAATGTTTGATTCTGCTCAAGCTACCTGCCCATCATCATTGAAATGCACTCATATTAAGAAATGAAATGCGTCAAAATAATATATATTCATTAAGTAGGAATAATTTATTCTTCAGTATAATACAGTCATCAATATAAAGTAATTATAGATCATATTCAGAAAAATAACATGAAATAATATAATCACAACTATACAACAAAATAGATAAGCTTGTTACAAAGTAAAGATTGCACATACTAAAAAATCCTAAGGATACATAATTACACCTCATAAATATAAACGAATAATATATATACATATATATATATATATATATATATATATATATATATATATATATATATATATAAGAAGCAGAAACAAAAGTATAGACCCTATGTATATACAGTTTAAATTATAAACCAAACTATAAATTCCTATATATAAAATACCTCGATACAATTTCCTCGCGGCAACGACAGAAAGCAAACAAAATTAACCATATGAAAACATAAAAGGAAGGAAACAATAAAATACCACATACGTAATTTCTATCTACCATCATCAAATACACTTTGAATTAAACCCTTCATTATTTAATCCAATTCCCTGTGATATGAGTTCAAATCCCACCAAGGTCAACTTTCGGGGTCGATAAATACAATACCAGTTTATAGAAATTAGACGACTAGACAGTAGTAATGTCACTAGGCAATTGTTACATTTTTAGGTACCTGTTATACCTTATATTCCTGTATAGAAAATGTGAATCGTATACTATCAGCTTTTAATGTAAAGAAATTCTCAATCTTTCCATATGGTTCTCTTGATTGACTATTTATCGTTTGGTAAATACCTTCAGAAATACAAGTAGATAAATTAGTGAACACGACAGGTTTGTAATTTTCATTTGTTGTTAATGTGATATAGTATAATGTTCTATATTAGCGTAGGTGTGGAGCTTAGTAACACAATTCTATAGTATTGTAATGTACTGTTTGAAGTGGTTTTACTCGGATATTGTCATGTATCATTTCTGCTGATAATCTATGCTGCATTGCTACATACAGTGTTGCTTCAAATTAACTATTTCATTTGTTAACATTGAAAGCAATTACGTGATTTCATCTGACAATGTATGGACGTAGGATCACTAATAATAAAATGTTGCTGGTTTTATGTTAGCTGTTGTTGTTGTTTTTACATGTTGAACAGTTAACTCTATTGCTACAGCTCTCTAAATCCAGTGTGGTTTATCTGATGTGTAAATAACTAAATTGGTGTTCAGATGAAAATTCAACAATGTTAACATATTTAATGCATGTGGTGTTAATTAAAAACCACAAAATTTATGCAAAGTCATTAAATATTATTTTAATTATTTTAACAAACGCCGGACAAGTTTTGTTCTTCGTATGATCTCATTACATCACAAAGCGTGAAATTTATTGCCGTTTTCATTGGTATAATGATTGGAGAATGACTAGAATCCTGAATTAATTATTCAAGAAGGTACTCTACTTGGTGTAGGCAGTGGAAATAGTTTGGTCATTGATGGATCATCTACGTCCACAGGATTTCAATAATTACGATTCAGTTTGGTAAATGAATCATGTTCCGATATTTCTCAGTTTTTCTTTACATAAAGTATTGAAGCCTTTGAATCACATGGAAAGTTTATATTTACATTTTGTCTAAATTTAAAATATTTGTCTTCGCTAACCTTTAGTGCGGGCTATTGATTAAACCGGTATAGCTTCGGATTAAATGAGATTTGGTATATGTTCCTGCTCTGTCCGAGGTCAACTTTGTCTTTCAACCTTCAGGAAACTTTGTCTTTCAACCTTCAGGAAACTATAAACTAAAATACTATTCAACCACTAGTATCGATTTAACCGCCTTTCCCTTCTCCAAACGTGCACACCACTTTCTTGGTACAAAATACTAACCCGTATGGGTTAGTATTTTGTACCAAGAAACTGCTATATCGTCTGTATTTTCATTGTTTTATCTCCTCAGATTTACATCACTGATAACTAGATCTGCTACGGATGCTATGTTGTATGGTCTCGATTGAGACGTAGGGGCGTCGTATTGACATATGGCGGCGTTTCTTGGGCATTTTAAGCCTGGCGGAGTCCATCCCTCGTCAGGCCACGGATGCTATATACTAAAGTAATAACTATCCACTAATCGTTCAATATAAATCGGGTATTCTTTCATTAACTACAAGCTACTAGTCTTCAAATACGAAGTTTTCTGTTTAAATATGTCTGAAATCGTATCGTAGATGAAAGCTATCCAAGTCTTGATGCTCTTTGAAGTCTCCCAACTTTAACATATCTAGTTACGCTTTGTTCCCAATTAACGATCGCTCTACTTTACTATGGAACCCAGCGACAGCTGCACCGTTATTAAATACATGCAATTATGTTGCTAGAATAGTGTTTATCGTGTAAGTAGTCAAAGAACATCCAAAGAGGTCAGACTGATACACTTGATATTCACGAAACGGCGCTCAAATTAAAAATCGGATGACCAAACACATCTGTCTTCTGTGAATTTGTTTGACACTTTTTATCGATTTTATTATTATATATAGATATCTGTACATATGTTCATATGTATATAAGTATGTATATATATATTCTCATTTATGTACGTCTCTCGTTTTCTCTCCCTTTCCCTCATTACACACACACACAACTTATTTTCATTCTGCGATTTGACATGTTGATATGAAAGAACCTTGAATATTTTGAATGCACGGACGTAGCAGAGAACTAAAAAAAAACATTCTATGCTTTTGCAAATGCTTTATCTTCGATGGAGGGATGGCTGAAGAAGTTTGTGTGTATTAGGGTATGTATATGTGTGTGCATGATTGCAGAAAAATAGGCTTTAGTTAACTATTTGAAATTTTTCGAATTTAGACTTAAAAACTCTTGACTGGAATATTGCTGTTGTAAGCTTAAATATAAACCCATAGAAGCAGACAAACTCACACAAACGAAACACATACAAAATAATTATTTCTACTTTTGGCACAAGGCCAGTGATTATCCCAGTGCATTACTGGTACTTTATTTCATCGACCCCGTAAGGATGAAAGGCAAAGTAAACCTCGGCGGGATTTGAACTCAGACCATAAAGGGCCGTAACTCTTTGCTGCAAAGCATGGCGTCCGACCCTCTACTGATACTGCCAATCCAAATCACATACAAAATAATATACAAGAATACGCTCTTATTTTTCGATAGGTGTGTCCGTCAGTTTTCAAATCAACTTAATCTGTTAAGCTATTATTTCATTGAAAATCAATCAGCAAATTTTATCAATCCTAAAACAAAAAACACACGAATTAAATAAATTCTAAGTTATACAAATACATCAACTATTTTCTATTGGGTGGTACTTATAAAGTTAATTCAGCTAGCCCAAACTTATCTAATTTTCTGTGAGTTTACTTTGATGACGTATGTTTATAATTTGGTTAGGAAGTAGTCTGTATATTGAGGTTATTTTCTGTTTTGGTGTGTGATTACACATAAAATTGCTGTGAGTAGATACATACATACAATATATTTAGCAGATTGAAGATAGACAATAGAAATTCGGAAATATATATGTTAATTTTACATACAGAGAATTTGTCGTCTAAATTATTCGGACGTTCTCCACTGTACCTATATTTATCTATTTGCATTATGCATCTGTAGGTATTTCAAACTACATTATATATATATATATATATATGTTTTTTAACCTGTCAGTTCTTTCGTTACTTTCGTATTGTATGGTTGGGTTTTGCCTACCGCAATTTTCAATTTGTCAAGCTATTTAAACGTATGTTATTACTCTAAGGACCTACCCTTATTGAGTGCTTTGCTACTCATTCCTTATTGTAGGTCGACTTTGCTTGGCCAAAGCTTCGATTTTACTAAGCTTCCATTTGTATATATATATATATATATATATATATATATATATAAAGATGGATTCAGTTTGAGACTGGTTAAATAATTACCGACCAGTATACTCGATACTCAGGGTAGTAGCATATGGTTATATTATAAAGAGTTGGAACTAGCTGTTGAAACGGCAAGAGGTCAGCCGTATATATATACTGTATAATATATTCATTATCGAGACGAAGGTATGGCATATATGGATCGAATCTAATCGTTCGATTCCCTACCTGTTATCTGTTCAATGGGTGATTGACCTGCAAGAGAAACCTTCTCTAGATTTAACATCCCGCACAAATCTCACTGCTCCTATTTATCATTTTATCCTTCAGATAAAATTGCAATCGATGTTTTCCTTTTTCCATTAACACAAAATTTGTTTTAATGAATCTAACGTGGAAGTATGCAACTCAATAAAATTTAATTGCGATATTTTGGGGGCCTTATAATGAATGTTCTATGTTGAAGTAAAATTATAGAATTACGATCGTTGCTGAGAAAACTGTCTTCTTTGATTTCACGTCCTCTATTACATAATTTATTTAAAAATTGTTTCGTATTCAAAGTGAAATTGAAAATTACTTGAGATCAACATCTTTTTTTATTATCCAACCCAACCATTAGCAGATACTGCAAAGTAGAAGATTATTATTTGTGTATCTTTATATTTAAATATGGTAGATCGTGAAATTCATCGTTTGCGTCATTATTAATGAACAAACTTAAGAAATCCGCATCACTAATGCTTTCATCTTCAATAACCTAATATTTTTAGTTGATTTAATTCAACGAAATTTTTTAATGTAACATTTTCTAATTCTAATTAAACTTTCAGCATGATCTTATATTATTATTTTAATTTTATGTCAGATTGAGTTTGATGTTTCTCTATTAAAGTTAGCGTGCAATAAATCAACCAACACTAAGAAGGGATAATGGGTCGATATTAACTATCCCAATTATGTTTGTTTACTGTGTAAATATATATTTATCATTGGGTATAAATGTGTTTACACGAATGGGACAGGCACCTGAACATCCCTTGGATGAATGTAGATATGAAAGTCATTGTAAAGGCAAAAACGAAGATATAGACGAAAAGTGGGAACCTAACCGTTCGTTAACTTATTTTTCAAATGAACCCTATATTTCTTAAAATATCCTTAGATTCTTCTGTATCCTGCGTTCAATTTATCGTAGTAAGCTAAAAGGCTTTGAAGGACTGAGCTAGAGCAAGGGTCCTTCTAGATGAGAAGAAAACATCAATAATGAGAGATGTCCAACAGCCACATGATGTTAACATGAAACCCAGTGAAGGGGAACAAAGAAGAATAATTCCTGATAATGTCAGCTAGTTATATACAGAATCTCTCTTTAAATTCTAATAGAATTTGCCCCTCCTAATTTCAGGATTATTCAAATAGATTACAGAATATTCATACAGTGATCGATCAAAATGATTGTTTCGATAGGAAATATTGACTTTTTTTTAACCTCATACCATATTGTGTCATATAACCTAATATTTTCTAAGTGTTTAAATAGGCCAACAGTGAATGAGGTCACACCATTTTACTGAAGATGGAATACGATTTCTCGGCTCTTTAACCCGGAGTCTGAACTCCTCTTCAATCTAGCAACCTGAGCATGCCCTCCAACATAATGATACCATTGAAAACTTATTCTCCAGAAACTTATTTTCAAAATCACAGTCCAGTGTACTTCTGTCTATTTAGCTATTATACACATGAGGAAAAGTTCAATAACATTACAACAAGTTAATGGAACAGTTAATGGAACAGTCTTATACTGTTTATACTGATATGAGGTGGGGACTTGGTCAGCTCTTTAGAAAGTCTGGTAGAATGTTTTACCGTATTCGTTCAGATATTTTGCTTCCTAGATTCAAATCTTGTTGAGGTCGGTAAAGTAAGAAGCTAGTACTGAGGATTGATTCTCTCTCGCTTTTCCGCACATACCCAGGCAGGACAAACATGCTGTGTTCAAACGTGGAGATTTCTTTAACTGATACACTACACAGGTCTCTATTTCAATACTGGAGTAGGGTAATGTATAACAATTGTGCGTCAAAGTCCACTACTCTGCTATAAACCTTGGAAGATACACATTAAATTAACATCAGACAATACCATTTATAATCTCTCAAAAAGATATGGCCTTGTCTCTAACTACAAGAAGCCAATATATATTTATTTTTAAAGAATTTAATTATAAAGTGAAATTTTGAGTCATTAAAAACAGATTGAACAAATTTTTCAGGAAAAATTTGAAACAAAAATAACGATTTGTACTATATAATCTTGTTAGATTAATATAGATAAATCATTTTTATTACATTTTTACATTCGTTCTACCTTTCGTTCTAAATTTCTGTCTCTCATCTTAGAAAACATAACTAATATTTGAAATTATATTATTGTTTTCTCATTTTCTCTATTATTTCGTATTTTACCTTTTCCCTCTCTTTTTCTTTGTTGTCTTCTAGTTCTTCTTTCTCCTTTTCGTCTCTCCACTCTCTCAGTAATATATATATATAAGGGGGTATTTACATATCTATGTGTGTGTGAGTATGCCCAAGTTGTAACCAAAACACATTCTTTAACGAAATATGACAGCTGATGACCATACAGCGTTTTCAGGAATTTTAATCGTCAATAGACATTATTACAGTAATAATATAAGAGTGAATGAACAGAAATAACGAAACACTTGAATATTAAATATAATAAAATATACATAAAAAATAAACTGTCGGACAGTTAGAACGCATTTCTACAAAAAATAATTGTCTTTCGAAGCTGTTGACAAAACTAATTTGTGCATAAATGAAGTTAGTTAAGTTAAATTTAAATATATTTCAATTTTTATTTCGTTAATTACAATGCGAAACTTAAATAAATTCTGTCAGAGATAATTGAACAAGATCCCACGAATGTTGTGAAAAGAATTTATCGATGTTTCTCAATTAATATTTCTTTTGTTATTTTTATCTCCCATTGTTCTTGAATTCTTTTATTGGTTTCAGTCTGTAGATTCTGGCCATGCCGGAACATCACCTTGAAATAATTAAGTTGATCTATCGACACCCCACCCCACCCTCCCAACATCTCTATTCGGTAATTACGACAGGTAACAAGTCTTTAATTTACCATGAAAGGTGATTAGATTATTTCATTAAAATTATAAAAACTACAAAAAAATAATAATTAAAAAAAAAATAGCCAGAATACTCGAGAGATTATTTTAAGAAATATCTTGATGCAGAATTTTTCTTTGGGGTACTATTTTCTCTGATAGTTAATTAAATTAAAATCCCTGCATAATGGATGTTTGCATTAGTGTTATTTTTAAATGGAAGCAATCAAACTTGTGTAGATAGTTTTCATTCAATCTTTTTTATATTTTATCTACCTGTCACCCACAACATGGATTGTCTCTTTGTCCCCCGCTGACCACTGGTCTCTGCCCTCTGAGGCAACTTTGCCCATCGCTGTCTTTGTCATCATTTAGCCGTTTTAACGACTGTTCTTGCGATGTAATTTCTCATTTTTATATGAATTTAAATACTCTAGCTTCGTCTCGATCAGAGACAACATTTTTTATTTAGTTAAGTTTAATTTTCGGTGGTAAGCTGTGTCGCCCGGTTTAACTATAAAAATATTGTCACAATCGACAACAGTACTTACAGAAGGTCGGACACCATGCTTTGACGCATAGAGTTACGGCCCTTGCCATTCTGAGTTCAAATCCCGCCGAGGTTAACTTTGCCTTTCATCCTTACAGGGTCGATAAAATAAAGTACCAGTAATGCACTGGGTAATTTGCTGGCCTTGTGCCAAAAGTAGAAACAATTATTATTAACTTGTAAATATGTAAGGTAGTATATGTGATCATTAATATAAAACTTCGTGGATAATCAAACATAAACGTTTCACAAAGCTGAACATACACACGTTCATGTACAACTATAT
>OZ024758.1:10846826-10851826 GCA_964016885.1 Eledone cirrhosa
GTATGGTATTGTATTTATTTTGACCAATAATAATTAACCAGTAATAATTTTGAATTACTTCGAATACTATCGTAAATAGCTACTAAAATAGAAGCAATAGCTTCTATGAATTATCTCCCCTAGCAATCGGTCATCTGCTCGCTTTGTGCTGTTTCCGGATGAGGCTTGTTATATGTGTGCATGCGCGTGTCTGTGTGTATGTTGAATTGTTCGTTACATTGCGTAAGTGTTTTCTTGTAAATGATTGAGCTAATTTTAAGAGAAGAAAATATTAAAAATATATATCGAATATATATTTTATATTATTATAGTGATCATTTATATACATGCGAACATACAACTCTCGATCTCCCTCTCTCTCTAGCATTTTATTGAACAAGAGGGGGGTAAAGGAGCTCTATGGATAGGTTTTAACGATATCACATATTTGGTCGAGTTGCCATTTGCTTCTCCTATTGATAATGATGTTAAAATCACAGCATAGCTAAAAACACAGTTTATTCTACTCGGTACGGTTTCAATCTGGCTGTTCGGCTACATACCTTGAATAATGAGACCTGCTCCCTGTCTGCGAGAAAATATAAAATTCAAAGTAGGCGACAACGCTGTCATTCCACAATGGCGAGTTGTCTCCAGCCCCAACAATAGATATAGGTGGTATTTGATTGAGTGTGTAGTTAGTGAAGTTTGAATACTCATAGATAGTTAAAGATAAAGCTAGTGGGTAATGGATGACATTCCATGTAAATGAGGGCAATTTGTGAATATTTCACTTCAGTTGTTCTGGAGTTTCTGTTATGTGACAAACCATCATGACGTTATGCACTTATCAACATACACTGATATTCTACTATGTGACCAGCGTCTCACACTCATAATGAAACTAATTATTCAAAAATCAACAAGATAAAAAAAAAATTGATTCATTATTCAATCCAATTTCTTCCAGGCCTACCGCAATTGTTAAACTTCATAATATTGATGACTCACCTTCTGATTGATTCACCCTCCACCGATCAGTCATGAATAGGAGTCTACTCTAATTCCATATTTATCATATGAAGCTCATCTGTTTTGTTATATACAACTGGGAATTGAAACCGTTTAATTCTTATATACTACAATGATTTTATATATATATATATTATAAAGATTCGGGGCGTGACGGCTGAGCGTTTCAACAGCTAGTTCCAGATTGTTTCATATATATATAGGAACGAGTAGGACCCCGACAGCTGAGCTCAAGCCGTTTCGACGGCTAATTCAATTAGCCGTCGAAACGGCTTGAGCTCAGCCGTCGGGGTCCTACTCGTTCCTATTACCCACTCTACTACCCTAAGTATTGAGTACTTTGGTGCGTTATGGTCCACCTGGTTCCTTACCACATTACCTTCGTTATATATATATATATAATGAGAGAGAGATTATATTAACAGCAATCTCTGTAATTTTCTTATTACTGTTTAGTTGTGTGTCTACATATACAACGTATACGTAGTATGCAACAATAACTCTTACCATCAGATAACTGAAACAATTGTCTGAGACACTCTTCAATGCTTGTCAGCAGAGCCCGATTTGGTATTTAGCACCCTAGGGTAGCTCTGCAATGTGTATTCCCCGTTTACCCAGTTAAAGGTTGGTTTACTCTACGTATTACCATCATTGTTTAGTTTAATAAAAAAAATTATAGAAATAAATTTCCTGTCACTTACATTCGTTGAAATACACACAGAGAATCAATAGCTACATATTCATTATAACATTGCAGAATGACTGACAATTTGCTTGGGGCGTCGGTATTCTATCAAAATCTTTTGTTTCCATTATAGTTAGCAATATAACATTGGTTTTCTTGAAGCATCGATCAAAGAATTTTATATATTTTGCTATCAGGTATTTCTATTCAGACAGTTTATTCGATAAGGGGAAACATATTAATGATATTTTCCACTATGGGCTATGTTAGATTTAAATTTACATCTAAAGTTGTACTGGGAATAAAAGTTTATAAGCTGTTAGAAAATTACTGTTTTTATATGAACTATGGAATATACCCATTTTCTATTTTTTCTTATAGTCATACTCTCTCTCTCTCTTACACATGTATATATTGTTATACTTTGGGTGGGTCATGATGCCAATAAAAATACACGCACCTGCTGGTTTTCACTTCAAATTTGTAATAAATTGAAGTAAAAATCAACAGATGCGTGTGTTTTTATTGGCATCATGACCCCGCCCCCCAAAGTATAACAATATCTGTTTCAACACACGTTTCCAGATAACACATCTTGCAAAACAAATAAAAAAACGAAGTGTGTATGTATGTATGTATGTATATATATATATATATATATATATATACACACGCACACGCTCACACTCACACACACATTACATACATACATGTATGTGTATGTATGTAACGTAAGCTCTACAACAAGAATAAAAAACACCAGCTTTCAATGCCAGTAAAACCAAACGCAACACAGTGCGGCTAATGTTATTAGTTTAACGCTCAAATGAAAATAGGAAATAAATGTCTTATTTGGAAGTGTTGCAATATTTTGGCAAGTCACGTGGTCTGAGACTCTTTGTTGTAACTGAAGCAATTATATTATGGAAGAGCCAGTTTAACTATTTAAGAACACACAACAAAAAACTGTTATATTCACTTTTCATTTATTATTGAAGTGTCTAATTTTTCACCGTCACTGACAATTCCTCTGTTAAAATTAGTTACTGGTGAGTTTTATTGACGTCAGTTTCTTTTTATCTTCATTATTATTCTTTATTTTTTAACCTTTCACTGTATCTATTTTTACTGTACGTTTGGATTATAGGTTTTCTTTTATAGCTGTTATTTGCTCTTTTAACATAGGTCACCATTAATCTCTTTTAGGGAGAATTCTTCCTATTGTTTATATTGATACTTCTTCGGGTTGTTTTTTTTTTTTATTTAAGTTGTCATAATGGTTGGTCTGTTTTTGAATATAGACGTCAGCCGTTATGTCTATTTATAGTAATTTTGAAATATTGTCAAAGTTTACAAATTATTGTTAACTCGATTCCATCATGTTTGACTAAGCCATAAAACATTTATCGTTGTTAGAGTAATTTGGTTTACTGTTATTGGAATTTTCACTTATTTAGTAAATTGTTTGCCTTTTGGTGTAAAAGTTTTAAAAAATTGTGTAGAGATTCTATTTTGGTTATGATGTGTGTATGTCTGTTTAATTGGTTGGAATGTATAATTCTAATGAAAATTTATTCACAATAAAAAAAAAAGGAATTTAAGTATAATGTTTATATCATGAAGTGAGTCGGGATTCGAAACGGCCGACTTGGTGTTCACAAGTCCCCACGACTCGACTACTATCAAAGAAGTGCGTTGATATAAA
This sequence comes from Eledone cirrhosa, assembly GCA_964016885.1. Taxonomy (NCBI): domain Eukaryota; kingdom Metazoa; phylum Mollusca; class Cephalopoda; order Octopoda; family Eledonidae; genus Eledone; species Eledone cirrhosa. The sequence continues at coordinate 10,850,231 of OZ024758.1, forward strand.
CTGAAAGACTGACATAGATATAACTAACAATTTCTACCGAATTGCATAAAATCATGTTGAGAGTAGCAGATTTCATGGTAACCTCCTCAATGTATTAAGGAAAAAAATATTTCTTTGGTAGTGTAGGTGTTTTTATTTATCTTAATCGGATAAAATCTTGATATTCAGATATTTTTTTCTGTTTACTTTTCTGGTCTACATTTCAGTTTAGAAGGAAGTTTAGCATTAAATCTTGGATCGATTCATGAATTGTGGTTAAGCTGTTAATACCAACGATCCATTAATGTTTCTCTGTGTGTTTTTTTTGTTTCTTTTTGTTCACGAGATTAAGCGTTTACTTGCTATTGTATTAGCCTTATTGTCTTTGTTCAGAAATATATACATTTGCTTTCTTCTTCACAAATAAGTCATTCATGTAGTTGTATGTATTAACTATTTTAATAACTAATTGGTTCGTGAAGCTAAGCACCCATCATATAACACTCGCTAGTATTATAGAAGAGGACGTTTTAACCCAAAATAGAAGTGAACACATCGGATGGCCACGACTGGAATGAATTTGAAGACTGGTTTACTCGACCAGGAATAGCCTGGGGCCAAATGACAGGAAGAACCACTACTGTTCGCTCACATTCATGTATATATATATATATATATATATATATATATATGTATATAATCTTTTTAGTTGGCAAAGTGGCGTCTAGGGACATGTTTCGGTCGTAGTAAACTTCATTCGCTCTAGGTCTCTAATCTATCTGGCCACTAAATATCGCATCTAAGAAAGTTTGTTTGCATCATGCTTCGTATAAAATTAAGAGGTGTGGCAAATGAGAACGGTTGATTAACAAAAGCTAAATATATTTGGCCATTTTTGCCTTCAATTGATTCCTGTCACAACTGGATTGATTCCTTCCAGTAATTCCGATTCAAAAGGCTTCTCCGTTGCTCTGATCACACACTCATCCACCCATGAAGCAAATTAATTCGCGGTGAAGATAAAGTATCAAATACCCATGTGAGATAGCGTAAACGACGAGATGGACAGATGGAAATGTAGATCAGTACGTTCAAGTGGGATCTTGGGTTAACAACTAGTTCTCGCACGTATTGTGGCCAACCCTGGAATCGCAACTGATTATCAATCTCTTTGTCAGACATCTGTACATGTAGTACATAGTCGGCTCAGTTCATTCTAGACGAATACCGATACAAGTACAAAAATTAGGTCCTTTTTCTGTAGTATGATTTATACTTTCTTTGGCGTGAATGAGAGAACGATAAATGGAAGGTTTAGTATGTATTTAATTTTGGACTTGAGACATGTTTGCTGTGCTTCCCACAGACATTTCTGCCTACTTTCGTTTTCTGCAACAGATTATTTACATTACTTTCTATACTATTGGCATTTTCTTTCCGAATATAGCTACACAATACACTATAGGTATTGTATCAATCTGGTATTGATTTTTACATCAGGATTTTCAGACAAAAAAATCAATCTTGTAAATATATTTTCCCCAATGGGTGTTAAAGTTAACGTTAAAATGTATTCCGATCTATAAGAATGCAAAGGTATCTTGTATTCCGATCTAT
>OZ024758.1:10856826-10866826 GCA_964016885.1 Eledone cirrhosa
ACACTTCCGGTGGCGATCATTTACATAGACATACTAATTTTCTGTCACTAATTTTCTCCTAATGCAGTTTATATATAATATCGTCCTTTTTAAATGTATCATGGATTATGTTACTGATTACATAAGACAGTGTAACAGTCTTCGTTCAATTTCTGTGTATATTGTCAATTACGTTTTTATTTGACGTATCATATCTACATGTATATATATTTGCGTATTATTCAAATGTACTTAATAATATAATATTGCATGCATGCATACATAGTGGCTGCCAACTCGTTTTCGAGTACGGCCACTACTTTATATCCATGTAGGAGAACCCCTACCGATGCGCTGAACGAGTGTGACTTTTTAGTCCAGCCAGCGACTTGAAAACTCTGGTACAAACACTACACTTGTGACAATTATTGACACATAGTGCTGGGCCCATGGTACCATGTGACGACAAGTGCAGAGAGATCTCCAGATATAAAGCAATGCCTGTGCCGTGAAGCTTTTATAGTGAGCAAAGGCACTGCACAAAGCCAGTCCCACTCTCTTAACCAAGATGATATTTACCAAAAAGAAGAACAAGTCAACATCATTGGATACCATCAGGGTTGCAGGTGTTATATTAGTTTTCCTTCTCCTAAAATTCTGCCTTGACAAAGGCTAAGGGGTCATCTCTCCCGGTGATTTTGGATGGCCATTGACTCTTAAGAGCTCCTTTGCCATTTGACATACATACATACATACATACATACATACATACATACGTGTGTGTGTTTATATATTGTGTTAAATCGATCGTAGTATTTGTTTTGCGATAATTTCTGTTTTACCTTATCAACCAATAAGACCAAATATAACTAGTAAGTTTTCAGGAGCCATCGGCCGTGCCCGAACGGTTATTGACCTCGTGTTCTACATTTATGTTATAAATATTTCTAACATTGACACAAGGACAGTATTTCAGAGAAGGGTAAAAGCGAATATATTGATTCTCAGTACTTTATTTATCGACCGCAGACGAATGAAAGTCAAAGGTGACTATGATGGAATATGATATTTAAACATTGGTCGTTGGTAAGAAACATCTTAAAGTATTTTGTCCAAATCTCTACTACTACTACTGCCAATCCACTGCACTTCAAACATAAATAATGGTGGTAGTGGTGGTGGCAGTAGTAGTAAATGACAGGGGTTGTAACAATAACAACAACAGCAGCAGTTACAGCGTTGTAATAATATTCTCGTTAATCAAATCTATTGCACGTGTAATTCTTTTTTTAGTTACTATTTCCAGGCATCTTTATCTTGTACATGACACTACCACATGTTATATAGATGGGAGGGGGGAGGCAAGGGAGGTAAATCTTGAGACTACCACAGAGATGGAAGAAAAGCCTTTATATATATATATATATATATATATATATATATATACAAGAAGGAAGCTAATAATAATAGTAATAATTGATGAAATCGTGCAAAAATCAAGATAAAAATTTTAATCCAAATATTTAAAAAGGTGAGGAGAAACCACGGGAGGCTAGAAATGTTTCTAAGCTGTTGCATCTGTATAAGACAGTCTTACAGCAAAGGCGAGATTAAGTAAAATACTGCATATATATATATCTACACACATACACACATACACACAAACATATACTAATATAATACACACACTCGTACGATTTCTAACATGCAAACACACACACACACACACACACACACACACACACACACACACACACACACACACACACACACCAGAGAACACATGTAGAAAGAGGATTAGCCCCCACCCCACCCCACCCAATTTCTCTTGTTTTTATACACAACGGATTGAAAAATATAATCTCTGTTTACAGTAAGCGTTCCGAAGATTGCGGCCAATCTAGCAAACAGGCGGTGGTGGTAGTAGGAAGAGATAGAATTAGGGAGAGAGGGGACAACAGGAATGGTGAGCTCTGTTTGAACAACTACTGTAAAAAAAAAAAAAAAAAAAAAAAAAAAGAGAATATTTTTTGTAGTAGACATGGCTGTGTGGTTAAGGGGTTCTGTTACCAATAACGCAGTTTCGAGTTCAGGCCCATTATGTGGTGCCTGGAGAAAGTCTCTTCTACTATAATCTTTCATGCTTAAAAAAGAAAGTATATACTTTTTATATGATCGATGTATTTTAAAATATTTGCTATCACTTGAAAAAACACTTTATGATGTAAATTAGTCGTCAATTTGTCTGTCTCGATAAGAACAAAAAAATGCTAATTTTTGTCATTTCGCTAAACATTGACATTTTTGTTTCCATTAAATAATAGACCGGAGTAAATTATTCCAACCAACATATAAACCTGATATACTATATGGAATATTCCAGTCTCTTATGACAATCAATGTTCCAGTTGATAAATAAATAGAACAAATAATTGGGGGAGTTAACATGCAAATAAATACATGTATATATATATATATATATATATATATATATATAGCGAAGGAAAAGTGGTAAGGAACCAGGTGGACCATAACGCACCAAAGTACTCAATACTTAGGGTAGTAGAGTGGGTAATAGGAGTAAGTAAGACCCCGACGGCTGAGCTCAAGCCGTTTCGACGGCTAATTCTGTACAGAATTAGCCGTCGAAACGGCTTGAGCTCAGCCGTCGGGGTCTTACTTACTCCTATATATATATATATATATATATATATATATATAAAAATATGTAGTTTAGAAAGCCACAACAATGCAGATGGGAAATCTCGAGGTAGGAAGTGAGTGAAAAATAGGAGAAAAGTGGAAAATGAGACAAAAAGGAAAACAAAACAAAGGTAGAAGGGTTACCGTAGTGGAGATTTAATCCCAATATTTCGGGCTCACGCCCATCAACGGGGGGAAAGTTCCAAAAGGGGGGAACAGGCTAAGCCGGAGAAAGTTGTTGTATTGTCGTTAAAACATAGGAATGCCGTTATGGGGAAAATTCAAACGAGGGAAAGAATGCGCGTGCGCGTAATAGGCTGTGGCAAAAGCTACTGACCAATTGGGTTAAATCAATAGGGTGCGCTAGCGCGTGAAAGCCGTAAAATATATATATTTTGGTATGTACATTTAATTTTGATAGTTTGTATAATTTTGTACATAGATCTGTTGAATATGCATGCCAATTCTAACACATATATATCCTAGAAACGATCGTTAAATAATGAACTTTTTTTGTTTAATATAAGGAACTGTTTCATTGTTTTATTCATTATTTTTTTAATATTTTATCTTGACTCTGTATTCCGTTTATCTTTCACCGAAAGTGATATTTCATTGCATCTCTTCTTTCCATGATATCCGGATTACATTGAGTTCTTCATACGGATTGGACACTACCGTAAACTCTTGGTAGATTTATCTACATATATTTAAATATATACACTTGACGTATTATTATCGATGATTTAACAGAACTAATGTACGCAAACATATACTCACTTGTATATAATTCTAACTTTTTATAATTATGTGCATACATCTAAACTATGAGACAGAATGGTGTGCGAAAGAGAGATAGGGTAAGAATTGAAACCATAACTGGACTGGTATTTTAGTTATCGACCCTTAAGTTATGCAAGCCAGTGTTCATTTACGAGATTCGAACTCTGTTTGTGTATGTATATATGATGACCCCTTAGCCTTTGTCAAGGCAGAATTCTAGGAGTAGGAACACTCTGATATAACACCTGCAACCCTGATGGTATCCAATGATGTTGACTTGTTCTTCTTTTTGGTAAATATCATCTTGGTTAAGAGAGTGGGACTGGCTTTGTGCAGTGCCTTTGCTCACTGTAAAAGCTTCACGGCACAGGCATTGCTTTATATCTGGAGATCTCTCTGCACTTGTCGTCACATGGTACCATGGGCCCAGCACTATGTGTCAATAATTGTCACAAGTGTAGTGTTTGTACCAGAGTTTTCAAGTCGCTGGCTGGACTAAAAAGTCACACTTGTTCAGCACATCGGTAGGGGTTCTCCTACATGGATATAAAGTAGTGGCCGTACTCGAAAACGAGTTGGCAGCCACCATATATATATATATATATATAAATTGATGAGCAGAACAAACAAACATTAAATAATCCCTTAAATAAATTAAAAAATAGATTTAAATATCTACCTGTTCATAATGCTATTACCGGCGGTTTCCATTTACAAAAGATTAGAAATTCAGAGAATTTCCAACGGAAAGTAAATTTCATCAGATAGCTATTTCCTTTCTATAGGACTTACGTCCCACGGTCTGCAAATATAATGCCAACTACCAGCTCGTATGAGTTATGGCCGTTAAAGTGATCCACACGTGAACCGGCCGCTAGTGAAAGCGGGAATATTACAGACTTGTTGATGGCTTGGCTGCTAAAAAAATAGCAGTAAGCAACAACGAATTTTTTCTCTACATAGATTGGAGAATATATAAAAATGAGGTAAATATCTCACTGAGTACTAAGTACCCATAGAGATACATCAATTTCTATAGTTCTGGTATCTCGAATTAGTACCATAGAACAACAATTATATTATAGACACCCTATATATCTCTATGGGTACTTAGTACTCAGTGAGATATTTACCTCATTTATATATATATATAAATATATATAAATGAGAGGTATAGAGGTTGTTTTAGCAAGAAGCTAACGGCATTCTATAACATATATGCGACTATAACGTCAAGATGGGAAAAGTAGTTAACGAAAGATTTAGGAAAAATAACTCAAACTCATCTCAAAAGAGAATATATATATATATATATATATATATATATATATATATATATATATATATATATATATATATATATATATATATATATATATATATCAGAGGTAAATACTGTATTTAAGGTCGTGTGACGCAACTTCGAGTGATTAGCGACCTTTAGACTCCCCTGAAATGAAACAATTGTTAATACCTGAAATAAAGCCCATTGTTGTACAGCCGACCATGTTATTCTTCATTCTTTCACCATTATTACCCCAAGTATAACCTGCATAGGAATTCTCGCGAACTCGCTACCTAATTATGAAACCTCTTGTCGAGTCAAACAAAGCCGTATGTTAAAATTATTCACAATATAGAGTACTCACAACCTCTAACTGGATTACCTATAACGGTAACTTGTTATCATATATATATATATATGTATATATGTATGTATGTATGTATGTATGTATGTATGTATGTATGTATGTATGTATGTATGTATGTCTTTTACCCACCCTACACCAATTCCAACTTAACACGATACTCTAAACCCACGCTGTAAAATTGACATTTATCATACCGTTTTATGACAGCTGTTGACTTTGTACTATATATATATATATATATATATATATATATATATATAATGTGTGTGTGTGTAACGAGGACCTAGAAATCAATATGTTTTAGTTGAATTCTATCTCTTAATTTTCGTGCAAAGAATCATTATACTTATTAAAGTATACAAAGACATGAATAATATATATAAAACGTATATATCTCAAAATAACCTTTTCTTTTACAGGCCTGTGTGACATATTGATAATGTGTGTGCGTGTGTCTTTTTTATAGGTCTGTGTTAGGTGTAAACTACACGTTGTTGCTGATAGCTATTTCTCATCTGTTGACACGGTGTAATTATTAAATATAAAAACGGATAGAAATATATCTAAACCTATGGCATGACATTCAATGAACCTGTATGAAAATAAATACATTGGAATATACGTTAGATATATAAATGATTATATGCTATGAAAACATGGATTAATACAAAGTAGAGGTAGAAAAAAATATTGGCAACGATGGTGCACAAAGAATGTATGAGCATCGATAAATAAAGATCGAACTAGAATATAGAATCAAAATATAAAAAAAGGTATATGTATCTTTTGAACTAAACGTGGGATGTAAATAATTAGAAAGTGACATTAAAGTGAATTTGTGTGTGTGTATGGATATATATACGGTGGCGGCCTGGGTATAAAAATATTGGTTGCCAGGAGATGAAGGGGGCCCACCTACATATAGAATGCTATCATTTAAATTTTATAATGAATAAATAACATTTTCGAAAAATACATAAGTGGAAAAATATTTTACCTTCTCCAATAAAAAATATTATGTATTTTGTCTCGGTGGCCTAGTTGCTATAGACGGTGGTGATCCTGGTCGGGAGTAGGGTTCCCGGTAAACCTTCTCAGTTTTTTTTATTGGTTGTAAAATAAAAACTGATAAAGGTTACGCGTCCCTCTTGACCAGGATTGAACCCAAGGCCAGGATCTCCGCTAGGCCACAGAGACAACTGCGAAAATCTTATGAAAATTCATACTTATAAACCTACTTTAAAAATTTGAAATTAAAAATATTGATTGTCAGGAGACGAAGGGGGCCCACCTACATATAGAATGCTATCATTTAAATTTTATAATGAATAAATAACATTTTCGAAAAATACATAAGTGGACAAATATTTTACCTTCTCCAATAAAAATATTATGTATTTTGTCTCGGTGGCCTAGTTGGAGTAGGGTTCCCGGTAAACCTTCTCAGTTTTTTTTTTATTGGTTGTAAAATAAAAACTGAAAAAAATTACGTGTCCCTCTGGACCAGGATTGAACCCAAGACCAGGATCTCCACCGTCTCTAGAAACTACCGCTAGGCCACAGAGACAACTGCGAAAATCTTATGAAAATTCATACTTATAAACCTACTTTAAAAATTGGGAATTATACACACGAACGCACTGGCTTACCTATCTCAATCGTGTTGCTACAATAAGAATCTCATTTTATAATCACAGTTCTAGCCTTACATGTAAATAGTAATTTTGACATCCATTCATGAATATTTGTGTAAATATATCCTAGAAGTATATTATTATATCATTCATATATTTAATCACTTCCATATATCAGTAATCCACATAAACTTTCTCTTATACAAAATGTTTACCTATCAAACCATAAATTTCCAGGTTATATGTATATCCCGCAATCCCGTATATTAGGCATAACAATAATATATATATATATATACACATATAAATATGATTGTTATAACAATCATATATATATTAGATGAAACAGAAAAAAAAAGAATTCAACGTATCGGACTTTAGCCCTTCACCAGATATACACTTTAAAGATAGAAGAAAAAGAACACACCACACAAACACAACAGTTGGATTTTCCTACATCTATGTTACAACTGCTGGTAGCCATAGAACTACAAATAATAAATAAAATCCGCCTCATATAAAATGTTAAGGTGATAATGAAGATAAATATATTTTCTTTAATATTTGAATTGACTTCAACACATTTCAATTATCTTGTAGAAATTGTATGTAAATCTTATGTTTTTGTAAATCTCTTCAATTTATCGGTTTGTTTGAATTTTCCTGTTTATATACACTTTGTAGAAAATATATGAGAACATGTTATGGCTAAATAGGGAAGATGTTAGCTTTGTAATGAAAGGGTCGCGGGTTCGATGCTTCAGCGTGGCATCTTTAGCAACTGTCATTTACCAGTCACGAGTGAATCCAAACATTATGAGTGAGATTGAGTTGAAGGAAACTGTTTGGAAACTTATATGTTCTGAACATATATATACACGTGTCTGTGGAGTTGTCGGGCATTTACATACACAATACAATTCATAGACAGGCTGTTCTATTGATCAAATAATTTGAATAGTCATCGTCGAATCGGCAATCGTCCGATATATATATATATATATATATATATATATATATATATATATATATACACACACACACGTAGATGTGTGTGAATTTATGTATGTGTACAGAATAAGCATACACACACACACATACACACACACATATATATATATATATCAGTGTGTGAAGGGTGAAAGAGATATGGAGATAAAGAGTATGTGCCAGTCGACATGTGTGTGTGTTATCTAGCAATGTATCTACATACACTTATATATATATATATATATATAAATGAATGAGTAAATAAGCGTCAGAAAACGTTGTTAATCTGCTGATGGGCATCGCGATAAAAGAATTTAAAAAAAAAAGGAAATCGAAATGGCGTGTTACGTTATCGAAAAAACAATCTGCGTTTGAACATTTAAGTTGGAAATTATTGATTTCTGTTCAGTTCAAAGTTTATAAAGGATTACGATATATACAAATGTAGATGACTCAATAGTTTGTAAACTATAAGTACTCGTAGAGATAATTTTACTAAGGTGGCTGTTTCAGTAGATATCTTCGTGCTAAATTAGCAGAAGATTGGTCTAAAGATAGTAACAAACAGATAAGGTAGAATAAAAACAGCAGGTGGAATTGCGAATGATTCCATCTATAAACATAGAATTAGCTATTTAAAAATAATAGCTTTTTCTTATATATTTCAAGGATTTAAATGGAAAGCAAAGCAAAAGAAAAGAACAGATAGGCAGCGAATTCGCGACGTCTTTAGAAAGCCGGATTAAACGGTGTGGTATTTGTTCCGGTTTTCTGCGGACTTCTGTTGACATCCTGCCAAGGACAATATTGTATTTGAACATTTCGGGATTTCGGTGTCATGACATAACGTATCAGTGGATTTATAGGAATTGTCTGAGAATTAGACGGGATACTTCGGGATATCGAATCTGACTTTGGGCAGTTTGATTTAAAATCCCGCAAATGAAATGTTTATCAATTATATTTGTAGACACACACTCAGAGGATAACACATGAGAGAGAGAGAGAGAGAGAGAGAGAGAGAGAGAGAGAGAGAGAGAGAGAGAGAGAGCACACGAATAGTGAAATGATTAAGTGTGGTTACTAACAAAGTGAAATACCAGCGACAGTTTATGGTTTATAACATCTAGCTCAGGCGTGATTAGTATGACAGTACGACTGTTAAAATATAGATCAAGTTCTCTTTCTCTTTATGTAATAACTGATCGATTCCAAAAATAGACATCGATCAACTAAATACCAAACTGAACTCAGTCTGATCGACTTAGAACTTTTTAAAAGCATTGACCTTAACGTCTGAAACTAGTAAAACAAAGAACATATAATTGAAGACGAACAGATAATATATATATTCAAACATTGTATGAACAAAAATTTGGAGACAGCAAAATTAAATTAACTTCCCTTAATTATATTTGTTTGTAGAGTTTGTCTATTTTTAATATCTTAGGGTTGTATTATAGAATGTGATGTTGAGTATTGAAGGAAAACTAATATAAATATATTGGAAAGAGAGAAGAATAATTGCTGGAACATTGTCATCGCTTGTAGAAACATTCAAAGACACCGATAGATTCATTTATTTACACAGAATGTAAAATATTACTTCATAACACACACGCACACACACACATACACAGGGTGTGTTTGTGTGTGTATTTAGGTAGCATGTATGTATATAGGTATATATACACATAGATATATATGATTCATATCACTGTGTGATCAGGTGTGTGGCTGTATTTGTACGCATGTGTGTGTATTTGTATGTGTTTTGTGGCTGTACGTGTGTGTGTACGTGTATACTTACATGAGCAGACATGTGTACATAAACAATAAAAATAATTACATTTCTTCGTGTCTGAAAAAAAAATGAATTTTCGTTTTTGCTTTGAATGTAAATTTTGTCTTCTGCATCGTTTAATATTGGCAATATTTAATAAGAAGCTTTTGATCGTCTGTTTCATCTTATAAAACATTTTTCTGAGAAATTCAACTGTATTACATCGTTGACCTCGTCCATAAGTTGGTTGTCTAAGCTTCTTTAATCTGAGAAAGGTAAGCTGTCTAACGCTGTTTATTAACCGAACAAAATGACTATGGTTGTGTCTGTACGGTTAAACATTTGTTCCGCATCAATATGGTTCTGGGTTTGATGCCAAGATGGGGAAAATTGTGTGAATGTCTTCATACGATCAGCTCAGTTGACTTAAAGGTTTGGAGTGAGACGCCTCTGTACGTCTCTAATGTATATAATAC
>OZ024758.1:10871826-10876826 GCA_964016885.1 Eledone cirrhosa
TATAAACCTACTTTCAAAATCAAAATTAAAAAGATGTGGTGTTGTTCATGGCTTTCCTAGAGCTATTAGTAATATTTAGGGTCGACTTCTGGTCAGTATTGAAAGTCTCTGGATTTCGCAAAATACATATTTTTTATTGGAGAAGATAAAATATTTTTCGCAAAAATTTGATTGCACTGTTTTGTTTCCACTTATGTATTTTTCGAAAATGTTATTTATTCATTATAAAAATTAAATGGTAGCATTCTATATGTAGGTGGACCCTCTTTATCTCCTGGCAACCAATATTTTTAGACCCAGTCCGCTACTGTACACACACACATTACATACATATAAACGTTACATATAGGCAATTCTATCATTCTCTACAAAGCTATGCCAGCATAACACCGTTTCCTAGAGTAATAGGAAACAAATATAGCATACATAATAAATAATTGTTTCTACTTTAAGCACAAGGCCAGCAAATACCCAGTGCATTACTGGGACTTTATTTTATCGACCCCGTAAGGATGAAAGGCAAAGTCAACCTCGGCGGGATTTGAACTCATAATACATAATAAATAATAAATATATATATATTTATACATACATACATATATTTATACATACATACATACATATATTTATACATACATAATAAATAATGAATATATATATATATATATATATATCCGACATTTATGGTGGAATATCTTGCTGTGAAGCGTTATACTGCTGATCTAACTTTAACCTATATAGCTTTCTTCACGTTTGGCTACTTGCTGTAGATATCTAGTTTTAAAATAGACAGGGGTAATGATAGAAAACATATATCAAGCAACACAGATTAAAAATGATGTCGAAATAAATTACAGAACATCATATTTCAATTTTTCAACTTTGGTTGAAACATCGAGATGAATACACCCCACTTGTGAAATTATCTCTGTAAGGTGGAATGGCTAACTTAGGGCTCATCTGAGATCTACCGCCAGGACAAGGGCAGACAGGTCCTCTAACTTTCCCCTTTCCCATTTTTTTCGAATAGTGGTAGTGTGTGTAGGTGCTGGTGATGTTGGTGCTGGTGGCAATGTTTTAGTGGTAATGGTGGTAGTAGTATTAGAAGCAGTACTTTTTGTTGTTGTAATAATAGTAGTAATAATAATACTAGTAGTAGTAGTAGTAGTTGTTGTTTAGCCCCTGGCTAAACGGAGATTGTTTTAATCTAAAGAAAGAAAATTGTTTCTGAAGTTTTTCCTTCCCAGTTTTAAAAAAGACATTTACAGTTTGATTTTAGCGAATTTACCTGATTTTCTAGCAAGTCGAGCAACATGTTAAAATGTATTCAGTGTTTCCTATTTAAAGTTTTCACTTTCCTAGATGAATGTGTAGATAAATTCGGAAGATGAGTAGACATCCATCACATACAAAGCTTATTTTGACAGCCGATCCATAACTCATTGTTATCACTTAGTTATAATTAAAGATAAGTGAGGAAAATATTTCCAGCTGTCATATTTTGTCTTTATTTCATTATTATGACTGCATGTAGTATGGCTGTCGTATGTTTAAAAAGATATCGCTTTACAAAATCATGTGCTAGGGGGTCTCCGTCGGTTTTGACGATGAGTTTTATAGTTCGAACTATTGGAAAAAAAAAACTACTCTTGAAATTAAGTGGTTGATTATTCCACAGCCACGTGTACCCTTCAGGTATTTCTCGGGGAGATTCAGCGTGGTATAGCGTGTAAAACGTTTGGCTCTTTGAATTACAGATAAACTAATTTTTACTTTGTAAAGTGAACTGGAAAGACGGAAAATAAATTGTTTTGCTGAACCGCCAGACATTGACTGATTTAGAGAGAATATTTTGTAGAACTTCTGGTTCCATGTTGTATATCAACCGAGTAAACCTTAACTTTCATCCTCCTAGAATCGATCAATTAAGAACCAAACTTAAAATACTCCAATATTAGACTAAATAAAGTAATGTGGCTAATCTAAGTTTAGTATATTGCAATGTTGCATTTTTTTTGCCAAAATATCTCAATTGCATAAGTGTAGCTCTGTCTGATATTCGAGATAGATATGTTTCTTTATTAGCCACAAGAGCACAAAAGAAGGGGACAAATACAAAGGGGGAAGTTTATATACAATAAAAACGTGTACAATATTATCACAAATGCAATTTAAAAATTAGTCGATTTTCCCCAATAGGGGGAGACATTTCATATGGGTAACACATACCCCCGAAAAAAAATGTGCAACCCTCATCTCCAGGAGTACGAAGAGTTTGTATTTTTTTCCTCTCCTCCTCTTTTTCCTCAACCTACAGGCTGATATAGAGAGAAGGCCCATTCACTCGGGCCATTTTCACCACTTTCACCCACCTTTCAAGATAGTTAGAGAAAATTATATATATATATATATATATATATATAAAACAAAGGAATTGTGGTAAGGAACCAGATGGACCATAACGCACCAGAGTACTCAATACTTAGGGTAGTAGAGTGGGAAATAGGAAAAAGTATGACCCTGACGGCAGAGCTCAAGCCGTTTCGACGGCTATTTCTGGACGTACAGAAATAGCCGTCGAAATGGCTTGAGCTCTACCGTCGGGGTCATGCTTTTTCATATATATATTGAGTATATGTTGGTTGTATACCAACACCTCAGTATGCAGATTGGAGCACTCAACTTGTCTATACCACACTAATTCGGACTGCCTGAAGAGGTCACAGCCAAAGATGGCTGTCACCGAAATATATATAGCAGTAATAAACGAAGCTAAATTTTAAACATTTGACTTATTTATTTTACTTTATTTTATATATATATATATATATATATATATATATATATATATATATATATAAGAGAGAGAGAAAGAAAGGGATTAATGAATATGAAATATTATTTTTAAGAAAAAATAAATTATCCAACACACCATCTGTTGTCGTTTCGATATTTTGTTGTTTGTTTATATATTTTTTATATAGTTTTATTTAGAATGTTTTTAATTTAGATTTTAGTTTTCCTGAAAGATCATTTATATTTACAATAAATAAAAACTTTTCAGTTGAGTGGTAAGGAACACCTGTGGAGAAATGGTTTGAGATGTTTATTATCTTGAGTAGCAAGAGGAAAGGAAATATAACGGTAACAACAGCAACAACAACAACAACAACAACAACACCAACAGCAGCAACAACAACTGATACCACCACCAGCAACAACAACAACGACACCTACAACAATAACAAAACAATACAATGACAGTGGCAAGAACAATCATAACGTAGAGTACACAAACAAAACGGTAGTAGCAACAGCAGTAGCAACAGTAGCAGTAGCAACAGCAGTAGTAGTAGCAACAGCAGTAGCAACAGTAGCAGCAGAGGTTTCTAATTTAGGCACAAGGTCAGCAATTTTGAGGAATGGTCTATAAAATCAGCCCCAATATTTGTCTGGTATTTGAATTTATCGACCTTTCAGTCGCATGTGAACTCAAGGACGTAAGGCCTTAACTAAATAACGTAACTGTTTCTAATTTTGGCACAAGGCCAGCAATTATCCCAGTACATTACTGGTACTTTATTTTATCGATCCCGTAAGGATGAAAGGCAATGTTAACCTCGGCGGGATTTGACTTTGCCTTTCATCCTAAGGGACGTAACTATGCTGGAAAGCATGGCGTCCGACCCTCTACCGATACTGCCAATAACATAATGTATTTTATTATACTCTCTAACGATTCTGTTAATATATTAACGATAGTTTCTGATTTAGGCACAAGGCCAGTAATTTTAGGGGGGTTGGTGAAGTCGATTACATCGATCTTAGTACTTGATTGGTTCTATATTTCACCAACTCCAGAGAGATGAAACACAAAGTTGGCTTCGGCGACATTACAATACAGTGTGTGAAAAGCCAGAAAAAATACCGCAAAACATTTTGTCCGACTTTCTATCGATTTTTAAAAATAGGAGTTTAATGAAATTAGCTCCAGTAATTGGCTCATATTTTAATTTATCCGTACCGGAAGTACTAAAGGTAAAGTTAGCCCCAGTGGCAGTTGAGCTCAGAACATTTCTTAATAAAATACCTGGCGCTATTTTGTCGGACGCTCTTAAACTTCTGCCAGTCCACCAACCTTAATATAAATAATAATGATTCTGATATTGTTAATACTACCACATCATTCATATCATTAATACTACCACACCTAGGAATTCATTTTAATAACGCACTTGTCAGCAATTTAAGTTTTATAATTTGAACTAAATCGATAAAGTTTATCAAAAAATAAGAAACTTAAATTAATAATTTAAATATTTGAAAAAATGTAATCAATTTACAAATGCACTAAGTAAAAACATTTTATTTTCTTAATGACTTCATTACAACTTTTAAGGCTCCTGGGGTGGGTTGGGAAGAGTGGGGAAGTTATTTTTAAACCAGAAACATTGTCTAATTGCTTGCAACAGACTAAATTCATTTGCCTTTTTAATAACTGTTTCTACTTTTGGCACCAGGCCAGCAATTATCTCAGTGCATTACTGGTACTTTATTTTATCGACTCCCGTAAGGATGAAAGGCAAAGTTAACCTCGGCGGGATTTGAACTCAGATCATAAAGGGAGGTAACTCTATGCTTCAAAGCATGGCGCCCGACCCTCTACCGATACTGCCAATCCACCGCCCTCCACCACCCTCCACTGCCTCCACCAGCATAATAATTTGCCTTTTTAATAACATCGTTTATTAAATTCAAGATATATTTTATTTTATTTTTTCATCAAGAGAAATTAGCCGTTGTCAACTACCATTGCACATATCTGTCTTGGCGAGTGAGGAGGGGGGGGGGGGGGGGGGGCTTGAGGAAAAGTTTTACATATTGGTGTGTGTTTGTATTTTTGTAAAAATATGTCTATTGTAATTCTGATGTTACATAATTACCATTATAAGTTTTCCATTAATGACCGTGGCCTTTCCTTCTCTCTCTCTCTCTCTCTC
>OZ024758.1:10881826-10899326 GCA_964016885.1 Eledone cirrhosa
CACACTTATCGACTCTTCCTCTTACTACACTCTGTTGGTGTAATAATTCAACAACAACAACATACACTCTCAATGAATAATTCCAGCTAAATATCTATCTTACCTCTTTCTAAAAAAATCAGCTTTTTTTTCTGGATTTCGTATATTTTTTCTTCTTTTCTTTATATTTTTATGTTGGTTTTCTTTGTCTATTTTTCTATTGTTTTTTTTTTGTCTTTCTTATATATTCCTTCTTTATTTATTCGTTGTTATTTTTTTCTTTCTTTCTTTTGACTGCATTCTGATTGTCGATAGTAGCAATATGGTCCTAATAAAATATCCGGTATACATACATTATATATATATACACACACACACATATATATATATATATATATGTGTGTGTATCCAGCAAATCGTAATTCTGGTAGGAAAGCAATGTTTCTGAAATAAGAGAACATAAAACAAGCTTATGGATTAATTCGACTGCTTCTTTTATATAACCTACGATAAGACAAAAAAAAAAAAAAAAAAAAAAGACAGAGAGAAAGAAACCAAGCAAATTCGGTTATCTGAACAGAATCATTTTATTATTATTATTATTTCTCTGTTGGTTATTCGCCTATATAACCTATAATCTAATTATCAATTGATTCAGATGGTATCATTGAGAGAATAATCCATTCTAGCAAATAATAATTTCTTATATTGGCGCAAGGCCATATACATATCTTTGGTGAGGAAAAGCAGTTGATTAAATTGACCCAATTACTTGACTGGTATTGGAATGGATGCGAGGTTTTTAAGCAAGGAAACATTAATTGGTCGTTTGGCCTTGTAGAAAAAAAGCAACCATATATATATATGGCACATCATATTTTGTCTCAGCTTTTGTGTGTGTATAATTATGTGTGTGTATGTATATATATATATGGGGAGAGAACAAGATACCATTATATATATATATATATATATATATATTTATACGTTATTCCGGGTTGAATCGGAGGTAACCACAGTAAGTAAGGTACTCAATACATTGCAGAGTATAAAAGTTTTAATATAGATGAGATTCTACAGGACTAGAACTGTTTCATTCTTTAGAAATCATCAGGATGATTTCTAAAGAATGAAACAGTTCTAGTCCTGTAGAATCTCATCTATATTAAAACTATATATATATATACATATATATATAGTGTGTGTGTGTGTGTGTCAACAAACAAAAGGTGTATATATATGTGTGTGTGTATTCGTATACATTTATTTATGTTTCAATATATACACGTGTGTACATGTGTGATTATGGTACACCCACAAATAAACACAGTTACAAACAATATGATGATGAAACCAGATTATAGAGAGAGAGAGAGAGAGAGAAAGAAAGAGACAGGAACAGAGAAAGAAGGAGAGAGGGAGAGAGGGGGGGTCTAACACTATAGAAAAAAATTATGACACTGACGCTATTTCTGACCTTTTTATCTCAAACATACGTGTGTATATGTGTCTTTTTCTGTATGTATTTGTGTTGTGTTTGTAAATGTGTGTGTGTATGTATTGATGTGTTGACGAATATGTGTGTGTGTGTATTAGCCTTTGATCAAGATGTATATAGAGAGCCACTCGTTAAAACTTTTAACATGATCTTTGATATCAAAGAACCATAGAACTCTTTCGTGTAGTTGTTATAACTGTCTTGTGTTGGGTCAGACTCCGTACCAGAGACATATGATCAAACAATTCCAGCCTTGACCATCACATCTTTTATATTCTTTCATGTAATTAAGTTAATACATCATATAGACAGTACTACATCATACAGTATATCTTCTCCTTAAATCGGCTTAGTCGACCTCCAGTATTTATTATTTAATGAATTCAAGCCTGGCATATATTTTATTGATCTCGGGTCTACACGTCCTTCTATCCCCCTTCCACAGACACACGCATACCAATCGATCTCAGGTCCACACGTCCTAACCCCCTTCCACACACACACTATGGCTATGATTAACCCTTTTCATAACAAACCCCCTGATACCGCTCTTGGTTCTTCAATACTGAGCAGTATATTTTAATGTGTTTATATTCATCTAAAATTCTTTTATCATAGAAAAATCATTGTCCTAAAATGAACAAATTTTGAAAGTTGTATGAATATTAGCTTAAAGCTAGCAGCTTCAACGCAATTTTGTATGAATATTAGCTTAAAGCTAGCTGCTTCAACGCAATTTTGTATGAATATTACCTTAAAGCTAGCAGCTTCAACGCAATATCCTTTACTGTGAAAAATAGTCGAAAAAACTGGCCACAGAACCCCTAGATACGTTTCTAGAGGTTTATATGCTCAAATTGTTCGACTATTTTTCGTAGAAAGAAAATGCGCCGAAGTTCTTAATTTAAGCTATGATACATTCAAAATTACTTCTATCATAATTTTTAAGTGAGAACATTTAAGTTGTGCTTCGAATAACATCATAATAGAGAGAAAGTCTTCCCAAATTCTTGATTATTTTAAAAGTATTTAAAAGTAATTGTTAGAAGTCTTTTATGTGAAATATATTAAAGAATGGGTAAAGAAGTTAGTTTCGCAATCACTCCTAGAAAAAACGAATAGGTAATTTTATGTTATTTGATTTATGGGTGTATATATATATGTATATAAACAGGGTGGCCCAAAAGTCGCGTACATAAAACAAATAATTGTTTTATAAGAAACAATTTATTCAGAATAAATAAATAAATATGGAAACTTAATGTCCTATGTATTGCGACTTTTAGGCTCCCCTGTATAATGTGTGTGATAAAATAGCTTATATATATATATATATATATATATATATATATATATATATATATATATATATATATATATATATATATATATATGTGTGTGTGTGTGTACTACATTATATTACATGTGTGCATTTTTAACTCATTCAATATCTCGTTAAAACAAAATAATTGACATTCATTTTTCTGAAATAATTTTTAAAGGAAATATTTTTTTTAGATAATGTCAAAAGTAATTAAGGCTCTGTAGGTTCTGTATTCCTCAACTGAAATGACAACAATATTTATTATTGATATATGTTTCGACAAGTATTAGACAACTAAAATTAGACAAGCTTAATACGTTTCTTGGAGAGAAGGGCGGAGGAGGGGAGAAGAAGGAAGAGGAGGAATTTAAACTCGGAACGCCCAAAGCCGGGTCAGGTGTCACAAAATACCATGTCCAATTGTTTAACAATTCCGCCAAAATTCTATTCCTGGACCATTACTTTATGTATCGAACTCGGATTAAAAATCATCGTTAATCTTTGCCGAGATTTGAACTCGGGGTGTAGTGAACTGAAACAAATACCACGTCGCTTGATACAACGTTTCAAATCCGAATAAATCTTCAATACTTCCTCATTCTGTTAAAAGGAATATGAACTATGTTCACATTCACACCATGTAAGATTATCATAACATCTTTTAATATCTCAGAACATTCCAGATCAACCCCAAGACTATATGTTTATGGTTAGTAATAAGTGAAGAAGAAACGGATAGAATAATCTTCGCCTGTGTTAGACTGGACTGGACTCTGTTCTGTGATTGTTCCATTTGATCAACTACCTTCAACTCACTTATAATATCTAGGCTGCACCTTTCCTCACATTTAATCATGGAAGATTTCTTTACTTTCATTTACTTCATTTTATTTTACAATCGATACTTTACAGGGTCTTCCCCAAAAATGTACTCGCATACCTAAACCTGTTGCAGTAATCCGTCATTCCGCGTGTCGAAGTGTTGTTTGGTGTCGAAGAGATTTACCTTCAACAAGTTGGAGCATCTTCTCACTCCCATCGTAATGTAAGGACCTCTGTGTAGCTCTATTGGCTGTCATTAGGGAGGGTATCCAGCTGTAGAAACAGAATTAATGTAAACTAGACGTGGAATAAAGATAACAGTTAGATTAACATGGAACTATTAGATTTTATCATTGTATTATTAAACCTGACATAAACCGCATCTTTTATTTTTATGTGTATATTTATGTATTTATTCTGAATAAAACCTGCTAAACCAATGAAGTCAATAGATCGATCGTTCTTTGAACTTTTTCCCTCATAAATCATTTCAGAAATACACAAATGTAATCATTCATAAAATGACAGTTATTTACCCACTTTCCAATGGTTTTACTGATAATTTCTGTTGGTGGTGTTGTGTAGCGCCAGATCTGTGTTGGTGGTGTTGTGTAGCGCCAGATCTGTGTTGGTGGTGGTGTTGTGTAGCGCCAGATCTGTGTTGGTGGTGGTGTTGTGTAGCGCCAGATCTGTGTTGGTGGTGGTGTTGTGTAGCGCCAGATCTGTGTTGGTGGTGGTGTTTAACTCTAGATCTGTGTTGGTGGTGGTGTTTAACTCTAGATCTGTGTTGGTGGTGGTGTTGTGCAGCGCCAGATCTGTGTTGGTGGTGGTGTTTAGCGCCAGATCTGTGTTGGTGGTGGTGTTGTGTAGCGCCAGATCTGTGTTGGTGGTGGTGTTGTGTAGCGCCAGATCTGTGTTGGTGGTGGTGTTTAGCGCCAGATCTGTGTTGGTGGTGTTGTGTAGCGCCAGATCTGTGTTGGTGGTGGTGTTTAGCTCAAGATCTGTATTGGTGGTGGTGTTGTGTAGCGCCAGATCTGTGTTGGTGGTGTTGTGTAGCGCCAGATCTGTATTGGTGGTGGTGTTTAGCGCCAGATCTGTGTTGGTGGTGGTGTTGTGTAGCGCCAGATCTGTATTGGTGGTGTTGTGTAGCGCCAGATCTGTATTGGTGGTGGTGTTTAGCGCCAGATCTGTGTTGGTGGTGGTGTTGTGTAGCGCCAGATCTTAATTGGTGGTGGTGTTTAGCGCCAGATCTGTGTTGGTGGTGGTGTTTAGCGCCAGATCTGTGGTGGTGTGTAGCGCCAGATCTGTGTTGGTGGTGGTGTTTAGCGCCAGATCTGTGTTGGTGGTGGTGTTGTGTAGCGCCAGATCTGTATTGGTGGTGGTGTTTAGCGCCAGATCTGTGTTGGTGGTGGTGTTTAGCGCCAGATCTGTGTTGGTGGTGGTGTGTAGCGCCACATCTGTGTTGGTGGTGGTGTGTAGCGCCACATCTGTGTTGGTGGTGGTGTTTAGCGCCACATCTGTGTTGGTGGTGGTGTTGTGTAGCGCCAGATCTGTATTGGTGGTGGTGTTTAGCGCCACATCTGTGTTGGTGGTGGTGTTTAGCGCCACATCTGTGTTGGTGGTGGTGTTTAGCGCCACATCTGTGTTGGTGGTGGTGTTGTGTAGCGCCACATCTGTGTTGGTGGTGGTGTTTAACTTCAGATAGGTCTTAATCTGTGTTGTTGGTGGTGGTGGTGTTTAGCAATTTTGGAGGAGGGGATAGTGGATTAAATTGTTCCCAGTACGTTACTGGTACTTTATTTTATTGACCACGTAAGGATGAAAGGCTAAGCTAGCCTCGCCGCTAAACATATTATCCGACGCTCTACCGACCCTGCTGCCAAGCCGCCGCCCTTAAAACAATAATATCGATATCAATAATTCCTGTAACAGTAAAATGAGAGGAGGTGGCGTGAGACTGGAGTTGGTGCAATACTTTCAGTAGCAGCAGCACCAGTAGCAGCAATACTTGCAGCAATACTAGCAGCAGCACCAGTAGCAGCAATACTTGCAGCAGCAGTAGTAGCAGCAATACTTGCAGCAGCAGTAGCAGCAATACTTGCAGCAGCACCAGTAGCAGCAATAGTTGCAGCAGCACCAGTAGCAGCAATAGTTGCAGCAGCACCAGTAGCAGCAATACTAGCAGCAGCACCAGTAGCAGCAGCAGTAGCAGCAATACTTGCAGCAGCAATAGTAGCAGCAATACTTGCAGCAGCACCAGTAGCAGCAATACTTGCAGCAGCACCAGTAGCAGCAATACTTGCAGCAGCACCAGTAGCAGCAATACTAGCAGCAGCACCAGTAGCAGCAATACTTGCAGCAGCAATACTAGCAGCAGCACCAGTAGCAGCAATACTTGCAGCAGCACCAGTAGCAGCAATACTTGCAGCAGCACCAGTAGCAGCAATACTAGCAGCAGCACCACTAGCAGCAATACTTGCAGCAGCACCAGTAGCAGCAATACTAGCAGCAGCACCAGTAGCAGCAATACTTGCAGCAGCACTAGTAGCAGCAATACTTGCAGCAGCACCACTAGCAGCAATACTTGCAGCAGCACCAGTAGCAGCAATACTTGCAGCAGCACCAGTAGCAGCAATACTTGCAGCAGCACCAGTAGCAGCAGTATAATTATTAAATCGTGGATGTCTGCTGTTCATAAATTGAAGATTTACTCTATGAAAGCACAAGGCCAGCAATTACCCCAGTGCATTACTGGTACTTTATTTTATCGACCCCCCCCCCCCTCCCCGTAAGGATGAAAGGCGAGGTTGACTTTGCCTTTCATTCTTACGGGGGTCGATAAAATAAAGTACCAGTAATGCACTGGGGTAATTGCTGGCCTTGTGCCTAAAGTAGAAACAATTATTATGAAAACACGTGCAATATATTGGCGATTCATTATTGGTCAGTCGCAAACATGTCTCCTAGTGATGACGTCAAAGCTTATCGCCCCCCCCCCCATCCCCATCCCCTCACCAACCAACCAACCAACCAACCAACCAACCAAAGTCGTATATCACTTCCATATACCCGTTGACAGAACACTGCAATACTATAATAATATCATAAGTAATTTACAAACGATATTTTGCGATTTAGTAGGATTAATACGCCGCTAGGTCTAACACCAGCAACAGCTTTAACACCGCCGTTATCAGCATGATAAATCGACGAGGGTGTGGCTTGTACGTATTTGGTATTTATGCAAGAAATATCAACCAAATCTTTATCAAATCATACCCTATCTTATTCTTTTAGAACGTGACCAAGAGTTCTTTCCGTTTTAGTATATACATAAATGTGGCGGTGTTTGGTGAAATGGAAAACATTGTTTTGAAAGGCATTTAACTGCAATGTTCCTTGTGGGTGGATTTCTATGTAAATTAGGCAGTAATTGTAGATATTTGTTCATTGAGAGTACTGATTAAAGAACCTTGTGGTTGGGACGTGGAGAAAATTATATTTTACGGATCCTTCTTTTTTTTTTTTTTTTTTTTTTTTTGTTTTACAAGGATTCAAAAGAACCAACTGTAGCTTGGAAGTAAGTGTGGTTACTGGTCGTGTGATATACGAAAGCCTCATTCACATTTGGGATGATATTCATGCAGGACTCACTGTGTTGCCTAAAAGCCACCCAGTGACTGTAAAGGCGGCGACAATTTCCTTTAGGAGATATGACGAAGTCGTTAGAGCGATTATTGTTCCGGATCGTTGCATTCGGTGTCGTAATTCTACCGTGGTTAACTTCTTTCATAATTTCGGGGGTCCAGAATGTGATGTCTTGGGAGTGGGGATTGTTAAATAGTCGAATGAGATGTTTTGTGATATCCTGTCTGATTCTGTATTCTGTGTATTATGAGTTCAAATCCTACGCCCAGTAACTTGAAAAATAGCATAGCATCAGTAATGGAAAGACAAACTAATGGAAAGACAAACTAATACAAACCTTCTTCGGGGAAGGGGGAAAGAGCATACAAACTCTGGATGAATACCGTGAAACAGGATCTAACCTTTTAGTTATTAAAATCAATCCGTTAATTAGAATTCCTTTTTGAAGCAATCTTTTAACTTATTCCGTTGGGAATGCCCCCCTTGGGAATGACACAAGCATTACTATCTCACATATTCTATAATCCTACAGAGGAAAGAAAACCATTATTCCATTATCTTGACTTGAGCTCACCGCATTGTTAAATTGATGTTGAATTATGTCCGTGTTCATTTTCAATTCTCCAGTGAAAAGACATCTCATACTTTCCTAATGAGCTTTAACGCTACATTATAATCGAATGTTTGATGCCTAATGAAGAAATGCTTATTTTCCTAATTAATTGAAGACAAATTGTTTCTCAGAGATTTTAAAATAAAGAGTTGACTGATGTGGCATCCAATGTTTAATTGTTTTACTATTAAACATTCAATATTTCATGAAATGTTCTTAAGAGATTCTTAATATTATCTTTCAGAGTTTACAGTGTGACGCACTCCTTTATTCACTAGAGATTTAATAGAAGTCTAGAGATCCAAATGGACTGGAAATTCAGTAGAGGATTATATATATATATATATATATATATATATATATATGTGTGTGTTATCCCGGGTTCAATTGGGCGTAACAACAGTAAGTAAGGTACTCAATACAAGGCAGAGTATAAATGTTTAATATAGAAAAGCTTCTACAGGACTAGAACTGTTTCATTCGTGATACTTTCTCACGAATGAAACAGTTCTAGTCCTGTAGAAGCTTTACTATATTAAACATTTATACTCTGCCTTGTATTGAGTACCTTACTTACTGTTGTTACCCCCCGATTGAACCCGGGATTATATATATATATATATAGGAACCAGTAAGACCCCGACGGCTGAGCTCAAGCCGTTTCGAAACGGTTTGAGCTCAGCCGTCGGGGTCTTACTGGTTCCTATTACCCACTCTACTACCCCAAGTATTGAGTACTTTGGTGCGTTATGGTCCACCTGGTTCCTTACCACATTTCCTTCGTTATATATATATATATATATATATATATATATATATATATATATATATATATATATATATATATATATATATATATATATATATATATATATATATATATATATATATATATATCCATTGTGCTTTTATTATTTATACAAACAATTGGCGGTGGATTGGCAGTGTCGGTAGAGAGTCGGACGCTATGCTCTCCAGTATAGTTACATCCCTTTACGGTCTGAGTTCAAATCCCGCCGAGGTTAACTTTGCCTTTCATCCTTACGGGGTCGATAAAATAAAGTACCAGTAATGTACTGGATTAATTGCTGGCCTTGTGCCAAAAGTAGAAACAATTATTTATACAAACAATAAATTCTCAATAAGATGTTATCGAAGTATATACAAACCTGCATTTATAAGGAAGAATAATGTTTTCAGTTGTGGACATCTTATAATTAGATCAAACACAGTGTTGCGTGATTGGTGTTAGATTGTAAACATTACCAGATATCAATGTTGTAGTGCTGCTGCTGCTGCTGCTGCTGCTACTACTACTACTACTAGTCGTAGTACTAATGGTAATAGTAGTAGTAGTAGATATTTTCAGAGATTCTGAAGGGTGAAGATTTATTGTCTTTGTATGAAATGTGTGATACTGTATAGAAAGAACATGTGTCTGAAAGTGAGGGATGAATATATTGTGTGTATATATATATATATATATATATATATATATATTATTATTATTAGTGTAGACATGCTCGTGGAAAAGTATATCCTCGCTGCTTACATGAGTGAAATGTGGATTTATATATATATAAATATATATGCCTATATACAATGTGTGTGTAGGTGTGTGTATGTATATATATATATATATATATAGCGAGGGAAAAGTGGTAAGGAACCAGGTGGACCATAACGCACCAAAGTACTCAATACTTAGGGTAGTACAGAATTAGCCGTCGAAACGGCTTGAGCTCAGCCGTCGGGGTCTTACTTACTCCTATATATATATATATATATATATATATATATATCAATAATTGTTTCTACTTTTGGCACAAGGCCAGCAAATACCCAGTACATTACTGGTACTTTTATTTTATCGACCCCGTAAGGATGAAAGGCAAAGTTAACCTCGGCGGGATTTGAACTCAGAATGGCAAGGGCCGTAACTCTATGCTAGAAAGCATGGCGTCCGACTCTCTACCGATACTGCCAATCCACCACCCTTATATATCAATAATTGTTTCTACTTTAGGCACAAGGCCAGCTATTACCCCAGTGCATTACTGGTACTTTATTTTATCGACCCCCGTAAGGATGAAAGGCAAAGTCAACCTCGGCAGGATCTGAACTCAGATCGTAAAGGGACGTAACTATGCTGGAAAGCATGGCGTCCGACCCTCTACCGATACTGCCAAATGTTACTCACTAAGGTCAAGTCTTTTCTCCAGTGTTACAAACCTCCATTATTTCGGCTTACAAATGGCTCCACCTTTGACTGGAATCATATATTCCCACAGATACATACACTATATATTACATGTAAACCCAACGGTTTAAACTTGTCAGTCAGACATGTGATGATTCATATCGATATTCGACCTTCATTAAAGTATTGATTAGCAAGTTGAATAATGGTCCCACTAGTCATTTAATTAATAAGATTTTATATACATAACTGTTTTCACGGACTTTTCCGAAGTGCTCTGGGGATAAAGAGTATAGAGTGGTGTGCTTATGCACGGAGATTGTATAAAATAGAGTGAGGATCCCTATATATATATATATATATATATATATATATATATATATATAATTGTTTCTACTTTTTGGCACAAGGCCAGCAATTACCCAGTGCATTACTGGTACTTTATTTTATCGACCCCGTAAGGATGAAAGACAAAAATGTATGTATGTATGTATGTATGTACTATATATATATATATATATATATATATATATATATATATATATGTGTGTGTGTGTGTGTGTGTGTGTGTGTGTGTGTGTGTGTACAATCTTGGTGACAGATACAATTAAAACCAGAATCAAGCCCAGGGAGGAATGTTTTCAGCCCCACCTCATCCCCTTCCTGTCACCACGAGGCTTATATTATGATGTTATGCTATATTTTAGTTTTTAAGTCTGAACATTTGATTTGTCGTCATACTTACCTTGAGCTGTTTAATTGACCGATGTCTTTATCATTAAATATTATTGAATCTGCCATTAACATGTTTACATCTATTGATTATATTTTACGAATGCTTTAAGCGAATATTTAATTGCTAGGAATTCACAGCAGTTTCAGTGTCTAGAATATACCGGGGCAGGGATAGAAATAGTATATTATTTAGCTATACATAGTACTGTTTAGGGATAGAAATAGTATATTATTTAGCTATACATATTACTGTTTAGGGATAGAAATAGTATATTATTTAGCTATACATAGTACTGTTTAGGGATAGAAATAGTATATTATTTAGCTATACATAGTACTGTTGTGTCCAAGAGAAGTTTTATGTTTGGAAGCAAATTTTAAACGTCAGTAGTTAAATTTTCCTAAAAACCTTCTTTGTTTCAAAACCGAGTTTATAATGAAAATGTTAGATATTACCGAATCCTTCCAAATTCTTAATTATTTTCAAAATTATTTGAAAACCAAAGTCAAGGGATTTCATTAGAATTATGGTAATAAAAAATCTGACAGATTCTATTATCATCTTGTTTTTTTTTTTGTTTTTTTTTTTGCTTTTTGCCTTTTGGGCTTTTTCTAATTAAATGTGTAAAACATTTTAGCTTTCTATCTTTATGAACAATGAACCCTGTTTGTTATCACGCTTGGGTACATATAATATATATATATATATATATATAAATAAGTGTCCTGATCGATATCCACTGATTTCGATCTCGTTTTATATATATATATATATATATATATATATATATATATATATATATATATATATATAGTACACATTCACACTGCACTTGAATTTAATAACCTGTAAAATATATTTTTAATATGCCAGCACTCAGCTATATTTATTTCTATATTAATAAAGTCACGTACATGATGATATATTTTGTTATATGCTAATTATATGAAAACATTTCATCAAAACAGAATCTCTTCCCAGATTTTCAATTTCTTATTTATCATTTATTTGTAAGTGCAATAATATTTCTATATTATTTATTCCCAAGTGTTGTAAACTGTTTTATTTTAAACTAAGATTTACCAAATAGTTTAATTTAATTTCAATATATATATATATATATTATATATATATTTATATATATATATTATATATTATATATATTATATATATATATATATGTTTGAAGGCGTGTGGCTGAGTGGTTAGAGAATTGGATTCACAATCGTGAGGTTGTGAGTTCGATTCCAAACCCGGGCGATGCGTTATGTCCTTGAGCAAGGCACTTTATTTCACGTTGCTCCTTCTACCAGGAGTTGCGACCGATAGATAGTATTAGCAATTGGAAAAACCAATGGAAACATTGTTTCCTCGGTCCGATTTGACAAAAAGTCGATCGTTCCTAAAAAATACGTGTATAAGTAAGTGTGTGTGTGTGTGTTGATGGCGAGTAAACTGGTTGGAACAATAACGGACTTATTTACGTGTGTATATATATATATATATATATATTTATGTGTGTGTGTGTATGTAGGTAGGTAGGTATGTGGGTGTGTAGCTATAAATCAGAATTAATATGGAGATATTTTTGAAGTGTTTCCTTTTCCCAAGGGTAGGCAGTAACAAAATATGATGTGTTTTACTCTTGCAGGAGGTGACAACAGATTTTGTATTGATACTAGTACCGGTTAGATCAATATGATTTGGTATTCGTTTTGAAGATTTAGATTGTATAACATTTCTGTAATGTAATAATTCTTGACAGAAATGATAGAACTAATCGTTTAGTATGAGATGTGCAGAGTAAAGTAAACACCTTGTTTATGTTATTGCTGGTGTTGTTGTTTAACTCCCTGTGAGCCCCTCTTGAACAGACAGACCTATGAACCAAGACATTCTCTCCATGACTATCACGTCTTTTCGTAGCTACAATGAACATATGAACACAGTCAAGATCTCTCGTATGTCCACCTTATCAAAGACAACAGGCTCTGATCTGAGACATGTTTCGCCGTGTTGAATCGGACTCAGTAGTGACATAAGGTGGAAAAGTGGGAACAGATTGATAACCAGCTTGCTAGATCAATAACCCCGCTCATTTATTGCCCACCAATAGATCAATTAACCCCTCCATCACGACCCACCAATTTGTTTCCTCATATGTGTAATGAAAGTTCGCAAAGAAACGATTTCAAAATACGATTATGCTCATGAAATATTTTAATAACCTAAATAGTTTCATTACTGTATACTACATTTCC
The DNA here is from genome assembly GCA_964016885.1 of Eledone cirrhosa. Lineage (NCBI taxonomy): Eukaryota > Metazoa > Mollusca > Cephalopoda > Octopoda > Eledonidae > Eledone > Eledone cirrhosa. Next base: position 10,894,908 of record OZ024758.1, read on the forward strand.
TTCATACTTTCTTTATGGAATACTTAAGCTAGTAAATGATTTCATCGTGGCTTCCAATGTTCTGTTAAGGCTGAGTAATATTAATGAAGATAATGCCTAATATTTTATATTGGAACGTAATGTCATTTCTACAACTCTGAATTGCGAAAACACAAAAACAAATAATGTTTTTACTTTAAAGGAATCTTATGAACATAATTGTAATTTATACTCTGGGAAATGTATCTCTGCAAAATATCGTTAAAGAATATACATTATTAAGAAACTTGTGTGGAGATAAACTGGGGGAGGAAGCTGAGGTCAATACACTGTAATGTCGCCGATCAAAGGAATAGACTCGTTTGTTGCAACGATAAAAGAAAAAAGAAAATCGTTCATTAATAAAACTACTGGTTGCAATATATTTAAGGAGTGGGAGTTTATCTCAATCTATTAGATTGTTTATTACATAGTTTATGACTATTGTGTGTGTTGCAGCTGCTCCCCAGATATTTATATACCGTACTATTTTATTTATAGATTGTGACTAGGATTTATAAAGAATCCACCAACTGTTCACCAATCTTTGCAATATAGAATTATGACAATCTTTACCTGTTGTTTCACATGATTTATAAAGGTGTTACTCTTTGTCTCATCGACTTCTTCACTTTCTTCTTCTTCTTCTTCTTCTTCTTCTTCTTCGTCTCCCTCTTCTTCTTCTTCGTCTCCCTCTTCTTCTTCTTCGTCTCCCTCTTCGTCTTCTTCTTCTCCTCACTCTTCTTTGCCTTCTTCTTCTCCTCACTCTTCTTCGCCTTCTTCTTCTCCTCACTCTTCTTTGCCTTCTTCTTCTCCTCACTCTTCTTTGCCTTCTTCTTCTCCTCACTCTTCTTCGCCTTCTTCTTCTCCTCACTCTTCTTCGCCTTCTTCTTCTCCTCACTCTTCTTCTTCGTCCTCTTCTCCTCACTCTTCTTCTCCTCACTCTTCTTCTTCTTCTTCTTCTCCTCCTCCTCACTCTTCTTCGTCTTCTTCTTCTTCTTCTTCGCCTTCTTCTTCTTCTTCTTCTTCGCCTTCTTCTTCTTCGCCTCCTTCTTCTTCGCCTTCTTCTTCTTCGCCTTCTTCTTCTTCTACCTCTTCTTCGCTTTCTTATTCTCCTCACTCTTCTTCTTCGTCTCATTCTTCTTCTTCGTCACATTCTTCTTCTTGACGATATACCACCACGCCCTGCTAGATTCTCCAAATCTTCTACTCACACCCCTCCAATTACACTCTTACCCTAACTAGTCTTGTACCTACCTACCTACCCTATCTCCACCACTACCATCCCTCTCTCTGCAATCATCCCATTCATCGAGTACTCCCGTCATTAGTAGTCTCTTCGGTCTCAGCACCGCATATATATATATATATATATATATATATATATATATATATATATATATATATATATATATATATAAAATATTAAAAAAATAATGAATAAAACAATGAAACAGTTCCTTATATTAAACAAAAAAAGTTCATTATTTAACGATCGTTTCTAGGATATATATGTGTTAGAATTGGCATGCATATTCAACAGATCTATGTACAAAATTATACAAAATTATACAAACTATCAAAATTAAATATACATACCAAACACATATATATGCCGTCTTCAGAAACATTGAGTTCTTCATACGGATTGGACACTACCGTAAACTCTTGGTAGATTTATCTACATATATATATATATATATATATATATATATATATATATATATATACAATATATAGTAAGAAACACAGTAAACCGTGTGTCCAAAATTACAAGGGTTGAACAACCACATATGCTTGAAATATTTAACCAAGAAACAGACAGAATGACAAAATGAAAATAAAAATATATTATCATAATTATACAAACCGCCTCAATAACCATTATATCTCTCGGACAGATTATCCCTAATCTGTTTCGCCCTGAGTGTGTTTGTAACAGATAATCCTGGGCTTCATCAGCGAGAGATTGCGATTAAATGCCACAAACACTATTTGCCAACGTACACACAGAAAGATGAATTCATCACCTCGTGCTTCGCCAGTCAAACGTGGTAAGCGCGTATTGAACAGAAATAACAGTCCAACACGCACAACTTAATAGCTCAACTTGTAAGGGAGCAGAAATATATATATATATATATATATATATATATATTTATATATATATATTTAGTCCAGAATTAGCCGTCGAAACGGCTTGAGCTCAGCCGTCGGGGTCCTACTCGTTCCTATTACCCACTCTACTGCCCTAAGTATTGAGTACTTTGGTGCGTTATGGTCCACCTGGTTCCTTACCACATTTCCTTCATTATTTATATATATATATATTTATATATATATTTATGTATATATTTATATATATATATATATATATATATATATATATATATATATATTTATATTTATATATATATTTATATTTATATATATATTTATATATATATATATATATATATATATATATATATATATATATATATATTTCTAATATACGAAGCAAGGTCAACAATTTATGAAGGAGGCAGTGGATTACGACCCCCCTCCCCCCATTATCTTACTGGTACTTTGTCTTTCATCGTTCTGTGGTCGATTAAATAAAGTAGGGATTTGAACTGAGAATGTAAAGGGGCCTTAACTAAATGCCACAAAAGATATTATCCGACGCTCTAACGACTCTGCCAATTCAAAATAAAACTTGTTTATACAGGTTTCTAACTTATAAATAATTAGTCTTCATCGTCTATTTAATATTCCACTTATTTCTTTTCTTATCTTTGCATAAGACTGAGGTCGATTACCTTTCTTATCTTTGCATAAGACTGAGGTCGATTACCTTTCTTATCTTTGCATAAGACTGAGGTCGATTACCGGTCAAAGATTCAATGATGGTCTTGATGGTCTAAAAATCTTTAGTCGTCCCTGTTCTGTGTAGCATGGCCTGTTAGTTATAGCTGCCAGACTTTGGTAAAATTAAAATAGAAAGGGGGTATTGAATAATTGTCTCTACCTTGGCACAAGGCCAGCAATTATCTCAGTGTATAATAATTGTTTCTACGTTTGGCACAAGGCCAGCAATTATCCCAGTGTATAAGAATTGTTTCTACGTTTGGCACAAGGCCAGCAATTATCTCAGTGTATAAGAATTGTTTCTACGTTTGGCACAAGGCCAGCAATTATCTCAGTGTATAAGAATTGTTTCTACGTTTGGCACAAGGCCAGCAATTATCCCAGTGTATAATAATTGTTTCTACGTTTGGCACAAGGCCAGCAATTATCCCAGTACATTACTGGTACTTTATTTTATCGACCCCCCCCCCCCCGTAAGAATGAAAGGCAAAGTTAACCTCGGCGGGATTTGAACTCAGTTCATAAAGGGACGTAACTCTATGATTTGAATAATTCAGACTTAAATGACTTGGGTAAAAAAGGCGGAATCGTCATGACTTGACTTCTTTAAGTCATATGTCTGCTCGACCAACGATGAAAGACTGTTAAACCAATTATAGCTAGAAGCAGGCGAAATTATGAACATTCGTATGATGTAGGGAAGCGAGTGATAAGGGAGGTAACTCAGCAATATAAACGCATATATTTCCACTACACTAAATAATCCATTTTGCTCATCAACCTCTCTTTCTTTCTCTCAGCCTATATTATATGTATGTATGTATGTATGTATGTATGTATGTATGTATGTATGTATGTATGTATGTATGTATGTATGTATGTGTGTGTGTGTGTGTATATATAATTCACTTTAACTAAATATATCTATGTATGTATGTATGTGTGTGTGTGTATATATATATATATATATATAATTCACTTTAACTAAATATATCTATGTATGTATGTATGTATGTAAGTATGAATATAATATATATATATGTGTAGGTATTAATGTATGTATGTATGTAAGTATGAATATAATATATATATATATGTAGGTATTAATGTATGTATGTATGTAAGTATGAATATAATATATATATATGTAGGTATTAATGTATGTATGTATGTAAGTATGAATATAATATATATATATGTAGGTATTAATATATGTCTATGTATGAATATATATATATATATTATATATATATATGTGTGTGTGTTTGTATTCGTGTATATGTGTATGTATACGCATATATAAATATATATAATATTATATATATATATATATATATATACATGTAACGAAGGAAATGTGGTAAGGAACCAGGTGGACCATAACGCACCAAAGTACTCAATACTTGAGGTAGTAGAGTGGGTAATAGGAACCAGTAAGACCCCGACAGCTGAGCTCAAGCCATTTCGACGGCTAATTCGTCGAAACGGCTTGAGCTCAGCTGTCGGGGTCTTACTGGTTCCTATATATACATGTATATAGATATTTGTATG
>OZ024758.1:10904326-10929326 GCA_964016885.1 Eledone cirrhosa
TTGCAATGCCCCATTCAGGCGATGCTTTGCAGCAAATAACTCATCACTATCATTATTGCATTAAGTTGTTTTTTTTTTTTTTTTGTTGTTGTTGTTGTTTCATCTCCCTACATTGAGATCAGATCCCACCGAGGGTAGCTTTGCCTTTCATGCTTTCGGGGTCGATAAAATAAAATACCAGTAACGCACTGGGGTCGATTAAATCTATTTTCCCCTCCCCCCAAAATTGTTGGCCTTATGCCTAAATTAGAAACTATTATTATTGATATTGCAGTGAATTATCAGAATTATTAGGGCGTCGAAAGAAATTAGGGGCCCTACGTTCGGAGTTCAAATCCTACCGTGGTCAACTTTGCCTTTCATCTTTCTAGGAGCAATAAAATTAAGTACCAGTTATGTATTGGAGTCGATGTAATCAACTGTTTTCTTCTCCCAAATTGCTGGCCTTGTACCTAATTTAGAAATTATTATCATTATTGAGAGAGAGTGGGAAAGAAAGAGAGAGCTGCTATCTTCTAGTGTGTTTCATGAAAGGTGGAGGGGAGGCGAGTTTAACGAGGCTGAATGGGCATGTCCTGAATTTCCCTTTTTTTTTTTGAGCAGAAAAAAAAAACCGGGAGAAGGCACATTCAATGCTCTTGATGCGTTTTTGTGGAGGGTTTTCCCTATAATTGCCCCTGTGAGACTTTCCCCTTTCCCGAAAACTGCTATTATATTTTGCATATTGTTATTATTGCTATTTACTATCTTGCCATTCTGAGTTCAAATCCCGCCGAGGTTAACTTTGCCTTTCATCCTTACGGGGTCGATAAAATAAAGTACCAGTACCAGTAATACACTGGGTAATTGCTGGCCTTGTGCCTAACGTAGAAACAATCATTATTAGTCCCTGCTTAGCAGCATAATTATGACCCTTTACGTTCTGAGTTCAAATCCTTCTGAGGTTAACATTTCCTTTCATCCTTACAGGATCAATAAATAAAGTACCAGTGACGCACTGGGGGTTGATTTAATCGCCCCCCCCCCAAAAAAAAAAATTGCTTGCCTATAGTAGAATCATCATCATCATCATCATCATCATTGCTATCTTTCCTTCCCCCCCCCCCTTCACACCTTGTAAACTCCAGTTTGTGATCTGTTGATTTTCCTCATCGTATCTCTATACTATATATTAATTAGCATACTTTTATTTAATTTCCATTTCCACTCCCACATGTTCTACTACATTAGCTCCCACATGTTCTACTACATTAGCTCCCACATGTTCTACTACATTAGCTCTCACACTTGATGTAACTATAATAATAATTGTTTCTACTTTTTGGCACAAGGCCAGCAATTATCCCAGTGCATTACTGGTACTTTATTTTATCGACCCCGTAAGGATGAAAGGCAAAGTTAACCTCGGCGAGATTTGAACTCAGAATGGCAAGGGCCGTAACTCGATGCGTCAAAGCATGGCGTCCGACCCTCTACTGATACTGCCAATCCACCGCCCTGTCCTCGAAATAATAATAACAATAATAATAGTAATAATAATCATTTTCTCAGGAAGTTTCTCCCCATGTATAGGTACCTGAGCTCTCTGGCTGAGACCTGGCCGGGAGGTTGAAATAAAATAGAAATCAAACGAACAAAAATAACATTAATAATAATAAATAGTAGTAGTGGTAGTAGTAGTAGTAGTAGTGGTGGTAGTAGTAGTGGTAGTGGTAGTAGTAGTGGTAGTAGTAGTGGTAGTGGTAGTAGTAGTGGTAGAGGTAGTAGTAGTGGTAGTAGTAGCTGTAGTAGTGGTGGTAGTAGTAGTTGTAGTAGTAGTAGTGGTGGTAGTAGTAGTTGTAGTAGTAGTGGTGGTAGTAGTGGTGGTAGTGGTAGTAGTAGTTGTAGTGGTGGTGGTAGTAGTAGTTGTAGTGGTAGTGGTAGTTGTAGTAGTGCTGGTAGTAGTAGTAGTGGTGGTAGTAATAGTTGTAGTAGTGGTGGTAGTAATAGTTGTAGTAGTAGTGGTAGTAGTTGTAGTAGTAGTAGTGGTAGTAGTAGTTGTAGTTGTAGTAATAGTAGGGTGGTAGTAGTAGTTGTAGTTGTAGTAGTGGTGGTAGTAGTAGTAGTAGTGGTGGTAGTAATAGTTGTAGTGGTAGTAGTGGTGGTAGTAGTAGTGGTGGTAGTAGTAGTTATGACCCTGTTGTTTATTTGACAGTGTACCAGTTTTCACTGCATCACTAGGTGTACACGTCTATGCTCCTCAGGTGTGTGTGACAATGTCTTTTGAAGATCTACAATTATTGTTGTTGTTTCGCCTCCAGATCAATTACGATCGATTAAACAAGTTGTAGCTATCCTTTTATTTGTTTGTTTATTAGTTTTTATTTCCTTTTTTTTTTAAATTGGGGGTTTATAAGTGAGGGTGATTGCAATTGTTATTTCTAGTATCTCAAGTGACCACTTAGACGACCCCCTCACCCTTGTTAGTTGTTGTTCTAGTTACCATTATTGTTGCTGTTGTTGTTAAGTTCAAACCCGACTGGGGTCGACGGCTTGTGTCCTTCGGTTGTTTTCTATTCAGTTGAATAACTTTTTTCCTCGAGTACCATGTAGCTAAAGTAAATTAAAGGACCCTTAATTCCTGATTTTGTCTGAGCAAACATCAAGGGCTGGCACATCTTGGCACCGGCGACGTCGCAGACAAACTCAGAAATCAAAAGGCTGAAATCGATACCAAACCATTACTTCAGGGCTTTAGATATCCCCACAACTTACCGCACTCAACAGGTACATGGACTCCGTCTGAAAAGTAAAAAAGCAAATTTGATCTTAGCTTGATTCGATCTCATAGTGTACTGAGCCGGAACACAGTACCACGGCATTTTTAATCCCCCCCCCCCCCCGCCCATGACTGTCAATTCCTCGCCTCATGTGTAGCTGTGTGCCACTGTTATTGAGTGCTATTGATTACTCTATAAGTATTAAGCTTACATAGCTTGGGGAATCCTGCCTGATTTCAATTCTATATACTCCCGAATAATTATTTAATATTGAGAGCCCTATAACAAATAAGCAGGCACACCTCATGTGGACATCTCTACTTACTTTTCATTTCTAAGTGGTCATGTTTTTACATTCTGTTCCCCTGTCATGTCCTGAAGTGAGGCATGAACCTCATAACATCATTTTACCCACTTCTGGTCATCATTTCTTATACATTCCTTTCTTTCATTAATTCTTATATTGGTTTCGGTATTTAGACTGCGGTCATGCTGGGGTACCGTCTTAAATGAATTTAGTCAATCATATCGACACCAGTACTTCTTATATCAAGCCTGGTACTTGTTTTTTTTTTTATCAATATACTTTTAAAGAAATCAAAGGTAATTGATTAATTTGTAGAATCGTTAAAGTCGAATAAAATTCCATTTTTTTTTTTTTTTTGTGACATTCGTTCCAACCGTTCACATTCTGCTGAGATCAACTCTAACCTTCATTCTAAAGGAAAGGGGTTCTATAAGATGTAGTACCAGTCAAATACTGACGTCTATTTAAACGACTAATCCCTCTTGAAAATTGTTGACAAAGTGCCCATGTAAGAAATTGTTAATATGTTAATATGATGACTGTTAAGTTGGTTTGAAGAGCAGGTTAGATAACTGGTAGAGTTTTGTTTTAAGTACATATGTTATCAAGTACTATAGAAGTACATATGTTATCAAGTACAAAAGAAAAAAAAATTGGCCCAACATACCACGTAGTGTGAACCCAAACCACGTGGTTGAAGAATATTTCCAAACTTCCCAGCCAGGCTTGTGTTTATTGACTGCTATTGTCACTAAAATAAATGCGCAACATGAAATAAATATTCACTTCTTTATCAGACTTTTCACCTCATTATCGCAACATACATAAAGTGTGGTCATTTTTTTTTTGTGCAATAATGTCTTATATTCAGGCGATTATATATATATATATATATATTAACGATCGATCGACAAGATCTCAGACCTCATTTACTTACAGAGTGCAGTGGAAGTCATCAAACTGGACCAAAGAAACGATGTTCCCATTGGTGTTCCTAATTACTTATACTATCTACCGGTTCAGACACCTGACATAAGAAACAACGTGAAATAAAGTGTCTTGCTCAAGGACATAACACATCACCTGGCCCGGGAATCGAACTCACAACTTCTCGACTGAGAATCCAATTCTTTAACCTCTTTATATATATATATATATATATATATATATATATATATATATATTCATTAGTTAAGCAAAACAAGACCACAAATTTCTCTTTAAGATTGGTTACTCTTGAACTGTGTATATATATATATGAGGGTGTTCCAAAAAATGTATGCACACTTCAGCATTCTAATGAATATTGCCTGTACAATTAATCAGTGTCTATTTCTTTTTTTGGGGGGGGGCTATATATATATATATATGTGTGTGTGTGTGTGTGTGGTCACCCCTCCAAGGTGTAGGCCTATGAAAGGTTTTCTTAATATCTATTTGGAAGACTAGCAATAACCCATGGCTTGCATGTCACCCCTCAAGACGTCGAGGATTTTGTCGAAAGCAACAACGAAGGCCGATATAGTTTGGCAGCTGTAAAGCTGCAGTGAAGCACAGAAATCAGAGGGTTGATAGAAACACCATCACACCTATTACTATACTTACTCCGTCATTCACCGCGATCGTTTGATATATTAATTGACTGTGAAAGGACGTAAAACAAAGTTGTCCTCGGCTGGATTTGAACTCAAAACATAGAGAAACGGAACATATAACGTGAAGTATTTTAATCAGATGTTCAAATGACCCCGCTAATTCATCGCCTACTGTAGCCTCGGGAAACCGCAAAAATAGGGCCATTTATTTATTTATCTATTTATTTATTTATTTATTTATATATATATTTATTTGCACTTGTGTCGTTATTAATGTTGTTGCTGTTGTTAGTGTTGCATTTAATCTTATTTTTAGTTCTTGTTATTATTGAAATGTTGTTGTTATTGTTGTTGGTGGTGTGGTTATGGTTGTTGTTATTTCTGGTGTTGTTATTGTTGTTCTAGTGCATGTTCTTTAGCCCTAGGTCAGCCTTGATCAAGTAAGGTCCCTCTGAGTGATTAATAACATTTCAGCCGTGTCCCCACCACATTCTGTTTTTTAGTGGTATGAAATACTACATTATCTAAAGTGGTGGAACATGATGAGCGGGAGAGATCTGACTGCTATGTCTAGCAGTTGGTAGTGTTACAATGCGCTCCTTCACCGTCTTCGATGTATTTACGTCTGCTGTGTGTAACTAGTTCAAACCCCTTAGATGCAACAACTGACAACACACACATACAAACACACACACACACACACCTACAACTGACAACACACACACACACCTGCAACTAACAACACACACACACCTGCAGCTAACAACACACACACACACCTACAGCTAACAACACACACATACACCAACTGACAACACACACACACACACACACACACACACACACACACACACACACCTACAGTTGACTAACTTTTCAATACACCTACGCTATTGATCCCATTGAATTTCTTCCGCCATGCAATCCTTTAGAGGTATCATTACCACCTCCACCACCGCCACCACGACACCCCAACCCCTACATTAGTACCACTACCACTGCCACCACGACGACACCCCAACCCTTACACCACAACCACCACATTACCACCGCCACCACCACGCCACCACCCCCTACATTACCACCACCACCACCACCACCGCCACCAAGTTCAATCCTACGCAAGATATCCTGTGTAGAAGTCGTGATTGTGCCGCCGCCGCCGCCGTCATTGATAACTTTCTGTCATTGTGAAGTGGGTGGGTGGGGGTGGGGGGGGGGCTTGAAATAACGATGATGGTGTTGGTGTTGGGGGGAATCCTTGTTTAAACTGCTTCAACAGAAGCAAAAGCAAACTCATTCCAACCATGACACACCGTTTATTTTCCATTTGACAGAAGACCAAGGTTTATTCCCCAGATATAACACCTGTAGCTAACCGAGGACGATACTGCACACCTAGACATTTAATTAGGGTGCCATGTTTAACCCGCAATTGGCCAAGCGTAGTGAGTAGTTATTTAATTTAAGAAGAGGGACCGTGAGATTTGAAACTTGCTTCAGCAAAAAACGGTGCCACACACACACATGTTCAGGTGTGGTCCTTGAGTTTTAGTATGTTTGTTACCTGTTACTGTAGAGTGTGTGTGTGTGGGGGGGGGGTATGTATACAATCCGTTTGTTGTTGGTTGTTGCTGTGACACTTTGCGATGTCTAATTCACCGAGGTTAACTCTGTGCGGGGTTTGTTGGGAGACGAGGACTCCTTTCAGCATCTATACAAATATAACACAACCACAGGCTTTTGGATTGGCAGAATTGTTGGAATATCAAACTTGTAGTATTTGTTCTAGCTTTTTAAAAATTCTGATAACAACGCCTGCAACGACACTTGTGTCAAGTTATATCAGTTATTGCATTTCTCTAGGACGATATGCACAATATTAATAGCGTAGAAAGAGGAGACAATCATTTCAAACGTGTAGGGTTTCCATATATAGTTTTTATTTTTCTGTTTTTTAAGAGGTTGACTATTCTTGAATTGTAATTAGGGTTGAATTTTTTATGTTGCTTTGTTAAATATGTTTTGGATGCCTCTGGAATTAGATCCTTCAACTCTTATCTGTCTTTGGAGGGGATTGTGGAGTTTCTTTTGTAATTCTGCCAACCTTTTCACGACCTCAGGAACTTTTCCTCTGTATTTTCCTTTTTGACGTTTGTAATAATTGTTTCTACTTTTGGCACAAGGCCAGCAATTACCCAGTGTATTACTGGTACTTTATTTTATCGACCCCCGTAAGGATGAAAGGCAAAGTTAACCTCGGTGGGATTTGAACTCAGAATGGCAAGGGCCGTAGTAATAATAAAAGTATTCTACTTTCTTCTTTGATGCATGACTGTTGTCTGATTCTTGTTGGTCCTTGGAAACTCAGGGGAATTTCTTGCCAGGTGATTGTTAAAAGCCAGGTGTGTGAAGCAGACGATGATATTTATGGAGTTATTGTTCTTGGTTTGGGGACGTGTGTGTGTGTCTGAGGGTGTTGGTGTGTGTATGTGAGGGTGTTGGTGCGTGTGTATGTGTGATAGTTGTTTAGGATGTTTAGTTTACGATGCTATTATCATACATGTTTTGTTATATGTTGTAAGTGCTGCTGTCGGTGGTGACGTCATCACTGGAATCTATGTACGATTGTTGGTTGTGTTTGAACTATTCATTTACACTACAGTTCGCCATTGTTACAACGTCGTGTATTCTATTGTTATTGCTGCTGTTGTTGTTTTTGCTGTTATTATTGATAACAATCATAACAACAACTGCACAAGCAGCAAGCTACTGGAAGAGAGGGAACATCAAGCAAACACTGAACATGCAGGAAATGGCAACCAGTTCTCCTCCAGATGCCCTCCCCCCCTTTCCCCCATCCTTCATCATAAAAAATCGTGGAAACATTAAATGTGGTCCTTGATATGTTTGAAGCAAAAATGACTGGAAGGTTTTTAGTCATGGGTGTACTCAATAGCCTTTTACTTGGGGCTTAACAACAACAACAACAACAACAACAACTACACATTAATCAATGTTGTTCTTGACATTCTGTGTTATCAACACTCTGGATTTTGCTCTGGATTTTAGCCCTAGGCCAATCCTGAAGGAGCAGACCTCTAACAAAAGGCACGTGACCATCACACTATCATAAAGTTATACAGAAATACATTATTTAATATATCATTCCATTTTCTTGATATATTTATGTAATTTGAGGAAGATGTAGCTGCTACTTCTAGCCGGGTTCCCTCATTGGCTAAACAATATTATTTTTCTTGTTGCTGTCCATGTCACTTTTATCAACGGCGTCGTTGTTATTGTTGTTGTCATCGTTGCTATTGTTGTCATCGTTGCTATTGTTTTTGTCAACATTGCTATTGTCATCGTTGCTATTGTTGTTGTCATCGGTGCTATTGTCATCGTTGCTAGTGTTGTTGTCATCGTTGCTATTGTTGATGTCATTGTTGCTATTGTCATCATTGCTATTGTTTTTGTCAACATTGCTATTGTCATCGTTGCTAGTGTTTTTGTCAACGTTGCTATTGTCATCGTTGCTAGTGTTGTTGTCATCGTTGCTATTGTCATCGTTGCTATTGTTGTTGTCATCGTTGCTATTGTCATCGTTGCTAGTGTTGTTGTCATCGTTGCTATTGTCATCGTTGCTAGTGTTGTTGTCAACGTTGCTATTGTCATCGTTGCTAGTGTTGTTGTCATCGTTGCTATTGTCATCGTTGCTAGTGTTGTTGTCATCGTTGCTATTGTCATCGTTGCTAGTGTTGTTGTCATCGTTGCTATTGTCATCGTTGCTAGTGTTGTTGTCATCGTTGCTATTGTTGATGTCATTGTTGCTATTGTCATCATTGCTATTGTCATCGTTGCTATTGTTTTTGTCAACATTGCTATTGTCATCGTTGCTAGTGTTGTTGTCAACGTTGCTATTGTTTTGTCATCGTTGCTAGTGTTGATGTCATCGTTGCTATTGTTGTTGTCATTGTTGCTGTTGTTGTTGTCATCGTTGCTAGTGTTGATGTCATCGTTGCTATTGTTGTTGTCATTGTTGCTGTTGTTGTTGTCATCGTTGCTAGTGTTGATGTCATCGTTGCTATTGTTTTTGTCAACATTGCTATTGTCATCGTTGCTGTTGTTGTTGTCATCGTTGCTGTTGTTGTTGTCATCGTTGCTATTGTTGTTGTTATTGTTGCTATTGTTGTTGTCATCGTTGCTATTGTTGTTGTCGAGAAACGATAATCGTGAATAGAAATATTTTCATTAAAGAATAATTTAGTCCTTTAAATACTTTTATCTTTCAATAGTTTCCTTTCTTTCAACAAAACCACATCGTGTATTATAATAATAATAATATTGATACTGATAATAATAATAATAATAATAATATCTGTTTAATTAAAGGTATTGATGTCTTGCGTTTGTTATCTACTTTTGTTATGAATGTTTTATCAAATAACATCAATATTTACACTTCCGTCCGACCTACTTCCGTTCTCTCATTAACATTCTAATCACGTCCCAGTTTTTCCTATCTTTCCGCCATCTTTATTGTATAGTTTCTTCCTTATCATTTTGTGCTCTTTCCGAGACATCTGATATAGTTTGTGGTAATTTATCTCAGAAATATAAAGTGACTACGATTAACGTGTAAAGAAAAGTCTATATACAAGTAATATATTCATACATACATATATAATATGTATATTTACTTTAATAGATTTTAAGTACATTATATATACACAGGTTGTCTCAAGCGTCACAAACTATGGAAGCTAATGAGAGGGGCTTTATCTATAATTTAAAGGGCTGCCTTTGTCACATATCCTGTCACGCTGATTCAGTTTGGGAATTACGTGAAGAATACACAAAATGTAATGGAATACTCAACCACATACACGTTAAAATTATAAATTGGACGTTCAACTGACCAAACAACTGAATGCTCATTGTCGAAACCGACGGAGGATCGATCATATTCATGCATCAAAGGATTACAGTAATAGTTCATTGCTGCTTTAGTTTCAGTTTATAGCTATTCCGTTTGGCTCAAGACATTAATATCCATAATAAAACTGCAAAGCTCTTACAGTTGTTTTACTCTTTACCCTCTTACAATTCTGAGATATGTTGGAGTAATTCTCCTATTCTCGTATTCTTTCATTCTGTTGTTCTTTGATATATGACAAGGCCTCGACATTTAAAAGGTTGAGATAAAGATATTTTCTGTTTGCTTTATTAAACAATACACGCCTCGTGGTTATCCGTTTACGGTCTCGCGTCTACAGAAGTCAGATGATGCGGATTGTTTGATAGCAAGGTTAAAAATCACAAATACAAATTATTGATGGTGAGATTTCAGACATAATTCCATGTAACACCTCATATTAACCACTCCCAGCAAATCAATATAGCTAATTGTCCATTGAACATTTCTGCTGATTACCGATTATCTAGTATAGAAATTATAGTTTAGCGCTGTTTTCTCGAAATATCCAAGCATGTAGTGAAGTTGTATCCATAGAACAAATTGTGTTTATTCTCTCTATACATATATCTATGATGGCGTCATCCAGCCAGTTCTATATATATATATATATATATATATATATATATATATATATATATATAAGGATTAGAATACTGGAGCGTGTTGGACTATATTTGTAATATGGTCCTTAATGTTATTATTTTTATTTTTATTTTCATTTTTATTCTCATATATTTTTGTAAGACATTAGTGTATGTAAACTCCATATTCTTCAGAGTTTCCGGCTTGTATCTGCCGATATTACTTCTTGTTGTTTTGATTGCCCTGATGAGTCCTTAATAGGACGAAACATTGTCGGCTAATAAAAACTTTTGATGTATTAAAGGATTCTTTGTTTTACTCTCTTAATATATATATATATATAACAAAGAGGGTGTGGTAAGATACCAGGTGGACCATAACGCACCAGAGTAGTAGAGTGGGTAATAGGGAAAGAGTCAGGACCCCGACGGCTGAGCTCCGGCCGTTTCAAAAGCTAGAGATCGGATCTAGCTGTCGAAATAGCTGGAGCTCAGCCGTCCGGGTCCTGACTCTTTTCCTATATATATATATATATAACGAAGGAAATGTGGTAAGGAACCAGGTGGACCATAACGCACCAAAGTACTCAATACTTAGGGTAGTAGAGTGGGTAATAGGAACAAGTAAGGGGTCTTACTTGTTCCTATATATATATATTTATTCAATTAGAGAAAATTGGTTGATTGAATATCAGCCGTCTTTAACATAACAGATGTGAAGCACTCAACGGTTTATGTTGACTGATGTTATACAAAAGCCATACATCTTCGAAATACGTATAATAAAATAAATAGGGATGGACTAACGTAACCATCTTACTTGTTTATTATATATATATATATATATATATATATATATATGCAAAAGTTCTATTTAAAGTTGTTGGGATACAACAAGTAAATATTTTTATAACTGATATAAAGCACTCGACAAGTGTTTGGAGTAGATATACGATATTAATAAATGGAAACTATATTTATAAAACCCTATTTATTTCATTATACATATTTCAGGGATACCACATTAAATTATGGTATGCCTTCATCAGATAAAATACAATGTATAACAGTTTTACAAATAGCTTTGACGTACCCTTTTAAAATACAACCATTACTTTTGGAGGCTGTCTGGATACTGTTATACATTGTATTTTGTCTGATGAAGGCATACCATAATTTAATGTGGTATCCCTGAAATATATATAATGAAATAAATATGGTTTTATAAATATAGTTTCCATTTATTAATATCGTATATATATATCATTAATATCGTATATATATATATATATATATATATATATATATATATATATATATATATATATATATATATATATAATTTGTGTGTGTGGGTGAAGGCGCATCGCTTACTGGTTAGCAATTGGCAAGTTGTAAGTTCAATTCTAGGATCGGGTGATGCGTTGTGTCCTTGAGCAAGACACTTTATTTCTCACGTTGCTTCAGTTTACTCAGCTGTAGAAATGAGTTGTGACGTCACCGATGCTATGATATCCATATATGACGTATATATAATATATATATTTATATCATATCTATTTATGCATGTTTAACATCAATGGAGATAGTACAAAGAAGAAAGCTCTAGTTGCTGATAATATCGATGACGAAAACCTGATCAATCTCAGATATTCCGATGACAATGTTCCCAACGATGCTAACGTAGAAGAGGAATTGAGGATTTGAATGAAGAAAGTTAAAGAAAACGTAAAAGAAAACATAAAAGATATAGTTTCTTCATTAATTTTGAGAAACCTTCACCAAAGGAGGGAGATATGATCAAGGTAATCTTGTAATAATTGATAACAAAACTGTCAAAGTGGGATATGATGTGTTCTGTTGCTTGGGAAGAATTAATACAAATCAATATGATGAAGAGAAAGAGTTAAAACGAAAGAAATATCACCTTTACAAAATCTGTCGTTGCTTTTTTTTAAAGCAGAAATTGGAACAACCACAAAGTTGAAATAACTTCATATTTTGATATTTCCACGTGCAGCCTATGGAGATGAATACTGGAAAAACTGATAGAAAATGTTTAAAGAATTTGCAGGCTTGGTGTTATAAAATGTTGCTAAGATTAAACTTGATTGAAAAATGTGGTGGTATATGAAGGACCGAATTGAATAACGTCTTTTAAAGAGAGTTGGACCAATAGAATCTGATATTTTGAACATACGATAACATTTGAATATGATATTGAAATTAAATTTACAGCTCACATCTATATAGGTTTAGCTGGGCTTTTACAAGCTTGCATCTTGTAGGAGGTTTCTTGGGTGTTTTAATGAGATAGGAGCTAATGTTATCACGAAAAACATGAAATAAAGCGTCTTCTTCTAGAACAAAGGTCCAGGAATAGGGCCTGTGATCTTGAGACTAACCCATTAAACTATGACAGGGGCTTCAATGTCATACGAATTGACCCCATCTTTGATATCCTGGTCAAAACAGTTTGTCGATATTCAATATTTCATTATTGACTCTCACGGCCAACACATCAAAGCTGTTCTGTGGTTTATGTCAACTATCACGGTCAAGGCTAGGCTGCAGCCTCTCTTTCACGGTGTATAACGAAGTTGTTGACATTGTTTTATATATACTAGTGTAAAGTTGAATACTAAGTTATATATGAAGCCATTTAAAGAGCAAGGATAGGAGCATTGGGAACATTAGCTCTCTCTCTGTCTATATATATATATATACAAGTTAATATAAATTAATATATATGATAAACACTAATACAATCATATAAGTGTTTGTATTGCAAATGACCAAGTTAGCTAGATTTGTAATACAAACACTTATATGATTGTATTAGTGTTTATCATATATATTAATTTATATTAACTTGTATTTCACGGCTCAGAAATACTTCTTTCTTTGAGCTAATTAATTGTAAAAGAATGTTTGAGTTTATAACTCTATATATAGTATATATATATATATATATATATATATATATATATATAGATATATATATAGAGAGAGAATTAGTACATCTACCAACATATATGTACAGATGTACACTCATGCTAGCAAATATATAAGTTATGTCTTAGTACCTATGTGGTTCTATGCAGGTGAATGCAGAACAATTATATGAAAGACGTAAAATAATATATATATATATATATATATATATATGCATGCGTGCGTACATACATATATGGTGGTGATGGTGGTAATGACTATAGTGATGAATTTGTTGATGATAACGCTCAGGATGACGATAATTACGATGGTGAAGGGGTGGTGACCGGGGGTGGGGGGATGATGATACGAGTGATTATTTCATTTATAAATATGATGAGAATGACAATAAAGATTACGTTGATTGTGGAAAACGACGGGGATGACTGTGGCGACGATGAGAATGTACGTATAAAGAAGCTACTGATGATGATGATGATGGTGGTGGTGATGGTGACGATTGTGGTGATGGTAATGGTGATGATGGTGATGGTGACGATTGTGGTGATGGTGATGATGGTGATGGTGATGGTGACGATTGTGGTGATGGTAATGGCGATGATGGTGATGATGGTGATGATGATGGTGATGATGATGATGGTGGTGATGGTGACGATTGTGGTGATGGTAATGGCGATGATGGTGATGATGATGGTGATGGTGACGATTGTGGTGATGGTAATGGCGATGATGGTGATGATGGTGATGATGATGATGATGGTGATGGTGACGGTAATGGCGATGATGGTGATGATGGTGATGATGATGGTGATGGTGATGGTGACGATTGTGGTGATGGTAATGGCGATGATGGTGATGATGGTGATGATGATGGTGATGGTGATGGTGACGATTGTGGTGATGGTAATGGCGATGATGGTGATGATGATGATGGTGATGGCGGTGATGATGGTGATGATGGTGATGATGATGGTAATGGTGATGATGGCGATGATGGTGATGATGGTGATGATGGTGATGATGGTGATGGTGACGATTGTGGTGATGGTAATGGCGGTGATGGTGATGATGGTGATGATGATGGTGGTGGTGGTGATGGTGATGGTGATGGTGATGATGATGGTGATGATGGTGATGGTGGTGATGAAGATGGCGACTGATCTAGATAGAAATAGTAAGGATTATGACTTAGAAGAAGGCGGTAGTGCAACTGGCGATGCTGCTGCTGCTGCTGCTGTTGCTGCTACAGTTGTTGTTGTTGTTGTTGTTGCTGCTACAGTTGCTGCTGTTGCTATTGATCAGAAAGATGCTGATGCGAGGAGGAGGAGGAGGAGGAGGAGCAGAAGGAAGCTGGGGAGGAAGACGATGATAAACTAGTAACAAAAAAAAAAGTTGATGATAATAATAATTATCATATGGGAAAAGTTGATAATGGCGATGATGATGATGATTATGTGGTGGTGGTGGTGGTGGTGGTGGGGATGGTAATGATAGTGGTGATAATGAAGGTGGTGGTGGTGGCAGAGGTGGTAATGATGATGGTGATGGTGATAGTGATGGTAATGAAGGTGGTGGTGGTGATGGTGGCAGAGGTGGTGATGGTGATGGTGATGGCGGTGATGGTGATGATGATAGTGGTGGGCAGGGTAATAGTGGTGATAATGATGGTGGTGGTGGTGGTGGTGGCAGAGGTGGTAATGATGATGGTGATGGTGATAGTGATGGTAATGAAGGTGGTGGTGGTGGCAGAGGTGGTAATGATAGTGGTGATAATGAAGGTGGTGGTGGTGGTGGTGGTAGAAGGGGTGATGATGATGATGATGATGGTGATGATGATGATGATGATAATAATAGTGGTGGTGATGGTAATGAAGGTGGTGGCGGCGGGGAGGAGAAGCTATTGATTATTGTTGCTAATAACTGGATTTCTTTTTTTTCTTTTAAAATGTTTTTATTCCGTTTTTTTTTTTTTTTTTTTTTTTTCATAAAAGTCAGGCGGCGGCGGGGGTGGGGTGGAGTAGAAATGTCTTTTGTAATATTTACTGGTGCAGCTGCAACTGCTGCAGAAATTGATGCTTCTCTTCTCTTGTTGCCCCCCCCCCTTCCTACTGCTGCTGCTGCTGCTGCTGCTGCTGTCATTGCTAGAACACTATCTATATGTCGCTGTTGTCGTTGTTGTCGTCGTTGCTGTTGTTGTTGTTGTTGTTGTTGCATTAGTCGTCAATGTCGTCGTTGTCATCGACTTTTGTTATTTTTTTTAAATTTTATTTTGATTTGTGTTGTTTTGTTGTATCTTCTTCTTCTTCTTCTTCTTAATGGTTCTGTTGCTGTATTATAGACATCAATAGCTTGTTGTTGTTACTGTTGTTGCTGTTACTAGTGTTGTTGTTATTGTTGTTGCTGTCGTTGCTGTTGTTGTTGCTACTGCTAGTGTTGTTGTTACGAGTGTTGCTGTTACTGTTGTTGTTGTTGTTGCTAGTGCTGTTGTTGTTGTTGTTGGTGCTGCTGTTACTGCTGCAGTTGCTGTTCTCACTGCCATTGTCCTCAATTTTGTTGTCGCTGTCGTTGTTGTTGCTGTTGCTGTCGTTGTTGTTGTTGTTGTGGTTGCGGTTGCTGCTATTGTAATTGTTGCTGTTGTTGTTGGCATGCGTTTTGTTTTTAATGTTGTTGTTGTTGTTGTTGTTGTTCTCCTTGCTGCTCATCTTTATCCTGTTAATAATAATGTCGCTGCTGTCGCTGCTGGTATATGCTGCTACTGTTGCTGCTGCTGCTGTTGTTGCTGCTACTGTTGTTGCTGCTGCTGCAATCATTACTGTTGTTGTTCTTGCTCTCGCTGCTGTCGTTGCTGGTATATGCTGCTACTGTTGCTGCTGCTGCTGATATATGCTGCTACTGTTGTTGCTGCTGCTGCAATCATTACTGTTGTTGTTCTTGCTGTCGTTGCTGTCGTTGCTGGTATATGCTGCTACTGTTGCTGCTGCTGATATATGCTGCTACTGTTGTTGCTGCTGCTGCAATCATTACTGTTGTTGTCGTTGCTGTCGTTGCTGTCGTTGCTGCAGTTGTCATCATTGTCGTTGCTGTTGTTGTTTTAAGCTCTTTTATAGAATGTAGAAAAGCAGACGATTCAATGAGTTACTCTAGTCTTAAATCGTGGCAGTATTTGTATTTTTCTATTAACACTCTACATTTTATGCATGTATAATGCAGCATTATTGTTTATTAATGTTGAAGTATAGTGCAATATAGTGCATTTCACTGTCGTATATAGCCTGGTGCAGTTTATTGAAATATAAAATATAAAGATATATTGTCATTGAAGAGTGTTTAATCTACTATCACGTCTGATAGTGTAAAGAAATATAGTGAAGGGTGGTGGGACTCAATACACAGTGATGTATAGTGTATATATATAGTATAAAGAAATATAAGCTTGTAGTGTATGTATAATGTAAAGAAATATAGGTATATTATAGTGTATATATATAGTATAAAGAACTATAAGCATGTAGTGTATGTATAATGTAAAAATATATAGGTATATTATAGTGTATATATATAGTATAAAGAAATATAAGCATGTAGTGTATATATAATGTAAAAATATATAGGTATATTATAGTGTATATATATATAGTATAAAGAAATATAAGCATGTAGTGTATGTATAATGTAAAGAAATATAGGTATATTATAGTATATATATATAGTATAAAGAAATATAAGCATGTAGTGTATATATAATGTAAAGAAATATAGGTATATTATAGTATATATATATATATATATATATATATATATATATACAATGTATAGAAATATAGTGAAGGGTGGTGGGATTCAATGTACATATAGTACAGTATAGTGTACATACAGTGTATGTGTAGTGTAAAGACTCCGGAGCTAAAACTGTAGGACAAAAGCTAAGCTGCATATCACGACATTTCACTTCTCTAATTATGTAACTAATGCTCTTGATAAAACATGGTCGCCATAAACTTTCCTTTAATCTCCACTATTGTATCGTGTATTGGTTCCTAATCATTATATATATATATATATATATACACACACGCACAATCTGGATATTGATATATATATATATATATATATACACACACACGCACACACTGGATATTGATATATATATATTATATATACACACACACGCACACACTGGATTATTGATATATATATATATATATATATATACAGGGCGTCCCTAAAAATATATATACACTTTTATTAGAATGGTTTTGAAGTGTGTATATATTTTTTCGGAACACCTTGTATATATATATATATATATATATATATATATATATATATATATATATATATATATAATATTTATCGTGCAAGCTGTCTTGTTACATTAATTACTTTATTTTTAATGGAAATTATTATTGATTTCTTATACTCTCTTATGTATATATGATCAGATTTATATAAACCTGGATGGTGAGATTATATTACTATCTTACACGGAATGAACTTGTGATATTTTATTAAATTGTTGTTGGTTTAGAGAGAGAGACTGTGTGTAGTGTGTGGTGTGTTGTGTGTGTGTGTGTGTGTGTGGTGTTATCGGTATCAATAGATAATCAATCGCCGTTTACCTTTTTACAAACAAGTTTTATAACAAACAAGTCTTATACCAAACAATGATATTTCACTTTAGACGTGGCTGGGAGAGTAGAAAAAAAGAAACCACAATACATGGGTGGTGTAATTACCCCAGTGTATTACTGGTGCTTTATTTTATCAACTTCGAATGGTTGAGAGGTATAGAAGACCTCAGCGGGATTTGAACTGAAAGAGTAGAGAGTCGAATCGAATACCTCAAAGTATTCTATCCGATGTTCTAACCACTCTGCCAAATCAACATCCTTTAACGGAGTTATCAGAGAGATCAGTGTGTCCTATTGTATGATAAGACTTGCTCTCTTCCAAGTAGAATTACAGTACATCCGACGGGCTTCTACGTAGTTTCTGTTTACTTAATTTCATTAACAAATCTTTCGAACTATGATAAATAATCCTTGCTCATAATGTCGTACATTGGGATCGAACCAGGAATCTTTGGATTGTAAACCGATATCCTTAATCATTCGACAATATTGGCTGAGTTTTATGAGTAAATCAACGACCTAAATAATGATTTCTTCGTTTAGTGTCTTATTAAAATTAATTTTGTGAGGATTGTCACTAAAATATATTTCTATGACAAAATAGGTTTGGGAATCACAGATCTAGAATAAGATCTTCAGAAGTTTTTAGATCTTACTACATCACTTCCATCTGATTTTGTAAGCTTTTGCACTTATATCAACAGCTAAACTAATATTGTCGCGTAAATCCGTTTGTGTTAAAGCAATCAATTCTATTTAATTAACTTGACAGCTGTGGTAAGTAAAGTAAATTACTTGACTTCATGAAAATAGACTTGAGCTGATATCATGATTTAAGATATCGTTAAATCATGATAGATTCGTTAGAGCGATTTAAACCATACTCTTGTTTCTTTCTTTCTTTCTTTCTAGCTACACGCCTTCTAACATTTCATTGTATTATATTGTATCCGAGATAGAACTTTAATGCAAGTTAACTGTAATAATAGATACAAAAACGAATGTAATTATGATGTATTATTACTTTGGTAGAAGGGGGGATAGGGTGGTGAATTGGCAGTATCGGTAGAGGATCAGACGCCATGCTTTCTAGCATAGTTATGTCCCTTTATGATCTGAGTTCAAATCCCGCCGAGGTTAACTTTGCCTTTCATCCTTACGGGGTCGACAAAATAAAGTACCAGTGATGTACTGGGTAATTGCGGGCCTTGTGCCAAAAAGTAGAAACAATTATTACTTTGGTAGAAGTAAAGTTGTATAGTTAATCTAATTTATATATTCTATGTTAGTATAGTAGTACAATTTAATTTATTTATACTCAGTACTCCGTGTAAGAAAATATAAATAGAGCTATTATTATTGTTGATAAACTAAAGCAGGGAAGGGTTCCGCCCGTAGGAATAAAAAGGCCCGAACTGAATTGTTGATATCGTTGTACTACCAATAGTTTTGGGTTGTCGATGTTTATGTCTAAAACTTTTACCGACATCTACACCACAAACATAACTAATCATATATTCAATCTTATCCATGTTATTATATTCTAATTATTTTATGCAATATATTAATTGCTGTTACAATGTTGTCTACAATTAATGTTATTTATTGTAGACAACATTGTATATTTATTGTTATTATATTAATTACTTATTTTAAATTGTCCTACATTATTTAGACTTTCATATTATTATACTCATGACATATCTAATCAATTATCGACAATTAAACGATCAAACAGGAATAATTTTAATTTATCATTTGTGTTTCATAGTGTCACCTTGAACCATGTTTATAATTATGTATCTACAGTACGAAACGTCTGGCTCTCGTGTCACTGGAAGAAGTTTCACATATATATATATATATATATATATATATATATATGAATCTATAACTTTAAATATGTAAACAGCTTAAATCCCATCAAATTGATATTTGGCTTAAGTTTTATATATATATATTCATTTAAGGTTAAATGGTGAGTCTTACTGCTTCTCGTGTTTCGCCAGTATATATATATATATATATATATATATATATATACTGGCGAAACTCCAGAGCAGTAAGACTCACCAGTATATATATATATATATATATATATATATATATATATATATATATATATATATATATATATATACTGGAGCATGTTTTCGTTTATTTGAGCTTTTAAACATTGGTACCTAAAAATAAACGAAAGCAATGACGAAAGAGACCCTAAATATTTTCATCAATAATAGACTATATGCCCTTATACACACACGCACACAATGGACTTACATTCGTATAGCCATCTATACATACATACATACATACATACATACACCATACATATCTATTGTACACGTGTATTCTCACTGTTTTATATGTTAAGTAAAAATCAATAAGCAATCGTGAAATTATTTCTAAGACAAAAACCACAATGACATACGTGGAAATAGGTAATTTGATTATTTTTATGTTTCCATTTCTCAAAATGACCTTAATTGAAAAGGTGGAAAAACCTAAATTCTAAGAACATTGCTACAATATGTCTATAAAAGAATAACACCAAAAAAAGTCATCGATCGTCAATAAAGAGTTTAAGATGGAAGAGAAAGAACAAAACGATGACATTCAAATTTTGGTTTTATCACCTTCGAAACATCGGTCTTTTACGAATAGAAACAACGTTACGCACACACACACAGTGTAGCTCGGTTGTAGAATTATATGTATGTAAATGGCAACAGACATTTACTGATGGGGTGATTCCGTACTTATAGTAGAATCGTATTTATTGCATGTATCGCAGTTGCCTGGTTCCTGAGGATTACCAATACCGGCTCAACTCTGAATACGTTTCTTTAAAGGTTTCTTAGAGGTAGGTAAGTGAACAAAATATCCTATATATATATATATATATATATATATATATATATAATATATATATATATATGTCTATATGTATATATCTGTGTATATATATAAATATGTATATATATATATGTATGAATATAGGCATATATATGTGTGTATGTATGTATATATATATATGTCTATATGTATATATCTGTGTTATATGTATATATCTGTGTATATATATAAATATGTATATATATATGAATATATGCATATATATGTGTATATATATATATGAATATATGTGTATATATATGTATATATATATATGTATGAATATATGTGTATATATATATATATGTATGTATATATATGTATATGTATGTATATATATGTATATGAATATATATGTAAATATATATGTATATATATATATATATATATATATATGTAAATATATATATATATATATATATATATATATATATATATATATATATATATATATGTGTATATATATGGAGGGGGGTGTAACATTGTTTACTCTTCTCGAAAAGGATTGTGTTTTGGAACATCACGTAATTACAATTTGAGGGAAACGTGTTGCTTGGGAATTACACGAAATAGGAATAAATAGGAATATACCTCTAATATTTACGAGAGTGAGAAAAAAATAAACCACTTTGAATTTCCACTGTCATAGGAAAGAAAAACATATTTGAAATATTTTTAGTTTGATTATTTCTCTTTGTAGTGTGAGATGCTGCATGACAGCTTCAGGAAGAAGGTGGAGAGTGTGATAAAGGGAGAGAACAATGGAAGTAGAAAAGCACATGTTACAATGCGTAGTATAATCAGGATTAAATTCAGAAAAATTCGAAAATGTCATGAAAGCTTCCTGTACTGATAGGACATTGATAGCTGATAGCAATATATAGTGCAATACATCAGCAGCATTAACAACACGATTGACGACGAACGGCGAACCAATTATGTAGCTTCTATATGTGGGAGCTCAAATTGTTAGAAATAGCAGCCAAATCCACATAAAATTATTTCTCTTCTGTCTTAAAAAGAATAGAACATTGAACAATGTAGATCCTTGTATATAATGTCGTAGTTCATCAAAGGTCAGTTTTAAGACTAACCCCGTCACGAGCAACCGAGTATGCTTTGATAATATGTACGATATTTTAGCTAAATTTTTTAGGTGCCAATTGGGGCACGATATGGTACAGACATTCTCTGAAATACCCTTTATACAGGTGAGAGCTGTCTGATGAAATCATATCTGGATCATTAAGTACTAGGTACCATGGAAATACGTATAAAAACTATTACATAATAAATGCAGTGGAATATAACGTTATTGTTTTCCACTTTATTATAATAATAAATGTGAAGACTAAAATTCAAAGAGGGCTCGATAAGGATAAATATATATATATATATATAATATATATATATATATATATATATTACAGCCAGTAATAATACAACCTATTGGATTTGTTCACTGGTAGTTTGATTCCTAATACTTTTACTTCCTTAACAGAAGTAATGGACACCACTAATGTCCATTTCTTCCGTTGAGGGGTCTTTTATGTTCAATTATCGAGACTATTTTTCTTTTGTAAAAACGATTCGATGGAGCTTCTATATTTCTCATACAAAGTTCACATTATGATCATCGTTTCTATGAGTCACACTAAAGAATTTACATATCTTCTTTATTGTGGATGCGTGATGAGTTTTGTTACTCAGGAGTTTCACCTGTACTCACAGGATCATCATACAAGACTGTCTGTCTGATGATCCTGAGTTCACAGATGAAGCTCCCGAATAACAAGCCTTATCAATCATCGCAGTAAAGAATATTTAATCTCTACTTCAGTATTGAGTACTCAGTCTCACGTACGTCAGTATCCCACGTACAGATACAAATTTCAGTATAATTTTAGAAAATTAAATTTTTAATAATAAAACTATCGATACATTCATAGGAGAGCTGATATAGTTCAATAATTAGAAATAATTATATATCATCATATAAAGAACTATCAATATATTGATTAGATAATTTTATACCGCATCTGGTGTGTGTTATTAGGTATATATATATATATATATATATATATATATACACACAGCCTGCCTGAATATATAATTTTTTCGAGGACTACAAACATTAAAGTGGATTTTCTCTCTCATATATACACATACAACTCATATATATATATATGCCATAGGACATGAGAGACGTGCCTAAAAAAATACGTACCTATACACACTAAATGCAGTATAAAAATCACCTAATCAATCAATATATTGATAATTCTTTATATGATGGTATATAATTATTTCTAAATATTGAACAATACCATTCCACTATGATTATATGTTTTTTCTTATTTTTATTTATATATTTATCATATTTATATATATATATATTTCTATTTTGTTAAAAACTGAAATTTCTTAATTATACTGACGCTTTGTATGAAGACTCTACAGTTTCATGGTACATTATTTTGTGAATAACTGTTTGTCGGATAGCTACTGACATAAATGGTTAGAGAGCTTTGTAATGTGAATTTGGTGGGATGAATTTTCCATTTAGTATCCAAATTGAAACTATAATTGTGTTTCTTTATGATGCATATTATTGATTTTGTTTGAGAACTTTTGATTTCTCTTTCATCATTCATATTTATATTAGTGTATAAAAGACGTAAAGTTTAGAAGGACTTTCGATTGTTTTGTTTTCAATATATCTCAGATTTATGTTAATTTAAACGGAGTTAATGTTGTCTAATTAAGACAATAATATAGAATTGTTCGCTTCCTTGGTTTTACAAGTATTGCCATATGTTAGCCATCTTGTTATGTTCCCATAGTTGAAAACCTGTTAGAATTGTGTCATTGAAGTTATTATGTGTATTTAACTATAAACTGCAACAAGTAAATCGGTTTATCTACACACGCTTTTAAAAGTTGTATCTCGGCCAAATTTACAATCATCAATTTATCAAACTATATATAGATATTACTGGAGAATTTACAACCTAGTGGAATCTTTGCAGCATCAAGGTGAAACTTTGATTTCTAGAATTGGCACTATGCCACCGATTTTCTGAGAAGGTAAAGTTGATTACTTTGACCCCAGTATTTGTAGGTAATTGCGTTCATCGACCCTTAAAATAATAAGAGGCAAATTTGAAATCAGAGTTTTCAACACAGAACGTAAAGCACCATAATTAAACATTACATGGCAGCATTTTTACTTCAACTTAAATTCGAGAATAGATTATGGACTATTAAATCTACTCTAGTACTTAACCACTAATTTATATTATAAACTCATCTTTTTTCTAGAGTAGTTTACGACCACAATGTTCATCCATAGATTGCGGCTTTCCTAATCAATGTGATATCATATTCGGGTGATTAGTCCTGGCCATGGTAAATTATTAATCTCTAGGCTAAATTGAAGCTCAGAATGCAAAATACCGTAAAAGATACTGCAAGGCATCTCGTCCAACACTTTAGCAATTCCGATAAGCCGCCGCTCAACACCGACAAGCCGCCGCCCAGCACCGACAAGCCGCCGCTCAACACCGACAAGCCGCCGCCCAGCACCGACAAGCCGCCGCCCAGCACCGACAAACCGCCGCCCAACATCGACATTTTCCTCTCCTATTAAATGTCATACATTATACGCCATATAACAACAACAACAAAAAACGTTTCTATTTCTTCACGGTATTTTTTTATGGTTTCTAAACATACGAGTAATTTATTTAGATAATTCAATACACGCAACCTTTTATTTAATATATTAACAGTTGCTAACTTTTTATTGATGATACTTTGTTTGTCTATGAACAAAAAAAATTAACTTCAATATTAATTAATAACTTAGAGAACTCCAGAAAATAAGAATTATAAATATAATTGTGGCACATTCAGGAACACATTAACGAGGAATCAAAGCAGCAAGAGAAGACTGAGATTACCTAGAATATAACTTTCTACGATGCTCACACTTTGCTCTAAATAGAGATTTGTTCGAACAAGATTTAAGACTAATTTGTTTTATATTAAAAACACCCCATAGTTATATTCATTAGAATTATTCCCTGTATGTTGCTGATATCTATTCTAAAGGATCCAAGAAGAATAAAAACCAAATTAGGTTCTAATAGGATTATATCTGAGAATGTACAAAAACCAAATACACTAATATAAAGTCTAGCTTAATAGGATACCATTATGTTGTATATACAACATATAGGATATCATTTAGCTATACAACCACCAACGAATAATATCACATTATACAGACTGTAA
>OZ024758.1:10934326-10986826 GCA_964016885.1 Eledone cirrhosa
GAAACCCCCGAAAGCCAAGTAGTTGTATAAAAACGACGAATTAAAACTACAAGTCAATATTTTATCTGCTAGAAATATCAGACAAATTTACTCTGAAATTAAATTCTATCTTCTTAAAAACTCAAGGATGGGCCTGACCCGCCCCCCCTCCTTTGATCATAAGTTTGCTCAATAAAATCAAAACCAATCCCTTCGAATATATATATATTTTTTTGCCAAATATATGTCACCGTGTCTACTTTGTAAAAAAGTTAATTTATTCTAATAAGACTAATGGAGTAATCTCCAAATTAAGCGCAGCTTTTGGTGACTGCTTTGATAGATGAATTGATTGACCGATTGGAAAGTAAGATAGATAATGCCAAGATAAACTTTGATCGATAAATCTGAATTATTCAAAATTGTTTTATCAATTATAACTTAGACTGCGATATATATATATATATAATTTATATATATATACATACGTATACATATATATATATATATATATAGTACGCGATACTTGGGGTAGTAGTGTTGTTATTTGGATAAGTCAAGACCCCGACGGCTGAGCTCTTGCCGTTTCAACAACTAGTTCCAGGCTGTGTGTGTGTGTATGTATTTATATATATATATATATATATATATATATATATATATATATAATTGTTTCTACTTTAGGCACAAGGCCAGTAATTACCCAGTGCATTACTGGTATTTTATTTTATCGACCAAGTTAGGATGAAAGGCAAAGTCAACCTCGGCGGGATTTGAACTCAGACCGTAAAGGGACGTAACTATGCTGGAAAGCATGGCGTCCGACCCTCTACCGATACTGCCAATCCACCTTATATATATATATATATATATATATATATATATATATACACATACACATTATATATATACACATTATATATATATATATAAGGTGGATTGGCAGTATATATATATGTAAAAAATGCACACACACACACATGTGTATATGTATATATATATATATATAATTTTGTTTCTGAATTTGTTTAGCAAGATTCTTTATCTGAAATCGTGTGTTGAAACCGATATTGTTATACTTTGGGAGGGTCATGTTGCCAATAAGAAACACACGCACCAGTTGCTTTCACTTCAATTTATTATATATTTATAAATTTACAAATTTATAAATTTCTGGTTGGTTGGTTGGTTCCACAACCAGATAGTTGTTTATATATAGTCATAGTTCTTTCGTCACACACTCTGTGACCTCTTCAGTGACTGGGGATTCCTTTCTTTGTTTCTGTGCCTCTCCTTTGTTCTGTCCTACGCCATTTTGAAAAATGACAACATGACCCTCCCAAAGTATAACAATATATATATAATGTATATGTAAAAATACACACGCACATACATATATATATATATGTATATATATATATATATATATATATATATATATATATATATATATACATATACATACACGTACTTATGATAAAATGTGAACGATGACTAGAAGACAATCAGTAAGAGAGTGGCAAGGGATTATGTGAATGGAAGGATTGGCAATGTAATGTATGGATGCACAAGTGTATTTAAATGAGGATTTATGTAACATATCTAGACGGTTGGTGGTTACTTAAGTGTGTAGAGGAATAAATTCCCATTTATTCAAACAAAGCCAACTTATATATACATACATATTTACATACTTAAGTGGAGAGGGAGATTAATCATATATAGGTATATATATACATTAAACGTACAAATATATATATATATATATATATATATATATATATATATATATGCTATATATTCTATAATCAGATACGCACACACATATGCATATGCATATATATATATATATATACACAGAGTCCATTTTGTATTGTTTAGCCGTCTATCTCTTTCAACGTTATATATATGTATATATTCCTAAACATACACACACGCCCATATATATATATATATATATATATATATATATATACACACACAGTCCATTTTGTATTGTTTAGCCTTCTATCTCTTTCAACGTTATATATATGTATATATATATATATATATATATACATGGGCGTGTGTGTATGTTTAGGAATATCTTTTGTTGAGCGCGTATTTGAATATATATAAATATATATATTTATATATATTTTTTGTGCGTGTGTGTGTGTGTTTTTTTCTGTGTGCGCGTATGCTGATAGAAAGATAACGATGGATGGTGATTGAGTGATTTATTGACAACAAACACTGACAGATGAACGAATGAATGGATGAAGGGATCAATAAGAGAATCATAAACTTTCGATTGAATGAATGGGTGAACTAAGAAAGTTGGATACGAAAAGAAATCGATAAAAATTATTATTCATTCACTATTTGGATCAACTGTTACTATTTTTAGTGTTCTGTTTGGATGTTTGTCCATGTGAAGAGAAGTTGCACTACATTGCTCAGGGAGAAAATCAAAGATAATCTGAATACAGAGATTTTATACGTTTCAATAACGTTTATAAAGTTTCGATTATAATCAAGCTGTACTCCTAATGCCGCCTTTTGATTGGGAAAAAAATAAATAAATAGTTTCATTTATAATATTTGTTGCTTGGATTTGCCTTTTCATTGATCCTCTATTGTCAACTTGAAAGGAATTTGAA
This sequence comes from Eledone cirrhosa, assembly GCA_964016885.1. Lineage (NCBI taxonomy): Eukaryota > Metazoa > Mollusca > Cephalopoda > Octopoda > Eledonidae > Eledone > Eledone cirrhosa. Next base: position 10,936,948 of record OZ024758.1, read on the forward strand.
AGATTTTTGAATTTAAATATTGTTGTTCTTGTTCTTGTTATTATTTTTTTCATTTAGCATTACGTTAGACGTTACTGCGCATGTCAAATTTGAAGGTCATCACAGCCTTGTTAGTTAGTTACGATTATTTTTGGTTTCAGAGATATTGTATCTGGGTCAATATTATGTAATCTTACATCCCTTTATGTTCTGAATTCAAATCCCACCGTGGTTAGTTTTTGCCTTTCCTCCGTACGGTGTCGATACAATAAAGTACCAGTTACACACTGGGGTGGTTTAATCAACTTTCCCCTCCCCTACAAATTGTTAGCCTTTTCTCTAAATCAGAAACCAGTATTATGTAATATTACTTAGCGGTTGCACTAACACAGCGCAGCTTCATTCAGAATAACGATGTATATATATATAAGCCAATATACAAACGCAAATCATCTCGCTGCGAGTATTCTAACAATAAGCTCCTTTCACATATATACAGGGTATCCCCCCAAAATGTATACACCATTCTAATAAATATTGTCTGTACAGGTAATCAAAGAGTGTATACATTTTCGGGGACATTATATATATATGTTGAAAATTGCAAACTTGACTGTCACCACAGAATATGAACCTGAAGATTGCGAAAGCATGAAAGTACTTGTTCAATTAACACTTAACATTTAATATTTTACCATACTATTTCATTCTAATACCATTATAAATTTTAAAAGATTGTAAATAAAACGAGTAAATCAGACAAAGTTGGAATTCCTTTTATTAATATAATCTTCTATACACAATCATACACACTCGTGTGTATTTATTTATATATATATATTTATACTTTACCGTGTCGGTTGTCACAAAGTCATGACCGGCACGGGCCGGTGTTTGGATTATGTCGATCGATTGGTTATTGATTAGGCGATACCCGCTGATGAAGCCGCATAAGCCGATTGTGCATTGATGCATAATATATGCAGACAGATGGTGCAGTGCACCTTACTGCTGCATTAGTGCGGTAGAAACTCGAGTCTGGGAACCTTATAGGCACCCGTTTTACGTGTGTTGTGTTGAGGCAAATAACTATGTGTATACTCTGGTAATGTATCTTACATTGCCCATTGAGTGCGCTGAGATACAACCGGTACTGGCATTGATAAATATGCTGGGTCCATCAACCCTTATTATTATATATATATAAGAATATTTTAGAAACAGCGAGTGGGTTTGAAATTATTAGAAATGTAAGCTATCGCCGTATTTTGACTAAAGAAATTAAAGAAATTATTTAGCCTGATAGTGGGGTTAAGAACCCTCGGGGAAATGGAAAAAGATGAGTATTGACGTACATGGGAGTCGAACCCACAACTTGGGTTATCCGGACCACTGTGTTACCATTTACACCAACACATCACCCGTCTCTTTCCATTCAAATTAGAAGCTATAAACTTAGCGACTGTAATGTCAAATAAGAATATTTTCGAAACAGCGAGCGAGTTTGAAATTATAAATGTTAGCTATCGCCGTATTTTGACTATATATATATTTATTTCATACTCAAATTTTCAATGTTCAAATCATGAAGGTCTTACATTTCTCTCTCTCTCTCAATATTTCAGTGGATATATACATTCCTGCATGTGCTCGTGTGATTACGTGACAATAGCTTGGCCTATATATTTTTGTTCAGAAATCGACTCTGCAATAAATTGTTTTGAAAGAAGTACTGCTCTACACATTGAATGTTTTTCTCAATATTTTCTTTGTTGATTTTGTCTTTTCAGACGGAAGTTCAGGTACTCCAACACCGACATCAGCGGCTGCTGTACGTGACTTAGCCTTTTATTTCCCACCAAGTAAATCCGACTCGGATACTGGTGCTGAACGTGCAAGTCCAGCTGCTAAACCGCCTGATATGAGCCCCTGTGTTTCCAAATTACGACAAAGAAGAGCTTCCATGCATGATGCTATTGATTATACCAAGATTGACACTAAACTTTACGACAAAATAGTAAGTTTACCTTGAGAAATTCTCAACTTTTATCTCCACTATTTTTTTTTAATGAATGTTACTTTTATATTAAAATGAATCCTCGTAGGTTTCAATAGTGAAGGTGATGAAAACAAATATCCCATACGGTGTTATGATGACTGTCCCTGAGAATTACGCTAAAGATGCACGTGTCTGTGGATTGCTATCCACTTGCACGTTAATTTCATGATTAGTCTGTTCCGTTGAGCGAACAACTGGAACACTCATCGTAGAAACCGATGGATGTCCCTTCCAATCGTTTATGAAATATTAGAAACTAGAATGTTATCCACCACACTGCTAGATATATATTTGATCTACACTGCTAGATATATATTTGATCCACACTGCTAGATATATATTTAATCCACACTGCCAGATATATATTTGATCCACACTGCTAGATATGTATTTGATCCACACTGCTAGATATATATTTGATCCACACTGCTAGATATATATTTGATCCACACTGCTAGATATATATTTGATACACACTGCTAGATATATATTTGATCCACACTGCTAGATATATATTTGATCCATACTGCTAGATATATATTTGATCCAAACTGCTAGATATGTATTTGATCTATACTGCTAGATATATATTTGATCTACACTACTAGATATGTATTTGATCTACACTACTAGATATGTATTTGATCTACACTACTAGATATGTATTTGATCCACACTGCTAGATATATATTTGATCTACACTGCAAGATATGTATTTGATCTATACTGCTAGATATGTATTTGATCCATACTGCTAGATATGTATTTGATCTACACTGCTAGATATGTATTTGATCTACACTGCTAGATATATATTTGATCTACACTGCTAGATATATATTTGATACACACTGCTAGATATATATTTGATACACACTGCTAGATATATATTTGATCTACACTGCTAGATATATATTTTATCTACACTGCTAGATATGTATTTGATCTACACTGATAGATATGTATTTGATCTATACTGCTAGATATATATTTGATCTACACTACTAGATATGTATTTGATCCACACTACTAGATATGTATTTGATCCACACTGCTAGATATGTATTTGATCTACACTGCTAGATATGTATTTGATCCACACTACTAGATATATATTTGATACACACTGCTAGATATGTATTTGATCTACACTGCTAGATATGTATTTGATCCACACTACTAGATATATATTTGATCTACACTGCTAGATATATATTTGATCCACACTGCTAGATATGTATTTGATCCACACTGCTAGATATGTATTTGATCCATACTGTTACATATATATTTTTCTGCAGATCGTAACATTAGTAAATGTTACATAAATACAATATCTTTTTATATTTTATGGAGTTTAGTCAAATTACTGAAATCGATACTAATTTTCAAAATAAAAATATATTTATTCAATTAAATTAAAGCAAAATGAAATAAAACAAATTATATATTTGCTATAAATATATATTATCAATAACAATAGAACTGTTTAAGAGTCAATTAATGTGAAAATAATCAGGTAGAACTGATTAGAAATTCGAATGTGAAAGGTAATGTTTGGAATATAGTTTGGTCGCTGAGCGCAACAGCAGATAAAGTTATATAACTACAATAATTATATAATATATACACACACACATATATAGTAATAATAATAAATTTGAAGGGTAAAATCCAAAGAGGGCTCGATAAGGATAAATATATATCAAATATATAAGAACCGTAGAGCAAATATTTATTAAAATAACAGATTAAAGTTTAAGCAAAGAATCGCTGCTTTCACCTTTAACGGCAGTTTCAGAAGATCCCGTTAAGGGTGAAAGCAGCGATTCTTTGCTTAAACTTTAATCTGTTGTTTTAATAAATATATATATTTATATATATATATATAATTTTGTGTCGCCTAGGCACAATATTGAAATCGATACTAATTCTCAAAATGGAAAATAATTATCAAATAATTATCAAATAATTATTAAATTTAAATTAAATAAAATAAAATAAATTCCTCAGCTACCAATGGCAATAGTAGTGCAATACTATAGAGGGCACAGGGAAAATGTTACAAAAAAAAAGAAAAAGAAATCACACCGAAAAAATTCCGTTCAATACATTTTGGGATCATTTTTTATGGATTGACATGTCGTCTGCGGTCTGTGCTACTTTATATTGTAATATAATAATTTGTGTTGCATTGGTGTTCATTTTCTTCTATGTTTATCTTCATATTGATTAAGAAGGTGGTATTGTGACATCTTTAACCTGACCAAGCAACTAACAATGAGTATTATTAGCATTGATACACGTTATACAGCGTATACAGCTTCCATTTATTCATTTATTCTTCAAGCTAACACATTCTCTTCCTTTTCCTCCTGCCCCTCCCTCGTTCATATACATATATAAGTGGGTGATTTCATTGATCTCTCTCTCTATATATATATATTATATTATATTATACATACGTACATTAACGCACATACATACTTACACACCACACAAACACACACACATATATATATTATACATACGTACACACACACACACACACACACACACACACACATACACATACATACATATATATACTCACATATATTACGTGCTCACACACACGCACACACATTGATTATCGTGTTTTGATGAAGAGATAGTGTGATATAAGGTCAAATTAGTTGATATTGATTTATGAAGGATCTAAAACAATTCTGAATTTTCTCTTTTTGTTCGAAAACTCATGTCGTAATTTGAAGTGGATCTCCGTTCCCGGAGACATATTCATACTGTCGTTCATAATTTTAACCTAATCACACCGAGATATTTAGGGAGACAATGGGGGCTGTTAAATTGTGATTTCTTTTGACTTGCATCCAATCGATATCTACGCAATTACGAAGCAAATCTGCGAAATCTATTCTCTATAGTTTATTGAAGTGTTTACAGCTAATGAATATATTAACTTGAATATATTTCTTAAGTTGATTGAGATCTATTAAATAGAAGTCAGGTCAAAGATTATCAATATCTCATGAACAAGAAGTTCTTGTTCAAAGGCAAAGAAAATTGTAGGACTCTAAACTTCTGAAGCAGTCCTAGTGGATGCCATTGTGAAAGATGGTGTATCAGGGCATTTTAAACACAGCTAAACTAATCGTTCTCCCGGTTTGGACACAGCCTAGTTCTCTCAGAGAAGAGAGAGCGAGAGAAAGAGTTACAAAGAGATAGAGGAATAATTTACCCCAGTAGAGAGCTAACACGTTATTTATTGACCTTGAAATAAGGAAATACGGCATTGATTTCGTAGGCAAAACTGCGATTCAATGATATCATCTCTATAAACACCTAAAACATATTACCGATGATAGTTGCTTCTTAAAGTAGTTATTTAATAACTTGACTTTAAAATTAAGAGCTTAAAATCTTCGGAGAACATTTTAAAGACTATATGGAAAATATATGGAAAAGATCCGGCATCTAACATTGTTCCAGATCGTATAAGAAAGAAGGAATTAAACAGAAGTTATGACACAAGTCAATAAAACTTGATATGAAGTTGAGATAAAAATTTCGGCCATCGTTCGAAAGGCACGGGCTGCAAACTTAGATTTCTAGGAATAAATAGAAACTTAAATTGGCAAGCAATGAGAGAAACTCCACGTGGTTATTCGGTTTGTTAGCATTGGCAGCTTGAATTTCCTTTCAAACCACATTAAATATAAGACACAATACACATTGTAGTCTGACAAAATAAAGATATAGCCAGAGGGAGATGGAATTTGGTCACAGGTTTTCTCGTTGAGAATTAATCTGCGACTATAAGCAACGATAACAACTCGTAAGATACAGAATAACACGACTGTCTTCGCTTCAATCTATAAGATGTTTAGCAATTATATATTTGGAATTAATAGATTCGGTATATTATCTTAGACGCAAGTGCCTTGCAATCAGAATTCGTAATCCAAGCTACATCACTTCATTGGTGTTGCTAACTTCACTAAGAGAAACATTAACTTCACTCGACCTCCTTACACACCTTTCCTATATAAATCTGAAGCGTTCTTCTATGAAAGAAATCGATATTGTTCACACAGATACTCTGACTCTCTTCTTTTCTTTGTACTGCTGGTATCCTTGTTACAATTATTGTTGTCAGGAAATCACTGAATAATAATCAATACATTTTTATAGAAAACGAAATTAGCACTTTTTTTTTACATGAGCTGAAAAACTAAAGTTATCACTTCCCTTAGATAAAAGGGAACATACATACATACATATATACATATAAATATATATATATAATATATATATATGATATAAATAAATAAATAAATGTGTGTGCGTTTCTGCGTGTGCATATATGTATATATACATACATATATGTACTATATAGGTGTATATAAATATATACGTTATTCTGGGTTGAATCGGAGGTAACCACAGTAAGTAAGGTACTCAATACATTGCAGAGTATAAAAGTTTTAACATAGATGAGATTCTACAGGACTAGAACTGTTTCATTCTTTAGAAATCATCAGGAATCCTGATTATTTCTAAAGAATGAAACAGTTCTAGTCCTGTAGAATCTCATCTATATATATATATATATATATATATATATATATATATATATATATATATAGGTAGTGTAACTTGGAGTTACTGTATATATATACGAAGAGATTAAGGAATAGAAAGATGATTACTTTTAGCTGTCAGCGGTTTCATGAGTATTTCTAAGAAATAACGCTTCAATAAAACTTGGCTTTACGTCATATTTAATATTAAATCTGTCGATGACTTGAAACATATTCATTATAAAAACTTACCGATAATTGTTGATGTAGTTGTTACAAAGGTTGTTATTGTTTAGCCACAGGTAAACTATAGTTTAACCAACTACTCATGTTTTTAGGGCTATGTAGTACTATATTATTCAATGTCTCTTTTCCCTATGATTTGTATGGAAGTTGCCTGCTATTTCTAGCAGATCTATTCACCAGTTAGATGCAGCTTCTTTAACACATTGCTGCTGCTGTTGTTGTTGTTGTTGTTGTTGTTGTTTAGCGCCAGGTGAATCCAAATTGTGCAGACTCTAGCCACATATACTCCAGCAATATATGTAAGCTACACTGCCTCCACACTTCATTATACTACTGCCATACTGTTATGGCGGGTTCGAACCCCTCAAAAGGCCGTTGACATGATAGAAACCTTAAAAAATGTGATCCTATTACACTCAAAATTAGATTTTTAAAAAGGAATAGTAAACCAATGAAAATATAACAGTGACAATATTCAAACTCTATTTAATAGCCGCCATAAGAGAATATTGTTTGATAAAGTGAACGGCAGAATCATTAGTTGTTCCTTTGTTCGTCACGACAAACCTATTTCTTCCTCTTCAGAATAGTTCATAGCATACCACAAACTACTCATTTTCCTTTTACACCAAATTACAAGCCTTATTCATAAAGAAGCTCTTTTACATAGAGTTCTATACACTACACGATCGACACAATCACGAGATTGTGTAGAAAAAAATGTCCGATCTATGTAAAACACTAAAAATATTTTATATATGTCATTGTATATGAAACACTGTAAAAATATTGTATATAATAAGATATTAACTCTACTGATATATTTTTTTTTTGTCAGTTGTTTCAAATACAAGAATATACGGTAGCAGAAGTATGTCGTAGCATAGCCGTGTGTTATCAATAAGATTCTTGTGAACAAGCAATTTATCTAATGATGGCAAACTCCGATATCAACTTCATTACATTTGTAATATCGAATCCATTACACAAGCATATATTTATAAGCTACAGACAGCCTTGTCGCCATCCATTATAATCAATTCGCGTTCATCTCATATTTGTTTGCTACTGGTACTTGCAGAAACACCATGAATTAACATGTTCTACATACGTAGTTTTCTATCTAAACTCAATTTCAAAAACTTATTTCAACTCTATAACTTATTTGTATTGGCTTACTGAATTCGAATTTCAAAACTGACCTTGGAAATTGATTTCTATAACCTCAAAAACTAAATATTTCCAATGTATATATAATATTAAATAGTGATTGGCATCAAGCAGTTATGGAAACGGTAGTTGTTTTCTTTTGTATTGTTTTGTTTTTCTCTGTTCTGCTTCTGTGTCTGCGAATACATATGAATTACTAGCTAGCCAATACTTATTTAGTATAGTCAATATGATATATTCTATGTTTTGTCTTTTAACCTTACTGTCTTTCATTTCATTCGTTGTGAATAAAATAAAAAGAGAGTATACCTATATAAAGTATATCTCAAATGTTCCTTGATCAAATTTGTTCTATCAAGCAGCATTCATTGAAACCATTCAACGTTAATCATGTAATTAAGGAATATGTTTTTCGTTTTGAGATTATTTTATATAAACGCGATCATATTTATTGTGATGTGTAGTTAAGTTTGAATTCTATTGAACAACCTTATGTAAATTAGAACTAAATTATGTCTACTTTGCTTTTCTCACTATAGGAAATATTTGTACACACTTATTTATGTTTGTAAAACTATAGCTTAGACTAATACCAACAAAATTTCAGCAGTTTATACAATTACATTGAAACATTGAGATAAAGAACCTATAAAGACATTTCTTTTAATGCAATACCAAAACGTTTGTGATATTAAAATACTCATACGTCAAAACAGAACAGGGTAAAGAGGAATCATTAAAGGGGACGGGGGCTAATTTTATATATATTTTGATAGAAGGTGAAATCATATCTGAAAGGTTAGTTTTGAATTCTAAAGAATTAGATCTGATATTGCCAACAATCGTATCATTAAAATAATACATTTTACGAACCAAGAAAATGACTTCTACTAATATATATATATATATATATATATATATAGACACCGGTCTCTTGGAGACGCAGGACATGGCAGCGATGATGAGGGACAGAGACCGCTGGATAGAACTCGTCCATGGATCTCGGGAATTTTACCAGCCCTATATATATATATATATATATATATATATGCAAAGATTCCTTCTGTGTAAAGCTAGCATAAGACTTTTAACCGTAAATATATCTCAACATGGTCATTTTATGAGAGTTACGATACCTCATTATCATAAAAGAGAAATACTAAAACACGAAAGATATAAAATATTACTGTAGAAGCTAAACTAAACATCTTCAATTAAACTAACTACAACAATACATTTAGATTATTTTTATTCTTTGAGAGGCAGCTGCTAACGCTGATAACGTTTATACGCTCTCTTCAGCTCCAAACGACAAGAAGGACAATCTTCAAGCAATTTCATTGCTGGCGAACGGTAGCCATTTTATTTCTCAAAATGGACGCCTGTACAAACGCAAGTATATAAAAATGTATGGGCGCCTGCTCAAACACATGCATGTAAAGATAAATATATGCATAGATAAATATAAACTTATTGTGTAGAGATATAAGCCAATGCAGTCTTTTGAGACAAAAGAATGTTCAAATGTCCCTGGAGTCGATTCCAATTTTAATCCACCTATAAAATATGTGAAGTCAATATATAGCCTACCAACAGAAGTTCATATATTTTCTAAGAAACAAACCATATTTATAAAGATCTGTATATGTACCTACCTTTCTCTCTCTCTCTCTCTCTCTCTCTCTCTCTCTCTCTCTCTCTCTCTCTCTCTCCCTCTCTCTCTCTCTCTCTCCCTCTCTCTCTCTCTCTCTCTCTCGCGCGCGCGCATACACTCTCACTCTGTCTCTTATATATAAGTGCATATATAAATATAAATATGTACGTGTATATACACACACAATTAGACATACAGGCACACAGATACACGCACATAGTAGATATCTTTTTTACGAAGCGCTGAGGGGTTAAAGCGATGACCCTATTTTAGAATCTCCGCGCATTAGCACACCATTCTTTTATATATATATATGAGTGTATATATATATGTGTGTATATATATATAATGGCTATTTATTGATATCTCTTCATTTGCGTGTCATCCATGTTAACCTATTGTATGTGAACATGTGTGTGTGTGTGTGTGCATATGTATGCGCATACTTGTGAGTGTCTATATATACATCTGAATGTGCGTATTTGTGAGTGTGTGTATATGTACATGTAAGTATGTATGTACGGATGTATGTGGAGGTATTTAAGGATGTGTGTTGGAATATCTGGCGCCCATACTGTGTGATAGGAAACAATATATATCTGTATTATTTACATGCCGTTTAGTATAAATTAAAAAGCTCTGCACGATTCTTGGTGAGAAGGTCGTCTGCTTGGCTCTTTAACAGATATCATCTTCTCAGAAATAATATCTAATGTGTATACATGCAAACACAGAACCACATGTATATATATATATATATATATATATATAGATTTTGACTCCAGTTCCTCAGCGAATTAACAACCCAACAAGGAACTGGGCATATCAGAGTATTGACAATATTATACACCTAAACAACATATGTACTTGTCTATACCATACTAATTCAAACTGCCTGAAGAGGTCACAGCCAAAGATGGCTGTCACTGAAATATATATAGCAGTAATAAACGAAGCTAAATTTTAATCATTTGACTTTTATTTAACTTTATTTTATATATATATATATATATATATTTATTAAAATAACAGATTAAAGTTTAAGCAAAGAATCGGTGCTTTCACCCTTAACGGGATCTTCTGAAATTTATTATTATTACAATATATATATATATATATATATATAGGAAAAAGTATGACCCCGACGGCTGAGCTGAAGCCGTTTCGACGGCTATTTCCCACTCTACTACCCTAAGTATTGAGTACTCTGGTGCGTTATGGTCCATCTGGTTCCTTACCACAATTCCTTTGTTATATATATATATATATATATATATATATATATATATATATTTTATAGAATTTGTATAATATATATTGTATAATATATCTATATATCTTATACAAATATATATATTATATATAATTTATGTATATATATATGTATACAAATATACATATACTATATCTATATACATTATATATATATATATATATATATATATATATATATATATATATATATATATATATATATTGTGTGTGTGTGAGTGTTATTCGGTATGTGTGCATGCCTGAAGTGGTGTAGAATAGTAGGAGATAATTCAAATATTTCATGCTTCATAATTATTGTATATACATTCATTGATATATATATATATATATATATATATATATATATATATATGTATGATAATAAGGGCGCTGCGGAGTTGCAAATGGGTTATATATTATATATATATATATGTTACTATCGACATCTATAGTTGTATGTTGGTCTATGACCTTTACGAATGTCTGCCTGTATGTGTATGTATGTATGTATGTCAGGTCACCAGTTGGTGTTACTGGTAACATGTATCTCAGTACAACCTGTCTCATGGTCGGGTCGTTGGCGACTAAACTGGCAACCCCACCAAGGTTTCTTGGTGAGGAGGGTGACTTTGGACATCCTGCAGGACTAAAAACAAAACCTATCAATGGGCAAAGGAGCTCTTAAGAGTCAATGGCCATCCACAATCACCGGGAGAGATGACCCCTTAGCCTTTGTCAAGGCAGAATTCTAGGAGAAGGAAAACTCTGATATAACACCTGCAACCCTGATGGTATCCAATGATGTTCACTTGTTCTTCTTTTTGGTAAATATCATCTTGGTTAAGAGAGTGGGACTGGCTTTGTGCAGTGCCTTTGATCACTATAAAAGCTTCACGGCACAGGCATTGCTTTATATCTGGAGATCTCTCTGCACTTGTCGTCACATGGTACCATGGGCCCAGCACTATGTGTCAATAATTGTCAGAAGTGTAGTGTTTGTACCAGAGTTTAAGTCGCTGGCTGGACTGGAAAGTCACACTTGTTCAGGGCATCGGTAGGAGTTCTCCTACATGGATATAAAGTAGTGGCCGTACTCGAAAACGAGTTGGCAGCCACCATGTATGTATGTATGTATCTATGTATGTATGTATATATATGTGTATGCAAATGTTATAGCAACACATTGCCTCCAAAACGACATCGGGATGATACAGCCCACATCTAAATGAAACACTAAACATCAGACTAGCTAACACCAAAAGATTCATTCCCAAAACGTGGAATATATTTAAAAAACTGAAACAGAATATTTCCAAGAAATAACATCGTGGTAACATAAACAAAGAACAGAAAACAACCAACGTAAAGTATATAATAGATATAACACGTGAAAAACGGATAAAAACAATAGTAAAACACATCAAAAGGAGTTCTCAGGACACCTACACAATAATGATCAATGAAAAAAATATTAACGAACCAGAAGACAATCAAAAATATATTTAAAAAGGAATTCGGAGAAGTTTTAAGTATGGGAAAATATATTGGTGAAAATTATGACAATAAAAATCTGAACGTAGAAATAATTAAAGAATTATAAATAATATATTTTACTATAGCCTAAGGATAAAACTGAAAACTAAAATAGCAACAACATTTTAGAATAACATATTTTTTTAAATCGCAAATCTGACAATCCTAGACTTAATTAAAATAGAAACAAGTAAGAATATAATCTGCCTAAATGAAAATATTCAGCAGCCACAATAGTTACAAATGTGGGTACCTCCAACCCACCTTAGGCCAGTCACGATAGTTACAAAAGTGGTGGGTACCCACCTTAGATCAGACACGATAGTTACAAAGGAGGTGGGTACCCACCTTAGGCCAGCCACGATAGTTACAGAGGAAAGTGGGTACCTCCTACCCACCTCGGGTCAGACACGATAGTTACAAAGGAGGTAGATACCCACCTTAGATCAGCCACGATAGTTACAAAGGAAAGTGGGTACCACCTTAGATCAACCACAATAGTTACAAAGGAAAGTGGGTACCACCTTAGATCAGCCACGATAGTTACAAAGGAAAGTGGGTACCACCTTAGATCAGCCACGATAGTTACAAAGGAAAGTAGGTACCACCTTAGATCAGCCACGATAGTTATAAAAGAAAGTGGGTACCACCTTAGGCCAGCCACGATAGTTATAAAAGAAAGTGGGTACCACCTTAGGCCAGCCACGATAGTTATAAAAGAAAGTGGGTACCACCTTAGGCCAGCCACGATAGTTATAAAAGAAAGTGGGTACCCACCTTAGGCCAGCTACGATAGTACAAAAGTGGGTACCATCTTAGAACAGCTGATATCGGAATATGAAGACCCAAACAAAGAACATAGAAAATACATTGTATTCAGCAAATTATGAAATACAAGAGCAATACAATACAATGATGATATTAGATACTTGATACTGTAAGAAAATAGCCTTAACATTTCGGAGGTTAATCTTTCATTGGAAGAAAGCATGTGACGAAAAAAAAGAGAGAATGTTTGAGAGAGAGAAGAAGGGATAGGAAGATAGAAGAGAGTAAGAAAATAAAGAAAAGATGAAGAAAACGAGGAAAATTAAATACGAGGAAGATGCGTGTGTAGGTAGTCAGTCATTATATATATTACGGGGTCGATAAAATAAAGTACCAGTAATGCACTGGGTAATTGCTGGCCTTGTGCCTAAAGTAGAAACAATTATATATATATATATACACACACATTATTTTACACATGCGGACAATCCTCGTTTTACGTCGTTTCGTTATAACTTCGATGGCAAAGTAAAACTAGATACAGTAAAATAAAATTTGGTAAAATATATGTCTCTTATACTGAATGTTTGATTAGAATTCTTCTTTTCTTTCTTTTGTAACCTGATACGAATGCAATGACGTATGGCGATAGTAATCAGTCAACCATTTTTATTTGATGATCGTCACCTAAAATACAATCTTTGTAAATCTATCATCTTCTTCTTAGAATATAAAATAATAAAATAAAAACGATGAAAGGTAAAGAAGGAAATTGCATTTAACAGATACAAAACAAAAAGACTTCTACAACGAGCATAATATCCACCTACATTACTCTTTCTTCGATGTACTGAGCACAGTGCACACAGTATATATATATATATATATATATATATATATATATATATATAAACTTTCAGCGAAATTTCGAAGCAAACAGACCGTATATATATACAGTGAGAGAGAGATAGACTTGGTATATATATATATATATATATAGGTATGTATACATATATATATATAGGTATGTATACATATATATATATAGGTATGTATACATATATATATATAGGTATGTATATATATATATAATAGGTAGGTATATAATATATATATATATATATATATATATATATATATATAGGTATATATATATATATATATATATATATATATATATATATATATATATATATATATATATAGGTATATATATATATATATATATAGGTATGTATACATATATATATATAGGTATGTATACATATATATATATAGGTATGTATACATATATATATATAGGTATGTATATATATATATATAGGTAGGTATATATATATATATATATATATATATATAGGTAGGTATATATTGTCTGTTTATTTCGAGGTTTCGCTGAAATTTTCGGCTTGTCAACTCAGTAAGCTTTATATGAGTTCTTCATTGTGTGTATATTTGGTGTACGTATAACACTAACTTATAGCACACACACATACACACACAGGTATAGTGTACGTATAACATACACATACGCACGCAGCATGCACACACACGTCAATATTTGTAAGAACGCTGGCTACTCTGGTACTCATTGCTCGTAGTTGGTTGTCATGGTAACAACTGGCTGCTGTTTATTCTTTTGACAATAACGAATATCATGATTTATTTGATTCTCTTGCTCTGAGTAACATGATTATATATGGTAAACCGCTTAAATATAGAAGAAAATAATTTTTTAAAACAATAAAAATTAGAATTTTATTTCAAGACAAATCTTATTATTTTGAAGAAAGCATAACTATATTGAAGTATGTATGCTAAAAATATTCCATTTCAAAATGAAATTTCAAGTAAAAAGGAAACACAAAAAAACAGGTCAATTTAATTTCAATATTACTCAGACATTTTCACTCCTTTGTATGTTGGTGCTTTTTTTAAATGTTCACTGGTGTATGTATGTTGGTTGAATATCGGTTTCATTTACAAAGAGAATTTCTCCAACGTGTTGCCAGTTACTGCAAAACCTTACTGTTTTTTTTTTTATTGATCCGCCATAACAAGAAAGAAAGTAACGTACTTCTTATTTCTCTAAGCTCTATTTTTCTTTTTGTTTAATTTAAAAAAAAAGAATATTTCCCACAACTGTTTCTAGACCTACCTAATACGGTGTGAAATAGTAACGGTGTTTGCTCACAGTTTTCTAAACGGTGCTAATTATAAATACCTACAAAAGTATATTGAATGAAACTTGACATATATAGCTGGGAAGTAACTACTCTCTCCACACTGCACAATTTCTAATGAACAACGTAAATAAAATGGAAATTATCTCTTATTTCTTATTTATTTCTTAATGGAGAAAGGAACTTTACATTTTCTGTCGTCGTGAAATTTATTTCATTTGACAGCAGTCTGTGAAATCAGATACAATTCATTGCAATTCTTTTAATGTTAACTCATCACGTGGCTTACTTAAGTTTGTGTCGCTGATAGGAAAACTTGAAATAATATATTTCCAGTTGTTAAATCAAATCTATTGAAATAACTCAGTGTGTCGCAACAGCTGGTTGAGTTGTTAGAGAGCTAGATATTTTAAATGTCAAGACTGGTATAGCAATTTCAGATTGCCCACAGCTTTACTTTAGCTCTCATGTAACTTGAAATCTTCTTCAGGTTACGTACATGTAAAATGAAGTCTATTTTAAATTACCCTCGGATAATTTCATTTCAACTCTTATCATTTCGGGGAAGTTAACACTGCAACATTTTTGTGTAAGTTTATAGTTAACAGAATAACCTCACCTATACCTGGATTAACAGTTGATATTTTTAATCTAGTGATAAAGTTATCATCAGAAACAACACCATTCTTATAATCACGGCTGTCTACTGTGAAAAGGTTGCAATAAATAAATAAAAAAACTACACAACCATTTCATCTGGAATATACGAATTATGTCTAACAACGTTGGTGAACCGCGTAAATTTATTGTTCTCCACTAAATATGAAAGATACATATATAAAATAGTTATTTCCACAGATACATAGAGAGAGAGAGATGTTTCATACATACGTACATATGTGTATATTAGTATTACTACTACTATTACTACTACTACTACTACTACTACTACTATCATTATTATGTATTATATTAAAATATATGCTCCTCGTTACAGATGGTTACGTGTTTCGTTCTGTATCAACTCTTTCACACAAACAATATAAATGTGTTGGTGTGTGTATATATGTATTTATCTATAACACATCAGTGTGTGTATGTGTTGGTGTATATATATGTATTTATCTATAACACATCAGTGTGTGTATGTGTTGGTGTATATATATGTATTTATCTATAACACATCGGTGTGTGTATGTGTTGGTGTATATATATGTATTTATCTATAACACATTTGTGTGTGTATGTGTTGGTGTATATATATGTATTTATCTATAACACATTTGTGTGTGTATGTGTTGGTGTATATATATGTATTTATCTATAACACATCAGTGTGTGTATGTGTTGGTGTATATATATGTATTTATCTATAACACATTTGTGTGTGTATGTGTTGGTGTATATATATGTATTTATCTATAACACATTTGTGTGTGTATGTGTATGTGTTGGTGTGTATATGTCTATTTATCTATAACAAATCTATGACATGTGTCGACAGATAGATACACAGGCAGATAGATTGATAGATAAATAGATAGATAGATAGATAGATAGATAAGAAATCAGTTAGTATCTACTGTGTAACATACTCTGCTAGAAATAGCAGTCAATTGTTCGGTTATTAAAAGCAACTGTTTTACCAATGAGAAGGACATACTGGGTAATATAGTCCTAGAAACATTGTGTAGACGTAAAACTATCAAAATTGGAGGAAGAAGAAATCGATTATATCAGCCAGAGCATGTACGGTATTTGTTCTGGTTCTCTACATCTGACTCCAAATCAAGTCAAGGTCAATTTTCAAGGTCATCTTTCCGTGGTCGATACAATAAACTAACAAATATATACTGGAATCGATATAATTGACTTCAACTTTCTCTAAAATTACTGACCTTGTTCCTAAATAAGAAACCATAAAACAAAACTCGTGTTCCTGTTATTTGAAGACATGATGGGGAAGGAGAAGTGTGAAAAAAGAGAAAGAACGATTATGGAATTATAAAAGAAGTAAACTACTATATATCTATTAAAATAATATATATATATCTATATATCTATTAAAATAATATATATATAGATATTATTTTAATATATATATATATATTATTTTAATATATATATATCTATATATAGGTCAATTTTCAAGGTCATCGTTCCGTGGTCGATACAATAAACTAACAAATATATACTGGTATCGATATAATTGACTTCAACTTTCTCTAAAATTATATATATCTATTAAAATAATATCTATATATCTATATATAGGTCAATTTTCAAGGTCATCTTTCCGTGGTCGATACAAATATATACTGGAATCGATATAATTGACTTCAACTTTCTCTAAAATTACTGACCTTGTTCCTAAATAAGAAACCATAAAACAAAACTCGTGTTCCTGTTATTTGAAGACATGATGGGGAAGGAGAAGTGTGAAAAAAGAGAAAGAACGATTATGGAATTATAAAAGAAGTAAACTACCATAAAGGCGTCTGTTAGTTTCATTGTTCAGTTATATAAAACAGATCAATGCTTATCACTAATAGTTATCTGTCCGCCACTGAGTAAACATTTATTGAAGTACTACAGTAAAAAGCCTTTTACGAAACTTTGTCTCCAGTAATACAGAACCCCCCCCCCAACAGATGAACACGCAAGAACGTATATGTATATATATATATATATGAAATGTATGTATATATGTAAGTACACGCACACACATATGTATATGTGCATATTATATAGATATTTATATACATATATATATATATATATATAAATATTTATGTACAGCACACCATGTATTGAAAAAATCTCAGATAAGTATAATGTAAGAAGAAATACATTTTATAAGCCTCGCTGTGACACTATAAACAGAAGTAAAAGCACCATGTTATTCTCTTTGTAAAGAGAAAGAGATAAGAAATTGCTTTTACAAGTTTTACGGCTAACTGGTTTATCAAAGAACAAGTATTTTTATCATTTAACTTCATATCCACAAACAAGGCCATAACCAGATGCTATCACATTAATGGTATTTTAAATTATATATATACACACCCATGTATATCTATCTCTCTCTCTCTATATATATATATTATATATATGAATTTTATATATAAATTTCATATATATATTATATATATATATATAAATTTCATATATAATATATATATATAAAATTTATATTATATATAAATTTAATATATATATATTATATATAAATTTTTTATATATATATTATATATAAATTTTTTATATATATATATTATATATAAATTTTTTATATATATATTATATATAAATTTTTTTATATATATATATTATATATAAATTTTTTATATATATATATTATATATAAATTTTTTATATATATATATTATATATACATTTTTTATATATATATATTATATATACATTTTTATATATATATATTATATATAGATTTTATATATATATATATATTATATATAAATTTTATATATATATATTATATATAAATTTTATATATATATATTATATATAAATTTTATATATATATATATTAAATATACCTTTTTTATATATATATTATATATAAATTTTATATATATATATATATATTATATATAAAATTTATATATATAATATATTTATATATATATATATATATATATATATATATATGAGTGTGTATGGGTGTGTTCATAGATTTGTATGATACACTTAACATGCACTGAATGAACAACTAAAATACTATTTGTAGTTTTAAAATAATATATATCTATATATCTATTAAAATATATATATATATATATTAAAATAATATCTATATATCTATTTTAGTTTTAGTCACTCTTTACTTTGAAGTTTCCTTCATACCCATTCGCTTTTAATTAACAAACAACACGGGTGCTAATTATATGCAAATTAGTATATCAATTTCAGAATACTAAGAGTGAATGGGTGTATAACTCCACCAAATATGTGTTTTTTTTTTATCGTAGTTTCTAATGAAAGACCAAATTAGATTAAAGTGTTTATCAGTTTTAATTTTTCAATTTACAAGGAAATTTGTATTTTCTGGCATGTGTACATGTCTGTATATTAGAAATATTTATATTTATATTGGTGCAATCTTGGCTCATAAATATCTGCATATTTTCAGAAAGATTTTTAATTTGCTGAGTTTCTGCGCTAAAGCAATATCCCTCTGTTTTTATGTAATACGTATTCTTTGTCAACTCCCTTCTTTCATACAGTCGTTCATTAACTTTTATATCTTGATCATGGCCGTTGACTTCAGTTTTAGTTGAAGAGAAAGAAAATAGACATAAATATATGTTTCTTTAAGATTTCAGATTTATTTGTGGAGAAATCGCTTGTTGCAGTGTGCATTCTCTCTAATGATCATTAACGAAGTGTTTGAAGGAATGCGACCGAAAATTGATTTGCTATATAAAGGCCAACCATTTTCTTTCTAAAGAAGCTTCCTGCTATAGATTTGATGATCTCTCCACCTAGGAAATTAAACTTGAAGCTTCGACGTGGTACTTTCAAGTACAAACGAGATAACATCTGACACGTTTGGAAATCTGGCAGTGCAGTGCAAATATCGTATTAGCAACGATTATAATAACAATCAGAGTCAAGCTGTCACACTATCCAACTGCAAATGAGTGAACCACTATTTGATAACCTGACGTGCTAGAAATAGCAGAAAAATCTTCCTCAAATCACACTACACCGTCTTAAAAAAGAAGGACGTTCTGGATATACAATAAGATGATATACTTATGACTGTAATGATTTTGATCATAGGTCTTTTCTATCAGGACTGTCGTATACCCATCAACATAGGGCGTTTCTAGGACACGTTTAAGTCTGGCGGAGCCCATCTCCTCTCCAGGTCTGAATATAGCAAATTTCTTTCAGAGAAAGATAGTGTGAGAAAATGGAAGTGAGGAAGAGACACCTAGGAAAAATCGGCCCCAAAACCAGACTAGTACTTTTTTTATCAACTTTTAATGGATGAAAGGTGAAGTTGACCTTAGCGGGATTTCGACTCAGAGATCAGAAAGCTGAAAGGAATGTCACAGAGCATTCTATCTGACGTTCTAACGACTCTGCTAATTCGCCGTCTATCCAGTTATACATAGATATATACTGTAAATTTCATTATGTTATATTTGTAGATAATATAACCGATATTACTTTATACGTTGTCTTGTGTTGAATAATATTATCAATACTTTATCTTAATTCAAGTGAAATGTTTTAGATATTAAATCCGCAATAAATATATTACAAATAGAAAGTGATTAATCTTATTTTTTTATTACCATTATTTTATTAAAGCGACTTTTACTATTTTAGTAAAACATTAATTCACTTTTGTTGATATAAACATGTTCTATAGTTTCTATACATTTACACCAGACATATGTGCCATATTCAAAACAGAGTTCGTTAAATTAATTATCAAATTTTATTGCTTATGTAAAATATCGTCTGTTTCATAAAACTGTCTCACCAAATGACTGACGATATGGCATTTATTGATGATTAAACATAATTAAAAGACGAACATTAAACTTAGTTAAAATTGACGGTTACTGTTTCTAAATTCGACTGGATATTAGATCAATAGATCTAATTGAAAATTACTGATTTTTGCTCTTCAGTATTATCTCTGTATATCGATATCAGAAGCGATAGTTCGATCTCTGTATATCGATATCAGAAGCGATATTTCGATCTCTGTATAACAATGCCAGAAACGATAGTTCGATCTCTGTATAACAATGCCAGAAACTTTAGTTTGATCTCTATATAACAATGCCAGAAACGATAGTTCGATCTCTATATAACAATGCCAGAAACTTTAGTTCGATCTCTGTATAACAATGCCAGAAACGATAGTTCGATCTCTGTATAACAATGCCAGAAACTTTAGTTCGATCTCTGTATGACGATGTCAAGAGCAATTGAGGTACAATACATGTGAAATAGTTCCTATTGCAAATTTGAACTGTTTTGCAGGCTTGGCTCGGCTTGGGGACATATTCCTTCTACACTACGGCATGGCATGTACGTCTATTTCTGAAATTATACATCATCCAGTTGGAATTAAGTGGCCATACATTATTTGAGTGGATTGGCAGTATAGGTAGAGAGTCGGACGCCATGCTTTCCAGCATAGTTACGTCTCTTTACGATCTGAGTTCAAATCCCGCCGAGGTTAACTTTGCCTTTCATCCTTACGGGGTCGATAAAATAAAGTACCAGTAATGTACTGGGTAATTTGCTGGCCTTGTGCCTAAAGTAGAAACAATTATTTGATCAATTTCATTGCTGAATATTAATGAATAATATATAATAAACTTTGGTTCTTTCCTTTCTATGTTCCCAATTACATTGACTAGCATAATTTCCTCAGTGATAATCATATTTGGGATCAAGAGACCAGTGCTATGTCTTACACATAATGAAAACTTCGTTATTTAGAGAAGAGAACGAAATTTAATTATCACGATACACATTATTTCTAATAAAATATGCGCTTTGGCATAGAAACTTCTACAAACAATGATAATACTGGCGGACAAAAATACATACAAGCATGCTTGATATGAATACAAGGATATTTTAGTATATGGTGGAGAATATTTGTCTAGTAAATTCAATATATGATAGGTGGTACCTTGCTTTTCATCAATAAATTAGTCGTCGTTGTTGTTGTCGCTGCTGCTGCTGCTGTTGTTGTTGTTGTTGTTGTTGTTCTTGTTGTTTCTGCATAATAATACTGCTGCAAGCATTCAAAAGATGGGGGGGGGGGGTATATAAATCTACATTGGCTATAAGTCGAGGTGGCGGTATCTATGTCTAGATTGTCCATAAGTTTTTTTTTTTTGGGGGGGGGGGGGGTATCTAAGTCTACATTATCTATAAGTCGGTGTGTGTGGGGTGAGGGTATTTAAGTCTACATTGTATCGATAAGTCGGTGTGTGTGTGGGGGGGGGGGGGGGGGGGGGGGTATATTTAAGTCTACATTGTATCGATAAGTCGATATTCTCCAGCAAGAAATATTTTGAGAAATTCTTCATTATTTTCAAAGTGATTAGAAAATCACAAGAAGTGTCTTTGGTAATGAAAGGGTTAAAATATCTTGCTCATCTCTATATTAATTTTACCACCTTACATAAAACCTTACATACCCCCTATATACCCCCCCCCCCCCCGCACCGTCTCCCTCTACCCCCCCCCCCCCCGCCACATACCCCTAAGGTTATAAAATGAAGACAAGGAAAATATAGAATAAACAATGAATGGTTAATGATAGAAATCCTAAAATATTTCTACATTAAATTTATTTCAGTTAATGATGTTGGTGTTGATGTTGGTGGTGTTATTGGTGGTGGTGGTGGTGGTGATACGGGTGGTCGTAGTGGTGGTGGTGATAGGGGTGGTGGTGGTGGTGTTGATGTTGGTGGTGGTGTTGTGGTGTTGATGTTGTTGATGTTGTTGGTGGTGGTGATAGGGGTGGTCGTAGTAGGGGTGGTGCTGTGGTGTTGATGTTGGTGGTAGTGTAGGTGGTACTGATGATAGTGGTACTGGAGATGGTGTAGGTGATCAAAATAGCAATGGAATGGCTGGTGTAGGTAACGGGGGAAACGGAATCTGGTGGGTGGGCGGTTGGTGATGGTGGTGACAGAGGTTGGTTGGGTGTGGGTAGTTGTATAATAGTTGTAGTGTGGGTGGTTGTAATTGTAGTGTAGGCTGTAGTGTATGTGGTGCTGGAGAGGTGGAATCATATTTTGCTGGTGGCGTTTTAAAAGAATTCATTTCATATCCACTACCCCCCCCCCCGCTCCGAATAACAGATAATGAAGGCAATCACTTAATTATAACATTGCTTGTTATAACATAGTTCCATTGTTAGAGTGCAAGGTTTGTGGGTAAGTTCTGGAAGACTTTATCACTAAGGCGTTTGTATAGAATTAATGATCGATAGGGGAAGATGTGAATTGATACGTATCGAAAGGATGGATATTGGCTTGTTTACAATATTAATTTATATATATATATGTGTGTGTGTGTGTGTTCGCGCACGCACACACACACACACACACACACACACACACACACACACACACACACACACACACACATACATACATACATACATACATACATACATACATACATACATATGGGGAGGGTTTTAGATATTAGAAATCCATAATGAGAAACCACTACAAGAATCTATTTATAAACAAACTTTTTTATGTATGTATCTGCATACGTAAATAACTATATATATATATATATATATATATAAATAACTATATATATATATATATATATATATAAATAACTATATATATATATATATATATATATAAATAACTATATATATATATATATATATATATATATATAAATAACTATATATATATATATATATATATATATAAATAACTATATATATATATATATATATATATAAATAACGATATATATATATATATATATATATAAATAACGATATATATATATAAATAACGATATATATATATATATATATATATATATATATATATATATATAAAAATAACGATATATATATATATATATATATATATAAATAACGATATATATATATATATATATATAAATAACGATATATATATATATATATATATATATATATGTATAACGATATATATATATATATATATATATATATATATATATATATATATATATATATATATATATATATATATATAAATAACTATATATATATATATATATATATATATATATAAAACGATGGATAGATAGACAGCTAGATATGTAGGTATGATGCTAGATAGAAATAATAGAAATATCTATGTCTTTAGGTAAGTAGATATTTGGCATACAATATAACATTTTGTCATGAAAACCTCACGAGAATTGTACAATAGAAACGACATCTTTACCACGACTGTGGCTGAAAAGCCAACAACTTGTCATCCGTTTCCTTTACCGAATATTTAGGCTAATGTAAAGAAAGTAGTGTCGAATTTCACTATTGAAGAAGATGATATTACAACGTAACAGCTTCGAGTTCATAAATGCTCACAACTGTCGCAGATAAGGTGATAGATTGTTGGCGTTGACTGGTATTGTACATCCATTGTGTACTTAAATATGAGCTCTAGTACCTTTTAGAAAAAGAATCAATAACTACTCTTATAACCTTAATGACAATTAGATAAAAATATTCATCTGAAGAATTAACCGCCATAATGCATGACAGGTTGGAGGGGGGAGGGGGGATGTGTCGATATGTCTTCATATGTCTTCATATGTCTTCCTATTTCACGAGAAAAATGTTTGTTTTAACAGATGAAACCTAACAATAATTAAAGGAAGGATTTAGATCGCATTACCAACCTTAATGTCACAAATTATATTTTGCCAACTAATATTATTGGTGATTTTTGACAACATTTATAATTATATACATTGCAAGGAAACAAAATCATATCTTATTAGCAAAATCTTGCTAATTATTAACCCTCTCATTACCATATTTCTAATGAAACACAATTATTTTGGAAAATAATCAAGCTCTTTCAGAAGTATAGTAAAACAACTAATTTTCGCGTAAGCAAGATAGTTTTTAAAACATAAAATTTCTTTTAAATATAACTTTAAATTATTATGGAATCTTTATATTTAGTATGAACACTTGAATTAAAAAAAAAAAAAGGTTTTTATATCATAGAATCAGTCACGGTTTCCGTCACTTTGTTTTAGGTAAGGTTAATGAACTAGTTTCCTTTTCTTAATGATACAGTTTCGTATGTATATGACATGACATCACTTCATTTAAGCTTAAGTAACGGCAATATTTTCTTTTTGCTGTTTCAATTTCAACTGACAGACATTAGTTGGGTTATACAAATGACCTGAGTTTTGTTAAGCGACAGAATAACTATAGACATAGCATAGCTGAACGTCTTAAAGCTGTAGGACAGACTAGACGAAATAGTCCCAGATAAACAAACAAAATAACTACTAGATAAAGTAAGAAATAAGTACTTGTGTTATTTTATGTCTTAGTATCTCATTTCATCTCTTTATATTGCTATTTATATTCTATACATACTTGAAACATTTGAACTAAACACACTTTAGCTGAAACAACATGGTAGAACTTCACTGAATACCGAAATACTTTATTTACAAACGTAAATCTTACAGTCATCTTCACTAAAACACATACACACACACTCACGCATGCACACACACACACACACACGCATCTGTGTGTGTGTGTGTTAAGCTATCTATATAAATATACTTGAAGCCATATTTAGACTATAGTATACACATTACATCTTAGAAAGATCAAACAGTAAACATTGTGCATATATGTATATATGGATATCAACATATGTATATATGTATACATATGTGCATATGAGTGTATCAGCATACGTATATGTGTATATGTATGTATATATATATATATATATATATATATGCATAAGTGTATATCATTAGGGCGCCGGGTTGAAAATATCTCGCTGTTTGTTCTCAGTATTTGTAATGCATATACAAAATGGCTACATAGACAGGGTGGTGCCCCAGCATGGCCTCAGCCGGATGGTTGAAACAGGTAAAAGAGTGAAAGAGTATGTTACTTATTCAGAGTAAGACCGGACCAAGAAAAATGTCTCCATTGGTCTTATTATGTCTGATACTATCTCCTAGGAGTGGAAGGTGAGATTCGAACTTAGAGCGTTGAGAGTCGTATCGGATACGTTACCCTAAGGCACCCGCCTCATCCCCACTCTTTAACAATTCTACCAATCAATCACGCTGGGCTGAGACTTTATTTATCGACCCCAGGAGGGATTAAAGGTAAAGTTGACTTTGGAAGTTTTTGAACACAGACCGAAGAGAATCGGAATAAATACAAAGACTTTTTATTCCAACCATATCAGTTCTGCCAGCTTGCCGTTATTGATCATAGTGATAGAGCGGTGAATTGGCAGTATCGGTAGAGAGTTGGACGCCATGCTTTCCAGCATAGTTACGTCGCTTTACAGTCTGAGTTCAAATCCCGCCGAGGTTAACTTTGCCTTTTATCCTTACGGAGTCGATAAAATAAAGTACCAGTAATGTACTGGGTAATTGCTGGTCTTGTGCCAAAAGTAGAAACAGTTATTGATCATAGTGATTTAAAATAATTCGATCTACTAACATACAAATCAAAATACTAAAATAATCATTCTTTGTGTTCTCATATTATTAATATACAACCGGTGGATTGGCAGTATCGGTAGAGAGTCGGACACCATGCTTTGAAGCATAGAGTTACGTCCCTTTATGATCTGAGTTCAAATCCCGCCGAGGTTAACTTTGCCTTTCATCCTTACGGGGGTCGATAAAATAAAGTACCAGTAATGTAAAATAGAAACAATTATTAATATACAACCTCATTAAATCTAGGAATTTAATGTGAAAAACACTGAAAATCTCACAACAGGAATGACAGCAATTATGGTAACTATAGAGTTCTGCTATGTGGTCACTCTGCTAGAAATCTCTCTCCCTCTCTCTCTCTCTCTCTCTCTCTCTCTCTCTCTCTCTCTCTCTCTCTCTCTCTATTATATATATATAATGTATATATAAATTCTTTTGTTAACCTGTTTAGCTTGCTTCGTTTTTTTTGGTTCAGGTGACTTATAGCTTCACGGCCACCGTTTTCATTTCGTCTGGCCTCTATAACGTATGTTAATTGCTCTGGTCTTCTTTTAGTCCATTGAGCGCTTGCCGCATAACTCGAAATTTGCGTTCCGGTCTGTTTTTGGCCACCGCCGAAATACGATCTCGCTGAAATTATATTTATAAATATATACGTATATATATATATATATATATATATATATATATATATATATATATATATATATATATATATATATATATATATATATATATATAAATATAATTCAGCGAGAATCGTATTTCGGCTGGTAGAAAAAGCGAAACGAAACGCAAAATCGTAGAAATGCTGGCAAGCGCTCAATAGTTAAAAAAAACTAGAGCTAAATATATATATATATATGTACACACACATGTATCTCTCTTTCTCTCTATATATAAATACATCTCTCTCTCTCTCTCTCTCTCTCTCTCTCTCTCTCTCTCTCTCTCTCTCTCTCTCTCTCTCTCTCTCTCTCTCTCTCTCTCTGTATTTACTGTGTATGTAAAAGGCGGGGTTGTCACAACCAAAATATCTTTTGATCATAGTTCTCCTTAATCAGATCTGACCTCGATCTGAACACGAGCTACCGCAACAACAACAACACCACCAACTTCATTCTATCATCATCATCATCATCATCATCATCACAATCACAAACTACTACTACCATCATCATCATCATCATCATCATCATCACAATCACAGCTACTAACATTATCATTACCACTACCATCATCATCACAACTAACATTACCACCACCAACACCACCACCGCAACTACCACCACCACTACCACCACCGCCACTACCACCACCGACACCACCACCACCACCGACATCACCACCGCCACCGCCACTACCACCATCGACACCACCATCGCCACTACCACCGCCACTACCACCACCACCGCCACTAACACCGCCACTACCACCACCACCACCACCACCACCACCACCGCCACTACCACCGCCACCGCCATCATCATCAACTGATATACTATGGAAGAAGTGAAAGTCTGTCTCGATTGGTTGTTTGTTATAGAGTTATATAGAATTTCGAATTATTTCCAATTGGTAAAATCAATAGTCTAAAAATAAGGTTAATTCGATGACATTTGTGAAGTTATCGATGAGAAGGAACAGATAAGATCAGTAAGATCATGTGACACTAATTGCAGTCTTAATGTCATCTTTTCTCTTGCTTTTCCTCATTCTTGTATTTTACTCTGGCTTCACGGCCATGGCTGCATGTCTTCTGAAGTGTGTGTGTGTGTAAATATATATATATATATGTGTGTGTGTGTGTGTTTACATTTATGCATATATATATATATATATATATATATGTATATATATAAAATTAAGTATGTGTGTCTGTGTGTTACCTATAGGGGCCTACATCTTACGACCGATTTTCATAAAACTTTACAGGCTTATAGATTAGTCATCTAGGAGTGTTTTCTATATATCAGCGTATCATTTGTTTTTTTATTCCGGGGTCATTCTGCAGATAAAAATCGATAGGGGAGGGGTCACCTATTTTTAGGTATCGTAAAATAAGATTTTTCGCTCTAACTCCCACATTTTGCCACCGATTTCGTTCAAATTTTAAAGCAAAATAGAATTTATCATTGCACATCCTGTAATGGCTTTATATTTTGCGTTTGTTGTTCAGGGACTGCGTGGCAGCCGCTTAAATATTCAAAAATACCACTTTTAGACTCAAATTTCCACTTTTTCGGTTCTAGCTCCCACATTAATCAACCTACTCTGTTCAAATTTTACACTACGCTAGATCTGATTATTTCACATCTTACATTTTGGATTTTTTGTTCAGGAACGAACGGCGTGGCAGCCGCTTAAATATTCGAAAATACCAAATACCACCTTTTCGCTCAAATTTCCGCCTTTTCGGTTCTAGCTCCCACACTTTTCAACCGATTTCGTTCAAATTCGAAACTCCCTCCCCCAGCATGCCTCTTCGTCAGTCACCGGCGCTTCTCAGTGATAGAGGTCATCACCACCCTCCCCCGCATGGCCTGTGTGTGGCCATAGATGAGTCATCGAGAAGCAGTCGCTAAGATCAACACCTTTTCATCAAAGCAGATATTATTTTACCTACCCAGGCAACGCAAGGTACTACTGCTAGTATATATATATATATATATATATATATATGTGTGTGTGTGTTTGTGTGTCTTTGTATATTTATGTTTATATATGTACATATATATATATATATGTATGTGTTTACATTTATGCATACGTGTGTATATATATATATATAATATATATAGAGAGAGAAAGAGAGTCAGTCAGTCAGATAGCTGTATAACTATTTGTATGATTTTAGTTTCTAAATAAGTTCCAATAGGAGTGTACTTGAAAATGATTTTTAAATATTAATAATAACAGTGTTCTTGTTAGGACTTAAAGTCTCGCATCGTCTTATCGTATGTGACACATACAAACACACGCATCTAATCTCTCACACATACACACGCTCTTTCCCTCTGTCTTTCACACACACACGCGCGCTCTTTCTCTGTCTTTCACACACACACATACACGCGCGCTCTTTCTCTGTCTTTCACACACACACACACACACACGCTTTTTCCCTCTGTCTTTCACACACACACACACGCGCGCGCTCTTTCTCTCTGTCTTTCACACACACACGCACTCTTTCTCTGTCTTTCACACACACACACACACACACGGGCTCTTTCTCTGTCTTTTACACGCACACACACACACACACGCACACGCTCTTTCTCTGTCTTTCACACACAAACACACACACACGCGCGCTCTTGCTCTTTCACACACACAGATACACACACACACACACGCGCTCTTTCTCTGTCTTTCACACGCACACACACACACACACACACACGCTCTTTCTCTGTCTTTCACACACACACAAAATATAACAAAATAAACAACATAATTCTGTAGTTCGTTGAAATGTTTGACATTTATCGGAACAATTCCACTCCTGTCTGTTAGACATCATTGTAATTATACATATATAGAAACCGGCTTTAGTTTTTTTTTTCCCCGAGGAGGAAGTAATGACGTTAGGGAGACAATAGTGTATAGAATTGAATCTTTATACGTTCCTCTTCGAATGTTTGGTCTTTGTGATGTCTCTGACTGCAATAATTGCTTGTCAGTCAGCGTGTGAACAGTTGTACTATTTACTTGTAGCATTTTCAGTTCGCCTGTGATGACGTTAGGTGTATCAAGGCTTGCTAAAACTCTTGAATATATCCAAGCGGAAATAAGACGTAAAATCCATCAGGGCTTTCCTGACAATGAAATAGATGTCACCAATATTAATAAAAAAAATGTGATACTATAGTTTCAAAGATGGTCATAAATCGACGAATAGCGCCCGTCCATTGATTCGGGTAGCCGCCAACAAACTACAGTGCGATTGTTATAGAAATGGTACAGACTTTGCTAATGGAGAATCGTCTTTGATGATAAGGGAAATCTGTGACGAGATTGGGTTCAGTAAATATTTTTCACGTGATGATTTAAAGGAGGTTTGGGGCATGGGGGAAAATGACAGCGAAATGTATGTTCAAGCTGCTTCTAGTTAACAGGAACTTAGAAAGTGGGTGTGATTCGTCAAAGAAACTAATTAAGAATTATTAAACACTCCATTGATATCTCAATTTTATTTTTTACATCAAATATATTTTATATTTTATTTATTTTATTTTTCTATTTTCCTCCTTTTCCTGTTTAGAAATATTAAAAAAACAAAACAAAAAAAAACAGGACTTTGATTTTGGAAATTCCTTCTAGAAATAAATCTAGATTATTGTATGATTGTGAGTTCTCACGTTATTTATGAGTCTAACAAATGTTACTTTATCGTGATAAATTGTAATTCAGCAAACAAATAAATTAATCATCAAATATAGCGTGTTAATAATAATGTAAATAATGTAATAATACAGTAAATATAGGGAAGTAAAACCCACGAGGGATGTTATTTTCTACTAAATTGTGTCAGAATATATATATAAGAAAAATATGATAAAAGAAATATTTGAAAGAAAAAAAAAAGGAGAGACGGGAAGATTAAAAATAATGGGAAAACTTAGGAAATATTTTAAGTTAAATTTGGAGGCGATGATTTCCAATGTAAAATGTCAGTTTTTCGAATATTAAGTCGTCAGTTATTTCTGGTTAATTTATAATGTCATAGGCGGCATTTATTTTGTGAACATATATATATATATATATTTATTAAAATAACAATATATATTTTCCTTATCGAGCCCTCTCTGGATTTTAGTCTTCAATTTTATTATTATTACTATATATATATATATATATATCGTCGTTTCCCACCACCACCCCACTCCCAAGAGCGTGAAATTAATAAACATTCGTTGTACTGCCTCTCTGTTTTGTTCCTGTTCAAATTTTCCATTATATATATATATATATATATATATATATATATATATATAGAGAGAGAGAGAGAGAGAGAGAGAGAGAGAGAGAGAGAGAGAGAGAGAGAGAGAGAGAGAGAGAGAGAGAGATGAATATAAAATGAAAGTGCTTTTATAAAAGAATTTATTAGGTATTGACATATGTTTCTGTAACAGACGGAATACCTATGTATCGCTGCTTGCGTAATCATATAATGTTAGCAAGTATACGATAGCAAATGTATAATCAGTTGTCACTTCTTCAGAGATATTGGATAAATTGTAAAAAATCAGAAAAATTGAAGTATTTATATTAGTTGTAAGAAAGGAAGAAGAGAGGGGATAGTATATGACAGATGGCAATTCAATTTACTGGTAAACAAGTATATAGAAGGTTTTTAATGAGAATACAATGAGTATATGGCTTATTTTATCTAAATAAGAATTTTTGCGAGTGCCTATTTTAATCTATATTTGACCAATTGAACAATGGACAGGGCTGGTCGTTTGGTGTAGTAGTATTAATACAGATATAAAGTGTCAATTAAGGAAGAGGGAGTTTTCACTGCTACTGTATAACAACAATGCTGGTAGCCTGCTGGTTAGGAAATCTCATTTTATCTATAGCAATTTATATTAAATGGTAAAGAATAGAAGAGTTGATAGAATTAAGACTAATAGAGAATGTTAATATGTATTTTGACAATATATGGGCGGTGAATTGGCAGTATCGGTAGAGGGTTGGACGCCATGCTTTGACGCATAGAGTTACGGCCCTTGCCATTCTGAGTTCAAATCCCGCCGAGGTTAACTTTGCCTTTCATCCTTACGGGGTCGATAAAATAAAGTACCAGTAATGTACTGGATAATTGCTGGCCTTGTGCCAAAAGTAGAAACAGTTAATATGTATTTTGACAATCAAACGGAGATGGAGACAGGCGTTCAATCCTGGTAGCGTTTGTAATATGAAAATCCTTACGGGGTCGATAAAATAAAGTACCAGTAATGCACTGGGTAATTGCTGGCCTTGTGCCTAAAGTAGAAACAATTATTGATAACTTGAAATTTTATATATATATATATATATATATAGCTGTCGAAACGGCCGGAGCTCAGCCGTCGGTGTCCTCACTCTTTTCCTATCACCCACTCTACTACCCTAAGTACTCTGGTTTGTTATGGTCCACCTTGTATCTTACCAAACCCCCTTTGTTATATATATATATATATATATATATGGACGCAAGAATGAATACTTACTGCTGAAGTAGAGTTTAATAATTGTTTCTACTTTTGGCACAAAGCCAGCAAATATCCAGTACATTACTGGTACTTTATTTTATCGACCACGTAAGGATGAAAGGCAAAGTTAACCTCGGCGGGATTTGAACTCAGAATGGCAAGGGCCGTAACTCTATGTAGATGACCCTCTACCGATACTGCCAATCCACCGTAGAGTTTAATAATATTCTTTATTATGGCTAAATGATGAGCTTTGTTACTCTGGAGATTTACCTGTGAGTGCGTGTCAGTGTGCCTGTGTGATGTGTGTGTGTGTGTGTGTGTGTGATGTGTGTGTGTGTGTGTGTGTGTGTGTGTGTGTGTGTGTGTGTCAGTGTGCCTGTGTGATGTGTGT
Organism: Eledone cirrhosa; assembly: GCA_964016885.1. Taxonomy (NCBI): domain Eukaryota; kingdom Metazoa; phylum Mollusca; class Cephalopoda; order Octopoda; family Eledonidae; genus Eledone; species Eledone cirrhosa. The sequence continues at coordinate 10,970,221 of OZ024758.1, forward strand.
GTGTGTGTGTGTGTGTGTGTGTATGCTGACTGTGCCTGTACGCTGTCAGTATTTGTGTGTGTCTATGTAATCCAATCATGGTTGTCTCTGAAACCGTTCACTTTAAATGGTTTGTTTGTGTGTGTGTTTGTTTGTTTTCTTTTTTTTCTCCCTTGTTTCGCTTTTTTTTTTATTAGGTTTTTTTTTTCTGTTGTTGCCTGGCTTTGATGATTACGTGTGTCCAAGTAATTAAAACCCACATTGACTCTGCGTAAACATCTTTTATGATATAAGCAAACCCAATCATATTATAGACTTCTTTGAACTTCAAAGACCCTGGGGTTTATAGGAATAAATGAGATTTTGTGTTTTCCTTAAGGACATAAGTGTTTGTAAATAGGAAGGAATGATTCAATTGGGTATTAAAACGGGTTTTTAAAGACTAGCAAAAAAAAAAAAATAATAATAATAATCCTCCATGTGGTCATTCGACATGCTAAAAATAGCAGCAAAATCTCCTCTAAATTATATTTCATCATCTTAAATATAGGAAATAGTACATTAGATAATATAGTTCTTTCACATCTGAAGAAGACGAGATCGTCATAGTTTGAGTACATTTAACTATAGTCGTTGTTTGATCAGTGTTGTATCATTTCAGAAACGGAAACATTTGAGAATACGTTTCTAGACATCACTAGAACTACAAGATGATCACATCATTGTTGGAATGGTTTTGAGTATAGGCATGTTTGATCAGTCTCCACAACAGCAACAATAGCAACAACAACAGCTGTTCTGTTAGATTGTTCTCATTGTGTTCAGCTCCAGAAAATCAAATAACCTCACAAGTTGAAAACCGTTCTTCACACACCTTCTACTAGGCTTCAATAATCTTTTGGATTAGAAAGTATGAAGTGTGTGCATGTGTGTGGAAGTAGTCGTGCGTGTGTCTGCGTGTAGGTGTGTGTGTGTATGTCTGCGTGTGTGTAGGTTCGCGTGCTATGTCATTTTTCGTACGTTATATATTTATCTATTACTCACAACCAACAACCAGTTTTCCTACGACTTAACAGCCATGCGCAACATATATGTTAAATCAACGCCATACATTTGCGCTCAGTAGATTCCAATTGCGCAGGTCTATAATTTCTTGTGATTCCATTCCATATCGTTGGTGCTAAACTTAATATTCAGCAGTGGTGAACGAATTTTTATAAAATGCATCAGTTTACCCATGAGCTGATGCTAAATGGTATAAATAGAATATCACTCACCGTAGATAAAACAATTTTTCAATATGGAACTAGAATATTACGTGCTTAACGTTATATAAGAACGGGGAAATGGAAAAATTAGTAAGAACGAAAAGATTATGTAAGCGTTTATAGATCTTCTTCAAGATTACTATCAGTCATTTGAAAACCGTTAATAAACTAAAACGAGAGTTACAAATAGATATATTCCTGATAAACTGATCTATTTTGTTTGTCGTATTCATCCTATACATTTTCAACATAGCATCTTAATAAAAAAAACACAAGCATCATGTGACATCTATTCTGTGCTAGATTTGTCTGTGAAATGGTAATTCGATATCTTCGTCCCTAACTTCACCCTCTGTCTTGAATTGAATTATTAAAACTATAAATACTATGATATATATTTTTACATGATTTAGTCAAGCATTATTTTCTAACAATACACTACCTGATTAACGATTAATATTGACAAGAAAGATCAATGGTGTTTCTCTATATGTATAAAGTCATGTTTCGTGTGTATCTCTGATCGATACCTCCCCCACCCATGGATATATTACATAGATATCAATAACTTCCTCAATAATAATATAGATTACGATACAACATAATATTTTCTCCAAAATATTATTAAGTATGCAATGTTCGATTGCGAATTGAAAATGCATAAAGAAATCGAACATTTTATACTTGATGTCCTTATATATCCTGTACGTTGTTGAATTGGGACCTTTTTTTTTTGTTTTTTTTTTTCAAAGACATCAAGAGCGTAATTTAATTAAAAATGACTCCCTCAACTAGAAACGGAACTAACTATTTACATGTCTTCCCTGACACTTTAAGTAATGATTGCTTGACAGAAGACCTATTCTGAGCAGGAAAAGGATTATAGTTGATTCAAACGACACCAATACGTATTTCCTCAATAATCTGAAGGATTACCGTGCAGTTGTTATTGGTGTGTATGTTGTGAACACAACCTAAGTATTGATCCAAACATAAATACTGACTTAATAGTGTATTGATATAGGAAATATTTCATTAACTCTTTTGTGGAGAATTGGTAATCAATAGAGACACGTATTAAATGCTTTGTACTATTTGTTCTGGCACACTGCACTTTCAGTTCAAACCCTGTAGAAGTGAACTTTGTGTTTCAACCTTTCAGGGTCGATAAATAAAGTGCCAGTCTAGTTGAGGTAAATTATTGAATATTCTAAAGCGTTGGATGACATCTGTTTCGGATCTTTAAGTTTTGAGTTCAAATCTCACCTCAGTCACCAAATAAGTGGTGACGCCTCTACAAGGAATTGTGACCGACAGTGTCAGCAATGGAAAAGAACAATAGAAGATAGTGATTTGGCTGCTATTTCTAGCAGACAGAATAAGCACCAAACAGAGGCTTCAGGTTGTATGCATTAATGACCTAAATTATCTGTTTCAATCGTCTATGACGAAAGGTAAATCTCAAAAATAAATGTGTATATATATATATATATATATATATATATACACACACATTTATATATATATATATATATACACACACACACATTTTTATATATATATATATATATATATATATATATATATATATATATATATATATATATATATATATATATATATATAATGTGTGTTAATCTAAGGCGAATTGCTGGTGTGGCATACTGAGAACATACAAGCAACCAAGTGTTGTAATACAACGTAGTGAATGTTAGTCTGTCTAAGTAAGGTTTACCTTGTTTTTATACTTATATATATTTATCAGGCGAACATCTTAGCTAAACAACGATCGATATCCAATTATTTGCTATCTACGCAGATAAATTGTCATCATGCCGATTTAGCACTTAACTATTTTACTGAAATGTCTTGTAACATCATTAAGTTGTCAGATAGAATTTAACATTCTTTTTCATGATGACTTTTTATTTATGAATGGCTTGGAAATGTACTACTTGAAATAACGAGTTTGTTGACCCCAGAAATACGTCAAACACCAAGATTAAGTTGTTTTTTTTCTTTAATGAATGAAAATGAATAGTTCCCAAAAGGGTTACTGAAACTATTGTACTCGAGGTCCGTGTGAGCTATGTTAAACATTTCCAGTATTTTATGAACCCCTTCTCTAACTTCTTACTCCTCTTAGTATTTTCTCAAGCCAACAACAAATACCAAAATAAAAACAAGAAGAAAATTAATTTCTTCGTTTGTAGCAAGCCTTTTGTGGGTCTTCAACCTAACACCTTAGTTTGGGTAATACAGTGGTTTCCACACGTTCCTGTACCAAGGAACCTTTTTGTTTAAATCCATTCTCCTACGAACCCCTCGCTACAATTGCAACCTAGATTGTATTTTTATGTGCCAATAATATTAATTACAAAAGAAATGTGTATGTATGTATACATGGAAAAGTAGTGTGTGTGTGTGTGTGTGTAAATATACAGGGTGTCCCCAAAAATATATACGCACTTTGAATACCTCTACAGGCAATATTTATTAAAATGGCGTATCCGTTTTTTTGGGGGAAGACACCCTATATATATATATAATACAGTGCTTAAAATTTTGAACTTAGCTCACGGAATCCCAGGTTGGGAACCGCTAAATTAGGCTGACCCCTTAAATACTTGCTCAAAACGGTAAACTAAAGTGACTTATTCGTATAGTTGTTTTTAAAGAATGGCTTAGGACTGTTGTACGCAAAGTATGGAGTTAAGCTGACCCCCTACACATTTTTTGTTCCAAAACGGCACGAATAAAAATTTTGGTTGAAAAGAGTTTTAACTGGAGTCCACTTATATGTTAATTTAACAATTTCAAAGCACTGAAAGAAATGTTTTCATTCGATTCTTCCAGAACATTAACTCAGCAAATTAACCAAAAAACAAATCTTAGACGTTTGAATTTTGGTGATGTTCGTGTTGGAGGTGGTGTTGGTGTTGTTGTTGGTGGTGGTGGTGTTGTTTTGTTTTCGAATTTTATATAATACTTAATATTTAGATATCTCAAGTACAAGATATCATTCATTCTCCTCCTCTTCCCCTATCCCTCCCCCTCTTCCTCTCCCTCCCCCGTCTTCATCTCCCCCCTCTTCCTCTCCCCCTCTCTCTCCATCTCATCTCCATCTCATCTCCCCCTCTCTCCATCTCCTCTCACTATCCCCCTATCCATCCCCCCATATCCCCCTATCTCTCCCCCTCCCCCTCTTTTCTCTTCCTTTCTCTCCACCTGAGACACAAACGCATTTATTTATATATAAGCGAGGCGTTAGAGGGGGGGGGGGGAGAGGGACATGCAGACAGAGAGGAAGAAACAAAGAGAAAAAAGTAGAAAAAGAATGAAAAAAGAAAGAGAAGAGAAAGATTTATGTGTTAGTCCATATGAGATGTGACAGGAAGTTGGTGATAAGAGGAAATGTGACAGGTGGGTTTGGTATGCTTGGGTTGAGGTTTTATGTCATTAAAGACATCAGAGAAATAAAGATTGGTTGTAGTAGCAATAGAACAGGATACTAATAGAGAATAACTAAGGGCAAACATGAAATGTATTGTCTGACTTTGCTGCTATTTAATTCCATTTTAACGCTCACACCTCCAACCTAAAATTAAACAAAGTACCAGTCTAGTACTGGAGTCAAATCTTTTTCTAAATCTTTCTCACTTCCTCTCTTTTACTTTCTATCCTTCTGTGGAAAACATCTGCGGTGTTCAAGCCTGGGGAGGAGATAGGGCTGGCTCTGCCAGGATTAAAATGCCACAGAAACATCATATATCAATAAGCGTCCCTAGGATTCCCTCGGGAGTTATAGGATAAACCTAATCACTTAGATGGTGACAATGTAAGGAGATTGTTAGGTGAGTCTAGTTGGCCACCTTTTAGGTTGCATCTCATGCGGTTATTTGTGAGGTTTAATGATTTGGGTCCACACATATCATTATCAACCTACAGAGGCGTTCCATTACTTTTGACTCGGATGAAGACGTATGAGATAATTAGAGAAAGGACTTTTTGAAATGTTTAAGCTTTTCAAAGCAAACAAACGTTGTTTGAGTTGACACAAAATAAACATGTGTATCTATATATATATATATATATATATATATACGCACATACATTTATGTACGTTGTAATATAGATGTGTATATATATATATATATATATATATATATATATATATATATATATATACACATGTAAAGTTATATTTAAAATTGTTGGGTTACAACTAGTAAATATTTATAACTGATATAAAAGCACTCGACAAATATTTGGAGTATATTTACAATATTAAATAAATGGATTTATTAAATAAATCCATTTATTTAATATTGTATATATATATATATATATATATATATATATATATATATATATATATATATATATATATATATATATATATATATACGCACATATATTTATGTACGATGTAATATATATATATATATATAATATATATACATTTATATATATATACATACATTTATGTACGATGTACATATATATATATAATATATATATATATATATACATTTTATGTACGATGTGTATATACATTTATATTTTTTTAAAAATAAGACTCCAGTTACTTTTCGATTTCATCTTTTTTTTCTTTATATATATACATTTATATATATACATACATTTATGTACGATGTATATATATATATATATTTATATATATATATATACATTTATATATATACATACATTTATGTACGATGTATATATATGTGTATATATATATGTATATATATATTTTTATATATATATATATATATACATACGTTTATGTACGATGTATATATATATATATATATATATATATATATGTATATATATATATATATATATATATATATATATATATATATATATATATATATATATATATACAGTATATACCTCGTACATTCACTTGAAATCGTTGTTTCTTCTAAATGTAGAAATTGCCTTCCAGATTTATTCAATTATGATGGCAATAAACTACAAGGTAATCTGTTCTTTTCAAAGTTGAAACATATAAATACATTGTAAATACACCGAACAATGAAGTCACGTGGTTCCAAATACGCCATTAGAAAACAATGAACATGAATAACCGCAGGAAATAGACATTTCTAGTTTTCCATAGAAATTTGCAGATGCCAAATGTAGAAAACAAACTCTTGTAGCTTCTTTAGTAAAAGTTTCGATATTAATAAATGCATAGTTTTCTATAGAGTTAAATTATTACAATTTAGTAAATTGAATATCTACATTTTTCTGGCAGCACTTTAAATGAATTTTGGACCTCGCTGGTAGCTTAATAAAGCCTTGAGTTGGACGAGTATACTTATAAAATTTGTTTCTTTCATAAACACTGGGAATAAACTGAAGTAACCGTTAATCTGGAATGGAAATTTGAATGGAAAATAATCTTCTCCACAACCATCCGTTGTTTGCACTTTATATTTTGTTATTCATGTTTTAGTCGTATATTTTATGCTTTATTTGTGCTTTAGTGTTTTATTTCTGCTCCCCATATCTTCTGTTGTTCATTCCAGGTCTGCAACATCAAAGTAGACCCCATGATCAATATTTGATAGAACGTAGCTAACCTTACACTTAATTGATTCGTTCTAGGTTCATAAATAACAAAATTTACACTTAATTTTCATACATACATACATACATACATGCATACATACATACATACAGCTGGGTACCACGGTCGAGATTTTATACATCTCTATACCTACTCTACATCTTCCCATCTATCGAGTACTCCCATGATTAGTGGTCTCCTTGGTCTCAGAAGCCACAGAATCTACTTTTATATATATATATATATATATACATACATATGAAAATTAAGAGTTAATTTTGTTATTTATGACCCCAGAACGAATCAATTAAGTATAATATTAGCTACCTTCTATCTAATCGATTAGGACTACCTTCTGCATGAAGAACATATAGTTAAATGGTGCGCTAATAGAATTAATGTAGTGATCAGTAGATTTAGAATGTTATCCCACACTTAGCTAATACCTTCTGTTTAATTAGGTGCTTATTTCACTGAAACCAAATTTCTGCTGAAATCTTTGATTCCCGTCAGTTTAGAATACATACCATGTATAGACATGTTTTTATGAGACGAAGTATTGATTCCATTGACTACAAATTTATTCTTTACAAGATATTCCTTTATATTCTACAAAAACAAGAGAACAAATGTTTCAATTTATTTTTCCATTGCTCATACTATTTGCCGGTAGCAACTCTTGGCAGAAGCATTAACATGTGACGAGATTGAACTCAACATTTATTTTTCCATTGCTCATACTATTTGCCGGTAGCAACTCTTGGCAGAAGCATTAACATGTGGCGAGATTGAACTCAACATTTATTTTTCCATTGCTCATACTATTTGCCGGTAGCAACTCTTGGCAGCAACTCTTGCTCTATAAACCTCTATGTTTCTCTATGTTGCTCTAAAGTTCTCTATATTTCTCTCTATCACTCTATAGTCCTCTAAAGTCCTCTATGTTCCTCTATGTTCCTCTATATTTCTCTCTATCACTCTATATTTCTCTCTATCACTCTATAGTCCTCTAAAGTCCTCTATGTTCCTCTATGTTCCTCTATGTTCCTCTATATTTCTCTCTATCACTCTATATTTCTCTCTATCACTCTATAGTCCTCTAAAGTCCTCTATGTTCCTCTATGTTCCTCTATGTTCCTCTATATTTCTCTCTATCACTCTATAGTCCTCTAAAGTCCTCTATGTTCCTCTAAAGTCCTCTATGTTCCTCTATATTTCTCTCTATCACTCTATATTTCTCTAAAGTCCTCTATGTTCCTCGATAGTCCTCTAAAGTCTTCTATGTTCCTCTATATTTCTCTCTATTTCTCTCTATATTTCTCTCTATTTCTCTATATTTCTCTCTCTATTTCTCTATATTTCTCTATATTTCTCTCTCTATTTCTCTATATTTCTCTCTATATTTCTCTCTCTATTCCTCTCTATTCCTCTCTATTCCTCCCTATTCCTCTCTATTCCTCTCTGTGCAGTTAAAACATACGTTTAACGCGTCATGCAATTACCGATTTTATAATGATTTTACGTAGGAAAATTCTATTTTCTTTCCAAAAATCTCGGTGTAATTAAATCATTAATATTTATGATGGCAATATTAAAATAAATTTACGAGGCAATATTAAAGTAAACCAAATCTGCAGAAAAAAATTAAGTGTTATATAGGATTAATTATTTCTAAATTATTTATTTTATATCATATTTTTCTCTCTTCTATAAAAGAGATATACGATGGTATACAAAGCTATAAATATAGCCATATATATAACTGTAGATATAGCTATATATATATGTATATATGTATATATATATATATATATATATATATATATATATATATAGCTAAATATAGATATAGCTATATATATATATATATATATATATATATATATATAGCTAAATATAGCTATATATATATAACTGTAGATATAGCTATATATATATATATATATATATATATATATATATATATATATATATATATATATATATATATATATATATATATATATATATATATATATATATATATGTGTGTGTGTGTGTATATATATAGCTATAGATATAGCTATATATAGCTATATCAGTGTTATAAATCTGGGCAGTATAAATCAGCAGGAAGTGAACATACATACTTACATACATACATACCATACATACTTACAATCATACATACAAATAAATACACACAAATACATACTTACAATCATACATACAAATAAATATACATTCTTATGAAGCAAAACGAGGTTTCACAGATGGGTGGCTCAGGATCCATGAAAATCCTATAAACCCGACTCAAGCGCAATCTGCTCATCAGAGTTTTTAATCAATCAAAACCAAAATCCCATCTCATCTTATATATATATATATATATATATATATATATATATATATAGTAATAATAATAAAATTGAAGACTAAAATCCAAAGAGGGCTCGATAAGGAAAATATATATCAAATATATAAGAACCGTAGAGCAAATATTTATTAAAATAACAGATTAAAGTTTAAGCAAAGAATCGCTGCTTTCACCCTTAACGGGATCTTCTGAAACTAACAAAGTCAATCTGTAAACGCAGAACTGGATATTTCAAAAAACGTTGCAACCGGAGGAAGACAGGAAGACGATACTTTGGTTCGTTGTAACGTTCGCTGGCAAAGAACGGGAAAAAACGAATAATACGTCATTAATAGGAGCGGTGAAAAACAATTACGCGCAAAGACAGAACCACGTTTATGGTATAAAAGAGGTCGTAGACTAATGTTCTCTTAGGTGGTGCATAGAGACGTTCTCTGGCAATGAACGAAAAAACGAAGGGTGAAAGCAGCGATTCTTTGCTTAAACTTTAATCTGTTATTTTAATAAATATATATATATATCCCAAAAGTCAGCTCAAAAGTGACACAGAGGAGACTGAGGTTGGCTGGACATGCTCACCGACATCCAGAGTTGACATTGCACTCAGTGCTCCTTTGGGAACCCCTACATGGACACACTAGAAGAGGAAGACCAAGGTTAACATATGTTGATGCCCTAAGGACAGACACTGGTCTGTTGGAGATGCAGGATATGGCAGCGATAATGAGGGACAGAGACCGCTGGAGAGAACTCGTCCATGGATCTCGGGAATTTTACCCGCCTTAGATATATATATATATATATATATATAAAAGCTAGAAAGATTTATAGAGGAAGTATTGATCCTTTACTAGTCTTAATGTATCAAATCACAAAATTCCTTAGCTGCAACAATTGTTCTTATATCCAGTAATCAATGTGTATATGGCAAAGCAATCCTGAAGTCCAAATATTAAATACGTTCAACGTTAATACTGTCGTTATTCACGGCACAGACCCAGTAGTTTTATCAATAAAAATGTCACTACCCTGCCAAACAAGCATAAGAAATTTTAATTATATGAAGTCAATTTCGATTATATTAATAGCTAATGTTTTGAACTGCTTGATAAGATACGGTTTTCCCATAAAATATGGTCGCGTAAACAAAACGATATATGATGTCTAAATGAAGCCATACTGATTGTGTATATATTTTGTGTTTAGTATAGACACATGGGTTTATATGTGTGATATAAATACATAGGTTTATATGTGATATAGACATAGGTTTATATGGGTTATATAAATACATAGGTTTATATGTGATATAGACACAGGTTTATATGTGATATAGACACAGGTTTATATGTGATATAGACACAGGTTTATATGTGTGTAATATAGACACATGGGTTTATATGTGTGATATAGATACATAGGTTTATATGTGATATAGATACATAGGTTTATATGGGTTATATAAATATATAGGTTTATATGTGATATAGATACATGGGTTTATATGTGTGTAATATAGGCACATTGGTTTATATGTGTGATATAGATACATAGTTTTATATATGTGATATAGATACATAGGTTTATATGTGTGTAATATAGACACATGGGTTTATATGTGTGATATAGCTACATAGGTTTATATGTGATATAGACACATGGGTTTATATGTGTAATATAGACACATACTTTATATGTGTAATATAGACACATGGGTTTATATGTGTAATATAGACACATGGATTTATATGTGTGATATAGACACATGGGTTTATATGTGTAATATAGACACATACTTTATATGTGTAATAGAGACACATGGGTTTATATGTGTGATATAGCTACATAGGTTTATATGTGATATAGACACATGGGTTTATATGTGTAATATAGACACATACTTTATATGTGTAATATAGACACATGGGTTTATATGTGTAATATAGACACATGGATTTATATGTGTGATATAGACACATGGGTTTATATGTGTAATATAGACACATACTTTATATGTGTAATATAGACACATGGGTTTATATGTGTAATATAGACACATGGATTTATATGTGTGATATAGACACATGGGTTTATATGTCTTGGATATGCGAAAGATTCAGACATTATTTTCCAACATAAACATTTTACTTATATCTCTAAACTTATGTTTCAATTTACCAGTACATCACATGGGAATGAATCAATCGACGAACTTAAATTGAATTAACCTTAGGTTATTCCATTGCTGTTAATTCAAAACGAGTTGTTTTTCTTCTCAATAGACTAAAGTGTTCTATATTTTAGAGGATGAAGGACTAGGAAGTATAACAAGGACATTGCTTATGTAATAGGCGGAGTTAATTACCTTCATTGAAAAACGTTTGTCTTCAGTAGAAATAGAAAAGTACATAGTGTAAAGTTAGCTTGCAAAAAATAATGATCATCAGAAAATCCCTTTTTTTTTCCCCCTATTATGTAGTGCACAGGTTCTCAACCCATTTGGGCCAAACGCCCCCCTTTGTCCCTCGAAATCACGAAACGCCCCACCCCCACCCTATTTTTCCATTTTTCAATATACTACTGATTTTTATGTCAGTAGATTACTAAAAAATTGATTAACAATATTCCAAAGATGTGTGTATTATCTGTTTATGTTGTATGTGGTCCGAGATGTGTGTATTATCTGATTATGTGTTGTATGTGGTCCTAGATGTGTGTGCTACCCGCTTCTGTTTTTTTCTTTTCTTTTTTTTATTTGTAATATTATTTATACAATAGGGAATAAAATAGATCTACATAGTGTTAACTCGTTGCGGTTGAGTCAATAATTTCAGACATGAAATACATTGTTATCGGTGAAGGAAAGATAAGGTTCTAACTGGCTGCGCTCAAAGTGTCTTTGACCCAGTTGACTGTGGGTTTTTCCATTTTTAGGATCTCAATTACCGGTTAACGTCTCAATTACCGGACATGCCTGCACACCTGCTCACAGCTGCGGTCAGACTATAGTTATGCTGTCTGCAAGCTCATTCAAATGCATTCACACTGGCTGTCTCAAAGACATACAAATATGGGTTATAAAACTTACCAAAATAAAGAGCCTTCCAGCGCGCCCCTACCAAATAAACGCCCCCCTAACGCGACCTTGCTCCCATACGCCCCCCTGGAGTTCCGAAACGCCCCCCGGGGGTGCATATGCCCCCCCCCCATTGAGAAAGAACCTTTGATGTAGAGTACTGAGGCCGCTCTATAATAAAGGAATATTATAATATTCGTGACCAATGTGTGACGGATGAAACAAATTGATATTTTCGTGCGGACCATTTTACTTTCTCGTTTACGAGTCATATCTGATATGTTTATTTTATTTTATTTTATATATTTATTTATTTTATTTTATATATTTATTTATTTATTTATTTCAGCTAGGTAAAAAGAGAGAAAAAAGGGAAAAAGGGCAAAAAAGAGGTTAGGGAGGATAACGTTACCCCTTGGTTTGGCGACATACTTCAGATGTGCCACACAGTAAAAGATGGTAAAATCTTTATAACAGAGAACAGCTAGAGATAGTAACTGCACCCCACCAGGGCTCAATCCTAGGGTGTGATGTCCTCAGCTGGATTTGGTGGAGGAAAACAAGTCTGAGAAGTGAGGACACTAAAGGTTACCTGTAAAAAATGAAACGGTCGATGGATGCTTGGAGCTCAACTTCCGTTCCCCTGTGTTTGTATTTGTCAATATAAAACAAAAATCAATATAAACGCTTGGAATAATACGCTGAGTAGATTTTATAGATTATATCTTTATCATAAAACTAGAACTCCTTACTACTTTATCAAGAGAAATAGTTGTTATTGCGGTTATCGATATGCAACCTAATGTCAGCATTTATTGAACAGAACTGCGACTATCCCATATTTCTGAATATTCCAGCTTATATTGTTATATTTGGGGAGGGTCATGTTCTAATATTGCCAGAAAATATAGAAAATATAGTAAAATACACTCACTGTTTGGTTTGGTTTTCGCTTCAGTATATCTTCATATTTCTATAAATAATTTAGCTGGCAATCAATGTTGTTTAATATATTCTTTGTTTATGAATTTTGGTAAATACTCTTTTACAATCCTCTCAATTCGGTTATTGTTTTATGTTCTGGTAGAATAAACATCACAAGATCGAATTCCAACTGCCATAACACATATATAACTTTTGTAGAACTATATATCAATATAATCAATAACTTTCAGCTTCATATAATTCTAACGTTTTGTATTTTTATTTCTTTTGCAGTTGGTTCGAAACAAATCAGTACCAAGCATTCAGGAAGAAGGCCGTGGAACGCTTAATTTTAGCATTCATTATAACAAAGACAAATCTTTGTTGACTGTTAAGATTATCCAGGCACGGGATTTGGTTCCTTGTGAAAATAATGGTACAGTTGACCCGTTCTGTAAAGTATCCATCTTGCCGAAACGCTGGAATCAGTTAAATGGTAAAGTCTTGAAAAGTACATTAAATCCAAAATTCGAAGAAGAATTTGTATTCGAAATACCAGCCGGAGATTTGAGGACGTCTACATTGGAAATACTTTTAGTTCATCATGACAAATTCTCGCGGGGTAACAGTATTGGCAAAGTACAGATGGCGCTGTGTGATGTTGATTTATCGGATAAAGTGATCATTTGGAAAAATATCTCGAAAATTACATCGGAAGACAAAGAAAGGGTTAGTACCATTTTCTCTCTCTCTCTCTCTCTCTCTCTCTCTCTCTCTCTCTCTCTCTCTCTCTCTAGATATAGATATATATATAGATATAGATATAGATATATATATAGATATATATATAGATATATATATATAGATATATATATAGATATATATATATAGATATATATATAGATATATATATATATATATATATATATATATATATATATATATATATATATATATATATATATATATATATAGATACAGATATATAGATATATAGATAGATACAGATATATAGATATATAGATAGATACAGATATATAGATATATAGATAGATACAGATATATATATATATATATATATATAGATATAGATAGATATATATATAGAGAGATATATCTATCTATCTCTCTCTCTATATATATATATATAGATATATCTATCTATCTATCTATATAGAGAGAGATATATAGATATATCTATCTATCTATATATATATATATAGATATATCTATCTCTATATAGAGAGAGATATATAGATATATCTATCTATATATAGATATATCTATCTATCTATATATATATATATATATATATATATATATATATATATATATATATATTGGCCAGACCTTTATCACATAAGTTATGCCACCTTCGTAATAATTCATAAAAGATTTATAAACTATGATTTATAAATCTTGAATTTATTAGATTTGGTTTTAATGAAGAATTATAAATAGATGCATCAAAGAGAGTTTAAAAGAACGTGAAACTAACACTTTTCAGGAGGTAGACATATATTTAGTCACATGACCTTTACCAATTCATGAATAATTTATATTAGATTTATTAACTAAAATTTGAGAATTTTGAATTTATTAGTTTAGCTTATAATGTAGAAGTATAAATGAATTATGGAGATATGGTAAGTTTATGATTAGTGGACTGGAGCAACGTGGGGTGAAAGTTTTGCTCAAGGACAATACCTGTCACTTGGAATAGAATTCACAGCCTTAGGATCATCACAAACTGAACGCCATAGTAGCAAAGCCATTCGCTTTCACTACGTGTGAGAAGACGTGTAAGATTGTTGTAATCGGGTGAATTAGTTCATTGTACAAAGTGCTCCTAGATGCACAAAGTATGGGTAATGTCGAGACAGTCCGTGATAATGTGTGATCTATTGGGTCGTACCTAGTGCTAAATAGCAACAACAATATCTAAAGATACCTGGTCTTTATAAATATGTTAACAACCAACTTCCCTCGAAACCAGACTAACGTCTTAATAAAACTACGCACTGCATAATATAGTCCTGTGAACTGAAACCAACAATGAAAATGTCGGTATTGGATTGTTTTTTTTTTTTATCGTTTTCCTTTGAGGTTTCTTTTACCATAGACCGCCCCCCTCCCCCCATCCTCGATCAGGGTCGATAAACAACAAGTTGTTTGTTTTCCATCTCCAAAACTAATTATATTTTCTTTCCTTGCCATCATAAATGAAACTAAATTACTTTTAAGAAGCTCTTAACAGTAATAAACTACTTTAAACATCTTAACTCTACTTCATCGAGACAATAATTGTATTTTATAGTTAGAGTCCTCCATCTCACCTACAAATATCTGGACACACAATTGATAACCATAACCCTATTGGTGATTTAAATGCTCCCAAAAGTATTGGATAAATGCATACAAAATTACACATGTACATACAGACATTCACAAACGTACAGTCACATGCGTGTGTATGTGTATATGTGTCTGTGTATGTGTGGCTAATATGTGTATATATGTGTATATATGTGTAGGATTTTACAATATTTTATCGTGTATTTATTTGATTAAACATATTTCAGTATTTGTACCGCTGCACACTATTTCATTTCACTCATTCCTTTGTTTCTATGTTATCATACATTATATTGTTGGCACCAAGGTAATAAACACTAATAATAAACAGTCGTAGAGAGGAGACATCTAATATATATCCTGGGCCGAGAATTGTGTTCCCACACAACACCACTTTTACCACTAACCAACTCATAGTGTGAGTCCTGATATATAGACTTTACCAAATATAAGTTTTGTTAACTCATGGAGCGATTGGCAAACAGCGATCTTGGACGTATTCTATTTGTCTGGTTCAATAAATCTATATATAAATACATATATATATATATATGTGTGTATATGTGTATGTATATGGTCACCAGGTCTGTAGATGTTAGCAATAATATACTTCAATATCTTGTTGGTCCTGACCATTGACCTCAGAGTTTCCTCTTACAGGCATTCAGTGTCCAATGTCCAGTTTGTTTAACTTACCTCAAGGTTGCACATCCGGTGGCATGCTGCTTTCTATGGCTTCCTATGTGGACCTTGTCAAGCCTGTGTTTCAAAGATAACTGTAGGATGTAGATATATGCAGACACCGGGAACTATGGCTTGTTTTATCATTTCATGAACACCGCCTACGGTCAACCGTACTTGCCGCTATGAAGCTCACATACATATATACATATATACATACTTACTTATATATATATCATATACATACATACATATATATCTACATACATACACTACTAGCTAGTGTTTACAAATAACATCCTATTGCACGCTACCCAATATTTTTAACTCACTAAAATCTACAACTGGGATTAATACAGCCATGAACTAAGTCTTCCAAT
>OZ024758.1:10989326-11006826 GCA_964016885.1 Eledone cirrhosa
TAACTTGAAGATAGTAAATAATTGTCTCTACTATTGGCACAAGGCCAGCACATACCCAGTACATTACTGGTACTTTATTTTGTCGACCCCGTAAGGATGAAAGGCAAAGTTAACCTCGGCGGGATTTGAACTCAGAATGGCAAGGGCCGTAACTCTATGCGTCAAAGCATGGCGTCCGACCCTCTACCGATACTGCCAATCCACCAAGTAAATAATATGGATTGATATGATCAACTAAAAAATCGAGGTGGTCCCTGAGCATGAAACAAGTTAAAGGATAAAGGAATATATATATATATATATATATATATATATATGAGATAGAGGGGGAAATGGAGAGAAAGAACGATAAATATTAATATATAAACAAGGCTAAATATAATTGAAAAGACAGTCGTATATGAATGTGTATTGATCTTATTCCTATTCCTCTGAAAGAATCTCTTTAATCGCCTGTGCATGTGTAAATGACCATAAAACTTACTATTGAAACAGTTTTATCAGAGGCTTTACAATCTCCTCGTGGCGAATCATTTCAAAAAAATCCCCAACATAATAAGCTATAATATCGATTCAGTAGAGTTTTTGTTGCTTGTGGTATAAGCTTCGAAGGGAAGAGAGAAAATTGACAATATATGATATTGTTTAAAAAATGTGTGAAGAGATGTGTGTTCAATGTTTTTATTACATATCTTTATAAACTAACACCTCACTTCAGATATAATGTTTTTTCATATATTGACTCCGATCTGTTCAAATAAATATTTTTAAATGTCTGATATAAAGTAAGCTTTAAATATCTGAGTTAGTTGCAAGCTAACTTACAATTCTCTCCATATACTTACAATTCTCTCCATATAGACATTTATCGACCCCGGGAGGTTGGAAGATAATGTCGACCTCGGTGGGATTTGAACTCAGAACGCAAGACATGGAACAAATACTGCAAAGCATTTCCCCCTACATTCTAACGGTTCTGCCAATTCGCTGCCAAAGACATTTCACAAAGCTATGACGTGAAAGAGATTTGGTTACTACTTCTCTCGGGTTGAATAGCTTCGTAAAGGTACCATTGGTGGTTCGATCTCTTAAAATGTTGTTTTTTTTGTGTTCTTTTGTCTTTTACACCTTTCGCCCACAGTTATTTACATCAGCGGGAAAAGTAAATTATCAATTTGTTGGTAGCGCCAAAATTTCCCTTGGTGCTTCAGGCATCGTTGTCGGTTAATTGCTAAAAGCAGAACTCTGAAAAGAAAAGAAATTAGAAGCAAATATAGTTAGCCTGAATGTTTGGAAGCAAAATATATTTCTATATAAACCAAGTGAGAAAGTGTTGTTGCTGTTCTGAACAAAGTTCGCTGCTTTGATATAATAATGATTATAATAAAAATCATGTATGTAAAGAGCATTAACGTGTGAGTAGATTAGCTTTCGGCAGTATAAAACTATCAAACACCACAAACAACAACAACAACACCATCGTTTACTTGTAAGTTCAACATTTCATCGCCATCTTGTTCTTAACGTTTCCTTCACATGTTCTGCTCTAAGGCAAATGATTTTTCAATGCTTCATATAAGACACAAGACAATAGTACGTTTGCCGTTAACAGACGATGTTAGCAGCATATTTACTGTTGCTATGTTATTTCCTATGGCATTTCAATTATGAAGACTCCAGAGAATTTCGGAAAATTACTGATTTTTGTTAATAAAACGAGCAAAATTATGAATTCAATTTTTATTGTAACCCAAATCTATTTTTTGAAATATAATATTAGTCACGACTTTTCCATTTAATGGAACACCATTGTCACTGGCAAAGTTAATTCATAACTACAAAATATATTAATTTAAAACGCCAGCAATTAATTTAATGTTAGAGAACACTACGACTACACAAATGACCACATTAACAAATAAGAGACAGATAATACATTGTCTCTTGTATTGCGTTGGATCTGTGTTCAAGACATTTAATTCTTAATTATATTGCAGAAAAAAACATGAATTGGTGGCCAACATTTTGGGGGGAGGGGAAAGTCGATAAAATTTACCCCAGTGCGTTACTGGTATTTTATCGACCTCGTACCTACCCTCGGTGGTATTTGAACTTAGAATTTAAAGGACGTAACTCTATGTTGTAAAGCATGTTGTCGGACGCTCTACCGATTTCTGTCAATCCACGACCTTCACGATAGCTATATAATGAAACTAGACTACATCAAATCACGTCTTACGTCCATAATGTGTTATAAAACAAAAGCCGGAACCAATTCATTATTTATGGTTACAGAGATGTCCAAAGCTTTAATGACCATCTATATTTGATTAGCTTTCTTTGCTGTTCGGATTGCTTAACAAAAGTAGTTGAGGTTATGTACTTTAATCACCTTCGGAGTTTAATCTGTGTTACAAGGTGCAGATTTATGAATATGAGGCTGTCAGGAGATTGGTACATTTTCAATTAGAGCTGTTATTAGATTTATAATTATATGCATACCTTTGAACAGTTAAATTGAAATTACATTCGACAAATTCTTACTATTCAATAGCTTTCAATTATATAGAATTTAAAGCGTATAAAATAAGTGATAAATTCGAAATGTAACTGATAGTTATTTCTATTAAATTCAATTAGCCTTAAACTCGACTCATAACTGTTCATTAACTTTCAGATAATAATTTAACATTCCATTATGTTATATATTTCCGACAAGAAACATCTGAATAGAAATAACTAGATGTTTAAGACTGAAATACGTGCTGAATATCTCATTATAAATTTGCTCGCAGAAACATAATTATAGATATCTTTCTGTCTAGTGAGACCACTCAATAAATGCGAACATGTACTTTTATTAATTTTATTTATTTATTGGACATCGATTATCTTTAATGTTTGTGTATATGTGTCTGTATATGTGTAGGTATATATCTGTGTATATGTATGTATGTATGTATGTGTGTTATAACACAGCTGAAACACTAATCTACAAATAATACACTTGCTGGATTTTTAAACAAGTACTTCTAACAGATTATCTAGTATGTGTTTGTTTTGTCCAATAAATCATGTTTGTACGTTAGAAAATATAAAATTTTATGACAGAAATATTAATAAGATTGTCTGGACTACATTACAGTTTTCTATTTATAACTTGCTCTTTTAACATTAGCAATTTGAGGTGGAGAGAATATTGCAACCACATCTTATGAAGTATTGAAGTATTGCTCTTAATTTGCCTATAAGAGTACATTTATCAAACCTAGCACTGGTACCTCGTTTGCTGATTTGTATTGCTTCTTTATTTATAGTGCAACCAAATCAAAACAATGTAGAGAAAGAAATAAAGACTTTGTTCGCAGCAAAGAAATAAATTGTTCCATATTAATGCAGTTTATATCACCTTCTTATACCATCGAAACCCAAGTAATTTTGCAGGCATTTCAATAGCTTAAATATTCGATGAATTTCTTCCTTTCTCGTAGAAACTATGCATTGTTAGTTGAACTAGATTGAGCCAGAAAAAATTACGTATGTTTTATTTTCTAGGTGTACAATGTTGCGGCGGTGACTTGATGTGTGTTTGTAATCTCGTGAAGTAGATGATGTAAATAAACGCAATTGTATTCCTTGTTAAATAGTCTTCAACTATTCTATGTTCCAAAACAGAATACTAACTTATCAATCATATCAATTGAGAAACTACGAATTTATTTATTCCACCGTTTCAATCTTCAATTCCCTTAAAGCAGAAAGAGTAACTCTTCTATTTCTGGCTATGAAACCAATTCATGAATTCCCAGAAACATGAATGTTTCTATGATACAGATTTTCCAACTAAATAAATCAAAACAAATTCTCTCAAAGTCCCAAGCTCATTCTTTCTGTGAATATTGGTAATAAATCCATTACATTATTACAGCAAAACAAAGGCTAAGATTATCGGTATTTGTTAGAAATGCTCGTTAGGATAAATTACATTTATTCGAGTGTAATATTCAAATGTAAATTCATGATTAGTAACTTCATCAAGTGGAATTTCTTGTTGATTGATTACTAATCAGGAATCAGTAATCGAAATAATTTGAACACACGAAAACAATAATATTAACAGAAAGAAATTAACTATGACAGAGAGTTATGGTTTAAGATATTACAGAAAAGTAACCATGGCAAAGTAACCAGGCGTGCAATAGGCAGGATTTTCCTAAAAATAAAATAAATTGAATGAATAAGAACCAAGAAAACAAACACCACAAGTTTCCGCCCTTTATTCTTTTATTAGGGATGAGGCATTGTATAAAATATTATAATTTTTAGAATTCTGACATAACATTAATTTAACAAATGAGCTTCTTATCCAATTCAACTGATACTCATATATTATCATCCCAATATCTTTTATTATTAACTCTCAATGTCCTTTACAGCATAAAACCACCTTAGCAAGCCATTCTTGAAAAGTACAAAACAGTACTAAAACTACACGACATTAAATGTCCTTTACAGCATAAAACCACATTAGCAAGCCATTCTTGAAAAGTACAAAACAGTACTAAAACTACACGACATTAAATGTCCTTTACCACATAAAACCACCTTAGCAAGCCATTCTTGAAAAGTACAAAACAGTACTAAAACTACACGACATTAAATGTCCTTTACAGCATAAAACCACATTAGCAAGCCATTCTTGAAAAGTACAAAACAGTACTAAAACTACACGACATTAAATGTCCTTTACAGCATAAAACCACATTAGCAAGCCATTCTTGAAAAGTACAAAACAGTACTAAAACTACACGACATTAAATGTCCTTTACCACATAAAACCACCTTAGCAAGCCATTCTTGAAAAGTACAAAACAGTACTAAAACTACACGACATTAAATGTCCTTTACAGCATAAAACCACATTAGCAAGCCATTCTTGAAAAGTACAAAACAGTGCTAAAACTACACGACATTAAATGTCCTTTACAGCATAAAACCACATTAGCAAGCCATTCTTGAAAAGTACAAAACAGTACTAAAACTACACGACATTAAATGTCCTTTACCACATGAAACCACATTAGCAAGCCATTCTTGAAAAGTACAAAACGTCATTATAACTACATCACATTTAAAATTGAAGTCTTTATTTTTAGTTTACTACAAATTGTCACAGCAGTCTTTACACTAGTAAATATACTATAAACATCTGAATTAACAAACTTGGTTTTAGATATTTCTGCTGAATCATTACATGATGCTAAGAGTGAATATAATGTCTCTTAGACTGGAGTAACTCAGTTTAAGATGGCGGAATACTCAATTACATCGTCACTGCTTTAATTGTAGTTATCAATAACAGCAATAGCACACCTAATATTATTTTACACTTTTATAATCTCCATCTTGATTTTGCTTAACAACAAATATGTCAGACAGGAAGTACTTGCTGAGAAATTAAGACTCTATTAACAAAACAAAAGCCACTGGAGTTCGAATTGGAAGAAATTCGTGATGTTGTGAGTCATTGATGATAAATTCAATAACTATACACACACAAAAAAAGAAATAAGTTTATTATCGTCGAGAGAAGAGAATTTTAACCTTACTCTTACGAAAGAACAACAAATTCATTCCATTTTGATAAATTTGTTTGATAAACAGAATGCATTTATAAAATTTCTTGATAAAGTACTTTTCAGAATCGTATATTAGTTTAGCGACATACACCAAAGCTAGGAAATTTTCTTTATAATAATTGTTTCTATTGTAGGCACAAGGCCAGCAATTACTCAGTACATTACTGGTACTTTATTTTATCAACCCCGTAAGGATGAAAGGTAAAGTTAACCTCGGCGGGATTTGAACTCAGATCATAAAGGGACTTAACTCTATGCTTCAAAGCATGGTGTCCGACTCTCTACCGATACTGCCAATCCATGGTTTCTGATATAGGCACAAGGCCATCAATTTTGGGCAAAGTTGATTAAATCGACCCCCAGTGTATTACTGGTACTTTATTTTATCGAACAACTGGAACACTGTGAACCATTACACTATCACGACAAAGAGGAAATGAGAGAGAGTGAGAGAGAGAGAGAGAGAGAGAGAGAGAGAGAGAGAGAGAGAGAGAGAGAGAGAGAGAGAGAGAGAGAGAGAGAGAAAGAAGATGCTGGTGATTTAATGGCAGTAAATGTCAGAATGATGCAACAGAAAACAAAGAGAGAGGAAGAAATATTTGAATTTAAAGAGTGAGCTACAGGTAAATAAGATGACAGAGAAGAGAAGGATGGTCCAGAGTCCAGAAACTGTTATTTCAGAGGTGGAGATTTATTTTAGTAAAACAAAAAAAATACTACAGTGAGTGAAATAACATGTTAGCAGGGTAATAAATATAGAATGTTGATAAATAAATATGTGTCAATCAGTTTGAAAGTCTGTTGTCCTGGGGGTGGATGGAAGAGTCTAGAACATTCCTGAATATAAGCGACATAATGTTCTAATTGTGTTTTCTTGTTTCATCTAGTTACTCTGCATTGTGCTTTTGAATTAAACAAAAGCAAAACAACACACAAGAAAACTCTGCTATCGAATCCTGCCGAGAAACATTTGTTATATTGATACAGCGTTCGGAATTTGCTTTCGTTTGAATTTTGTTTTTGTATTTTGTTTTATATGGAAAAGGCTCATTTCTTAAACCTGTTAATTTCCATCCTGTATTAGCCCGGGTAATATATTCTATAATGTTAAACACCAGCCTCAAAGAGTCATTACGGTTCTATTGCAATTCTGAGTACAAATTAAATAATATTTGTATATGTGCATCCTTTAAGAAAAATCAATAGAATGCTATTTGGTTTTGCTTTCATCTTTTGTTTTTCCTGCTGTGAATAATTGCTTAAAGGATAGCAGAAACCATTGATAGTTTCATTAAATATCTTGTAGTAGTGTTTGTTTTATCCTTCTACGTTGATTCTGAGTTCAAATACCATCGGCGCTAACATCCAACTTCTATTTCTCAGTTATCCGTACAATGAAATAGTAAAAACAGTTTAAAGCTATTTCTAATACAATTTAATATCATGTGTTGTCAAAGGAGTCGAGTATCTGTTGCAAAAGATTCCTATTGCCAAAACATGTGTCATCTTAGAATATATTTTGTTGGTGGGAGAACTGTAAAAGACCAAGTGGTAATCTACTGACAATTTTGTGTCTGTAATTCCTCGTCAAACTAATAGTGGTGGAAACATATAGAGTCCTGGATCTCCGAGCTACTGGTCTTAGCTGGAATATAGTCCTGTATATACACATATTCTGGATATTATTGGCTAGGATATAGTCATGTATACACGCACATACTGGATGGTCTTTACTGGAATGTAGTCCTGTATATATACACACTTTCTGGCTACTGTTGGCTGGTATGCAACTACTACTTCTATCAGATTATTCACAGTAACCACTAAGCCACGCAACTAATGCAAAATACGTAAGATTCAGTAATGTTACTGAGCGAATTATTGGTACACTTTCTATATAACTTATATTAAAACATACAACATTATGTTCGTTTATACCCTCTTGTATGTAGGTTGCCTGGCAACGTACATAATGAGGGAAAGAAGTTACACAGGGGAGAAAGTATGTTTTAATGTTAGTCATACATCTTGAAATTGAAATATATATATATATATAATAGTAATGATAATAAATTTGGAGACTAAAATCCAAAGAGGGCTCGATAAGGATAAATATATATCAAATATATAAGAACCGTAGAGCAAATATTTAATCTGTTATTTTAATAACTATATATATATATAATATATATATATATATTATATATATAAATATAAATTCAGCGAGAATCACATTTCGGCGGGTAGAAAAAGCGAAACGAAACGCAAATCAGAGTTATGCTGGCAAGCGCTTAATAGTTAAAAAAAAAACAGAGCTAAAGAATATGTTAAAACACCATACAAACTGAAAAAGTGGTCAAGAAGGCATTAACCACCTAAGCCAAAAAACAAATCAAGCTAAACAGGTCAAACAAAATAAATGATAAAAACATATATATATATATATAGGGGTTGTGTTGAAAGGATAGGGTTTGTTCGTATGATGTTTTATATTCAAATTCATTATCAAACTTCCGTTTGTGAATAGATTTTCAATTTGATTTCTCACTCGTTCCTTCAATTACAGCACCATTACCATTGAAAACGCGTTACGAAATTTCTTTTCTTCTCTGTGGCTTTTATTAAGTAAATATGTAATTTCTTCAATTTTTCATCAGATTAGTTTTTCTATAAATTATAAGGAATGTGTATTTATATTCATTTAAAGCATGTATTTCTCCGTCAATAAAATTATGCATTTATATCAGATTAATATATGAATTTTTATGGAGATTAAGAATAAATCTAACATTTGTTTTTCTCTATAGCAGATTAAGAGCTGAATTTTTTCAGTATGTTGTAAAAATATGCTTTATTATTGGATTAGAAAAATAAGCATTTCATTTCATTGGGGATTAGAAAATATTATTTTGTCATTAGATTATTGAGGGTGGTATTATCTTGTCAGATTAGAATATCAATTCTTAACGAAATTATGCTGTGGTAAGACATTCTTCAATAACAAAACGTGTAAACTTCGAATTTCGTTGTTATTTAACCCAAGTCAGCCTTGATCAAACACATCTCTCATCGTTTCTGATTTAGGCAGCAGGCAAACAATTTAGGGGAGGGAAAAGTCGATTAAATCGACCCCAGTGTATTACTAGTGCTTTATTCTATCGACCCTGTAAGGATGAAAGGCAAAGCATATTGTCAGTCGGTCTACCGATTACTGCCAATCCACCACCAATGTGGAATGATGCATATATACATATGTGTGTGTGTATATATATATGTGTGTGTGTGTGTGTGTGTGTGTGTTTGTGTTATATGCTGACGAGTTAATAGATGGGAATAAAACGACACACTTACACATACATATATATGTGAGTGAATATATATATATATCCAGACAGCTTCCAAAAATAATGGTTGCATCTAATAGGGTACGTCAAAATTATTTATAAAACTGTTTATATATTGTATTTTGTCTGATGAAGGCATACCATATTTTAATTTGGTATCCCTGAAATATGCATCGTCAGTGGTGCTATTGTTTCCTCCCGTTGCAGATGTGCAACGAAAGAACTTTGATAAACTATATATATGTGTTTGTGTCTATATTGTATCTGTATTATTTTTGACCGTCGGTCAGTCAATGGCAACATTGAGGACCGAATAAATAGATTACCGATATAAAAGATACAGAAACGAAAAGCGAAAACCAACCAAACAGTGAGTGTGTTCTGTTATTAATTCTGGCAATATTACACAAATATGACCCTCCCCAAGTATAACAATATTTGTTTCGACACACGATTTCATATCAAAAACCTCGCAAAACTATATATATATATATATAAAACCTTTTGTATTTTCATTGGTCAAAAACCTCGCAAAACTATATATATATATGCATAAAACCTTTTGTATTTTCATTGGTCAATTTTGTTCCCAAACGGACCTGAAATTTTGAATTGTTGTTATTATCAATAAATATATTTCATTATTTCTGAAGACGGCGTATATATGTGTTGGTATGTATATTTAATCTTGATAGTTTGTATAATTTTGTATAATTTTGTACATAGATCTGTTGAATATGCATGCCAATTCTAACACATATATATCCTAGAAACGATCGTTAAATAATGAACTTTTTTTGTTTAATATAAGGAACTGTTTCATTGTTTTATTCATTATTTGTTTAATATTTTATCTTGACTCTGTATTCCGTTTATCTTTCACCGAAAGTGATTTTTCATTACATCTCTTCTTTCCATGATATCCGGAATACATTGAGTTCTTCATACGGATTGGACACTACCGTAAACTCTTGGTAGATTTATCTACATATATATATATATATATATATATATATATGTGAATATAGACATAGAATATTCGAAAATATTCTGTATGTTTATAATAAACATTTTGAAGACCTAATCGCTATAGAATAGAATACGTCACGTATTACAATTAGATTCTCGATAAAAGCAAGGGAAGTAATCTACGCGTTTCATTCTCGTTAGAAATCATCAGGACTACATATCCAGTGCTTTTATCGAGAATGACACAGCTAGAGACTTATAGAATACTTAGCTGTGTACAGGAACTGGTTTGAAAGAGCGGTTGCCGGTCCGGCAGAAATTAGAAATTGGAATAAATGCTCTGAAATAGCGATATATATGTGAATATAGACATAGAATATTCGAAAATATTCTGTATGTTTATAATAAACATTTTGAAGACCTAATCGCTATAGAATAGAATACGTCACGTATTACAATTAGATTCTCGATAAAAGCAAGGGAAGTAATCTACGCGTTTCATTCTCGTTAGAAATCATCAGGACTACATATCCAGTGCTTTTATCGAGAATGACACAGCTAGAGACTTATAGAATACTTAGCTGTGTACAGGAACTGGTTTGAAAGAGCGGTTGCCGGTCCGGCAGAAATTAGAAATTGGAATAAATGCTCTGAAATAGCGATATATATGTGAATATAGACATAGAATATTCGAAAATATTCTGTATGTTTATAATAAACATTTTGAAGACCTAATCGCTATAGAATAGAATACGTCACGTATTACAATTAGATTCTCGATAAAAGCAAGGGAAGTAATCTACGCGTTTCATTCTCGTTAGAAATCATCAGGACTACATATCCAGTGCTTTTATCGAGAATGACACAGCTAGAGACTTATAGAATACTTAGCTGTGTACAGGAACTGGTTTGAAAGAGCGGTTGCCGGTCCGGCAGAAATTAGAAATTGGAATAAATGCTCTGAAATAGCGATATATATGTGAATATAGACATAGAATATTCGAAAATATTCTGTATGTTTATAATAAACATTTTGAAGACCTAATCGCTATAGAATAGAATACGTCACGTATTACAATTAGATTCTCGATAAAAGCAAGGGAAGTAATCTACGCGTTTCATTCTCGTTAGAAATCATCAGGACTACATATCCAGTGCTTTTATCGAGAATGACACAGCTAGAGACTTATAGAATACTTAGCTGTGTACAGGAACTGGTTTGAAAGAGCGGTTGCCGGTCCGGCAGAAATTAGAAATTGGAATAAATGCTCTGAAATAGCGATATATATGTGAATATAGACATAGAATATTCGAAAATATTCTGTATGTTTATAATAAACATTTTGAAGACCTAATCGCTATAGAATAGAATACGTCACGTATTACAATTAGATTCTCGATAAAAGCAAGGGAAGTAATCTACGCGTTTCATTCTCGTTAGAAATCATCAGGACTACATATCCAGTGCTTTTATCGAGAATGACACAGCTAGAGACTTATAGAATACTTAGCTGTGTACAGGAACTGGTTTGAAAGAGCGGTTGCCGGTCCGGCAGAAATTAGAAATTGGAATAAATGCTCTGAAATAGCGATATATATGTGAATATAGACATAGAATATTCGAAAATATTCTGTATGTTTATAATAAACATTTTGAAGACCTAATCGCTATAGAATAGAATACGTCACGTATTACAATTAGATTCTCGATAAAAGCAAGGGAAGTAATCTACGCGTTTCATTCTCGTTAGAAATCATCAGGACTACATATCCAGTGCTTTTATCGAGAATGACACAGCTAGAGACTTATAGAATACTTAGCTGTGTACAGGAACTGGTTTGAAAGAGCGGTTGCCGGTCCGGCAGAAATTAGAAATTGGAATAAATGCTCTGAAATAGCGATATATATGTGAATATAGACATAGAATATTCGAAAATATTCTGTATGTTTATAATAAACATTTTGAAGACCTAATCGCTATAGAATAGAATACGTCACGTATTACAATTAGATTCTCGATAAAAGCAAGGGAAGTAATCTACGCGTTTCATTCTCGTTAGAAATCATCAGGACTACATATCCAGTGCTTTTATCGAGAATGACACAGCTAGAGACTTATAGAATACTTAGCTGTGTACAGGAACTGGTTTGAAAGAGCGGTTGCCGGTCCGGCAGAAATTAGAAATTGGAATAAATGCTCTGAAATAGCGATATATATGTGAATATAGACATAGAATATTCGAAAATATTCTGTATGTTTATAATAAACATTTTGAAGACCTAATCGCTATAGAATAGAATACGTCACGTATTACAATTAGATTCTCGATAAAAGCAAGGGAAGTAATCTACGCGTTTCATTCTCGTTAGATTTCTAACGAGAATGAAACGCGTAGATTACTTCCCTTGCTTTTATCGAGAATCTAATTGTAATACGTGACGTATTCTATTCTATAGCGATTAGGTCTTCAAAATGTTTATTATAAACATACAGAATATTTTCGAATATTCTATGTCTATATTCACATATATATCGCTATTTCAGAGCATTTATTCCAATTTCTAATTTCTGCCGGACCGGCAACCGCTCTTTCAAACCAGTTCCTGTACACAGCTAAGTATTCTATAAGTCTCTAGCTGTGTCATTCTCGATAAAAGCACTGGATATGTAGTCCTGATGATTTCTAACGAGAATGAAACGCGTAGATTACTTCCCTTGCTTTTATCGAGAATCTAATTGTAATACGTGACGTATTCTATTCTATAGCGATTAGGTCTTCAAAATGTTTATTATAAACATACAGAATATTTTCGAATATTCTATGTCTATATTCACATATATATCGCTATTTCAGAGCATTTATTCCAATTTCTAATTTCTGCCGGACCGGCAACCGCTCTTTCAAACCAGTTCCTGTACACAGCTAAGTATTCTATAAGTCTCTAGCTGTGTCATTCTCGATAAAAGCACTGGATATGTAGTCCTGATGATTTCTAACGAGAATGAAACGCGTAGATTACTTCCCTTGCTTTTATCGAGAATCTAATTGTAATACGTGACGTATTCTATTCTATAGCGATTAGGTCTTCAAAATGTTTATTATAAACATACAGAATATTTTCGAATATTCTATGTCTATATTCACATATATATCGCTATTTCAGAGCATTTATTCCAATTTCTAATTTCTGCCGGACCGGCAACCGCTCTTTCAAACCAGTTCCTGTACACAGCTAAGTATTCTATAAGTCTCTAGCTGTGTCATTCTCGATAAAAGCACTGGATATGTAGTCCTGATGATTTCTAACGAGAATGAAACGCGTAGATTACTTCCCTTGCTTTTATCGAGAATCTAATTGTAATACGTGACGTATTCTATTCTATAGCGATTAGGTCTTCAAAATGTTTATTATAAACATACAGAATATTTTCGAATATTCTATGTCTATATTCACATATATATCGCTATTTCAGAGCATTTATTCCAATTTCTAATTTCTGCCGGACCGGCAACCGCTCTTTCAAACCAGTTCCTGTACACAGCTAAGTATTCTATAAGTCTCTAGCTGTGTCATTCTCGATAAAAGCACTGGATATGTAGTCCTGATGATTTCTAACGAGAATGAAACGCGTAGATTACTTCCCTTGCTTTTATCGAGAATCTAATTGTAATACGTGACGTATTCTATTCTATAGCGATTAGGTCTTCAAAATGTTTATTATAAACATACAGAATATTTTCGAATATTCTATGTCTATATTCACATATATATCGCTATTTCAGAGCATTTATTCCAATTTCTAATTTCTGCCGGACCGGCAACCGCTCTTTCAAACCAGTTCCTGTACACAGCTAAGTATTCTATAAGTCTCTAGCTGTGTCATTCTCGATAAAAGCACTGGATATGTAGTCCTGATGATTTCTAACGAGAATGAAACGCGTAGATTACTTCCCTTGCTTTTATCGAGAATCTAATTGTAATACGTGACGTATTCTATTCTATAGCGATTAGGTCTTCAAAATGTTTATTATAAACATACAGAATATTTTCGAATATTCTATGTCTATATTCACATATATATCGCTATTTCAGAGCATTTATTCCAATATATATATATATATATACTTAGGGTAAACATTGATGCAATTCAAATCAAGCACTCAACGTACTTATTCCACATAGGAGTGACGGAGTAAATATCGACTAAGGAAAAGCAAAGTAGTTTCAGATGTTCAAGTCCTTTAATAATTAAAGGACTTGAACATCTGAAACTACTTTGCTTTTCCTTAGTCTCTCTCTCTATATATATATATATATATATATATATATATATATATATATATATATATAAAGACAATTAGATAGATAGATAAATAGATAGATATGCTGTTCCGTTATGGTTAAGATCAACGTAAAAATGATCTAAAATGGTTTAAGTTGCATTACAACATTGAGACAATATTATTTTGAAAACACATCTCAAGTATTTAAAAATAATGTTGGAAGGATTGTTTTTGTTGCAAGCGGCCCCTACTGTGTGAAACAGAGACGGTGAACTACATTAAATTAGCTTCCTCCTAGTAAACCTATACATTCATATAATCAGATGAAATATAAATTATATTATACCTTTTATTTCATTCTCAGCTTGATGGTATCGTGTTTCATATTAATCAATTCTTTGTTACCCAGTGTGTAATAATTAATATAATAACCATAACACACGCACATACACTTACATGAACATGCTCACATACACACAGACACATACACAGATACACACGCGCACAGATACACGCACAGGGGCACATGTACAGGCACACACACACAGAGAGGAACACACACAGGCACATACAGAGAAGTGCACACATACGCACTGGCGCACGCGCACGCGCACACACGCACACACGCTCACACACGCACACACACACACACACACACACACACACACACACACACACACACACACACACACGTACACACACGTACACACACGTACACACACATTACAGTTTGTTTAAGTAGTCGGGTCAGGGAATCAACGTTGTTAATATTACTGATCTTATTTAGCCCCCTGCTAAGATATGGAAACACTTCTGTGTTTGTCATGTTAATGTTTTGTCTTTATCACCACTACCCCGCCCCCCATCATCCTCACCACCCCACCACCACCACCACCCCATCATCAGCACCACCACATCATCAGTACCACCACCACCACCACCATCATCATCATATATCAATTGCCGAAACCAAGAGGACATTTTTTAGTTTTTAAATAGTTTATGCAGACATATTTTGTACTATCTTGATTTCTGGTCTCCTGCGTTGCAAACTTTCGACACACACACACACACACACACACACACACACACACACACACACACACACACACACACACACACACACACACACACACACACACACACACACACACATTAATTCAAAATATTAACAAAATAGATATTCTTGTGATCAATTATATTTTATTATACATATTTCAGAGGTAATGAGTTAAGTTCAACAGTACGTCCTCATCAGATAAAATAAAATGATACATGACATACCCTGACATATTTTATCTGATGAGGACGTACTGTTGAACTTAACTCACTACCTCTGAAATATGTATAATAAAATATAATTGATCACAAGAATATCTATTTTGTTAATACTTTGAATTAATATTAATAACTTTGGAAAACATTTTTTTGTTGAGTGCTTCCAATCTATTGTAAAACTCATTCTTTGATGTATTCATTGAACCTTGTTTAACTCTTTAATATATATATATAAATTTATATATATATATACATATATATATATATATGTCTTAGACAGGAACAAAAACAGAGAGGCAGTACAAATATGAGTTTATTAGGCTTGTGAGAGGGGGGGGGGTCCGAGCGGGGAGGCCTGAAGGTGGTGTTTGTGTAGGTGTATGTGTGTGTGCGTGTGTATGTGAATGTGAGAGTTGGGGGAAGAACGAGGTTCCATGTTCAGGAAAAAGGGGAACATGGTGTGTGCGTGCGTGTGGATGGAAAGGGGGTCAGAGGGTGTGGGAGGGAGGGGTGCGTGTGGATTCCTGAGGCTGAGTGTGTGTATATGTGGGGATACGCACGTATGTGTTTGTGTTTGTATGTGGTGTGGATGTAGGTGGCGTGGTTAAAAAAAAAATGTGAGTGTTTGTTCATGGGTATGTTCCTAAAGTAGTTCCGTGGAGTGTGCGATCAGATGTAGGATGTGGTTACTCCTTGTTTGCCTCTATTGTTTATTACCAGTAATTACCAGTACTATACATATTAGAGAATCTCCATTTGTGTCAATTTTATGGGAACAAGAAAATTAGACCACCACATATTTCATATAATTGTTTCTACTTTTGGCACAAGGCCAGCAATTATCCTAGTGTATTACTAGTACTTTATTTTATCGACCCCGTAAGGATGAAAGGCAAAGTTAACCTCGGCGGGATTTGAACTCAGAATGGCTAGGGCCGTAACTCTAAGCGTCAAAGCATGGCGTCCGACCCTCTACCGATACTGCCATTTCATATAATGAAAAATATCAGGTCATTTCTTTCCCTCTCTCTCTCTATCTATCTATCTATCTATAATTTATATTTATTGGAATATCTGTAGGAAAATTAAAAGAAAATAATAGTGGATCTACATACATTATCTACTTTAATAATACGTTGTGAAATATAAATAATTCAATATCCTCTCGGTAAATGTTATTATAAGATGGATACAATATTAGAACGCATACACATAGTTATGCGTACATATATATTTACACACACACACACACACACACACACACACACACACACACACACATATATATGTATATTGGTGTGTGTATGTAAGAATAGCCAACAATATATATGGAACAATTAAATGGAGACAACAAAGCAAACAACACCATAAGGAAATATATTATTTTAACGCTTGGTATTGTAAGAAAAGAGTTATTATATTTCGGTC
Organism: Eledone cirrhosa; assembly: GCA_964016885.1. NCBI lineage: Eukaryota > Metazoa > Mollusca > Cephalopoda > Octopoda > Eledonidae > Eledone > Eledone cirrhosa. The sequence goes on from OZ024758.1 coordinate 11,006,272, forward strand.
AGTAGTCCTTCATCAGAAGGTAGAATCAGAAATAAAAAATGAAATGAAAAAAAAAAAAGATAGTGAGAAGAGGAAAAAACGGGGAGAAAATAATTTAAGAAAACATTTAGTCAGCTATTTTGGAGAAATTTTGGTCATTGTAAGAATGCCACAAATTCACGCAAATGATTTGAATTAAAGAAACAAGAATTTATAACTTTAATAGTTCCGAATACTTCAGGAGAATCGGGATAAGTCAGTAATCGACATGGTTTCAATACCGAGTTCAAGGTCTTCAAAAACTCTTTCATTGATAACACTCATGAACTTCTAATCTTAACTCTAAACCGCTATAAACACAATGTTATATAAGAAATCAATAGTGGATTTTCATTGGTTAAAGAACCAAATAACTTCTTAAATGCAATCCTTGCTTTGTATCTGATGTAATCCTACTGTATTTAGAAACTAAACGACAGGACGAATCTAGGGATATTGGTTCATTCCGTTCAATTATACACAACAACTATATATATATATATATATTATATATATATATACATATATAATATATAA
>OZ024758.1:11021826-11056826 GCA_964016885.1 Eledone cirrhosa
GATTTGCATGCACTTATGTGCATTTAATTATCCATATTATATATATATGTGTGTGTGTATGTATATATACACGTGTGTATATACATATGAAACATAACATGAATTAGATATCAAGCAGAACACATCAATAAATAAATTAAAAGTGAAACTGTTATTGCAAAAATGTTAAGAATTCTGTATTTTTGTAGAAAGGAATGATGTTATTTAGAATTTTGATAGACTATTAAGATCATTATCTTAGTTGTTTTGTGGTTATTGTTTAAATATTACATTTCATCAATTACATTCTCATTAGGAAGAAATATCATATCCATTTATCTGTTTGTATATTATATCTACTCTGGTTAGTTCAGTATATTATTGATAAAAGAATCACACATCAACTTAAACATTTTTTAAAATATCCTCTTTAATCTTTGAAATAATAAAAAGTATACACACACACACATACATATATATATGAATGTATCAAAATAAACAAACTATTGTTATCATTTCTAAAGCGAAGCCAAAATTGTAAGTGATATTTGCCTACGTACATGAAAGACATTAGATATTTGAATATACGTACATATATACAGGCGTAGATGTTAAATATTAACGACAGAAGTCTATACTACTTGTATATATATATGTATGTATATTTAACTATATATATATATATATATATATATGTATGTATATTTAACTATATATATATATAAATACAGCTATTTATACATATATTTATGCACACACACACGAAATAAAGGAACAATGAAATGTACACAAATAAATGTTTTGCATCCCATCTTTGTGCAGGTAACTGACAGCAACTGCCCAGGCACTTATCTCCCCTTGTTTCTGGTATATAGCCCGGCAACTGTTTATATGGAACCTGTGAAGATATAACAATGATAATAATAAGAATAAGAAGAATTTGTATAATTGGTTATTTATGGAGCTGGAAATTGTGTGATAACAAAGCATCACCCACCCTAGGCCTCTAGTTGAGGTGTGGTATATGTAAATATACAGATAATCAAGGATAGTAATAATAATGATGATGATGTTTTGAGTGTAGAGGAAATATCGGTTATAAATAAACAGAAGTGACTAGTATCGGGTATGTGTTAGAAGTCATTATCGTTAACATTGTGGTAGAGACGGTAGCACAATATCCTGTTTTTAGTAACGACCCTTTCAGCTGTAAGTATTAAATCCTACCTGGATATCAGGTTCACATTTTGTCTTTCATTCATCCATGGTCAATCATATACTTATCAATCAATGCTGGGGTCTCAAGTACTGTGCCAATATAAAACATTCTTATCAATTCAGGTACAACATACATACACACACACACACATAAATATACATATGTGTATACACATACATACATAAATATACATACACGTATGCATGTATATATATAATGTTTCCTTACTTACGAAAGCTTACAATTATCCAGTATAATCTTTGTGATTTACTAAATTATATGTTTCTTAGCCAACTAATAGCAATTTTGAGACGGAAAAAACATTGGGTGACTTTCAAAGAGAAATTTAATCAAATTGGTAATGTATTTACTGAACCATCGATGGCTAAACAGGTGTAGATATGAAATATTAACGACAGAAGTCTTTACTACTACTGCTCCAATGAATCGATCTCTATGTCACACAATTCTGTATTTTACGTAAACTACATCTCATATTCAGCAGCAATATTCAGTAATTAATATTAATTAACTCTAGATACGTTTATTTTTAAAACCATTGATTTATTATTTAAAATTAACAAGATACAACCAATACTTAAATATGTACCGACCTTCTTCTAACCAAATAATTTAATCTAACTGTAGACAAAAGTTACACCTTTTAAAACGATATTCCTGCCAGGTTATTTTTAAAACCATTTATTATTTAAAATTAACCACAAACAACCAAAATATTGATATGTACCAACGTATTTCTAACCGATTGTTTCCGCAAATGCAAAAGTTATAAAAATATATTTATTTTCAGTAAAGAAACGTTCAGAGATGTTTAGGAAGAAATTAGGAAATGATGCAAAATCCTCTTTATAAGTAAGGTATTGAATTCTTTTACGGTTCGTACATTTGCCATAAACTTTATAATACTTGCTAAGCTTTTAAATTATCTTCCCTTCGCCTTCGGATTCTCTAACAATTGCCTCCCATCTACTACACAAAGAGATTTTTTTTTCTTTTTATTACAATTTATTCTGAGCAGCATCCAATACACAACCTCTTAAAATTATTTCTCTTTACTCGTTTATGCAAATTATTATGTAAATTATTCTTGGCCGAAATATACTTGTTTCTTTTTCTAAATGTAAATTAACATTTCAAATTGCAAGCAAGTTAAAACTATGCAGGCGAGATATGAAGGACCAAAACATATGTACATAGTTATCCTTAGCTTGCAGTGTTGAATATATTGTCCTTTTCCCCAGAAAGTTAAATTCTTTGAGAATTCGTTCCTAAGATTTTGACATTATTTCCCATTCTTCATGGATGTTGCAAACAATCACCTCTAGGTATTTTGTTTTCCGTCTCACGCCTAAATAAATTATCAATTTACTGTGTACTACATTCCAAACATCAGCCTTTTACTTATACATATATATATATATATATATTTATATTGAAATATTTATTTACGAGTTTTTAATGAATGAGAGTGGAAACTATTTCAAAGATTACTTTTAAATATTAATTGGAAATATGTAAAGAAATTAATATGTATACATACACACACACACACACACACACGCACACACATATATATATATATATATATATATATATATATATATATATATATATATATATATATATACCTGTAATAATAAAAACTAACTTTCTAAGAAGAAAGACTGATACTCCGATCAATCACAACTTCAAGCCCAACATTAAAATGTATAGTTGTTATAGTGTATATAAATACAATATTTGTCGATATTGATATGTATTCAAAGAGAAATAACAATGTCATTTTTTTTATCGATGTAGATATAATTGAAATTTAGTGATTAGCAATTTGTGATAATGAGATTATTCTCTTATAATTTCATAATTATGTATATAATGAGTTTAATGATTATATAATATGCAATTACGTAAAATAAGTACATAACACACATATTTATATAATTGATTATATATACATACACATACAGATGTATATATGAATATATATACAAATATATGTATATATAACACACCCACACACTCATATATATCTCCTTTTTCGGCCCACTTATTCCTGAGGGGGTCATGGGGGCAGAGTCCAGTGGGTCCTGTCAAAAGCATCATATATCTATATACTTAAATCTATACACAGACATAGTTATATATACATAATTGTATTATATGTGTGTGTGTATGTATATATATATATATATATATATATATATAGGCGAGAGAAACTCAAAGCAAACGAGAGTCAGTAGAATGATGTGGGTGTATGGTGTGTATAATTAAAATTCATCAACTTGACTTGCAAAATATACATAATTATAATTTTAATAGTTTTGATAAACTAAACTAAACTAAAAAATACTGGTTGGATAAATAATTACTTTATTTAACTATAATTTAGATCTGTTAGTATATATTTCCTTCGTATCTTAGCTTGTACTTTCTCAAGTGTCATGTTTAACAAAAATAAAATATAAATGTTACACTTTTCTTATCAACGTTGTTTGACGAATTTACTATGAACGAAAACAAAATGTTTCATTCTTGTTTAGAAATAATTTCAATGTCTGTTGGTGATTTCATTCTTAGTTATACTTTGTTAATATTTCCTGACTAATTGATTATATTTCAATAAAACATTTTTATCCTTTAAGTACAAAGTTGTTGCTGCTTTTAATATCTTGCCTGTCTTTCTTTTTTATGCTTATATATATATATATATATATATATATATATGGTGGCTGCCAACTCGTTTTCGAGTACGGCCACTACTTTATATCCATGTAAGAGAACCCCTACCGATACGCTGAACGAGTGTGACTTTTTAGTCCAGCCAGTGACTTGAAAACTCTACAAAAACTCTGGTACAAACACTACACTTGTGACAATTATTGACACATAGTGCTGGGCCCATGGTACCACGTGACGACAAGTGCAGAGAGATCTCCAGATATAAAGCAATGCCTGTGCCGTGAAGCTTTTATAGTGAGCAAAGGCACTGCACAAAGCCAGTCCCACTCTCTTAACCAAGATGATATTTACCAAAAAGAAGAACAAGTCAACATCATTGGATACCATATTAGATACATATACCATCATTAGATACATATATATATATATATATATATATATATATATATATATATATATATATATATATATACACGCAAATATATCCTTCGGCAAGAAACGTCTATTTTCTCCTCACTGTTCACTAAAACAATATTTAAATCCAAGAGCTATCTATCTACTGGCCAAATTTACGGTCCAGTTATCAGAACCTTTCTATGTTCGCTCGACCTGCTAGAATTAGCATCCAAATCTCCCTAAAGTCCTAAAAATATAGAGAACACATTGGCTGTTTTGTCGTCTACTATTACAGTTCAAGAAAGTACGAGTAAAATTCTACAGCTCACATTTGTTAGGTAATTAAACATTACATCGTGATTGATATCATTCTATGTCTGTCGTATGTAATAAGCACAATTTTCTTCAATTATCTATAACCTAATAGGAACCAATTAATAGAGGTTTAATCCCATTAACTATGCAGCAGTTAATGACTGTAAAATGTATTTAGCAACTAACAGAAACTGTACAAACTATTATAATGATGCTTAAAATACATCAGTGAATCTCTTAATTATTAGATTAATCAGTCTTTTGATTATTATTCACAGAATTGTTGCTAATGACTAGAGATTATCTTCTATTATCTACTTTAAACGTTGGTCTTATCTATAAAACGGCTAGCATATAGAAATGTCCAGACTAATTAGAGAGACAATTAGGGACAGTCAGAAATTTGTATATCAAAAAAGAAAAAAAGGAAAAGAGCCGATCATCAGATCGAACAAAGAGAATTATATTTTCATCACTTTTTCCATTGATGATTCTATCTCTTGGTAGAAAATATAGCAGCCGATCGTCACCTCGCATCAAGGAAATTAAGTTTCCATTAATCTTTCCATTGCTGATACTATCTCACTCTGTTGCAACTCTTGGCAGAAAAGAACAGAACCGATCATCGTAACTGTTCTATCAATTTAGTCCTACGTCAGTCTACATTATCGTATGGCCACAGTTAAGGAAGATATGATTACATATCCTAGCAGAATGATCGAGGACATAGATGCTTATCTTTGAAACCAGCACAGGCTCTACAGAGAACACTGAATACTTAAATGTATATTGAAAACGAAAGCATATTCTGCTCCAATGCTGCAATTCCATATATAAACATAGCTCAATTCAGACCTGGATGCATTCCTTTTTTCATGGAAAAGGCGGACCTGTCATTTACAACCAGCTACAGAGGTATCGCCCTTATGGCTATTGCTATAATCAATAGAATTTAGGACAGATATTTAGCTCTCATCATCTGTGTCCATTGGTTGTCCCCTGTATGTGTTGACCAGAAATACTGTTTCAATTTTAATTGAATTAAATGTGTCACTAGATTATATTGTTCACTTCAAAACTAAGTCTCCCTGGCTCACTAGTATGAGCTGTTCCGGAATTGATGTATGATTAATTGCCAGCAATTACTAAAAGGAAAGCATTACTTCCTATTGATATCCTAACCAAAGGAGAAAATATTTATCGTCTGCTATAAAAACTGACAATAGAAGGCGACCTTATAGGGTATTGTAATTCAAGAAAAGATTTAGTAAAGTATTAGTGTAGGTTATATTTATCTGAAGAAGCATCAGTAATAACCTACCGTCAAACCATCTAATCCCTTCCATTTACTCCTGACTAAATGGGGCTTTGGTGTAGCTAAATATATCACAATATCATTTTAGCTACCGTTAGTAGTAATGTTGGAGAAAAGCCTTAAAATGGCAATTTTACGACTTCTAAATAATGAGAAAAAAAGAGACAAATCCTTTTTCTGAATGAACACACACATATATATATAACTATTAGATGAAAATAGAAAAATATTGAGAGAAGAAGAAGAAAGAGAAGTGTGTTGATACGTAGAAGTGACAGGAAGAATGGAAGACAATATTTAGTAGGAGGGACCACAGACTATATTGTACACACACATAAATACAAATAAATGATTCTCAATATTTTGCAGAGTATTGCTTCAGTAAGTTACGAATCCTAATCCTACTTTATTTATTTTTTCTACTGGATTGATCTGGAGGAAGAAGCTAAGTCCATGGCCTTCACGTTTCTTCTGAGACGTGAAGAAATACCTAATATATATCGTGATACTGCAGATTGCTTTGATCAATAAAAGAGATAAAATACTTCAGATCAAAGCCTTCATCTGACAATATGTCAGAAAGTGGATGGTGTATATATTTAAAAACAAAAGCTAGACAAACATGAATTCAATAAAAAATATCTTATTTTATTATGTTTAGTTATGATAAGCTTTGATCTAATCCATTCTTCCAATAACTAATTAAATGCAGGTCAATCAATATTGACCCATCACTAACCGAAACGATGTGCTTTATGTGTACACACTCACACATTATATATATATATATATATATATATATATATATATATATATAATATAATTATATATATAATATAATAATATTAGGTATATATATATATATATAATATAATTATATTAGGTATATATATATATATATATAATATAATTATATTAGGTATATATATATATATATAATATAATTATATTAGGTATATATATATATATATATATAATATAATTATATTAGGTATATATATATATATATATATATATATATATATATAATATAATTATATTAGGTATATATATATATATATATATATATATATATATATGAATAAAAATAGACAAGGGTTAAAATGTCCTCTTCAGTAGTCTGCAGAATATCGTTGGTATTTCGACACATTAAAGACTAGATACCTAAAATCAGTGCGAGCGATAACTCAAATAAGTTATCGGGACAGTGGGAAAACAGGGAAGGAAACAAACACATGGTGGTATGCAATGTAAAGAGAGGAAAATAGAGACAAGTCAATGAATCCTGTGGTCTTAAGCCCGACATATCAAATTGACGAGGAGAAATAGACACGTCCGAGCCGCGAGAAGATTGTTGCATACCACCTTGTGTTTGTTTCCTTCCCTCTGTTTTCCCACTGTCCCGATAACTTAATTGAGTTATCGCTCGCACTGATTTTAGGTATCTAGTCTTTAATGCGTCGAAATACCAACGGTATTCAGCAGACTACTGAAGAGGACATTTTAATCCTTGTCTATTTTTATTCATATATTCATGTTCGCAACAACGCAGCACGCCATTCTTCATTGATATATATATATATATATGAATTATAAGAATCAAAGAACTGTTCAAAACATTTTTATGCTTACAACTGTTTCCTCCAAATCGAGGTTTGGATTCTTCGGAGCAATTTATTATTGAATGAACACTTATATGACCTCCTTATCAGCCAAGAGACATACAGATACATATGCAAATATTGTGGGCCAACATTCATTATAGCATTTAGTGTGGCAGTACACACTTAGAAATTACATTCATATTAAAAGATACAATCAAAAATACAGGTTAAAATACAAGTTAAAATACAGTTCTTTGATTCTTATAATTCATATAACTGGTCTGTAAATCATCTGATGTTTTTACATTGAGCTATTTAACTTACTGGTAATAAGGTAGTAATATATTACTGCCTACCACTGTTTAGGGTTTATAAAAATATATATAACTGCAAAAGGTTTTGTATTTGCATAACCATAAATAGTATAATTAATACTATATATATATATATATATATATATATATATATATATATATATATATATATACAGGGCGAGAGAGCGATAGATACATATAAAATATACAAATAAAGTCGATGTGCGTGTTAGTATCGACATTATGTGTATATTTTTATTTGTTTTGTCTGTAAGTTTCTATATTATATGAGACAGCAGTGCAGCGATGCAATAAACATCAACAAGTTGCACCGATGTTTTCTACAAAAAGTGTAAGAAAGAAGAATACAGGAGAGTAAACAAAGTAAAGCCAAGACAAACAGACAGGCATCTAAAAGATGATAATGACTAGAAGATGTCGGTAGATTTAGAGGTTTATTTCAAGACATAATTCTTAGTGGCAAGTTTTATTTGAAGAATGAAGTAACATCTTGGTCTTATGTCATGATCAAACTTGACAAAAGGCATTATGAGAGTTGAGTTGACAGAAAGATAATGTGAAGTTGTGAAAAGCAATCATACACACATACACACATATATATATACATATATATACACACATATATACACACACACATATATACACACATATATATATATACATATATATACACACATATATACACACACACATATATACACATATATATATATATATTTACATATATACACACATATATACACACACACACGTATATATACACATATATATATATATATATTTACATATATACACACATATATACACACACACACGTATATATACACATATATATATATATATATTTACATATATACACACATATATACACACACACGTATATATACACACATATATATATATATATATTTACATATATACACACGTATATATACACACACATATATATATATATATATATATATATATTTACATATATACACACATATATACACACACACGTATATATACACACATATATATATACACACATATATATATTTACACATATACACACATATATACACACACACGTATATATACACACATATATATATATATATATATATATTTACATATATACACACATATATACACCCACACGTATATATATACACATATATATATATATTTACATATATACACACACACGTATATATATACACATATATATATATATTTTTACATATATACACACACACACATATATATATATATATATATATATACACACACATATATATATATATATATATATAAATATATATATATATATATATATATACACTTCAGTGAATTAATGGTAGTGGTACTGATATGAGCACTCGACCTGTTACGTACGTTTCACAGATGATTGGCTCAAGGTCACCTACGGAAGCTATGGACCCGACTACTGCATCAACAAATTAACAGAGTATGTTTCAGCAACTTGAATGGAAATCATGACCACACGGTCAACAACTGAACAACCTAACTACTTAACCACGTGTCATTACTATAACCAATGAGAACTGTGCATTAAAGGAGAATGGTTTTATTGTGTCTCGTTAGCAATTAGTCGGTTCCTGGCTTTCCTCTTTGCAGGAATATTTTTACTGTTCCCACCTTGGTAGTGAAATGGTAGTGAAACACTTCAGTAGTTCCCACTTCAGTAGTTCCCACCTTGGTAGTGAAATGGAACACTTCAGTATTTCCTCATTAAATTAATCTCCACTGGCTTGTTTATATATATATATATAAACAAGCCAGTATATATATATATATATATATATGATACAAAAATACTTACATAGATACATACAATGTTGAATTTATGGGAATGTTACTCGATTTTGCTCGTTCCAGATCTTCAAGTGGTTGGTGGTTTAATGCTAAATGTTTTATATACACATCCATTGAATATATTTGGTTTACACTGAAGATAAATAATTTGGTGGGAATTCCTAGTTCCGTTTTGGGGAATATAACTAAGTGAGGAAAAATATATTTAAACATTTTTTATTAAAAAATTCAATATGCAAGTTTACGAAAAATTTAGAAATATACTAAAACCTTGTTTGTATATAGAGTGGTTTTGTATTTAAAAAAAAAGGGGGAAAAAAGGTTCCTGAGACGTATTTGTATGTAAAATTCCGTGTCGAATTCTCGTGCGAATCCCTGTAGAGACTTAACGACTGGAGGCATATATATATAAAAAAAAGTTGGAAGTGAATAAAAAGATATTTAAAGGCTAGCGATAAATTAGTTTTAGTTAGGTGTATTTTCACTACGGCTATAAATTGCACATATTGTGTTTTGTGCTGACAATAGCTTTTAGCTGGAAGGTTTTAAAAACATTTTAAAAGTGATTTTGGTTCATGTTATGGATAGATTAACTGTAAATTATGTAATGGCTGCCTTCTATAATGTATTCTAATATTTTGCTGGTGAGAACGTTGTTTCTCACGCACGTTCCATGAATATATATTTTACCTAGGGGGCTTATAATTTATTTATATTATTATTATTTAAACCCTTTGTGGTTAATAAATAAATCATTATCATTATCATTATTGGTGGATTGGCAGTATCGGTAGAGAGTCGGACACCATGCTTTGAAGCATAGAGTTACGTCCCTTTATGATCTGAGTTCAAATCCCGCCGAGGTTAACTTTGCCTTTCATCCTTACGGGGTCGATAAAATAAAGTACCAATAATGTACTGGGTAATTGCTGGCCTAGTACCTAAAAATAGAAACAATTATTATTATTTCATATTGGTACTACGTCGGTTTCGACGATGATAAGTGTCCCAAATTGTTTTCTATCAACGGAACAACCTGCTCATCACATTAATATGCATATGGTTGAGCATTCTACTGACTCCAATACCCATAATGTAATTTTCAGGGAGATCCAGGGGACACAGTGTATAAGACAAGCTTCTAAAGAACTTCTGTCAACTCAAAAATCTTGGATCCACCCGAAGCTATGTTTAAGACACCCAAGATGCCAAGATTGGGAAACGAACTTAACTCCTCAAATATAGCTAGAGACACTGCATTTGAAAAAGAATGGTGATAGTCAAAGCTTCAGTCAAACTCAGGCTATAATTATTTAAACCACGCGGAAGATACGAACTCAGGACACAAGGATTGCAATGGAAACTTGTTAGTTAACCCTTCGATGATGCCATCCTGAGTCAACAACTTATATATAGCGTGTATCTAGTCTATTTGAGCTCTCTTGTGTATAGTTGTCTACTTCTAAAGAACCTGGCTAGTATTCATGACTTTAGGGTTGATTTAAGTAACTTCATGTTTTATTTAAAGAGATTGTCTATCACACCTCAGTGTCAGAGAGAAAGTAAACGTGGGCTGACGAATGTGTAACGATACTCACAAGAAGATGAAATGTATGTTTATTATCATATATAGGTTCTGAGTTCAAATCCCGCCGATGCTAACTTTGCCTTTCATCCTTTACAGGGTCGATAAAATAAAGTACCAGTCACGCACTGGGGGGTTGGGGATCGATTTAATCGACTTTCCCCTCCCCCAAAAAATTGCTGGCGTTGTGCCTATATGAGAAACCATTATCGTATATCGCATATACGTGTTGGCGGTGGATTGGCAGTATAGGTAGAGGGTCGGACGCGATGCTTTGCAGCATAGAGTTACAGCCCTTGCCATTCTGAGTTCAAATCCCGCCGAGGTTAACTTTGCCTTTCATCCTTACGGGGTCGATAAAATAAAGTACCAGTAATGCACTGGGTAATTGCTGGTCTTGTGCCCAAAATAGAAACAATTATCGTATATACGTGTTCAATATATATGGGTACGTATAAAAAGAGACAGATAGGGGAGAGGTAGGTAGTTAGGTAGATAAATAAATAAATATTTTCTTATCCTATTTTGGCTTGCAGTTTGCCTGTTCTTTTCCTTTAGTTTACGAGTCTGTGCCAACGCGACTGTCTCTGCGATTGCATGTATGTGTGTGTGACTGATTGCATGTATGCTACTGTGTGTATGCGACTGTGTGTGTGTGACTGCATGTATATATGTGAATGTGTGTATGTGTGTGTGACTGTCTGTGATTGTATATAGGTGACTGTGTGTGTATGTGCGTGTGTGTGACTGTCTGATTGTATGTATGTATGTGACTGTGTGTGAGAGAGTGTCTCTGATTATATGTGTGACAGTGTGTGTGTGTGTGTGTGTGTGTGTGTGTGTGTGTGTGTGTGTGTGACTGGCTATGATTGTGTGTGTGTGTGTGTGTGACTGGCTATGATTGTGTGTGTGTGTGTGACTGGCTATGATTGTATGTATGTGTGTGACAGTGTGTGAGAGTGTCTCTGATTATATGTGTGTGTTTCAGCTGGAATCTCAAACGTCTCAGCCTCTTTTTTACCATCATTTCATCATCACGAAGTCTCATCTCTTCTGACTTCAATCAGTTTCAATCGTTTACCGTCTATTTTCGTATATTGTTTACATCATGCTTTATATATAAATATATATAGATATATATATTTATATACAGGTTGTCCCCCAAAAATGTATACACACTTCAACAGCATTCTAATCAAAGTGTGTATACATGTTTTTGGACACCCTATATATATATAAGTTATTCCGGGTTGAATCGGAGGTAACCACAGTAAGTAAAGTACTCAATACATTGCATCATGATTTCTCACGAATGAAACAGTTCTAGTCCTGTAGAAGCTCTTATATATATATATATATATATATATATATATATATATATATATATATATATATATATATATATTATATATATATATATGAGTGTGTGATTCTTCATGTATATCTGTGTTTAAGCGTGTTCACTTCATGTGTATGTATATGCACACACACATATATATATATATATATATATATATAGTGTGTGTGTGTGTGTGTGTGTTCACTTAATGTGCATGCATATATATATATGTGAGTGTATTCACTTCATATATATGTATATGTATATATATATATGTGTGTGCGTGTGTTCACTTAATGTGCATGTATATATATATACATATGTATATGTATATGTATATATATGTGTGTGTGTGTATATATATATATATATATATATATATATATATGTGTGTTTGTGTATTCACTTCATATATATGTATATGTATGTACTTGAGTATTCTTGGGTTTTTTTATTTCCTTTTTGTTATCTTGTTGGAAATTTCTATAACAAAATAATTGCTTTAATGTCGTTTACCTCCAAATATTCTTTTATTCTTTTATTTGTTTCAGTCAATGGAACATGGCCATGCTGGGGCACAGCATGTCAGTGTTTAACCAATTATATCAACATCGGTTCGTTTTTGTTTTTTTTCAATTCAGTAGAATGTAAATATTGTTTTGAAAATCAATATATATCTAGAGTATTGAAAGGATTAAGACACTGAGGGGTTGATTTGAGGATAAATTGACTACTATTTCTTTTAGGGGTGAGACAGTCACGTAGCGACTCCTTCATTGTCACTCTTGGCTTGGCTGTTGTTCAGCTCCAGATCAAAAAGTACTCCTATAATGGTCAATTTATCTATCTTGTTTTTTTTTCAAATTTTGAACTACATCATCCAAAGTTTCTTTCCCTTATGACAGGGTGGTGTAGTTTGAGGGACATTTAACAGCTATTTCTATCAGATTGAACGACAACATGGAAGCTTCAGCTAACATTGATTTGCATAGCTGTTTTTCATGTTGGAACAGATAACAGATTTTTTTTTTTGTAATTTTTGTTATTTTTTTACGATTAATTTCAAAAATTTGAATTTCATTTTCTGACATTCATGGCTTCCACTAAACTGAAATTCAGCATTCATCCATCCCACCCAGCATAAAAACGAGTATTTCTCCATATTTAGTATTGTCGTCCCTCTAAAACATCCGGTATCATATAATACGTCTTTCTATCCATTGGTCTTGATTTGCTAAAGCTTCTAACTGATAAACCATCCCTTCATTATCATACCTTTTAACGTATAATAATACCCAGCATATATTTTACATCCACACCTGATACGGATCATTGCTTTCGTCTCCATGTATTGCCTGCACAATTCTGATAACACAGATTTTTCCAATTTCCTTCATGTTGACACAAGCAATTCATCACTTTTCTTTTTTCTCTATTATTATTATTATTATTATTATTATTATATGTTAATTATGGAACTGCGTAGATTGTTTCCTGGAATCCTTGTTACACCAACATCATCATCATAATCAATAATAACATTACCAAGGTTATTATTGGAGTGGCAAAATCGTTAGAGCGTCGGACAAAATACTTTGCAGTATTTGTTGCGGTACTGAGTTCAAATCCCGCCGAAGTCAACTTTGCCTTTCGTCCTGCTGGTTTAAATAGAATAAAGTACCAGTCAAATACTGGGGTCCAGATGATAGACTTACTCCTACTACACCACAAACTTGAGGACTTTAGAGATAACAATAACTGGCTATGTATAGTTTTTCCTTTCTTAAATACTAACAAAACGTAGATCACTTCTGGTAGGGAGAATAATACAATAGTAATAGGGTGATAGACTTAATCCGTCATCCGGTTTCAGAACCCCATCTGGTCTATGGGTGTCTTTAGCGGGGTTCAAGCTGCCCCAATTATTCGAGCTAGATCTTGGGTTTAAGGATGCCTTCCTGCTCCTGTCATTCCCACCAAGTTCGGAAGACCCGAAAAGCTTTATAGGCGATACCCCTCTCTCCTTATCCAGACAGTAAAACACGCACATGCACAGTAAATGGTTTAGATGTATTTTGTATTTTGTGCTGAAATCCCGTCTCCTGTCAATGGAATGGCGGTGAGGCTTCTGCTAAGAATTACGACTGTCAGATAATGTCAAATATGGTAGGACAAATGGAAACATACCTGTCTTGGTCCGATCTGACAATCAACTTCTTTCTTTCAGACAATTGACAGCAACATGGACGCAAATAACTTGTATGTTTACAACTGGTAGAGTTTATTCTGTCAAAGAAAATATTTTCTCGTTCAGTTTAAAGTAGCGAGTGATTTAAGATAATTGATTCTATCTTATCGAGACGAGAACTAAAAGTTGACCGCCAGCCAAACGACAGAGAGAGAAAAATGAAACTGCTTGGTCATAACTGTCAGTGCTAGAGAGAGATAGTGTGTGTGTGTGTGTGTGTGTGTGTGTGTGTGTGTTTGAGAGAGTGAGTGAGTGGGAGAAAAGTGCATGAGAGAGAGTGGTGCGTGTGTGTGAGTGATAAAGTGTGAGTATGTGAGAGAAAGAGGGAGAGAGAGAGAGAGAGCGAGAGAGAGAGAGAGAGAGATCTAGTGTCGAGCGAATTCTAAATTTTTTTAATATATTTCCTTACGACTCAATATTCTGAGTTCAAATCCCGCAGAGTTCCATTTTACCTCACATCTTGCTGTGGTCGCTATATTACTTTCTCTCAAATATTTCATATTGTTTCTGTTTTCACCGTGGGTTACCTAAAAGAGGCAGTCACTGTTTTGTCGAAAATATTAAACCTAGCACTGTATCTTTGTGTTGGTTTTCATCAGTTCATCTCTGTATAGTCCCCAATTTCGTGCACCCTTACATTCTAAGTTCAAATCCCACCGAGGTCAACTTTACCCTGTAGATTTCATCCCCCCGGGGTTTATAGAATAAAATACCAGTCAAGTACTTGTCTCAATTTAATCATAGACCTATTAACTCTCCCCGTCGGACTTTGGGGTGGGTAAAATCTCCCCATTTTGTATCATTTCTCCCCGTTTTGGTTTTTAGAGGTTGGCAGGTCTGTAATTAACTTCACCGCACTAGTACTATCACCGCCACTACCACCACCGCCACTAATACCGCCACCACTACCACCACCACCCACTAAAATCACCACCTCTACCACCACCACTATTACTTTATTCTTAGATATTTCCATATTAACCTGGCTATAACATAATATGTGATTTACTAAGGTTACATCTTATTATTTCCTTGTTTGAATTTTAGATAACTTGTTATATCGCTTTCTATATTTCTATATTTTACACTTCTACCATTCTTTATATTCCTTTCCCATTGTTAGTCTTTGTGTTGTTCTCTTTAACTCATTTCTACGCTATTTTCAGCACACATCTTCTTTCTTCTACCACAGCACAATTTACCTCTGGAGCTTATTTTTTTCAATGTTTGTATTAGATTTTCGAAACTAAACTATTTCTGGTTTTCGTATAATTTCTGTTTACTTTGCTTTGTTCGTTACAAATACGTTTTTATGTTTATTTTATTGTTTGTCTATATGTGTGTGTGTGTGTGTGTGTGTGTGTGTGTGTGTGTGTGTGTGTGTGTGTGTGTGTGTGTGTGTGTGTGTGTGTGTGTGTGTGTGTGTGTGTGTGTGTGTGTGTGTGTGGATCGTTGGGGAATTGTGTATGCTTCAAATATGTTGTGATGTTATTTGGTACCATTGTTTGATCTGTCCTAGGTTTCATGTATCAGAAATAGTAGTCTTGTATAGGAGAATCTGCTGACGTTGCTGCTGTTGTTGTTGTTGTTTATGGTCTGTTGATGCTGTTGTTGTTGTTGTTGTTTATTGAAAAAAAAAACATCAGAAAAAATAACTTCTTGTCTCAGATGATTGTTCTTTTACAAAAATCTGCAGGTGTAAATTATGTTCCAATCGAATCCAATAAAAAACAACAACGTATATTGAAAGAACATATTGATGGACGGCAGAAGGGAATGGGTCTCCTTCCGTTTCGACGAGGAGTATTACAGTTCTATCAACTGAATAGTCCTGTTCGTGAAAAAATTAAAGTGCAAGTGGTTGAGCATTCACACCACAGATACGTGTATCCTTGCTATAATCCTCAGGGAGATTCAGTGTGACACAATGTGTGTGTGACAAGACTCGACCAAATATCACCTGTAAAGCTTCTGTCTACCTGAATCTATGGTAACTAAAGCTGCCCCAAAATATCACACAGTGAGACTGAACACTCGGTCTTTCGACTACCTAGCATAATTTTAATTCCCATACGTTTTTTTTTTCGACTTTATGTCCATGTTCGACCTCTACATTTATTTTCTGTCCATTGTATCATTATTAAAATGACCTAGGTTGTGTAATTTAAATAAATTAACCATAATGAACCTACCAGTTATTTTCAACTTATAGATTAGCTACACATAAACAGACTACATCCAACGACCCCCTTCTCTTACTCAACGAAACTTCATGAATGATGTAACTATGTAAAACTTATAATCTAATCGCTTTTGCATCAGAAGACTTCATTTTCTGAATATTAAAACGTATAATAAATAGATCTTCCATAGACAAGTGGTTGTGAGGTTATTGAGAGATATATACCCGTATATATACACATATAGAAACGTAAATAAAATTTCCAATTAATATAAAATCTATTTTAACGAGCTACAAAAATAACTTAATTAAAATTTTAACAATAGATAAATGAATAATAATTCATGTTAATAACTTCCATATATCTCCTCATATCATCTAGTCAATAAAACTATCAAAACTATGAATAAAACTGACAAAACTGAAAGAGTATTTTCAGAAAATTTAATGAATAGAACTCAGCGACAGATAAGCTTTGAGAAATACAAACTCAATCCACACTCGAAGATGTTCTTTTTTATTTACAATGTCTACTTAACTTCAGTGACAACATTTAGGTCTAAATGAGGCTGTGGTAAAGACACTTGACCAAGTCCTAAGATATTCCGCTATAGGATTGAACCTGATGCCTCATGATAGCAAGAAAAGAAAAAAACAATGTTAACTATACGGTCATGTAGCAGACCTGCCAACCTCTAAAAACCCAAACGGAGAGTACCATGAATAAAGTGGCCCAAAACGGGGAGAAATGGGGTAAAATGGGAAGATTTTACATGATGAAAGCTATACCTATTTTCACAAGAGAAGACATCTCTCACCCACCCAAAAGTGGGTGAGAGATCTCCCCGTCGGGTGGGGACAGTTGACTGGTTTGATGTTGAATAAGTCAAACGTCATTACTACTACTATTGTTGTTGTTGGTGTTGGTGGTGTTGGTGTTGGTGTTGGTGTTGTTGGTGTTGTTGTTGGTGGTGGTGTTGGTGTTGGTGGTGTTGGTGTTGGTGTTGTTGTTGGTGTTAGTGGTGGTGTTGGTGTTGGTGGTGTTGGTATTGGTGGTGTTGGTGTTGTTGGTGTTGGTGGTGTTGTTGTTGGTGTTGGTGTTGTTGGTGGTGTTGGTTGTGTTGGTGTTGTTGTTGTTGGTGTTGGTATTGTTGGTATTGTTGGTGTTGTTGGTGTTG
The DNA here is from genome assembly GCA_964016885.1 of Eledone cirrhosa. Classification (NCBI taxonomy): domain Eukaryota; kingdom Metazoa; phylum Mollusca; class Cephalopoda; order Octopoda; family Eledonidae; genus Eledone; species Eledone cirrhosa. Next base: position 11,040,043 of record OZ024758.1, read on the forward strand.
TTGGTGTTGCTGGTGTTGGTGTTGGTGGTGATGGTGGTGTTGGTGTTGGTGGTGTTAGTGTTGTTGTGTTGGTGTTGTTGTCGTTGTTGGTGGTGTTGCTGCTGCTGCTGTTGCTGTTGTTGTAAGGGTGGTGTATTGGCAATATCGTTAGAGCGTCGGACAAAACTGTTTTGCCACATTTGGTTCATTACTCTTTATGATCCGAGTTCAAATATTGCCGAGACTAACATTGCCTTTCAGTCTTTCTTTCCGGAATCTATAAAATAAAGTACCAGTCACGTACTGAGGTCGATGTAAACGACTGACTTCTCACCCGAAAATTGTTGGTTTTCAGGCTAAATTAGAAAGATGTTGTTGTTGTTGTTGTTGTTGTTGTTGCTGCTGCCGTCATCGTCTCGCCATCATTTTGGTAGTGGTCGTCGTTTTTCTGTGGTAGTTTGTTCAATGATGACTTCATAACATCCAATACTGTTACAGAAGTATCAATAAACATAACTCATTATATATATTATTATACAGCGGTGGATTGGCAGTATCGGTAGAGGGTCGGACGCCATGCTTTGATGCATAGAGTTACGGCCCTTTTTGATTTGAGCTCAAATCCCGCCGAGGTTAACTTTGCCTTTCATCCTTATGGGGTCGATAAAATAAAGTACCAGTCACGCACAGGGGTCGATTTAATCGAATTTCCCCTGCCCCCAAATTACTGGCCTTGTCCCTATATAAGAAACCATTATATATATTATTATACAGCGGTGGAATGGCAGTATCGGTAGAGAGTCGGACGCCATGCTTTGACGCATAGAGTTACGGCCCTTGCCATTCTGAGTTCAAATCCCGCCGAGGCTAACTTTGCCTTTCATCCTTACGGGGTCGATAAAATAAAGTACCAGTAATGTACTGAGTAATTGCTGGCCTTGTGCCTAAAATAGAAACAATTATATATATTATTATACAACCATTCATATTACTTATATTACCGATGCTCTTTGGAAAGACTTCGATTTCCCACTCGTTTCAACAGAATCTCCACAAACCTTTGTTTCTTGTCAGAAATCATATTTTTTATGGTTTCGTTGAAGTTTCGTTGAAGTGGTGTTGTAAAATAAAACGAAAAAAACCGTTTGTATACATTGGACCAAGGAGACAATATTTCCAGTGATCTTTCTGGTATATATATATATATATCGTCTGCCATTTATGAGAGGCTTAGTAATGCGCCTCCTCTGGGAGGTGTGTGCCTTAGGTCGCTCCCTAGTTAGTCGTAATGTTAGTGTCGGCCCTGCAATTGAGGGGCATTTAAACGAGTGGTTCAAGTCAGAGTTTTACGCTTGAGTTTCTCTAATTTGTTTTGTGTGTGCGCGCGTGTGTGTGTGTGTGTGTGTGTGTGTGTGCGTGTGCGTGTGCGTGTGCGTGCGTGCGCGCGCGTGTGCGTGTGTGTGTGTTCCTTTGTTTAAAACTGCATGGACTGGTCATATATCGATCTATCGGCTCCAAATACAATGATTGAAGCAAGAAACCTAACCTTCATTTAATCAGATCGAATATTATGTTACTTTCTTATCCCATCATACAATAGTCTTAGTAATTCGCCAGTGAATATATACACATACACACACACACTCATACACACACACACACACTCATACACATTCACATACACACACACACACAGATAAGTCCTATCTCATTATTGATTGATGAGAGAAACGTCCAGAAAATCTCTCTCTAATCTGTTAGTAGATGTAATATGTAACGTGTTTTATAATAATTGTTGGTGGTGTTGTTGTGGTGGTGTTGGTGGTTGGTGGTGGTGTTGTGGTGGTTGTGGTGTTGGTGGTTGGTGGTGGTGTTGTTGTTGCTGGTGGTGTTGTTGTTGGTGGTGGTGGTTGTGATGGTGTTGGTGGTTGTGGTGTTGGTGGTGGTGTTGTTGGTGGTGGTGGTTGGTGATGGTGGTGTTGTTGTTGGTGGTGGTTGTGGTGGTTGGTGGTGGTGGTTAGTGGTGGTGGTGTTGTTGTTATTGGTGGTGGTGGTGGTTGGTGGTGTTCTTGTTGTTGTTGGTGGTGGTGGTTTGTGGTGTTGGTTGTGGTTGTTGTTGTTGTTGTTGGTGGTGGTGGTGGATGTGGTGTTGGTGGTTGGTGGTGTTGGTTGTGGTGGTTGGTGGTGGTTAGTGGTGTTGGTTGTTGTTGTTGGTGGTGGTGGTGGTTAGTGGTGGTGGTGGTGTTGGTGGTGGTGGTGGTTGTTGGTTGTAGTTGGTGGTGGTGGTGGTTGTTGGTGTTGGTTGTTGTTGGTGGTGGTGGTGTTGTTTGTTGTTGTTGGTGGTTGTGGTGGTGTTATTTGTTGTTGTTGGTGGTGGTGGTTTTGTTTGTTGTTGTTGTTGGTGGTGGTGTTGTTTGTTGTTGTTGGTGGTGGTGTTGTTTGTTGTTGTTGGTGGTGGTGGTGTTGTTTGTTGTTGTTGGTGGTGGTGGTGGTGTTCGTGTTGTTTGTTGTTGTTGGTGGTGGTGGTGTTGTTTGTTGTTGTTGGTGGTGGTGTTGTTTGTTGTTGTTGTTGTTGTTGTTGTTGGTGGTGGTGGTGTTGTTGTTGGTGGTGGTGGTGTTGTTGTTGTTGGTGGTGGTAGTGTTCGTGTTGTTTGTTGTTGTTGGTGGTGTTGGTGTTGTTTGTTATTGTTGTTGGTGGTGGTGTTGTTTGTTGTTGGTGGTGGTATTGGTGTTGTTTGTTGTTGTTGGTGGTGGTGGTGCTCGTCGTGTTGTTTGTTGTTGTTGGTGGTGGTGGTGTTGGTGTTGTTTGTTGTTGTTGGTGGTGGTGGTGCTCGTGTTGTTTGTTGTTGTTGTTGGTGGTGGTGTTGGTGTTGTTTGTTGTTGTTGGTGGTGTTGGTGTTGGTGTTGTTTGTTGTTGTTGGTCGTGTTGGTGTTGTTGGTCGTGTTGGTGTTGTTTGTTGTTGTTTGTTGTTGTTGGTGGTGGTGGTGTTGTTGGTGTTGTTTGTTGTTGTTGGTGATGTTGTTGTTGGTGTTGTTTGTTGTTGTTGGTGGTGGTGGTGTTGGTGTTGTTTGTTGTTGTTGGTGGTGGTGGTGATGTTGTTTTGAAGTATCATTAACTAGATATGTTTGATTGAAGACATCACGCCGTCGAAGGGGGGTGGGGGGGTTGTATAGGGAAGCTCTTCTAGCGGCTAAAATACATTACATTCTACACTCTCTCCTTCAAAGAAAAACAAAACAATCATATAACTCATATAAACATGCCTATGTACATAATATATACACAGTAGATGTGTATATATATATATGTATGTATGTATGTATATATATATATATGTATGTGTATGTATGTATGTGTGTGTGTATGTGTGCTGTTTATTTCTTCATAGATACAACCAATTTATTTATGTAGGTTTCACACCAAAATAGAAATCTCTCTCTATATATATCATGTATATATATATGTATGTATGTGTGTGTGTATGTATGTGTATGTATGTTTGTGTGTATGTAAGTATGTAAGTATGTAAGTGTGTATGTATGTATGTGTGTAAGTATGTATGTATGTGTGTATGTATGTGTGTATGTATGTGATGTGTATATGTTTGTGTGTATGTATATATGTATGTTTGTGTGTATGTATGTATGTATGTATGTATGTATGTATGTATGTATGTATGTATGTGTGTGTGTGTGTAAGTATGTATGTATGTATGTGCGTATGTGTGTATGTATGTATGTATGTACGTATGTGTGTATGTATGTATGTATGTATGATGTGTGTGTGTGTGTGTATGTATGTACGTATGTGCGTATGTATGTATGTATGTATGTATGTACGTATGTATGTATGTATGTGTGTGTGTATGTGTGTGAATGAGAGATAACAAGGCAACAATATACAAACATTTACAGATATGAAACTATATGAACTCAGCCATCATAAATATATGCAGATGTGTGGCTATATATGTGTATACACCTAAGTACGAGAGAGTGTGTGCATGTGTGTATATGTATGTGTGTGTGTTATTGTGTGTTTGTCTGTGAGTGAGATGGGTAAAGAGAGAGTATGTGTATGAATGTATATATATATATGTGTCCGTGTTAGTGAGGGTGTTTGTCTGTGAAAGAGGTGGGTAGAGAGAGAGGTGGAGAGGGAGAGATAGAATGTGTGAGAGAGAGAGAGCGAGAGAGCGAGATAGAAAGTGAGTTAGAGATAGAGAGAGTTAGAGATAGAGAGAGGTAGAAAGTGAGAGAGAGAGGTAGAGAGAGCGAGATAGAAAGTGAGATAGAGATAGAGAGAGGTAGAGAGAGATAGAGAGAGAGGGAGCGAGATAGAAAGTGAGATAGAGATAGAGTGAGGTAGAAAGTGAGATAGAGATAGAGAGAGGTAGAAGGAGAGAGAGATAGAGAGAGGTAGAGAGAGAGAGAGAGAGAGAGAGAGAGAGAGAGAGAGAGAGAGAGAGAGAGAGAGAGAGAGAGAGAGAAAGTGAGATAGAGAGATAGAGAGAGAGAGAGAGAGAGAGAGAGAGAGAGAACCAATATCATCACAGAATGTTAGCTGATATCAGTCGAAACGCTCAAATATTTATATCTTTGCTTTTATTTTCATATTTAATTTTATTTTATATTTTGTATTTATAATTTTGTTTTGAATTTCAATATGCTTCTTCATTTCGCCCTCTGCTTGATTTCTATCAGTTTATTCATTGAAATATCAAAACTGGTTTAGATTTTTACATACAGGTGTCAGCCCTTTAGCTTCAGGCCAGTTAAATATAGAATAGAATCGACCCTCCGTCGGTTGGGGTGATGAGCATTCGGTCGGTCGAATGTGTAAGTGGTTGAGTACTCCACAGACACGAGTAATCTTAACGTAGTTCCCATCCCAAGCCGAATCAGCTTCGCATGTGTACCAATACTTCCACTTAGTGAATTAATGTGAAAGTGGTTGAGTATTCCGCAGACACATGTCACCTTAACGTAATTCCCAAAGCCACATCAGCCTTACACAATAAGATGGACCTTTGAATTACAACTTCTCTCAATTGGACGAGCTTCCAAGCAGTTTCTGTCTACAAACAAATTTCACTCACAAAAAACTCGAACCTGAGTTTGTGGTAAAAAATACAAAATACTTGCCTAAGCTACCAGGCAATTGGATTGAACCCAGGACTTGATGATTGAGAACTTGTTAAGTACTTATTGATTAGCTACACCTACAGTCTCTGTGCAGTGCCAGTCATCAGTCGAATGTTTGCTGTTTTCTTAAACATTAATAATTTAACAGAGATAATGAATATTTCTTTTTAAATCAGTTAATTTAATTATTTAATTAAGAAACCAAATAACATTTTTAAAAAATAAAAATTTATTTTTAAAGAAGAAAAAACAATTTACATGGAAAATAGATAGAATCGAATCTAGTTTTACTGATTAAATGAATAACATGTGATTGATTGTTATAGTAAACGTGTTGCTTTATATCTTACAAGATGAAAGGCAACGTTGCTGAATAGTTTTAGTAGGGGATTCCGAGATTGGGGGGGTAAAGAAGAGAAAAAGGGATATGAGACGTGGCTTGAATGTTTACAATATCTAAAGGACCCTAATGTGTATGTTTTAACATTACATGAAATCATGAATCAATTTAAAAGAACAGCTGAATGTTCATCGTTAAAACTGATGGAGGATCTATCCATAATACCCTATTGTAAAACTATAGTCGTTAAAACTGACGGAGAACCTATCTATAATACCCAATTGTAAAACTATCGTCGTTAAAACTGACGGAGAACCTATCTATAATACCCAATTGTAAAAGTATCGTTGTTAAAACTGACGGAGGACCTATCTATAATACCCAATTGTAAAAGTATCGTCTTTAAAACTGACGGAGGACCTATCTATAATACTCAAGTGTAAAGCGACCACCACCAAATGTTTAAGTGAGGCAGTTTCTGTTGTGTTTAACTAGTTTATGAGGTCGTTAATTGCCTGTAACGATCTTTGAAGACGACAGTTTTGAAAGGGATTCCAGCTTTATAATGTATAATATATTACCTTTATCATAAACATAACAAGCTACATACAATTGAATTAGAATTGATGTTATTGCCTTTATTTAATTGAAGAATACGAACAAAGTCGTTGATAAGATTCTTTAGAACTCATTCAATAATTCAATTGAGTCGTACTTTATCTACGGCTTGGTTAATCAAAGACTTCGATTTATATATAGTATCCGACATTGATATGTAAAGTTAAATTGTCAAGACATATTCCACTTCTGTAAAAAAGAGTCGTATGCTCCTACAGAAACTAGGAATGTTTATCAATTATAGCAAGAAAACTTTACGATTATGAAAAAAATACTACTTGCTTTCTTTGAAAATATATATATATATATATAGTAAATGTAATCTGAGTTTTTCGAATATAACATTCGATTTTGCAAACAACCCTCAGTTTTAAAGCCATGTCAGTAGAATGAACACTTCATTCTTGCTCTTGTGTTGGCATGCGAACAGAATAATTTTATATTTAAACAGAATTTGATTGTTATTTATGTTTATGTTTATACATATATATATATATATTACAAGATACAAGATCTCGCATTCTTTTATTCTTTTCCTGGTTTCAGTGATGAGACAGCGGTCATGCTGGGGCACTAACTTGTCAACCCAGTCAACCCAATATTTTTTTTCCTCCTTTTTGTCAACACATTTCTATAGCTAAGTGAACTGGAACTACGTGAAATAAAGTGTCTTGCTCAAGAACACAACGCACTGCACAGTTCGGAAATTGAACTCACAACCTCATGATATAAATATATAAATATAAATATATATATATATATATATATATATATATATATATAGGTTTGTTGGTTCACCACTGGATAGAACTGGTCATTCCGTGTGGTCAACCTCGATGGGCGGCTGACCGGGCTAGAAGCTGCTAAATGTTCGGCCGCCCTCCTGTCTCTGCTTTTCAGCCCCATGGATTTTGTCTATTATATTCCTTTGTTAAATTTCGAATACCTGATGATGTCGTCGGATTCATACTGAACCCCGTCACTGAAATGATCATAGTATAATAAACCTTTTAAGGAATTACACCAGTCCAGCCTCCTGTTATTTTATAATATATATATATATATGTATATATGTATATGTGTGTGTGTGTGTGTGTAAAAGGGGTTTCCGTATAGTTTACGTCTACCAAATTCCACTCACAAGGCATTGATCAGTACAAGACACTAAAGGAGTGACTTGTGGTAGGACTGAACATGAAGCCACATGGTTACGAAGCGAATTCTTTAACCACATAGTCTTCCATGCCTGCGTCTGATATGTAAAGTTAAATATTTCAAGACATATTTCTTCTGCTTCTGTAAATAGGAGCTACATTCTACTTCTACTGAAGAAAATAGAAATGTTTATCAATTACAGCAGAAACTTTTTACGAATATATATATATATATATATATATAATATATATATATAAAAATAATTCTAAAATGAATTCTTGCTTTCTTTGAAAATATATTGATTTTTCATTTATTTTTTACTAGACACAAGATCTCATACTTATAAGAAAATCGAAATGGCTTTATTTTTTCTTTATCTATTTATTTATTGCTACATTAGTCAGCAAGGGAAGGGCAGTGCTCAAAACTCTTTACATAGCCTCCTCTAAATACTAGGCCTAAATGTTTGTAGTTGAATTAAATTCTGTTTATAGGAAACGGGAAATTGATTTTTTTTTTAACCACATAGTCAAGGAAATAAGCATGGCTCTTTTAAAGGCCTCTGGGTTCAAATACCGCCGAGATCAATATTTCTTTTCATCCTTTAGAGGTCGATAAATAAAGTACCCGTCCATTACAGGCTCGATACCCTCTCCCTTTCATTTCTCTTGAATAAATATAAATCAGACCTGAGGAGGGGCAGGATCCAAGAAGCCATGATGGTATGACAGAACCCTTACAAATCAATCGAACAGAGATATGTATTCCACTTGGTTTAAATAAGCAGGACATCTTATGTCATGACGGTACCCCCATGTCTTCATTGTGAAGAGGAATGGACTCACCCGGGTTTAAATACTCAAAACACGCCTTATATCATGACGGCACTCCTGCGACTACATCAGGGGTTCTAAGCCTACGAATGGATTCGAATCGAATAGGTACTTCTATTTCAAGACCAATTATTTAAAACAGGTTTTAGGTACCTGTCACCTAATTTCTAGTGCTAGAGCTTTTCGAAAACTAATGATACACAGCACCACACTATTATTGAGAAAACCAACAATACCACCGACCATTCTGTTAAATCCCCAAACTAGGGTTTATCCAATCAGAATTAATCAGTTTGTACATAAAATACTTTCATTATATATTTTTCTACTCTTCAGAGAGCCATAAATGTCACATACTCTCATTTCGTAACATAAGATTATCAAGCCTTTTTCCTTGGGCACAAATCTAAAATAAATTTTCTTAATTAAAATATTGTAAGTACCTGCTAAACCGAGTCTACAATCCTATTTAATTCCTGTTGGAAGTAATTTCCTGTAGTTCCAACAATAACACGTTCAGAAAAGTCATAAATAACAATCCTCACTTCCCTTTTTTAATGATGTCATAAAGTTACCAGTATTTTCATTAGTGTAGTGTTAAGTTTCGGCTGAATAAAGGTTTTTATTTCTAGATGTAGCTATTTATTGTTAATGACTCTTAAGCATGGATGTATAGCTAAGATGTTATTTTCTCAACCACATAGTTCCTAGTTCGACACCACTGCTCCCTATCAAAGGCACGTGTCTTCTTCAATGGCATCGAGTTGATCAACGCTTTATGATCGAGGGAAAGTAAATCCGCTGTAAACTCCAATTTTATAAATTCTTCTTAATTATGGACGATTAAAATTTTACAAATTTAGTTGCGACTGGCCTAAAGTAAGGGGTACATTTCCTGCTGAAGAGGTATGTACGTCACCACTTCCCATTTCAGCCATCTTGTATGATGATAATGACGGGACCTCCGTGATTATCGACGAGGACTGGCCAGTTATTCAATTAAAAGAACAACCAACTCACAAAATTACAGTATAAATGACTAACTATTTCCTAGACAACGTGTATCCTTAATTCCCAAACCGAATCAACGTGAGAAATTATATGACTAGGCTAAACTTTCGAATTATAAGCACAATCCATCCGATGGGCTTCTACACAGTTTCCGTCTACCTGATTTCACTCACAAGGCTTTCATTGATACCAGATTATATTGAAGACTACAGTCTGAAGAAGCACAATCGCCGAACATTCCCAGCAATTGTCACATTTATTTACATCCATAAAATAAAATTAAAGAAACTTTCACAAGATGTGTAGTGAGAATCGAATCTGGATCCTCGTGGTTGCGAAACGATCTTGTTAACCACTCAACTATATCTGATACTATATATAATATAATATTGTGACTAGTCAAAAGAGAAGGCGAAGATATGATATATTAGCTTCAGTAAACCCACGGTAGACAGTAGAACTGAGAAGACGAAACATTGGCAGAGAAAAAAGAAACAAAATTCACTGAGATTATGTTGTCTTCAACTTATAGCTTGCTGTAGTTCTGATAAGCTAGCTTAGTTATATCTCAATATTATATATATATAAAGCACGACTAAATATTGTAACACATCATAAGAGAATATTTTGTGTATTTGCACTGAAAATGATTTTCGTATATATATACGCGTTTGTGTGTCTGTGTGTGTGAGTATACATATATACGTACGTACGTATGTACGTATATAACATAAAGATAGAATACACAAATGAATAGATATTCCCTATATCTGTTAATATATACAAGATATAGTAGAACATAGGTTTCTCCATTATACATCCTAATCCACATTGACATGGTTGCTTCTAAAACATCTAGCTGCTCTTGTTGTTTGTTATTTGTGTTATAAAGGACATCGTTTGAAATGATGTCGTTGGAAAAGCAGACGTTCTAGTTTATCGCTTGCTTTACTCTTCGATTTACTGTTCGATTTACTTATCAATATTTTAAATTAATCCTTGTCATAAGAATTCTGTCAGACCAAAGATACACACACACACACACACACACAGATGTGTATATTTATATTTATGAATGTATATATGTGAATACATATAAATATATATGCATATATATATATATACATATACTGTATATATGTGTGTGTGTGTATATATATATATTTATATATATATATGAATATATATATATATATATATATATGAATATATATATATATATATATATATATATACATAATGTTTGGGGGATAAATTACCTTTCGTCCGTACATAAATCTAGATCTTATATAAACGGATAACAAATCTGCAGTTTATGCACCGATGAAAGGATGTTTATCCACAAAAACGTTTCCACCAACAAGAGATCCCTAAACAAGAATACACTGCATCAACCATTTTTGAAATCGAACATACGAGCCTATTATGATCGTAAGTCCAGAGTCCAGTATCTTAAACATTAGATCTATGGCTCCAAAACCATTTTTTTTTTTAATTTTACACACGATAAACATTAGAACAAGTAAAAATATTATGGTGCATTTTGTACTTAACTTCAATAATTTATTCAAGAGCGGTATTTATACATATTAGCATAGCATTAAGTGGAAATATTTGAACTTCCTTCTTTAGTCAATAATTGCAGTAAAATTATCAATGAAAAGTCTGCACTTGGTGGGTTTTGTCTTTGTTTTTTTGGTGGGGAGGATGGTTTTGTTGTTGTTGTTGTTTTCCCCTTTGACAGTTATGTATGAAAGTTATAACGAATTTCATTTTGTATTTTTTTATATTTTGAAATAGAATCTTACTCTTTCATAGTATAGATAATTACATCTCGCAGCACACAGTTTGGGAACCTCTGAGATCGATCGACTGAGCGATCAATCAGGTAATCGATAAATAGATAGTGAAACAAAGCATACAAACTGACGTAAGGAGAGAGAGAGAGAGAGAGAGAGAGAGAGAGGGAGAGAGAGAGAGTAAGTATGAGAATGAGAGTAAAAGAGGAGAAACATAAATTGAGATTCATTCAGAAAAACAAAATGAAGGATGAAAGTTAGGAACGAGAATATGAAAGAAATAAAGTTATTGGAAAAAATAATTGTTTCTACTTTTGGCACAAGGCCAGCAATTACCTAGTACATTACTGGTACTTTATTTTATCGACCCCGTAAGGAAGAAAGGCAAAGTGAACCTCGGCGGGATTTGAACTCATTGGAAAAAATAATTTGAACTTATTGGAAAAAATAATAATTTAAAAAAAGGAATTGTTACAATGATAAACAAAACTGAGATAATGAGAAGTAGCAGATATCTAATTAGCGTAAAGGACCCTTTAATCCATGTTGTCCCGTTCGTTTTAAATATCTAGGGTATCCCATAAAATATATATACACCATTCTAATAAATATTGCCTGTACAGGTAATCAAAGTGTGTATACATTTTGGGGCGGGACACCCTGTATATTAGAATCCTTGAAAGTACCATCTGATGCAATGAGCGCTAAAGTAAATTGGTGAGACGTGAAGATTAGATATTTATATAAAAGTTTAGTTGTATAAAAGTGGATTTATACGACTTGATATTGAATATAGCTTTATAGACATTTTATTATCTGTTGTTGTTATCTCTGTTTTAGAGGTTGGCATGGATGAATGCTGGAATCTCAGCAAAGTTCTATGGTGAGGACTACGACTACATTTACATAGTTTATTAAGTTTCTTGCAAGAAGGTCCCCAAATTTTCTCAGCCCAGGTACCCTAGTTGCTTTAGTCCGGCCCTGATACTGAGGGGAAAAACAAGGGATAGAAGTAGAAAAAGATATATAAACGAAGGGGGGGGGTTGTATGTTATAAACGAGATATAAGTATAAGACTGCAGCATGGTAGCAACAAGTTATTGAATGCGTCATGGGTAAAGAATAATATCGTCTTATATGATGTGTATTTGAAGAAGAAGAAGAAGAAGAAAAAGAAAAAGAAAAAGAAAAAGAAAAAGAAGAAGAAGAATAATAAGAAGAAGGTGATGGTGGTGATGGAGTTTGTGATGTTGCGGTTATTGACTGTGAACGAGAAGAGAATGGCGGAGAGGAGCGAAGACTCCTGTTTAACCAAGAGAAGAACATCAATTACGTAAGAAGCACGTATCTAAATGGAAGAAAGACTAGCAAAGATATGTTGAGAACAATAAACACGATAATGATGTAGAGAGATGTTACGGCGTAGAGCTTAGAGTTTTCTCTGTTTAACAACGTGACAAAACTTGAAGCAGACGACCGAGAATCGTAACGTCTGCTGTTGAATCAACCAATCAAGAAACATCTTTCAGAAACCGAGGAGAAGAAGTAAGAAGAAGAAGAAAAAGAAGGAGGAGCAGAAGGAGGAAAAGAAGAACAGGAAAAAGGAGGAGGAGAAGGAAAAGCACACGCACTCACACATGCACACACATACACATATGTATATATATATATATACACACACATTTATGCATAGCCTTAAACAAACAAATATATACAGACATACACACACACATATTTATATGTACATATACACATACTTATGCATAGCCTTAAACAAACAAATATAGACATACATACACAGTCACACATACACACTCACATATATACTGCCGTTAGATCTTCTCTTTCCTTTATGCAATCTGTTTGGTATAGCTTTGGTGGACTGCATCAAGTTCCCTGGATAATACAATTTCGAGAATAAGAGTGGGACTACCTAATACTGAGCCCAGGCTGCACCACACCTTGAAAAAGTTGCCGGAAAGATGCAAAGGAGACAACACAACAACATAAAGATAGAAGAAAACAATGGAATATCTTTGCCGGAAAAATGCAAAGGAAACAACACAACATAAAGACAGAAGCAAACAACGGAATGTCTTTTGACTAGAACAGAAAAACGAGTAAATAAAGTCTTACGACTGAACACAGAACTAGATACGAGCACAAATAAGTTGAGTAAATGGTAAAGCAAAGAGGAGGGAAATGTAAATAGACTTTCGTCAAAAAAATAAGATAAGTGTAGAGAACAGAAAAATATGTAATATCAGCAAATGGAGAGGATAGAAGAAGAAAAGGAGAAGAAAAGAGAGAGTGAAAAAGAAGTATGAGAAAGAGGGAGAGAGAGAGAGAGAGAAAGAGAGAGTCGTGGTGATAAGTAGTTTAACAAATAGATTGTGTGTGTGCGTGTATATATATATATATATATATACATATATATATAGAGAGAGAGATGTACATATATATATATATATATATATATATATATATATATAAGTATCTATCTACATCTTTCTCTCTCTCTCTCTCTCTCTCTCTCTCTCTCTCTCTCTCTATATATATATATATATATATATATATATATATATATATATGGCACCATAATGTTGTATATTTTCTATTTATTTCTCACCTTTGCTGCTGCTTTTTGCCACCATTTCGACACCAAGTAAATATTTCTATCAACTTGTCACGTTTTACTTTCTATCTTTCTCAAGACCTCTTATTTCGTCTCCAGAAGACTTTGTTTTAATCTGAGATGAAAATATATGACATCACTAATAGACAGGTAAACATCTGGAGTTTCGAAAGTATTGCTGTGTATGTGTGTGTTGTGCGTGTGTGTGTGTGTTTAACATATAGCACTATGTATATATATATGTTGTGTGTGTGTGTGTGTGTGTATTTTAGAGGTATGCACTATGTATATATGCTGTGTATGTGTGTGTGTATTTTACAGGTATGCATTATGTATATATGTTGTGTGTGTGTATTTTAGAGGTATGTATATGTGCGTGTTGTTGTTGTATGTGTGTATATATATATATATATATATATATATATATATGCTGTGTGTGTGTTTGTGAGTGTATGCGTGTGTACATGTGTACATTATGTATATATGCTGTGTGTGTTGTTGTTCTTGTATGTGTGTAACTTTGTCTATTTCTATAATGTTCATATATGCGTGTATTTTGATGATCTATATATGCGTATGTATATTTATAAATGTTATATATATATATATATATATATATATATATATAACATTTATAAATATACATACGCATATATAGATCATCAAAATACACGCATATATGAACATTATAGAAATAGACAAACTTACACACATATATATATATATATATATACACACAATATGTGAGTGTGTGTGTGTGTGTGTGTGTGTGTGTGTGTGTGTGTGTGTGTGTGTGTGTGTGTGTGTGTGCGTGTGTGTGCGTGTGTGTGTGTGTGCGTGCGTGCGCGTGTGTGTGCGTGTGTGTGCGTGTGTGTTTGCATGCAAGCAGGGAATTGTGTTAGATTCTGGATACACGAGAGTCACTTATGGATATGTCGATATTAAAAACAAGGACAAAGTGTCATTCATGTTTCATATAAAAAGCTCGGCGTTGAGGTTTATTAATTCTGAAAAATATTGAAAATGAAAATTCTCACCCACGTTAGCCTAGAGCTTGTATTAGGCTTAAAATCTTCTCCTTGCTGGAACAGTACCTCGAGAATAGATGGCATTGTTCCTGGCTTTTTCTTCATTAAAAATTGCCTTTTGGTGACGGAAGCTTAATTCTATGTTTAATTCCAATAGAGAAATGAATTTCAAATTAAAAAAACAATTTGTGACATAAGCGACCCAATAGCATGATACAGGTCGTTAATACCTGAATATCGATTTAGAATTATTTTATTTGATCAATCAACTGATTAAAATAGTGTTGATTAAAAACATTGTTTCATCAGCGGTCTTCTCTCTTCTGCAGTGTCTCTTATCACTCCCGTATAATACATGCTGAACAACTTTTACTTTGGTCATGGAAATCTCAGAGCTGACAATAACTTGTTGATTAAATAACATTTCTGAAGTTTTAATGTTCATTTGTTTACATATTTTGGTTGTTCTTGATTTCTTTTTATTTATGAAAGACAAGTATTGGTACCTTTGATGTCTGGCATCGACCATTCCTATCCAATCCAGAGCCTTCTCAATTCTGTCGGAGTGAACCTCTCCCAGGTTAACCTTCACCACTTTCTGTTTGGTTTTGGTCATGTCAGGAATGTAGCCGTACTCACCATGCTTGGCCAAATGCGGGTTGATGAGGCTATTTAACTCATACTTCAGGTGAATGGCTATTATTGACTCTGAGGAGTTCATTCGCCCTTTTAACAGCTCTTGTGGTGTTGGTGTTCCCATTACCCCCCTCAGGGTCTGGTGAGGAGGTGCAGTTTAGTTGTTGATCACTCAACTATAAATCCTGTTGTTCTGGGCTACATGGTACCCGTAGCAGGCAGAAGCCTGACATGACCAAACCCTTGTCTGGCGGTGGAGCCGGTTTAGTCACCGACAATTCGACCATGAAACAGGTTTTATTGGTTACAAGGTACCCGTAGCAGGCAGAAGCCTGACATGACCAAACCCTTGTCTGGCGGTGGAGCCGGTTTAGTCACCGACAATTCGACCATGAAACAGGTTTTATTGGTTACAAGGTACCCGTAGCAGGCAGAAGCCTGACATGACCAGACCCTTGTCTGGCGGTGGAGCCGGTTTAGTCACCGACAATTCGACCATGAAACAGGTTTTATTGGTTACAAGGTACCCGTAGCAGGCAGAAGCCTGACCTGACCAGACCCTTGTCTAGCGGTGGAGCCGGTTTAGTCACCGACAATTCGACCATGAAACAGGTTTTATTGGTTACAAGGTACCCGTAGCAGGCAGAAGCCTGACATGACCAGACCCTTGTCTGGCGGTGGAGCCGGTTTAGTCACCGACAATTCGACCATGAAACAGGTTTTATTGGTTACAAGGTACCCGTAGCAGGCAGAAGCCTGACATGACCAGACCCTTGTCTGGCGGTGGAGCCGGTTTAGTCACCGACAATTCGACCATGAAACAGGTTTTATTGGTTACAAGGTACCCGTAGCAGGCAGAAGCCTGACATGACCAGACCCTTGTCTGGCGGTGGAGCCGGTTTAGTCACCGACAATTCGACCATGAAACAGGTTTTATTGGTTACAAGGTACCCGTAGCAGGCAGAAGCCTGACATGACCAGACCCTTGTCTGGCGGTGGAGCCGGTTTAGTCACCGACAATTCGACCATGAAACAGGTTTTATTGGTTACAAGGTACCCGTAGCAGGCAGAAGCCTGACATGACCAGACCCTTGTCTGGCGGTGGAGCCGGTTTAGTCACCGACAATTCGACCATGAAACAGGTTTTATTGGTTACAAGGTACCCGTAGCAGGCAGAAGCCTGACATGACCAGACCCTTGTCTGGCGGTGGAGCCGGTTTAGTCACCGACAATTCGACCATGAAACAGGTTTTATTGGTTACAAGGTACCCGTAGCAGGCAGAAGCCTGACATGACCAGACCCTTGTCTGGCGGTGGAGCCGGTTTAGTCACCGACAATTCGACCATGAAACAGGTTTTATTGGTTACAAGGTACCCGTAGCAGGCAGAAGCCTGACCTGACCAAACCCTTGTCTGGCGGTGGAGCCGGTTTAGTCACCGACAATTCGACCATGAAACAGGTTTTATTGGTTACAAGGTACCCGTAGCAGGCAGAAGCCTGACATGACCAGACCCTTGTCTGGCGGTGGAGCCGGTTTAGTCACCGACAATTCGACCATGAAACAGGTTTTATTGGTTACAAGGTACCCGTAGCAGGCAGAAGCC